>CM063510.1:29410341-29545341 GCA_032207245.1 Pardosa pseudoannulata
GACACGGTAGATAAGACAAAACTGTTCACACTGCAACTGCTGGTCTGTGATGTCAATTTGTACCCCTCACTACTTTAGAAAAAGTATGCGCGAGCATGCTTATGGTACCTTTGTATCACACAGGAGTACGCCGAAAACATACGAACAATTTGAGCCGGTAGCTTGTACATGGTTTGTGTTTACGTTTAAGAAAACTAATAAAATTTAACTCGATGTTCGTTACGTATTTTTACAACAATATAAAATTTTAATTACCTATCTATCTTTTAACTTAGACAAAAAATTGTACGTGTTCTCGATTTATAGAAGAATTTTAATTTATCAAAATAAGATGTAGTTTTTTTCTTACCAAGTTTTTTTTTAAATGAAAATATTATTGCAGCTTTCATGGATATTTGTTCTTTTTAAACCAAGGGATACACAACTTCATATGTAGTAGGTCAACTAATACTCTTTACGCCATTACAAGTACTTATCGTCTCTCATTGCCGATGAAATGAAGATATCAAATGTCCAAAAATTTTGATTTTCCAAAAGCATATCATATTTCAAGTTTTATATAAAACTCATCAGGTCAGCAATAAAAATAAATATAAATTTAGAAACTGCAATAAATGTTTTTGATCCGTTGATACCTCAATTTAAACACATTTTAACGGAATCTAAGTTTAAGGATATCATAGCTAAAACTTTTATGTTCCAATTATATATCACTTTTACGATTTATATAAATATCCCAGAGACAGGAAAACAAAAAAATAAACTTTAGAAACTGCAACAAATATCTAATTTAAGTATTTAATTTAATATCCTAATTTAAACACATTTTGAAGAAAAATATTAAGTTTTCTGAATAGTATCAGAAAGCATCCATATTCATTATGGCCCACATTAATTTCGTTTCTTTAAGCCGAGTGATACAAAGCACCATCTGTTGTAGGTAAGCTGATACTCTTTACCCCATTACAAGTACTTATCGTCTCTCACTGCTGATGAAATGAAGGTATCAAAAGTCCAAAAATTTTGATGTTCCAATAGCATATCACCTTTCAAGTTTTATATAAGTCTCATTGGGTCAGTAATAATGAATATAAATTTAGAAACTGCAATAAATGTTTTTGATCCGTTTATATCTCAATTTAAACACATTTTAACAGAATCTGAGTTAAAGATATCATTCCTAAAACTTTTATGTTCCAGTTGCATATCACCTTTCAAGTTTTATATAAAGCTCCCATGGACAGTAAAACAAAAAAAATATAATTTTAGAAACTGCAACAAATGTCTTTGGTCAGTTAATATCTTAATTTAAACACATTTTGAGGAAAAAAAATTGATGTTTTCTAAATAGTATCAGAGAGCATCCATATTCATTGTGTCCCACATTAGTTTCCTTTCTTTAAACGGAGTGATACACAGTTTCATATGTTGTAGGTAAACTGATACTCTTTACCCCATTACAAGTACTTATCGTCTCTCACTGACGATAAAATGAAGTTCATCCAGATGTAGACTTGATATGACGCAAACAGATCTCTGAAAATGAAATACGGCTCAATCTAAACGGACAGAAAGGGAAACTGGTCTCCCATTAATGGAACATTTAAAAGGAATATAGAAGATGGACGTAAAGTCGGAATTGTTTATCCAAGGGGAATGATTGATGAGACAAGTAAAGAGTTCAGATGTAACCTTTACATTAGTTAATTGTCTAACATTACTGTCTGTATTTATGAGACTTATAGAGTTTCAGAGTCATTGAATTTTTTACCTTCATGGGTATAAGAAAGCATAAAATTAATTCTTTTATTTCCCTTTTTCTCCATATTTAAAAATAAAATTGCAGGTTCTTAAAACAAATTCAAAATGTCCATTTACACATATGCTGACAATTAATCAGGAGTCTGGCATAAAAACTTATTAGACCTCATTTTACTCGGATGAAGATCATGTTTCCGTAGAGACAATTTCTACAATTCCTTAGTGTACAAGTTTAGAGAATGAGCCAAGGTAGATCAGTCGGCAAAGGCAGCGATCTAGTAAATGAAAGGTTGTGGGTTTGGGGCTTGAGCCGGCCTAAGTTCCTCTATATTCTCAAAGTCTGGGGTCTTCTTCTTGGTCCCTGAATCTAAATTACGAGGACCCAGCAAGGCAATGATACTCTGGTCCGTAGCATTCCTAAAGCTACACATGTTCATTGGGCAATGCTAAATGAGTAGCAGTTTCGCAGCCATTTATCGACATAAGGATAGATGTTTGTAATTGCCAGCTGCATTAAAAAAGGTTAAAGAATACTGAGCATTAGATTCATATGCATTAATTTCATATAAAGGAAATTTGTTAGAAAAAAAACCTTTGTAGAAAATCAAAAAGTTCTGTATAGGATTAATAATCAACCCTAAATATAAGAAAAGCAAATAAGGAAGACACTAGAAGTCATACAGATGTTTTTGAGCCATCTCTAAAGCATGAGATATAGTTATAGTATAGTTAGGGAAAGAATCACCACTTTTATCACAAATATGTCACGTACTCATGTTCACTTGATCTCCCAGAGAGTTCAAGTATTGAATGTCAGAATCTAAGGGATTGCATACTTTCTACAAACAACAGAACACCAGTTCCAGTCCAGTACAATGCATTTACACTATGGTTTTTCCACCAGATCCTAAAATTATACGAAATGGTCAGGATGTTGCACTGCTTTATGGAGATTTCATTAAAGTCTATGCCTTCTGTTGGTTGGTCAAATTTTCGTTCTGATCACATGATCTTCTTCCAATAGAAGAGTCTTCAGTTACATTTTTACTGATATTACTGGTGGGGAATTCTCATGTTTCTCTCAGAAGGTAAAGATTTCATGTAAGTCATTCGCTGCTTATATCCATTCTTTACAATTCTTTGCGATTGGTAGAGCTGAGTTTGGTTTGAACTTTCGTTGCAGGCTTCTATTTGTTGCAGTCCTATAGATCAATTTGATACCGTTCAGTCCATCTGAGAAAACTCCCACCACGCTTTTGATTGTAAGACAAAGCTCTGTCCTCCGTAATAGCCAGAACTCTATTTCTAAGTTTTTAACACATTTGAAATTTCATTCAAATAAAGATTTCATTTGAAATATTTGTGTCTTCAAATCAGTGCTTGAATCCACATATTCTGGTTCTTAACTTCAGCTCCCTAGTCATATAATTATCCTTAAACTACGTTTTATTCGTAGAATTTATTTATTATAAACCAAACCCTATCTCACAAAGCCAGTTAGGATTCTCATGTAGGAACATCTCTTGCCAAATGGAGTCTATCAAATTTGAGTTTAAATATGGTGAAAAGTATTTTCGCTAAGTAAGAATGTTGCATACGAAATATTTTGCAAAATATAATTATTATATCAGAAAAAGGTTTTTAAAAATTTTATGTTACTTAATTGTTTGTTAATCTCTTGAAAGAACATTTTTAAAAATCCTATCATACTACTATCTTACTTAAAATGAGAGACCAACACATTTTGTACCTAAATGGTATTCAAACATGACGTTACTCCTCCATGATTTAGCTAATTTTACCAATGAACAAATCCCGATAGAATTTAGTCAGGAATTCTAGACTTAACCTTAATAAAGCAGTGCTTATCAATTAGCTCCATTCTAGCTCCTGTCCTGGTTAGCCATCGTTCCGAGAGTCTTTAATTTGCTCTGCAACCTATAGATGACGCTCTTTCGTGTTCTTTTTTGTGTCACATTGTACAGAGTTGCTTCAGCTTCCTAGTTACATTCTAGATTATAATGTTACACGGGCTCTACTCAGGATGCTGTATACTTCATCCATACCTTTTATCCCTTTAAAGACAACTCCTGTAGAGGGACTGAACTCTATTGATCATTGTAATACTGACAACTAGGGGCTTATTAAGGGTGGAACTACTTCTTTCCTCTCAGTATGGTGAATGATTTAACGGTATGGTGAATAATATTTGTAATTATTCTTATTGTAACTTAAGATCATTGAATTATTTGTTGGATATACACTACATATAAATAAATCCACAAGTTACATTACATCACTGAAGACAAAAGAGTTTGAATTAGACAATGGAGAATAAGTCAATGTGGGAAGTCACATTTTAGAGCTCGATTGAGAAAGCCCTAAGCTTTAACAATATATATTTTTAACAATTCCATCAACAAACCAATCGACAAGAAATTTGAGTGTATAATTCTGTAGGTCTTGAGCCGTAATGGGGCCTACAAGATTGAGAAAATTCAGGCTTTTTTATACCATGGAATGTAATGATACTGTATAAATTAATTCTTCAGCTTAAAAACCAGATATTCTTTACTGAACTTATTCTCTATAACTTATACTATAACTTATTCTCTTAAACAACTTCTATTTCTTCAGCAACATATACTCTTAACAATTCCATCAACATACCAATTGAACAGAAATTTAAGTTCTATAATTCTGTAGGTCTTGAGCTGTAATGGTGCGTACTAGATCGAGAAAATTCAGGGTTTTTTTACACCCTAGAATGAAATGATACTGTTGAAATTAATTCTTCAGCTTAAAAACCAGCTTTCTCTACTTAACTTTTACTATTACTTATTCTCTTAGACAACTCCCTATTTCTTCAGCAACATATACTCTTAACGATTCCATCAACATACCAATCGACAAGAAATTTAAGTTCTATAGTTCTGTAGGTCTTGAACCGTAATGGTGCGTACTAGATCGAGAAAATTCAAGTTCTTTTGCACCGTGGAGTGTAATGATACTGTATAAATTAATTTCAGCTTAAAAAACAGGTTTCTCTACTTAACTTACACTATAACTTATTCTCTTAAACAACTTCCTATTTTTTTCTTTAGAATTTTCGTTTTTCGAAACATTTACATAAGATCTAAATGAATAATATATCTTTAGAGTAATATGTAAAAAGAGATATCAGTATTAAATAATGCTATTGTTCCGACGTTAAATTTCTCTTTGCATTTTTATTATACTGTGATGCCTTTTCCAAACTTTTTTAAATGAAAGTATGTGACTTCATCCTACACAAAATACTTTTTCCCAGCTTGAAGAACAAAACGTATAGAAACAGTGACACATTGTAAAGGGTGTTTACTGAATGTTTACAGAATTCATGAATTCATTTAAAGTATCTTCTTTCCTACTTCTATTGATAAGTAAGTTTTTGTATCCAGTTATCAGGTTTACTGAAAGGCAGTAAGTTGAAATGCAGGAATTTAAGTGTACACTCCCTAGAAATAAAGGATAAACCTTTTTGCCTCAGGTATCACTTTCACAGTTAATAAAACTATATTGGATTCACGCATTTCTGTGTGAATATAAAAAAAAAATTCTACCACTTATGCTTAGTGTTCTTATGTACATTTGTTCCATAATAGAACAAAATGTTGGCATAGTACTAAATAAAAAAAATACTACATAATACATTTAATACCACAAATTTACACTCACGTATTTCCGTATGAAACTATGGAGTAAAAAATAATGCTATTACCTCTGCACATTACTTATACTTTATAAATACACTTTCTTCTGATAAAATTAAATAAAACTGGGATAGTTTCGGAATGACTAGTAGTTATATTAGTCTAATTTTGTTAATTAAATGTTAAAATCGATCTTGCTTACGACTAAGTATGCTTACGATCTTACTAATGGCAGAAATTAAATTCCTGTGTCTGGGTTTGGTTTAATTAAGAGAGCTGCCGTAATATTCTTTGCATATTGAGGGTGAATTAAACCGAAACTTACCTCTTAAAACTGATTTCGAACAGTTACAAGAATTCGTTCCAGAATCAGGATTAAAACCAACAGACTCAAATACTAAAAGGGGGCATTCTATCTACTCCAACATCGCCAAGGCGTTTGACAAAGCATAACTGTACAAGGGAAGCCAAAGAGTGAAACCTATCTCCTAAATGACTTCGATTGGTCTAAAAGTCTTAAATTATATACATATTTATACTAAACATTTATATATAAATATATACATATATAAGCATTTAAATATAAATATATACATATATATATAAATATTTATACATAAATTTATATATATATATATATATACATATATATCATATATAATGTGTGTGTGTGTGTGTGTGTTGAGGCTCAGGCTTTAAAAGACTGTAATGCCAGGCAAGAATATATATATATATATATATATATATATATATATATATATATATATATATATATATATATATATATACATATATACATATATATATATGTATATATATATATGTATATATATATATATATATAATATATATATATATACATATATATATACATATATATGTATATATATGTACATATATATATACATATATATGTATATATATATAATATATATATACATATATATGCATATATATGTATATATATATATATGTATATATATATGTATATATATATATATATATATATATATATATATATATATATATAGAGAGAGAGAGAGAGAGAGAGAGAGAGAGACTATCATATAGCCCGTCATATGACAGAATCTGTAAAGAAACTGAAAGTACACATCAATGGTGGGCACCAACTTATGTCTAAAATAATAACTGGTAATGAAACGTACATTCCGTTTTTTCACATTTCAAGTTAAAAATCTAATATATGGGTCTTTGAAGATGAAACGAAACTAACCATGCCGAAAAGAGAGCGAGTAGTGAATAAAGTAATGTATTCCGATTTCTTCAGAAGCATAGGATAGGTCAAAACCATCAAGCTGGAAAAATAAAAAACAATTGCAGTTACAGCTAACTAGTACACAACTTAGTGTTATCCAGATATTCATTAATAAAGTGTAAGGGGTTTCATACTTTATCGTCGCTATTCCTCCTCTCATACGGTAGGATTGATAGTCGAATTACTTGAACAAAATACATCAAAATAATGAAACATACACCCTAATAAAATATTTGTTAAAATATTTTAAAGGCTTGTACACAGTATTACAGACACAAAATGTGCGGGGATTTTTACCTGATTTTTTTTTATATTCGTTGAATTCTAATTTAAAATGAAAATAAAGAACTTCAGTAACATTATGTTTGCCTTTTTTATAAATAAATTATTTGTTAGATCTTAAAACTTCGCAGATCTTTCTTTTCTATACATTATTATTCAGAATTTCCAAAATGCTGTCAGAAGGTTTTTAATAGTTCATCATTTTAATTTTTTAAACACTTTATGAAAGTGCTGTAATTTTTAGGATTTAATATTGAACTATAACTGAGATATCACACGTGCAAATCACAAAATTACAGTTTTAAAATAACTCAATTTAAAGACAATAATTCCTTCAGAAGTAATATTTCAATAGAATTCCTATTCTTGCAATTTCACTATATTAGCATAATTTTAAGAATTTATAATGAATGGAAAATATATAATGGGGAATAAAACATGGAAAAGATTTATCAGTAAAAAAATTTGATTGTACTTCAAGGATCAAATCATTTCATTCAGGAACTTGTTAAATGTATATAATTTGTTTAATTCGGAGTCCAATATTTTAATTTCGTACGATAAACTTATAAATTTACTTTTATAAGTAATTGAAGCATAAAATGTTTTAAAGAACATAATCATGAAAAATTCTCCACAGGTAAATAAATTGTTGTTTTAAACAACATTCAAAATTATCCCTAGTAATAATTTTACTTATTGTTAAGGTAATAATTGTGTTTTGATAAGAAAATAAATATTTAGTAAAACACTTTTTGATTTTTATTCTTAGTTATTCGTAATTTAATGAGATAAAATACCATAGCACTCCACATCAAACCAAACCTTTGAAAATCGTAATGTTTTTAATTGCATAGATAGTATAATGGTGTGTTAGAAAGATTTTAAAACAAACGGTTTTAAAAAATTAGCCTTAAAACTTAAATTATGACGATTGGAGTAAACTAAATGTGATTAAGGAATGTAAAAAATTTTCCATCTTTCAAAAAGAAATCACATTATATGAAATTATAATACAAAGAATCACAAAAAATTAAAAGAACAATAGAAAGGGGAAAACAGAAAGTTTTCATAGGACTAAAAGCGAGACATATTGGGGAGATTTTTTCATGATTGTGTTCTTTAAAACATTTTATGCTTCAATTATCGAAATTTTATTCGTTTTTAAAGCAAGTAGTAGTGTCGTCCTGAATTACCTAAATCATCCACTTTGAAAACGAAAGAAATCCAAGCATGAATCAATCTCTGCCTCAAAAACAAGATTTAAGGATATTTTTAAAAGGTTTGTTTTAAAATCTTTCTAACACATCATTCTATAATCTATGCAATAAAAACTTTTATGGTTTTCAAAGGTGCCTGACCTTTTAAGGTATAAGAAATAGAGAGATTATGCGTTAATAACCGTAATAATTTATTAACTTAATTTTTTAATTTTTATGCTACAAAGTAAATAAATAGTTGAAAAATTTCAAAGATATATCACAGCACCTGGAGTACCTCATATATTTATATTAAATTATATGTATATAATATAAAATCACCTTCGTATGTAATATAAACCTGTTGTTTTAAACAACATTCAAAATTATCCCTAGTAATAATTTTACTTATTGTTAAGGTAATAATTGTGTTTTGATAAGATGATAAATATTAAGTTACACGCTTTTTGATTTTCATTCTTAGTTAGTTATTCGTAATTTAATGAGATAAAGTTATCGAAATTTTATTCATTTTTAACGCAAGTGGTAGTCTAGTGTCGGCCTGAATTCACCTAAATCATCCACTTTGAGAACGAAAGAAATCCAAGCATGAATCAATCTCTGCCTCAAAAACAAGATTTATCTTTCTTTCCCACGTTACCAAACCGTTTGCAAATGTGGAATAACAAACAAAACTCCAACAGTGTTCGGAAAATCAAATTACCAAATTGCTTTCTTCGGTGATAAACTAACTCCGCAAAGGGGAAAAGGGGGGATACAAGAAACCTGTCAAGAAATCCATCCGCATCTGGAATTAACAATGAAAAGGGTGGACGGCTTTCTCCTAATTGTGTCCCCAGTTTACGGTCATCAAAATTTCCAGATTGCTGAGGAGGAAATAGCAAAAAGAAGAAAACACCTTAAAAGAAAAAGGTGGGTTTTTATGTGGATTAAAACACAAAAACTGCCCTGTGATATATTGCTGACCAATTTCAGCTCCCGAAGAAACTGTTGCTGCATGCTGTGAAGCCGATTGATTAATGCAACTGAGCTGCATTAAAAGTTTACCTAGAGATAGAGGAAAACTTTTATGAAGTCGACATCGATTAGTTTTCTTTCGGTTTAATTTAATTTGCGGGAAAAGGTCTAGTTTTTTTTCCGAGCCATATAAATTAATTTTGCATAAGAACCTGTCGATATTTTTTTTCTATCCATTTCCATGCAGGTGAAAAATGTATTCGTGAATCAAATGTCATTTTGTTGAAAAAAACTCCATTATCAACCTACGCTTAACGAAAGGAATCAACTTTGCCCCAAGTTACCCTACTTCTCGATAGCCAGCACTATGACTTAGTTATGTTTAATGCATTACGCAGCTAATATATTCCAAAGAACATCTTCGATAACTTTTAAATATTATTTTTTTTCATGGTGTTTACACACAATTGGACAACATCGGGTGATAAATTTTCGTAGTATGATGCAAGTCTTTGAAATGCCTCTCCTTAAATGGTTTGATTTCGTTGCCTATACCGCTTTATGAAGGTGCCACCGGATGCGATCACTTTTTTGTATTCGGGAATGTTCAAAATTAGTATTTCGCTTGAAATCTGAAACGAAAATTTTTAAGATTGTGATACTTCCTTACAGCTAATATATTCTAAAGACCATCTTCGATGACTTTTAAATATTATTATTTTCACGAAGTTTATACACAAGCGGACAGCATCGGACGATAAATTTTCGTAGTATGATGCAAGTCTTTGAAATGCCTCTCCTTAAATGGTTTGATTTCGTTGCCTATACCGCTTTATGAAGGTGCCACCGAATGCGATCACATTTTTTAATTCAGGAATGTTCAAAATTAGTATTTCGGTTGAAATCTGAAACGAAAATTTTCAAGATTGTGATACTTCCTTACAGCTAATATATTCCAAAGACCATCTTCGATGACTTTTAAATATTATTTTTTTCACAAAGTTTACACAAACGGGCAGCATTGGGCGATAAATTTTCGCAGTATGATGCAAATCTTTGAAATGCATCTCCTTAAATGGTTTGATTACGTTGCCTATGCCGCTTTATGAAAGAGCCACCGGATGCGATCACTACTTTGTATTAGAGAATATTCAAAATTAGTATTTCGGTTGAAATCTGAAACGAAAGTTTTCTAGATTGCGATACTTCCCCTACTATGTACAAGGAAGTAATAACAATGAAAATACATAAAAAAATAACTAAAGATAGCACTATAAGGCTTTTCAGGTGAAAAGATATTTAATCACAGAGTGATAAAATAGCGGTTCTCGAAAAAATTGGTTAACAACGAAATATCTATTTAAAAAAAAGCCTCAATGAAACATATATTAACTCTGCCGGTCTCAGCTAGAAGCAGTACCTGATCTCTACTCGGACAACAACTTTACCTTCAGAAAAGAAGCTTATTCTGACCCTTTAAAGGAATGTATAAATGATAATTCTAATGACTCATTTTTAAAATACTATATAATAAGTATACACACAAGTCATGTGGCGTCCACATTAGATTTGTTGAAACAGTTTATGTTAAAAGAAAAAAGCTCGTGTGAAAATCAACCAAGTTGTTACGCTTTATGTCTTGTTTCTCGAGTCAGACTGTTAAACAAAAGCGCCATTTCCTAATCTGTCTTATGATCACTGGAAATCAGAAAAGAAAAATATTTCTATTGAAAGATTATAAAAAAAAATACTAAAGATCGATCATGCATCTAATCGAACCACAAAAAAATACAAGTGTTGTCCGAGTGATGCAAAAATAGTTCACCACTCAAAAGTAAAATACCTCTTGACCAAAGTCGATGACTCCTTTATGTAGAAGTAAATGGTTTTCCAACGTTTTCCTCGTAGCAGTCATACGGAATTTGCTTTTTGCCAATGTTGCAAGGGGGGACCCATGCGGTCCGGCCGTCAGTCAAGGTTGTAGAGAGAAAGGCAGGTAAGCAAGGTGGCCCGGGAAACACCTTCCACCAACTTGATTTTGATGGATCACATTGCGGGTGGAGGTTAATTTTTCGTTATCCAGAACCGCTGGGTCGCCGCTGAGCACGCACATTTCTCTCCCTGGGTCAGCACTGCGTGTGTCACAGTTATTACAAATGGAGTTATGATTGGGAAATATCTGCTCATGGAATTAGCATAATTATAGGGAATTAGGTGTTTATTGGTCTGTTGTCCTGGAATGAAGTTACATTCTTTTGCTAATATCGTGGTCGACTGACGGCTTGGGAGAATTTCCTGATATCGGGGAAAGGGGTGAATAACACGTTACAGAAACGGACTGAAAGCGTGAATTGGATTGATAAATGGTTTATATTCGCAGACGCTGTTCGCAAATGATTTCTCTTTCACTGGAACCCGGAAGCCCGGTCGTGCATTCGAAGAGTTATTTTGAAATTTTCGTTTAGCTCTGAGGAGTTTGACGTCATTGCAGAACTTGACTTTAAACAGATCAGTGGAATGTCTCCTGATTCTACAGCGCATATTTTTAGAAGACTGTAGTCATGAATGAAAATTTTATGCATAAAACATAAACAGTAATTTAAATGCTTAAGAAAGACTATTACACTTTTTGTTTTAAATACCTCTTTTACATAGCCGTACTTCATGATATCTAGATATATAATCCTCTAAGCGGTTCGCACGTACAATTCCGCCGGTTGTCACGAACAATTTTCGACCTACAAAAACGTTCCGAAAATGGATGTATTGTACATTTCTGCCAGTGCTTTCTTCCATGGAGTTTTGAGGTAGGAGGATCAGGTCGATTATTTATGAATTGCACCCCTCTTTGACTGACATTTCTTAAGGGATGCACCCCTACTCCCTGAGGCACAAAGACGCTGATAGCTTTTCATGGCTTTGTCAATCTATTTCGAAGTATTTCGTTTGCGGTAACATATGTATCTCAAATTGCACCACTTAAATATCTTAGATGACTCTAATAAAAAAATATAATTCTCTTAAAAAATATTTTTATTCTTACTTTTAGAATCCGTTATTCCTTATGGGATGATCTTCGAGACTTGACGAACTTTATGTTTATTAAAAATTAACAATTTATAATGTTTATTTATATAGATATTTATAACCTGAAGTAAAGGGATAATAATGAGGGTGGATTTCCCGTATTCCAATCTAGTCGACAAAGGGTGAAGTAAAAAATCATAGAACACTTTGGTCGCTGACACAATAAAACTAGCATAAACTTAGCGTATTTTTGGAGACATTTTTTCCTCTGTGTTTTCCACTCGGAGGGATAAATTTAAAGATGAATTATGCAACCTAAATATTTCTTTCCTTTCCACTCTGTTAAATGAATTTTAAACTTAACTTGCTAATAACATATTTATATAGCTTTAGCTTTATTGTATGGAATTCCAAAAAATTCTACATTTCGTCGAAAGTCAAAAGCTCTTAACTCAACCATATAGAGCAAACTCCAATTCATATCAGAGTTCTTAAATGTTTGAAATTTTTGTCATTACTTTTAAATGAAATAAAATGATTATTCTTAAATTCATGTATTTTCCTGTAAAAATTTGTTTAAAAATAGACTATGGACGTTAATAAACTGTAAACTTTTAGTTTATTTTCCAGAATTCAGGAAATTTATATACCTTGGTGAAGTTTAGAGTATCACTTGATAATATAAAATTATTAAAAAATATATATTTAAGAAGTAGAGGGAGCATGTTTTGAAATCAGTTCCCAATTTCGAAGTACATGGGACCAAACCTACACAAAAATGTACAATAATAAAGAGTGCTGGTCAACCAATAAATTGCTTCAGAAAAACATCAGTACAAATAGTATGAAATTATTTTCAAATAGTGATAAAAATGTACAAAGTAACATGTAACTTTATATTTTAAACGAACTTTAAATCTAATAAGACACAATATTTAAATTTTGGACATTACTTTAAAATGAAATAAAATAAAATGATTATTCTTAAATTCATGTATTTTCCTGTAAAAAATTGTTTAAAAAATACGCTATGGACGTTGATAAACTGTAAACTTTTAGCGAGTTAATTTTTCAGATTTCAGGAAACTTATACGTCTTGGTGAAGTTTAGAGTATCACTTGATAATGTAAAATTATTAAAATATATATATTTAAGAAGTAGAGGGAGCATGTTTTGAAATCAGTTCTCAATTTCGAAGTACCTGTGACTGAACCTACACAAAAATGTACAATAATAAAGAGTGCTGGTCAACCAATTTATTGTTTCAGAAAGTACTAAAAGTTCATAATTCCGAAATATTAAGACAAAGAATCCCGTCAACTGTAACCCATAAAATGTAACTTTCACTGTATTTTAAACGAACTTTAAACTTAGAAAGTTACCTAGACTGAATATCAATTAACTGGATGTTTGTCAAAAATACTCTAATAGAAATCCATGATAAATGATAGAAATCATCTCTTTTTAAGCAAGAATATGTATCATTTTTCATTCTGCTTAATCTTTAAGTCTCAATATTTAATCATTTTACCTCCAAACAGTACAATTTACTCAGGAAACTTATACGTCTTGTTGAAGTTTAGAGTATCCCTTGATAATATAAAATTATTAAAAAATATATATATTTAAGAAGTAGAGGGAGCATGTTTTGAATTCAGTTCTCAATTCCAAAGTACATGTGACCGAACTAACAAAAATGTACAATAATTAAGAGTGCTGGTCAACCAATTTATTGTTTCAGAAAACTTCTCAGTACAGATCGCATGAAATTATTTTCAAATAGTGATAAAAATGTACAAACTAGACTAATGGTTGCCAAACTTAAGAATCTGTTGAGCAACAATACCGATTTTAAATCTTAATAAGCTACAAAAAAAAAGATAAGAAAATGTATATTGTTTCTTTCAAATTTTGCATTTATTATTGCCTATAAACATTTATAGTAAATAGAAAGTTAATTTTAATAAAGCTGTATGTAACGAAAAGAAATTAATATTGAATTATACATGAGAAAAAATGCAAATGTTGTTAGTAACAAGTTTAAAATAGAAGAACCTGTTTTTTTATTAGATTTATCAAATTTTACGAAAAGGATAGTATTGTTTCTGATCATCAACAAAATTTGTAATGTTGGGGATTGTGTTGGTCAAACGATCGTAAGTCATTCTGATTCTGTTCTAGGATTATTATACATAAATTTTCTATTAAAAAAGAAACATCAATTATCAACAAAAGAAACATGAGATATGTAGAACTACACATTTCAAAAAATTAAGTATTTTTCTCAAGAAACAAGAGGCCAAGTATTTTCACTTTTAAAAATATATTGTTTTGAAGTTACAGATAAATCATCATTCCAGGTTTGCGAAAGCGTAGTACAACTGAAAATTTCATCGCGAGATACTGCAAGCTCATTTGTTGACATTTGTTGCTACTGCTAGCTCGCGATCACCGATTTGTTGACATCTTGGACATTACAAACATCTGTAGGTAATGGATGCCACTTGAATACAATTGGTCAAGTGCTCCTTAGTCATTGTTTCTGTCCTTGTATTATTATACATAAATTTTCTATTAAAAAAGAAACATCATCTAGATATGTCGAGCTACACATTTCCTTCAATTCTAGACCAATTAAGTATTTTTCTAAAGGAACAAGAGGCCAAGTATTTTTACTTTTAAAAACATATTGCTTTCCAGTTGTCTTACAGATAAATCATCACTCCAAGTTTGCGGAAGCGTAACACAGCGTTCAACTGGAAATTTCATTGCGAGCTACTGCTAGCTCGCTATCACCGATTTGGTGACATCTAGGGCATTACCTACACCTCTAGGTAAAACATTACCTACTTCTGTAGGTAACACCACTTGAATACAGTTGGTCAAGTGTTCGTTTGTTAGTCCTTCTATTACTGTCCTTGGATTATTATGCATAAATTTTCTATTAAAAAAGAAACATCATCCAGATATGTCGAGCTACACATTTTCTTCAATTCTGGACCAATTAAATATTTTTCTCAAGGAGCAAGAGACCAAGTATTTTCCCTTTTAATAATATATTGTTTTGAAGTTATCTTACAGATAAATCATCACTCTAAGTTTGCGAAAGAGTAGCACAGCGTTCAACTGGAAATTTCATCCCGAGCTACTGCTAGCTAGCTATCACCGATTTGGTGCAAGAGCATCTGAGCTAGACATTTTTCTTTTCTTTTATGCTTACAAAGATCGAATAATTATCTAATGGAATTTCTGGAATTTCAAGAATTATGAAATGGTTTCACTTATACGTTCATGCATCCTATCTGATTACTTTTCATTATGGAGCACGATTGAGCGAGACTCTTTACATAATGCTCCATTAAATTGACAAATCACTTGTATCAATTTCTTCATAACATTAATATTATTGTATTCTACTTAGCATACAAATTTCTTAATTAGCATACACATTTCTTAATTAGAATAAAATTACTGCTGGAATTTCAAGAATTATGAAATGGTTTCACTTATACGTCCATGCATCCTATCTGATTACTTTTCATTATGGATCACGATTGAGAGGGACTCTTTACATAATGTCCCATTAAATTGACAAATCGCTTGTATCAATTTCTTCATAAAGTTAATATTATTGTATTCTACTTATCAAGTAAAAAACTTTTCATAATATGACATATAGAATTCCTATATCATTTATCTATGCATTTAAACAGAGTATTTAAAAAATAGATTTACAGACAATTTAAAATTTTAAATTATTAAATGACAGTATAAATATGCTAAATATATGCTTCCCTCGGATGAAATACTGCGGCTTAGTAATTTCCTTGTCGTCTAAGGCTGCAATTAACTTTTATCTCGGGATTTTTAAAAAGTTTTATTAACATGTCACTAAGGCCTATTCTCAGCAAAGTCTGTTAGAGATAAACGGTGATTGACTGACCTTCAATTATAGGGTAGTTGATAGCCGTTAGCTGTACAAGACGAGACCTCTTAAGAAATTAGTGGTATCGTTGAAATGTCCCTCTGTATTTACCACGTATGCTTTTATAATATACTTCTTCATTCCTATTTTTTCTAACTAAATTTATTTTCCAACTGCATAGCAGTGAATAATTTGATTTCTAGAGTTAGAGTAAAAAATATAATCTGTTGATATGGATGTTTCATATCAGTAAATTTTATAATAATGCTTTGTCTTGGTAGAAATGGATATATATATATATATATATATATATATATATATATATATATATATATATATATGTTGGTATGTCTGTGTGTGTGTGTGCGCGCGCGCTTGGGAGTGTGTCAGGTTTAAAAAGGGGGTATTTAGAAATTACGTTTTAAACGATTTTAAAAATGGAACTGTTTTATAATAATAAAATAAATGAAACAGGCACACGCTCGCGTAAGCTCTTAGAATAATCCAATCAGGCGGAAGCATTTTGGAAGAATTTGATGAATTTGCAAACAGATAAGAGTCAGTTACCGTGTGAACATGGAGCTGTCAACACAATCTACGCGTGTCATCGACGAATAAATGAAAATGGTGCAAGTTTTGCTTAAATAAAACGATGATTTAATAAACTTATTATTATCAAGAAAGACTGTTTTCCATTCACCTTAGCACTGGATCACGATATATATATATATATATATATATATATATATATATATATATATATATATATGTGTGTGTGTGTGTGTATATATATATATATATACATATACATATATATATATATATATATATATATATATATATATTTATATATATACATATATACATATATATATACATATATATATATATATATACATATAAGTGTGTATGTATGTGTATGTGTGTGTGCATATTTCAGTTTCAGCCAGAATTTTTATCAGGAGGGAGTTAATGTCAAAACTGTACATTTAGGTGATAATTCTCAAATTTCAGGAATCATGTGTTTTTAAGGGGGGTGTCCAAAAGCTATAAAAAAAGAAACTAATACTTCGGCTAACATTCACTGGTTGCCAAATCGCTTTCGGTAAATGTACATGAATATATATATATATATATATATATATATATATATATATATATATATATATATATATATATATATATATATATATACCGAAAGCGATTTGGCAACCGAAGAATGTTAGCCGAAGTATTAGTTTCTTTCTTTTTATAGCTTTTTTCTTTTTTTATTATATATATATATATATATATATATATATAATAAAAAAAACGTTGTCCTGTTTTAAAGCTGTAAATCCAAAAATTGTTAAACGTTTTTAAATAAATTAAAAAATGAACGTTTTGATGGAAAAGTAAGGAAAAATTTATTTTAAAAATACTTGACGCCTCCATGCGTACAGTCATCGCAAACGTAATGAAATTAAATTAAAACTCCCGCATCGATCTTACGGGGATTCCATGCTATAACCTCTCGTTTGGAACCCGTTACCCTGACCACTGCGTCACTGATAAGCTCGCAGTGAGTTATTTCAAACGGCATTATAATAATTTCAATAAGCTCGCAATTCTGAATTTTTAATAAAAAATTATTTTCTATCGGATCAAACTGTGAATCTAAACCATTCTTGAATCAACTTAATTACATACACAAAATTTAATCAAAATCATTTCAGCCTTTTAGGAGGAGTTCTATTACAAATACAAGGGCAGAAGAATTTTATACATTAATATATATATATATATATATATATATATATATATATATATATATATATATATATATATATATATATATATATATATATATATATATATATATACATATACATATATATATATATGTGTGTGTGTGTGTATATATATATAGATATATATATATGGGGGTCTATACATCATTTACTTGCACAATTATCTTAAATTTATGGAAATCTCTTCGAAAAAAAACCATTATTAAATTATACTACACGCACTACGACATCAATTATTTTTTACATCTTAGATATGTGGTTAAAATCATTCTTCTCTAAAAATATATTAAGAGCATAAAACTAGATAGTATTATAACATAGAGCTTATTGAAGACGCTAATTAATATTCCTTTTTAGTTTTTTGGAGAAAATGAGTAACATAACTCTCCAGTATTTATATCCTGTTACGAAAATGCTATCAATTATTCCCATTTTAAAAAAAAGTTAAAAATTTTAAGCTTATATTATTTTTGTAATTTTATGTCATAGTAATTGTATATATAAAGACTGATATATTTAGCACTTACATACTCGACCACCTTACTTTTCCCTCGTGTTTGCTTCACTGAATCAGTATGAAATCTAGTAAGAAAACTACATTATGAGGAGTTCACTTTGACATTGCTTGAAAAGAATCAAATAAATATCCATATACTTGCACATAGCCCGTCATATGACTGTTAATGCTTGTTAAATGAGATGGTTAAAGGAATGACGGCATAAGGGTAGAATGTTATTTTTACCTATTTATTATGTGATAAACTTAATAGCCTGCTCTTAACCGGTGAAAACAGGGTTTGAAATAATGGCATTAAACACACTAAAAGAGAAGGAGAGGTGGATTTCGAACGTTTTAAAGACTTGCTTTGAATTTTGCTAACTCTAACTCATCAATAATCCAATAGAAATGCCCTTATTCCAGGTCCAACCTCTTCATAAATTCGAGTACAGACGGACATATAACTTAGGCTATTATTATATAAGGGATTAATCTTAAAACTAGAAAGTACTAAAAGCCAATAATCACGAAATATTAAGACAAAGTATCCAGTCAACTGTATACATAAAATGTAACTTTCACTGTATTTTAAACAAACTTTAAACTTAGAAAATTATCTAGACTGAATATCAATTAACTGGATGTTGGTCAAAAATACTCTAATAGAAATTCGTGATAAATGATAGAAATCATCTCTTTTTAAGAAAGAAAATGTATCATTTTTCATTATGTCTAAAGTGAATCTTTAAGTCTGTTTTTACCACCAAACAGTACAATTTACTTAAGCTATCGCTAATAGTTTATGTTACTTTTATCGCATGCCTCAGCTTATAGCATTACGCTAAGAGAATATCTAATGCAAATGCTATTTACCAGAAGTTAATTTAACTTACACTGTCTCATCAATATATCTTGTACTATGTTCGGTTAAGTATCTCTCCTACTTTAAGTGTAAATCCTGATAGTTTATTATGAATAGGTTGTAAAGTTGTTAATCAAGAACACAAATACCAAAAGTGCTCTTCTGAATAACTTTCTTATCTCTTGTTTTACATCCGATTACTTAATTAAATACCTCTTAGACTTACAATACAAATGGATTTCTATGATGAATGAAAGCCTTTGAAGCTAGACAGAGTTGTTGATTAATGCATCTAAAAGTATTATAAAGAAGACGTAACATGAGCATGCTGATTGGCTGTCAGTTTCTTAATACTTTCTTTTCAGGTTTTGAGCGTTATAGGGAGATTATAACCAAAGATACTGACTTTTAAATCTCAGTAGCTTTTATAGCTTTCTTTTTTTTCTGGAGTAATGTAAGTTAAGAGAATAACCTAGTGTTATTTCGTCATACATTTTAAGATCATTCTACAAGCATTTAGTGCAGGGATTCTCAACTTGCGAGACCTGGTACACTAGTTCGCTGCTAAAGATTTTTAAGTGTGCCGTGAATATTTTTTGGTAGATAATCAAAGTGACTTGGTATTGTAATATTAGTATAGAATTAACAATTTATCATGTGTCATTTTCTTTTTTCATTCCTTTCCCTATATATCCTGTGCAAGCGCCTTAATCTTTCTTTACCCTTGGCAAAATAAGTGATTTCTTTACACACATGTGCATTTATGTATTTTGCTTTCAACTTGCCTAGCAGGCATCGCTTTCAGAATCTTTAACTGAAAGTGCTACACTAATTAATATTTGATAAATATATTTCCTATCACTTAGCTAAATATATAAGAGAGAGGACCTAATATCAATTTCAAATACTTAAAGTACCTTTGTGGGTCTATATGGTGTGCCAAGGCGGTACTCCGGTCAGAAGCTCTTGTGAAATGATTTAGATACTTCGCTTGTTATCGCGCTTTTCGTCCAATCAGGAGAGTTGCATAAATATAATTGGTCTCTCCTTTACCCCGCCTTGAAACCACAAACGTGGAAAAACCTTATCCCTTCAAATTGGGCACTGTCCCTTAGGGACTCATAAATAACTCCACAAAGGTACATTCTTATAAATTGTCATGTACGGAGACGTGATTCTAATTTAGGACTGGGATCAGCACCATCCCAGCCGAGGATCCCGCACACGACGAAAAAATCCGTTGAATATATATTTTATGGTCCTCTGTCCTTTACAAAAGATGTAATGAGGTCAGATTTAGATCCCAAGCATTTTACTTCTCGTATTAATTAAACAATTATATTACTGATCTAAATTGCCTCATCACACGATTCTCAACCTGCAAGACCTGGTACACTAGTGTGCTGCGAAAGATTTTCAAGTGTGCAGAAAGTATTTTTGGTAGGTAATCAAAATGACTTGGTACTGTAAGATTAATACAGAATTAACAATTTATCATGTGCCATTTTCTTTTTTCATTCCTTTCCCTATATATCCTGTGCAAGCGCCTTAATCTTTCTTTACCCTTGGAAAATAAGGGCTTTCTTTTCACACATGCGAATTCATGTATTATGCTTTCAACTCAACGAGCAGGCATCGCTTTCAGAATCTTTGACTGAAATTTATATATCTGAGAGCCCACCGTGCACTGTTTTTTCTCAACGTTTTAGTTTGAGAAGCGGTTTACATGTTGCTGTTATAAAGAAGTGTCGAAATATTTCATGGTTCTTACTTTTCTGAATCGGTAAAAAATCACTAAACAGCAGTAACGGAAAACAAAAAATAAATCCTTTATAATGAAAGTAGCATAATTGTGAATAAAAAAAACATTTTTAGGTTAATTACATAATGAAATTTATCTCTCTCTCTCTCTCGTTTTGTGTGTAAAACGAATAACTAATCATTAAAAGGCCCATTATACATAAAACTTATTAAGAGGATAGCTGCACTACACATTGGTTTTTTACCTTTAAGTTATGTGTAATTACCTCAAAAGTTATTAAAAAATTTTTCCCGACGTTACTTTTCTTGTGTTTTTAGATATTTTTCTGTGGGCTGCAAATAATTTCAGTTATTTTTAGTATGCAGTCAACCAAAAATGGTTGAACCACAACTTTAAGCGCTTTCTCGAGGTTGTTAATGGCATATATCGGCATTCTTTAAACTTTTAAGACTCTAGGTACTCTTGGAAATATATGATCTTGGGTAGGCACCCTATGCATTTCTCCAAAAAGGATATGTAAATTACATTATTTAGATACTGGTAGTAGTAATAAAAATATAGAAAAGTGATGCAGCTGAATTTTAAAATTTCTTAATAATATTTTATTTATCTAAATAATAGCATAACTTGTGTTACTGGTGTCAACAACGTTTACATCATCGAGTGTAGCGAACAGGATGTGCTTGGAATTATTTACACAACCAATCAAAATTTAAAGTTGGCTTTAGTAAATTCTATTTCGTATTCGGTATTAAGAAAGTCCCTATATTTTGTTCTTATAGCCGCATGTGCAGAAAACTATTTTTCACGTGCATAAGTTGTCTAAGTAGTTTTTGTATAGGTAATTTTTGTTACCAACATAGCACTGAACAGAATGTCAGAACATACTTAACACAGAATGACAGCCGACGATAAAAAAAACCTTGTTCATAGAGGTCAAGATAAACTTATACATCTTATAGATTTGATATATGACTACAGTCTTTGGTTTATTGAATTACACATTTTATGGTTCCTCTAGGGACACTCGTGGTACCTTTAGGGACATTTCACAGCACTGCTCTACATAATAGCTTTCATATAATAAACATTTACTAGGTGTAACAACCACCCCCACTCCGGAGTCACATTGTAACAACACACTGTTTTGGTGCGTTGCGTTATGCTTGCGTGGACCTGCCCGCCTACTTTACTGGAGCAAGTATGTTCGTATATCGATTTTGGGATGCATGGGCTAAATAAATCCTCTAAAAGCTTAGACGGACAACACATATTTATTTACAAAACAAAATTGACGAAAACAGTAAATATTTAAAATAAATCAAAATAACATATTGCCGAGTTTCAGGGACTGTATAGATCAGAAAGGATTAGTTAGCATTCCTTTAAGTCCAAACATAAAACCGTAGTTGTGTTCTCTCACATAGAACCGAGAGATGTCTCCAAGTCGCAAGCCTGAATCCAACTGCCCTCTTGCATATCTTCTCTTCCTTCCTCTGGTGAGGGGATGTCCGCATGTCTCGCAACTTGATCCCTGCCAAAAAGGGAAGTTCTCCCGTCCAGATGCACTTCTAACCTACAAAAATACAACCGAGTGCATCCGAAGAACCTTATCAGCTCTCATTACATGTCCTAAATATGTTCTATTGGATTGAGATCCGGTATTCATGGAAGATCAGGAAAGCTTTTGGAAGTCTGATGTTTCGTGAATCATTTCTGAAATTGTATATCATTATATTTTCATCCAAGAAATATACGTATCCTGCGGAGTAAAATTGTAATCTCCCAACATTGCAGGATGCCCTTTATCTGCCAGTATGAATGACTCAATATTTACTATTTACGAACAACAGGAAAGCACTTCCATGTTAGCAAAAGATGGCCCACGTTACGATTCCTACCAGAGCTTTGCACAGCACAAACAAAGAAAGATGGATTCATGGATTCATGGAGGTTTCACTAAAATAGACGGCTTCCATCAGTGCAAAACAAGGTGTAATGAGATCCATCTTTTCCAAGACCTATCCTTTCGTCCAATATAGTCGCCAAACACAACTGTTAGAGAATTCAGACATTTAAGGCAGAAATGAGAGCTTTCTTTCCAAGACTACGAAAACGATCTTCCGCAACTCTCTTCGCCCTCCCTTATCAGCCCCCCCCCCCTTAGCCGGTCATCTTCAATTTCAAGAGACTCCGAGCAATTTTGCCGAAAACAAGAAAGGCATACACATGTAAAACACTGGTCGTGAGATCCCCATTCCTTACACTAGCCTTAGGAATCTGTCACACAATCTTTTATATAGCCAGTTAAAGTTTAATTCTTCATAAACCCCTCTTGCATAAAATTATGAATTTAATGTGATATAAAGGTTTTTTATTTAAAATTTAAAGTTCAAATCAGCAAGTGATTTAAAATAATACTTTTGCATTACTGTACAGCTGTAATGACCTATTACTGCAATTAGCCTTTTAAAACAGTCTATTACGATGTACATAAAAAAATGAGAAATATTTTTGAACTGGATTGGAAATAAAAAATGAAGAATTAGGAAAATCTACATAGAATAAGAATTCCTTCAGAATTGGATTTCCACAATAAGGTAAAAACTTCCAAGCTTGACCTGTAACCAAGCATGTGAATATTTTCACTCTTTTTTTAAATATCTGTCTTATGACTCATTTTTCGAAATAGATTGAGCGAGTGGGTCTTTGTAGCTTCATACGCAAAGAGGATCTACACGAGATTTTTATCATTCAGAAATCGGAGGGTAATTCATTCAGTTCAGCCCAACTATTGTTCGGATTTAGGAAAACTGTTGAACACGCAAAATCGTGACCAATCCCTCCTGATGACCAAATTTCCACCTTTGCTGTCCATCAGAACAAACCCCTCCATTTCCATTGTAGGGCAATACAAAGTGCAAAACTAGATGGGATGGTTCATCAAAAGAAAATAGATTATTACGTTGTTTGTTTTTGAGGTTTGGGTTTTTTAAATGTATTGTTGTAGTATTCAAAAACGAAATTAATAGATTAGTTCCTACTTTGTAGGTGTTTAATTTTATTCATAACCTTAATACAAAAACTTTGCATTTTGTATAGCTAAAAATCTTACAAAATCATTTCTACACCCTAGATTTTTAATAAGAAGATTTAGAAATTTAAATATTATTGCATTTTAAAACCCTTATTTAGATTTAAGATTAATCATTTCTTTGATAAATCACATAAAATATTATTGTCATGTCTTTTTAAAAGGGATGATAAATTTTTCGTATCACTTTTATCAATAATTTTATAATAAGAAAATAATTAAAACTCATGGGTTAGTCTTGCGGAATAAGTATTACATATATAGTAATTCTGAGAAAATGGTTTTTATTATTTCAAATTAAACTAGAGCCGTTGTTTTGATTAGTTTAATTCTTTAAATAATTATTGAATAACAATTGTTAGTTTTCTGTCTTCAATATTTTAAATATATATCTTCTTGGTTTATAATTTGTTCAACTTTTACTACTTTTATATTTTTGAAAAGCTCATTCAAAGAAGCTTTTCTATTATTCCTTTAAGATGTTTTTCTCTTAAAAACATCTGTTTAAAGTTCATATATTAACCATTTGAGGGCGACGAAGCGCTATCGCTCTTTTCTTATATTCTGTCAAAAATGTGTGGTAGTGCTATCGTGGTGTTGTATGTTACTATAAATTTCAATACATATTAATTGAGAGAAAAATAAGACTAGTGTGAAAATGATAGTAAAATACAGCAGTGCGATCACACTTCTATGCCTTTTTGCACAGCACAAGACAAGAGCAATAGCGCTTCGTAGCAGTCAGACGGTTAAAATAGTTCAGTTCTGCTTAGATCAATATAACATAAAACATAGAATTCTGTCTCTTTTAAAGATAATTTTACATTATAATTAATAAAACTATTTAGTTTACATTTTATATGATGATATTTAAAATTTTCTTACATTGATCAAAAATATTCTAAAGATCAAAAATATTCTTTTAGAAAATAGATTTACCTACCACCTATGGAAGTTTTGAAGCTGATAACAAAAATTAATTTTGCTCTAAATTTAAGAACTGATCTAAGAATTTTATTAGTGCATTCGGGAATGCAATATTTTCAAATTAAAATCAATGAAGAACTATTTACGAACAATAATATTTCAAACAAAATTGTCATACCTTGCTTTATTAGAAGTATCATAAACATCTAAACTCAGTAAGTTTAGATGTTTCCAAATCAGAGAATTCGTGAATCTAAATGTTTGTAAAGAAAAAAATGCGTTTGTGCCTTACTCCTGTTAGAAAGTTTTTAAATGAAGAATTTAAAGAAAAATTGTATTCGTATCAATTATTGAGTT
Organism: Pardosa pseudoannulata; assembly: GCA_032207245.1. Classification (NCBI taxonomy): domain Eukaryota; kingdom Metazoa; phylum Arthropoda; class Arachnida; order Araneae; family Lycosidae; genus Pardosa; species Pardosa pseudoannulata. The sequence goes on from CM063510.1 coordinate 29,435,773, forward strand.
ACGTCTTTTTTGACGTTCGCTATGTAAAAAGAACCATATATTGTTTAAAAAAATGATATATATTGTAAAACCATAGGGACGCAATATTTTACTTCTGCATAGAGCAGAGAAAATTTGCCCTACTAACGTTAATCCCGAAGAATAATTTATTCAACTGTATTAATAGGACGAGTTAAGTTTATTTGTCACCTAGGGTAGAAGTTGATCTTTTGATTGCCCTTCACGACAGGAAAGCAGCGCATGTTTTATGTTCTTAGCTCAAGTCGACTATATTTTTTAAAAATGTCGTGTATTTATTTCCTTACACTGTATTGTGCTCCTGTTTCAATCTCTGACTAGAATCTACCCTAGAGACGTTATTGGCGACAAAAATTTAATAGAATTTTAAATAATCGTACCTAATACTCTCTAAGATCAAGCATCATGAAAATAATTAAATGACTAATGTCCATTATGTGAATGACATCATTCATGAATTATGTTAGATTATAAAATACGAAATTCATAATCTCTTGGCATATAACATTTTCAATATTTTTGTTTTAAAATGAAATAAATGCATATAATCCTTTCACTTAGATCGCTCTATTTATCTTGTTACGATATTATGTTTAGCTTATGTGGGTCTCTCAAGGCTATTAAATCTTCAAAGATTGAATTTTTTTAAACTTTTTATGCATTAAATTGGAAACATTCTTTTACATTTTGATACGGTTCTCTATTTCTGCTATATCTCCAACAGAACGACGGTTATTACAAACAAAATTATTTACGTTATCTTTCACTTCATTTATAATTTAAAATAATTTTTCTCATATTTCATAATTTTTTAATTATGCATGTATTTTACGAACTTTTCATAGTACATTCGTGAAACTTTGCCTGCTGGTGAAAAGTAGGTAAATATTACAACTTAAACATAATTTAACTATTGTCCATGTACTTTTAAATTTTGAATCTGTAATATTAAATAACCTGACTATATTTATTCTTTAAAATTCCCAACAAGAATTTACATTTAATTTATGAATGGATCTTAAATGATGGATACTGTAAATATATACATGTGGGAATGATATGATATAATTTATCTCTGAATATCAAATATTTTCTAATACCTTGAATTAATTGGTTTATTTATTAACAGTCATGACCTGACCGACATGACTCTCTAATTTTTGAATTAAAATACACAGATTGACGAATGAATTAGAACCCTGTGATTAATACTTTATTAGACCTCCTTTTGAACGGTAACATTCCATATTCCTGAGGAAGTTTTCTGGAGTACATTTACGTCCAGAGGTTACTATGGTAGTGCCTACACAGACACATGTCATTTAATCATGTAAATTAGATCTAATATCATGTAAATTGTATCTAATAGGAGATTGCTGCAAAATGCGCCTTTTCAACATGTCCTAAATTTGTTTTATTGGATTGAGATCCTCTAATCGTGAAGACCATAAAAGCTTTTGGAAGTCTGATGTTTCGTGAATCATTCTCGAACAATTCTGAAATTGTATATCATTATATTTTCATCCAAGAAATATACGTATCCTGCGGAGTAAAATTGTAATCTCCCAACATTGCAGGATGCCCTTTATCTGCCAGTATGAATGACTCAATATTTACTATTTACGAACAACAGGAAAGCACTTCCATGTTAGCAAAAGATGGCCCACGTTACGATTCCTACCAGAGCTTTGCACAGCACAAACAAAGAAAGATGGATTCATGGATTCATGGAGGTTTCACTAAAATAGACGGCTTCCATCAGTGCAAAACAAGGTGTAATGAGATCCATCTTTTCCAAGACCTATCCTTTCGTCCAATATAGTCGCCAAACACAACTGTTAGAGAATTCAGACATTTAAGGCAGAAATGAGAGCTTTCTTTCCAAGACTACGAAAACGATCTTCCGCAACTCTCTGCGCATGATTCGCACTGAGTTAAATTGGAACGAGCCTTGGTTGAAGGTTTCTGTCAGTTGAAGTATGGTAAAGTCTTTTTATTGTCGTGCGATTCGTCGCAGACGACGCTGATAACCTTGATGTGTTGATTGTTTTGGAATCACAGTTACTTTGTGTTGACAAGGACTGTGGGTTCTGCTAGTTAAGTATCTGCGAAGGTAAGCCCTCTATTACTAGTTGGGACTAGTTGGGAGCACTAGGGCCAGCTATCTACTATGCAAGTGCTAGTTAGACAGGAACCTATTTCTTAGCTAGAACTTGGCTGGATACTCGCAGCCCTCTAACGCATGTTTTTCCTGTTTTTAGATAGAAAGCATGGACACATCAAATTCCAAAAATTAACTGGGAGAGATTTAAAACTTAAAATTTTAATTAAAGAAAGCTGTTCTATCCTCATTTGGCTCCAATTCATTTTATTGTTGAACAAAACTATAATCTGCATCATTACTTTTCAACAATTGTTGTCCATATCACCAGTTTAGCTCCTATTTAGTTACAGATCCTTTTAAGTATTATCTATTCTCAACCTCTCAACAATCGTAGAAATTCCACTTTAATCATGGAAAATTAGTAGGTACAATAAATTTTAGGTCTGTCCTGAAATTTTAGATCAAGAAACAGGTCTGTCGAGAAGAAAAAAATGTAAAGGTATTTTAATAAAAATTCTGATATCACAAACTATATTGTATTATTCCAAAATTTAAAAAGGAAATGTTTTCAGTCTTTATAGAATGTTTGAAATTCTCGTTAGCCATCCACGTAACCTCCATATTTAAATTTTGCTTTGATATATAATTGAAAGAAAGCATATTACTGTGTACTTAAAAAGAAAAAAAGAAGTAACTGGTATTTATCTCGCCTTATGAGTTTATTGGCATAGCCTTCACTTCTGATAGATGGAGGACTTAAGAGTTTAAAGTCACCGTCCAAGTAAAGAAAAATACTCCTAAATAATGTTTAAGCTTTTCACGTGCGCCTCACGTCAATGAATAATCGAAAGTATTTGGCATATTCTCTGACCGTTACGTATCGAATTACGGAGTCCCGCCCATGATAAAAAGTTCAAAAGGCAAAAGCATAACCACTCTTTTAACTGCGCAACCCATTATGTGGGATTAGCCACAAAATCAATTACACCGGCTTTGGAATTTCGCGCTGGAGCCTGTCACGCCTATCGTGGCAGACATCTGGATCTGTCACCTGCTCATAATCCCGCCTGACTTATCTGTGGTCACTTTCGTTTCTCAGATCGTTTGTCAGACGCTTATTCATTAGCTTTTGTGTGAGCGGCAAATCTTATTTTCATGAAAGCTCCGAATGGCGTGACGCCATTACTGTGGCATAGTTAGCGTTTTCTTTATTATCTGAGTTATTTAAAATGCTCGTAATCATTAGTTTGAAGAAGTTTTAATTCTTTGAATAATAGTAATTGACAATTACTATAGAGGAACTGGATTTATTTTCTAGGTGTGTTTACTGATTAGTAGCTCCGTTTTCAGTTCGTTTTGTATGCCGACGAGGAAGAATACATGTTATTCCACTTCCGGAATATCACACAGTTGGTATTAAAGAATGAATAATTCTTATGTGATAATTACGTTTCATCGTTTTATTTAAAGCGTGATTTCCTGCATTGCGTGGCTGACATTTTCAATTCCCCTCGGGAACTCTTTACAAACATTACAAGATATTAATTATTTGAAGTTGTAGTATTTTACAGTGGAAAAGAAAACTTCTATTTTTTATGAAGTAAGAAAATACACTTTTAGTTTGAATATTAGGTGTACCAAATTATTAAAACTAATAAAAAAAAGTTAATCTATTTTCGATCTAGTTTAAATTTGACTCTAATTGGTCAATTTTAACTCTGATTTCATGTTGTTATTATAGCGGATTATAAAAAAGCAACAATTGATTTACTAATCTCCTAATTATTTCCTCTTTTAGTGTGTGTGAGTGTTGTGATTACATCATCTTAACTTCAAAAATAGGCTTCTTCCTTATCGTTAGTCCATTTTAGTGCCCAAACTTCTGCGTAAATCTATGTAATTTGAACAATTTTATAACTTAAAAAATACCACTAATAACGTCACAGAACATTTTCAGTCATTAAAAATTAATATTATACTAAAATTTTGTTAGGGTTGGTTTTTCTGACTAATATTTTTCTAAGAGGCTTCAATTCCATCCTTAACACGTTAACTTCCACATTAATATAATTAACTTGTTGTATCACTGGAGGCTAAAAAAATAAATTTAGGCTAATATAGTTAAATATTTTATCTAATTTTTCTAGGTATTGTTGTCACACAAACACGTGTGTTTGTGTGACCCTCGTTCATTTTGCCCTACCAATTACTTCAATCCAAAGACAAATGATAGAGTTGGCTATCTGCTCAAGTACTTCCAAATAACAGGATTAAAATAAACCATTTATTTGACTTGAAAGTTCCTTGAATCCCATTCAAATATGGAAGCTACACAATTTTCATTTCCCGATAACGCAAGTGTGAGGGTGTTAACACAAGTACAACAGCTATAAAAGAACGAGAACAATATCCATGCATAAGCTTATATTCAGGGATCTAACAATATTACAATTTCTCTTAGGATACATCAGCAATACCAAGGCTTAAAATTGCTGATTCTGAGAGTTACACGTGCTATAACTTTTTGCTTGTTAGTAAAATTTGCACCTGATCAAATGAAATGATTTTTTTAAGGAATTTCTAGTGAAAAGTTTACTATAAAACACATCGATTAAAAAATGGTCATTGAATCCTCTGCAGTTTTTAGCTATATATATTATAAAAAGTTTGTTATGTAGTGACCAAAGGGGATCTCTCGTTACATGTTTTGTGTGAGTCACGGCCTCCGCCGGTACACATCGTGTAGGAAACAGCATCGGCATTAGTCGCATGCAAGATGCCGCGCAGTTCGGAGCTCTCTGATTTCGAGAAAGGTATAATTATCGGGTATCACAAATGTGGCCGATCCTTAAGGGACATATCTAGCGATCTGAAGTACCCAAAATAGACAGTGGCCTATGTGATTAAAAAGTGAAAGGTAAGCGATGATTGACGGAATGTGAACCGAGTCGGCAGATCGACGAAACTGGGAGATAGAGACCGACGCATGCTGTCCATATAAATTCGGAAGAACAGCACCCAACCAATGACCTACATCGCGAGGAGTTTCAACAGGCATTCTTGAGTATTGTTTCGATGAATATCATTCGAAAGGAAGCCCATCTGCCTCGTTTTCATGGTGGTGCTGCTGCCCATAAGCCTTTGATCATAAAGTCCAAAGAGAATAAAAGTTAAAAAGATTTAAGTGAAATACTTATAAAAGTGGTCGTCGTATGTATAATATATATAAATTTCTAGCAAGATGTTTCATTAAATAAAGAATAAACTTACTGAATCAACAAAGCTGATATCGTTACTATTTTTATTAGTAAATTTATTTTTAATTGTTTACCAATTATCGCATTTTATTGCCTATAGAAGGGAGTTACTTTAATTTTGTATGCATAATGACCACAGTGTAATATGCTATCGATTAGACATGATCTGTTTAGACACTTAAAAATAGCACATACTCGAAATCCATAGCGTGTCATCCAGCTAGGAAAGATCACGTGTTGAGTCTTTAAGCTTTTCTTAAATCCTCGATGTAATGTTAAGCTTTATCATCTGAGGGGGAAAGACCCGTGATCTCGAAGCTAGATATGATCTTAAGCTGCAAATCACAGTTCTTAAATCCCTCGTCGCAAACATCAAGGAAAAGATTCTTTTCATCGTTTTAGATTTGATGATGCCAGTTAGAAAGACAAAAAGACAAACGTAATCTATCAGGCTTCGTGTTTAACAGCGCTTGATAGTTGCAGTCTAATTTGGTGGCTTATGCTAAACGTTCTGACACTGATAAGGAAATCCTTTGATTGTCTCGTGTCTAAGTATCATAACATCATCAAAACAAGTTTGACGGCCATTAATCATTGAAGAGGATAGAAAATGTTCATCTCCGTTTCGACTTTTGATTCTACGTTTTGCAAGTGCGACGTTTTGCATTGGTGCTTGTAATTGGACTGTATTTACACTGTTTGACTACTAGTATGACACAGTCAGATGTTTTAAAGCCTAATTAATAACAAGCTTTGCTTGAAGACATGTTGCGTATTTTGAAGAGGAAGAGTGCTCTTTGCTGAACAAAATGCCATAAATTATGTCACATGATAGAACAAGATTTTAAAAATAAATAAGGTTCCTCCTTGAGGCAATCTGAGGAAATTGTGAAAAAATTATCCTTAGTAACGAATAAAAGGGTATTAGTTTTTCTATTTAAAAAAATACTTCCTGAATCACTCGTGTACATTTAGTGTCTGGTATGCATGATCTCTTGTAAAATGATAAATTAGGGTGAATTTGTCTCATTCATTTCGGACGAAAATGCTGAGTTACACAATGCTATTATATATCTTTGAAGTTGATGGCAGCAACAAATAAGGCCTATATGTCTAGAGAATGTGCGCCTAGGGTCAGGAGCAGCAAAAATTTCAGCTCAACTTTCTCGTTGGCAAAACATTTGAATTTCTAACGGATGGTGCTTGTTGAGATTGGGGTTTTGATTTTGACAATTATCTGAAAATGGTATCAAGATGTTGTGCGTAGGGCTGTACTAAGCGTTTCAAAAAAGGGCGAATAAATTGGATTTTATTGCTTTCCTAAAGATCCTACATTGCGAATGCTTTGGATAAAAGCTTTGAAAAGGTTTCAAAAAGTCCTTTTTTCTATCCTATAGCCTTTTGGTAGCTCTTAGTAGTTTTTAGAAATGATGTGGTTATGAACAAGACTGGGCGTAGCAAGGGCGGAATTTGCCAGAACGTATAAGTCATAGGCGCGCCACACGGTACACAAACTTCTTGTTAAAGGCATTCCGTCCAGGCAAAAAAGATCGTCCCTAATCAAAGGAGTAACAAAAATTGAAAAACAATATCCAAAATTCCATAATTCTAGTTAAAGGGAAAATTAAAAGACAATAAATTAGAATTATTGAAAAAAGAGGCTTGGAAATTTGCATATATGGATATTAGCATAGATTTCATCTATCCATAAACTTGAAAAGTCTAAAAAGAAATTTTAGAAGAAATTCATCAGTTTAAATCAGACAATATTGATCCAAATTTAGTAGGCATTAACCCCTTAACGTGCACACTCGAGTTAACTCGAGCTCTCTAAACTGGCCAAACTGTGCACACTCGAGATTATTCGAGCGGTGTTGTACTTTATGTTGCTATCATTTTTCACACTCGAATGCAATCGAGAATTGAAAGTAACAAGGTGAAAGCAAAAAAAAACAATCGTTTTATTGATATTTAATATTAAAATAAATATTTATTTAAAAGTATAAATAAGTATTTTTACTGATAATAATGTTTATTCTGAAATGGGAATTCAGAAAGAAAGATAAAAAAAAAGTCGATGTGCGTGTAATATTACAATATTTGACTATTTTCTGTAATATTATCAAAATCCAAAATTGCAATAAAAATTTTGATTATTTTTGTATTTTTGTAATTTTTTTTGGCAAGACAACGTTCTGAATTATATTGTTAAAAAAAATAGATTTTTTGGCCGGTTTTTTTTTAACTGTGCATTAAGGGGTTAAGAATCTCTTAATGTCTGTTTTTAATGACAGTTTAGTGTAAAGATTTTTTCAGCAATATAAAAATAATAAAATCATATCTACGCCTTTCGATGGAACAAAAACGACTTAGTCGACTAGGCCTGTACTGTGCATTGAAAAAGAAACCGATAACAGTTTGAACTACCATGAAATCATCGAATTTATCAAGATTACCAAATCAGGGAAAGTAATGCTATAATATCTTTCCTTTTTTATGTAATACATGAGTATAAAGTTTCTATTTCTTAAATTGGAAATTGAGAGTTCAATCTGAATATATTATATGTAAATAAAACACATTCACTTATTTGGTGGTGGGGTGTATCACCAAATCAGGGAAAGTAATGCTATAAATATCTTTCCTGTTTTATGTAATACATGAGTATAAATTTGTCTATTTCTTAAATTGGAAATTGGGAGTTCAATCCGAATATATTATATATACAGAAAACTTGTTCATGTATTTGGTGGTGGGGTGTATCACCAAATCAGGGAAAATAATGCTATAAATATCTTTCCTGTTTTATGTAATACATGAGTATAAATTTGTCTATTTCTTAAATTGGAAATTGGGAGTTCAATCCGAATATATTATATATACAGAAAACTTGCTCATGTATTTGGTGGTGGGGTGTATCACCAAATCAGGGAAAATAATGCTATAAATATCTTTCCTTTTTTATGTAAAATATGAGTATAAAGTTGTCTATTTCTTAAATTGGAAATTGGGAGTTCAATCCGAATATATTATATATACAGAAAACTTGCTCATGTATTTGGTGGTGGGGTGTATCACCAAATCAGGGAAAATAATGCTATAAATATCTTTCCTGTTTTATGTAAAATATGAGTATAAAGTTGTCTATTTCTTAAATTGGAAATTGGGAGTTCAATCTGAATATATTATATGTAAATAAAACACATTCACGTATTTGGTGGTGGGGTGTATCACCAAATCAAGGAAAGTAATGCTATAAATATCTTTCCTGTTTTATGTAATACATGAGTATAAAGTTGTCTATTTCTTAAATTGGAAATTGGGAGTTCAATCTGAATATGTTATATATACAGAAAGAATGTTCATGTATTTGGAGGTGGGGTGTATCACCAAATCAGGGAAAGTAATGCTATAAATATCTTTATGTTTTCTTGTGTTAAAGTTATATAATGAAATAATACTAGTGGTATTTCAATAAAGTAAATTGAAATCTGAATAACATAAGGAGATTACTTAGAAGGTTGTTTGTATTTTGGTAATGTATCAATTAAAAAAAATAAAATCAGATATTAATTCCTGTATCCTGACAATTGCTGTGGTTCAATTGATTATGTAAAATACAGACATGAGTATGACATATTTCTATCATTATATCATGGAAATATGCTCATGTATGATGATTTGTGACTTTGCAGTAATAACCATTATTAAATTGCCGATATCTGATGAAATCCTAATAACAGTTTAAATAAAAAAGTTTAAAGACCAGAAATTTATGGTATTCTTCTTTGAGATAAAAGTTTCTTTAAATAAAGTAAAAAAGCCGATGATTATGAATTATTCCCTTGATAACAGCGTAAAGTTGATAGATAATCTTACTTAAAACTCATCGTATATAAGTGAAGGGTAGTACTGGCTAAACGCATCTTACGGCAGCAAATGCACAGATTCGAAAGTAAATATGTTATTAACAAATTCCAAAAAATTCTCTGTGTGGTAATTAATCTACCATTAAGGACAGAAATGCTCCCTGAGTACCTGTCACTTATATGTAACTGTGTTATTAACAATATCCTACATCTCAGAATGTAAATACTGAATGCCTTGTTTATTAAAATTCTAACCCCAATCTGATTATAAAATCCCGTAACAGAGAATACATCGGGTTTTAAATAAAACATCTGTTTCCTAGGTTTCTTAGAATTTTTTACTTGTAGTGGAATAATTTTTTATCTGCAAATGAGATTTTTTTTTTAATTTTTCTTTGGCTATGATAAATGTTCAAAAAGAAATAAAATAAATTCTATTAACTTTATTATTGTAAGAATATTTTATTGCCGTAACCATCTTAACAACAAAGCATTAATGTATATTTTCTTACAAAAAAATGTACTTAAAACTATTTTAACGAAATTCAAATGACTGATTTGGTAATTATTTTTCCACCATGATAGGATTACGTAAATTTTTCCTGTCAGTACTATATCTTATTACCAAGCCAGTAAAATGCGTAATCCGTTTGTACCAGTGTTTTACTTTTTTCCACGTGAAGCAAGGACCGAAATCCCATTGATCCCTTATTTAAAGTGTTGTAAAGTTATTATAAGAGGCAAAATGTTTAAGTAATTTTCTGAATAGAGTTACAAATAATTTTTTGTTTCTGTTGAAAATTCTAACTCCCAATTCAGACCTTGATAAAATTCGGGGTTCGAAAAATAATTTACTATTCTATTCTGTTTCCACTTCAAGGTTTCTTAGAATATTTTAACTTGTAGTGGTTATTTTATTTAATATTTTTTATCACTGCAAAATGATGCTATTTTTTTTCATTTTCTTCTACCGGCTATAGTATCAAATATAGGGTTTCCCAAAAAAGTTTGGAAATAAAATAAATTCTATTAACTTTATTATTGTAAGAATATTATTTTATTAGACTTGTAAATTCATTTAAAATAAATTTCTACTGTATTGTTTTTTTTAAACATTTTCTCAATGTAACAATGTATTTAAAAACCTTTTTAGAAAATTCATATTTCATTCTCTATTATATTTTTTTCCATATATATAATATTTAAGTATTTAATATTTTTTTTTTTTAATTTAAAACCAATAATTAAACAAATAAATAAATAATGTTTATGTTTTTTTTTTAAAGAAACCGAAATGTGCCCAACTTCCCCCTTTGCAAAAATCCCTTAATTTAAAGTTTAGGGTAGGAGAAGATTCAATTATAAGAGGCAAAATGTTTAAGTAATTTTCTTGAATAGAGTTACAAATCAAATTTTTGTTACTCAGACACGTTGAGGCAAATCTCAAACAAATGCTATGACCAAATGGTTAGGGCACAGACCTTGGGTGTGGGAGTTCGTGGGTTCGAAACCCACTGGAACATAAATGTTCGGAACCGGCATTAAGTAGTAGGCCCCGGTCCCAATAGCCATCATGTTTCAAAAGAAAAGACCAAAGCGAACCAAACCAAACGAATGCTGTTGATTAAATATATTCTTATGAATGTTGGCCCAATTTTACGCTGAACATAGGGAATGAAAATAACTGGTTCTGTTACCGCAGCACAAGTTTGTTTTATTACTGGTAAAAAATCATGTAAATTATATAATTAATGTAATAAATTAATTTAGTATTTTTAAAATTAAGTTTGAAAGCCAAAACCTGCTCACATCGACACCCTATGTCCTGAAATAAGTTCACTGCCCACCAGCATAATCCACCGCTCTTCGAGGGGCGGTATCGCCTCCGTTGAAAACCACTATTCTAGGCCAAGATGTTGGATCTGGTGGCAGATATCCTTTCATTTAAGTTATCATCGAGGAACTCTTACACCTGACGAGTGAGGTTCGATTGTTTTAACAAATTTCCCAGATGAAAATATATTTTTATTTAAAAAATTAACTAGAAATAAGATTAAATGTATCTTTAAATTAGATATAATTAAAGTTAAAGAATAAAAATGAATAGGTAATATAAAAGATGAAAATTATTCCTTTTAAGAAAATAATGCAGACTTATCAAGATTGAGAGCTTTCGAAATTCAGTGCGCCCACTCAATTCTGTCATACTACATTGTTGAAAATATATATAAAAATTTTTTTGAAATTAAATTCTAAACTCCCCTCTGTCACATATACCTTACTGCATCAAAATAGTTATTTAGTCAAAACAGTTATTAGCGTTTACTTTCCAGACATTTTGTAAACCTTGTATACAATCAAAACCTTTACCGTTAATTTACCAGTTATTCCCAAATTTAGAAATAGCATTGGTATTCAAACTGGGTCTCCCAAAACCAAAGGTTGCTACAAGATGATCCAATGATTTCCAGGAGGGGTTTTAAAAATGTAAACAAGTACAACTTTGCAGTGACATTTCTAGGAAGGATGCAAAGGAACATATGCATCTCCAAGATTTTTTTCTCTAAATTAAAATATCTCATGATAATTCTTTTATTTTATTATTATAGATCTTCTAAATTTAAAAAAAAGTTTTTTTCTAATCGGGATTAAATGATTTTTTATCAGGAAGAGAAAAATCTCTATAAATCAATTACTGATAAAAGGATGAAAATATTTTGCTTCTCTGAAAAAGTGGTTTAATGTTTGTAATCTAAGAATTATAGAAGAATATGTTCCCTAAAGAATATGTTCCCTCTTCCTTCGGTAGTTTCCGGACAAAGAAGGCATTCTTTTCTTCCAGACGGTTTTTTAATTATTAAATTATTTTAACCACCTTTTCAATGATATTGAATTCTTCCAATTCAAGTAAGTAGGAATTTTTATTCTTAATGTCTCTTTATCATTTTTACCAAGGGATTTTTATTTTTGTAATTCTTATAGCTTGATAAAAAAAATATCAATTTTTGAGCAGTTTTAAATTGGAATAAAAAGATCGATATAGCGTAATCTTTAGTTTTTACCGAGAAATAATTCTAAACTAAAGAATTTTCTTCTTTTATAACAATGACGATATGCAATCCTCAAAAATTAATCTCTGGGTGCGTCATTGCACATTAAGTGTAGTTTTATTTTAAATCCATAAACTACATGTCATTGCCATAGCCTCTATAAGACAAGTTTTCGACGGTTGACATTCTGTGCTAACTGCTTGTTCATGGCTATGCTGGTAACAGAAGTTACCAGTAAAGTCATTGTTATTTTGTAATTTGGAACAGTGAATGATTATGGTTCTTTAATGATGATGATAACAACTATTTTATTACATCGGAGCCCTAGCCGGCCTAAAATCCTCCGTGTTCGTTAAAGGTGACTGGGGCACGTAACATATGTTCGTGGTCACCATGTCCTCCAAGTTCTCAATCAATACCTCTGGGGGAGGCAGGCGAAGCCTATGGGTTTTTTGCTTGGCCCCTGCTTCAAAATTACGAGAACTCACTTTAGCATAAGTCGCACTGTCACTCTTGTGGTTCTCGTTATAAACGCGCACCGTTTTGCCTTAATACAACAGTCTCCGGCTAAATCATGCTTGAATTGACCAAGTGGCATAAGACAACCAGAATAACTGTTGAGAATGAATTTCAACTGAAATGAAATGATGCTGCCCAAATGTAAAATATAAACGACGCTGCTACTCAACAGAACGGCAGTTGCTTGACTGTAATCGTTCGAACGAAATAAAGAATTTTGTTACTTTTCCTTGACTCTGGCAGAATTCTTAAAATATTTTTACATCAACTGTTTTATTACAGGATTTAAAATGTATCTTACAAATAAAGGGGAACTACGGTAGCTCAGTCGGTAAAAGCAGCGATCTCGTAACCAATGAGTAGTGGGATCGAAACTGGAACCAGCCGAAAATCCACCGTGCTCATCAATGGCGGCTGGAGCACGTAAAATAGGTTCCTGTTCGTCATGTCGGCCAAGTTTACAAACGATACTTTCGGATATACTAAGCAAAGCCTGGGTATCTTCTGCTTGATCCCTGCTTCTAAATTAAGATGACTCTTTCTTGTCAGTCTTCAAAGAAACTGCATATGGACCAGTTTCCTATTGCGACGAGGTCTATAAAACCGGTAAAAAGGATTTAGAAACTAGAATCACCAAATTGTAAATACGGAATGGTAAGTAACCCTCAGCATTACTTGCAAGTAAGATGTAATCTTGTTCCTATGTTTATTAAAAAATATGAAAACACAGATCGAACACTTTAAAAGAATAGATAATAATCGCAATCACATTAAAAAGTTAAAGGAAATCTATAATATATTAAATTCAAACCACTGTTTTATACAAATTAAATTTTGAAATGAATGAAAATATTTAATAAAAATAATAATAATAAAAAAAGTTTTTAAATTTTAAGTCAATAATTCAGTGTTTAATTTTAAAATTAATAATGTCGAAAGGTTTTCCCCACCCGCTTAGGCTTTCGCTCCCATAAACGCTTGAGTTGGATGTGGGTGTTAAATCTAAATCTATAGGACCTACTCATCCCAAAGTCTAAATCTATAGGACCTACTCATTCCCTTGATGCAGGAACACCAGGGGAAATTGTAGCAACAACACAAATAAAAAGACTTATTATGTGTAAATGGGACATTTTATCAATGCATGGACATTGCACATGGACATTTTATCAATGCTTGGACATTGCACATGGACATTTTATCAATGGATGGACATTGCACATGGACATTTTATCATACTACCTTTGAAAAAATTAATAATTAATAACTCTAAACATTATCAATAATTTATCTCACTATTTCACTCACTTTTATATAAATATATTACTAACGACAACGTAAACTTTCAAGCTAATTGGATAAAAAAATAAATTATTTTTAAAATTCCCCTGTTTTAACACTGCGCGTGCGGGCAACGTATTTTTACGTTTTTTGCAGTCTGTCACTGGAGCGCGGGTCACGTAAAAATACGTATTTAGTAGATTTGTGGTGGATACACACTGACCAATACAAATCTACTAAATACTTATAATTATATGTATGTGTGATATTATATGAGTGTTGTTTGCGTTGCTATGAAACGCTTTGCATTTTTTCTTTCCACAATTTATGATTGTCGAGTTACTCGGTCTTTTGTTGCGTTATTTCATCTTCAATCGAATTCCTAGCCCCAGAACGTACAAGTTTTATCAATTTCAAGCTTGCTTTTTTATTGTTGAATACAAAATTGATAATAAATAGTTCTATTTGTAATTGGCATGAAAAAAATATTTTTCAAGACATTGTAAAATTTTAAAAATCGTTTTTTTTCTGATTTTGTAAAAATATTGTTTTTTATTTTTTGTTAAATAATTATACAGTATATATTAAAGTGTAAAATAAAAAAAAGTTTCGTTCATAAAAACAAAGTACTTTTCGATTTACTGCGATTTTTCTGAATAACTAAACTTTCACGCGATTCACGAAAAAAAAACCCGCTGCACGCGTAAGTTGGCGATGAAGTTTAACCGAATGCCAAGTGTTAAAAACAAGAATCATTGCACAAGACAATTAGCAAAAACCAAATGCAAGATCATATCAACAGTTATAAAACAGGAGGTAATTACTTGTTTAAGTAGTTCCTTGTTTTGTGTAGAGTATGGAAAGTCTGCATTAAGGTATACTAGAAAAATATCCATATTTTCCTGTTAATTTATTTTAAGTCTATAATTTCCACAAAAAGTATGATTTAAACTTTTTTCTTATTTTTAAAATTTGTAAAAGTCACAACGGAATAACAAGAATGCTACAATTCGTGTCTGGATTACAATAAATATATTCTTTTAAACAAGAAAATTATTAATATAATATCACAGTGACAAATATTGTACAGCCAATTAAGAAAAATCTAAACTCGTTTTTTCCATTAATGTCACAGCTACTGAACAGTTGGTAAAAACAAAGTAGTTTTCGATTTACTGCGATTTTTCTGAATAACTAAACTTTCACGCGATTCACGAAAAAAAACCCCGCTGCACGCGTAAGTTGGCGGTGAAGTATACTCGCATGCTAAGTGTTAACATATTTTGTGTGTTACAAAATGCTGACAAATTTTATCAATAAGCTATAAAACGTTCACCAGTGACAAAAATTAAATAAATAAATCCTCAATTGCGGAAATTCTCTCCTCATTTGTATCAAGAGGAAGTAACACATAATTCAATAATGCCACTATCAGGTTAATTATCATGATTTGTGTACAAACCGGATCAGAAAGTCTATTTACCATGCATAATATTACTTTAAAAAAATTCATTCCTACTTAAATTACTGCACCGTGGCTCAAAGATGTAGAGCAGTCTTTTTATAAAAAAAAAAGAAAACATACGCAAAAACGTTGCTGAAGATGTTCAAGTGCTTTATTTCCTGAAATAAAAAACAAAGAAGTGTGTGTAGCAGGAATTAAAAAAGACAAGCTGCGTGAAATGCCCGACACATCCCTCGGAACAAACGTGATGCAGACACGTTTAATGCTGTGTATCTTTGTTATCATGTCCACCCCGCAGGTAACACGCGATAATAAGAATTAACTATTTGCTTCTGTTTAACTTGGTGATTTTTTTTAAGCTCTAAGAAACGCACGCGATTTTGTGGGGTACTTTCAACTTTATGCAGATTAGGTTAGGTTTAATTCATGATGGTATGAATGTTTGCGTAATCTTTTATATACCGTTGCTAATGCCTTTCATGCATTACTTGTTTATGGGACAAATTTGAATAGTTTGGGTTTAGAGAGCTGCGGGCTATTTTTTTTCTGCACAATGTCTGTGCAGTAAATAGAATGAATTTCAATATGTTTAGGTGGGTAGAAAAGTCTACAGCCTGCAACCGTTGGTCATAAAGATGTAATTTTAAGAGAACAAGGGTTTATAAAATTTTCAAAGACATTTGTATGATTAGAATATGTAGTGTTGTTACATGAAACGTATCTCTTTACTGGCTAGCTTCTCATTTTAGATACCTGTTACAATGAGTTGCTGCTGGACTACGCCAGTGCGGGAGACTGACCGAGGGACGAGGGCGATGTCAATGACCCCCCTTTGACCCCATTGGACAAGAGAGGTGGCTAACGCGGGTCAGTCGTCTTTGGCCTTGGCAACAGCAGCTTTTGGATTTTTTTTTTCTCAGCAGATCTGAAGGCCCCTCGGAGGAAAGACGAAGAGAAGAGAACTTCAACAGAAGCAGGGAACGCTCAACTTTTTTTTGTCCATCTGAAGATAGCGTTGCTGTGATGTAGTACATTGCTGTTGTTATTTCAAAGCCATTAATAACTCGAATTTGCTTTATATCGTTTTATATCGTCTTTAATTATAATAAAATGACACTGAACTATATTGCAATATTCAAATAAAGAACAAAAGCCAAGGAAATATGCTAAAAAATATATAAAAATATTAAAAAGTAAAAGAAGCACTCCGTGCTACACGTGAAAGAAAAAATTGCCAACGACCACTCTTTTACTTCCTTCTGAACTACTCCAGCAACCCTATACTTTTTTCATTATCCTGTGCTGATACGTTCGTTGTTCCATTGTCCTGTGGACAATGCGTCCTTTCCCGGCTCTGTCCAGAAGAACCGGGACTCTAAGGATGGTCCTGAATCGCCTCCTGGAGACCAATCACAACTCTCCAAAACTTGGTGAAATTTAAGTGCAATCGTTTTCACACCACACGCTTCCTGGAGTCGGGAAAAAATGCTTGGTCATGCAACCCACAACGTGCGAGTGCGGCGAGAAAATCAGTTTCGCAAACCTTATGTCAAACATAGCTGCACTCTCACAAGCGTCATCAGCGAGAGTTGCTTCCATATTTCAGCGGTTTACGGTATCTCCATATTGAGATTGAATATATTTTATTTTCATCACCAGATTGTGCAAGATTAAATTTGTAAATAAAAAAAAGTCTGCAAAACGATGTCTTCGCTCATTTTTATCTGGTGTCTTAACTCTCAATGTTATCTCAGCATGACCTGTATAAGTCATTGTTTGAGAAACAAATTCTTTGTGGGGTAGGCACGCCGTTACAACTAAAATTTACTTTATCGAGGAGTACATAGACTGAAATCATAAAGTAGAATTGTTAAGCTTCCTTAGAACGAGTTTTCCATTTCAGAGTAGGTAGGGGGTGATCTCATTAGCAATCTATAAAATTTTCAGATAATTTCTATTATTTATAAATGTTTCATATGTGCGGACACTTCATAATTTTTCGAGCAGCGAACATAAATTTACTTTTTTGGTGGGTACTGAAATCATAACAAGTTTTTTTATCTAAGTTTGTTTTATAAAACTCCATATTTCTGTAATTATTTTACACGTAATACCAAATACATCTTTTTTCACGAAGTTTTTCCTTTGTTATAAATGGCATTCTATGATGTTTAAAACGATAGCTATTCAAAGTTATTTAAACATAATATTTATTTTATTCTGTGCAGTCAGGGAATCTTTAAAAATTAACTATTACACAATGTGTAAGGATTAAAAAAAGGTTTTCACTGAACGGATGTAAATGAAACCAGGATTATTTGTGATATAGCAAAAGAGGTCTCGAATAGTGTTTTACCACTATATGGTGTTGTCGGCTTTCTCCCATCGAGTTATGCAAAAAAAAAAGTTTTCTAGAACAAAATTGTATGAGATATTACATTTTTAAAATCTTTAAACATTTCTGAATTGTTTAAAACAGTGATTCTCAACCTTTTTTAAGGGACCGCCCCTCAGAGCCCAAAACGCGTTCAATGCCTTGCCCCTTTTTTAAATCATACAGTAATTTAAAGCACAGGGAAGGATAAATATCCCCTATATAATAATAGCCTAAGTTATCTGTCCGTCTTTTCTCGAATTTATGAAGCGGTTGGACCTGGAATGAACAGAGACATCCATATTGGATTCTTGATGAGTTAGTTAGGGTTAGGTGTCCTCGAATTTATGAAGCGGTTGTACCTAGAATTTATAGAGGCATAACATCCATGTTGGATTCTTGATGAGTTAGTTAGGGTTAGGTGTCCTCGAATTTATGAAGCGGTTGTACCTGGAATTTATAGAGGCATCCATATTGGATTCTTGATGAGTTAGTTAGGGTTAGGTGTCCTCGAATTTATGAAGCGGTTGTACCTGGAATTTATAGAGGCATAACATCCATATTGGATTCTTGATGAGTTAGGGTTAGGTGTCCTCGAATTTATGAAGCGGTTGTACCTGGAAATTATAGAGGCATAACATCCATATTGGATTCTTGATGAGTTAGGGTTAGAAAAAATTCAATGCAAACTTTGTCTTCTCCTAAACTATCTATCCGATTCTAAAATAAATTAGTATAAATATGCTTCATATCACAGCGAAAAATACTTTCGTTTTTAAAGCGTTCAAAATCCACTACTTCCCCCCCCCCCCCTTTTTTAGTGCCATTTTTCAAACCCTGTTTTCCCAGTTAAGAAAAGACAAAAAAAATTATCATCACATAATAAATAGATAATAGTAACATTTTTTTTTTCTAGATATATGACTTCATTCATTTAACCATCTCATTTAATCATTTCTTATTTTAAATTATTTAAATATCGCCTGAATTATTTTCATGCGTTTTATCACTGAACTCAAATAATTTTCTTTTATATTTGGCTTAAATAATAGATTAAGCACATAGGTGATAATTTTAAAATTAATCATCGATTATTTTTTGTTGCAATGAAAATTTTATCCCCGGTATTAACAACAAACTTTTTTTATAAAAGTATAGGAGTCTATTCCACAGACTAATACATATCTAGCATTTAAGTTATATATCTTTGAAAATTAAGAAGTTTCTTCGTTTGTTAGTTTGTTTTTTATTCATAACTACACGATTTGACGAAATGAATTCAATGGGATTCTAAACTGCATTCACAGTATCGGAAGACTTTAGAAACGTATGAATATAAGCAAATAATGAAGCGTGTACCAGATAATTCTCAGCCAAAAAATAAACCAATTTTTTTTTACCTGCCACATAGGATACTTTACAATTCTGAAAAATTAAAAATTTACTGTTATTAATTTTGATCATCCGGTATGTTTGTTCTTTATACAAACCTGCAAGATTTTTCGTAGAGATACCGAATGTTGAACAGACATTATTTTATACTGCCATTAAAATACTGCAAATGGGTTTAATTACTGTGCCTTAATATTTAATGAGTTACACTGAAAATACATCCTGCATATCATATATTTACATTACGGTTATTAATTTGGATCGTCCGATATGTTTGTTCTTTATACAAACCTGCACGATTTTTCGTAGAGATACCGAATGTTGAACAGACATTATTTTATACTGCTAATAAAATACAGCAAATGGGATTAATCACTATGCTTTAATATTTAATGTGTTACACTGAAAATACATCCTGCATATCAGATATTTACATTACGGTTTTTAATTTTGATCATCCGGTATGTTTGTTCTTTATACAAACCTGTAAGATTTTTCGTAGAAATGCCGAATGTTGAACAGACATTATTTTATACTGCTAATAAAATACTGCAAACGGGATTCATCATTATGCCTTAATTATGTTAAATGTGTAACACTAAAAGTACATACTTCATATCAGGTATTTACATTACGGTTATTAATTCTGATCATCCGGTATGTTTGTTCTTTATACAAACCTACACCATTTATCGTACAGACGTCGAATGTTGAACAGACATTATTTTATACTGCTAATAAAATACTGCAAATGGAATTAATCACTATGCCTTAATATTTAATGTGTTACACTGAAAATACATCCTGCATATCAGATATTTACATTACGGTTTTTAATTTGGATCATCCCGTATGTTTGTTCTTTATACAAACCTGTAAGATTTTTCGTAGATATGCCAAATGTTGAACAGACATTATTTTATACTGCTAATAAAATACTACAAACAGAATTAATCATTATGCCGTAATTATGTTTATAACATTGAAAATGCATTCTGAATATGAGGTATTTTATTGCGGTTTTTAATTTAGATCATCCGGTATGTTTGTTCTTTATACAAACCTGTAAGATTTTTCGTAGAGACGTCGAATGTTGAACAGACATTATTTTATACTGCTAATAAAATACTGCAAACGGGATTAATCAGTATACTTTAATTATGTTTAATGTGTAACATTGGAAATTCATCCTGCTTATCAATGTTTTTTTATTTATTTTGATCATCCGGTATGTTTGTTTTTTACACAAACCTGCAAGATTTTTCGTAGATATACCGAATGTGAACAGACATTATTTTATACCGCCAATGAAATACTGCAAATGGGATTAATCCCTATGCCTTAATATTTAATATGTTACACTGAAAATACATCCTGCATATCAGATATTTACATTACGGCTATTAATTTGGATCATCCGGTATGTGTTTTTCTTCATACAAACCTGCACAATTTATCGTAGAGACTTCGAATGTTGAACAAACTTTATTCTATACTGCTAGACAAATACTGCAAATGGAATTAATCAGTATGTCTTAATATTTAATACATTACACTGAAAATACATCCTTCATATCAGATATTTACAGTTACATTATGGTTATTAATTTGGACCATCCGGTATGTTTATTCTTTATACAACCTGCACGATTTTTCTTAAAAATACCAAATGCTGAACAGACATTATTTTATACTGCTAATAAAATACTGAAAATGGATTAATCATTATGCCTTAATTATGTTTAATGTATAAGATTGAAAATACATCCGGCATATAAGGTATTTACATTACAGTTTTTAATTTTGATCATCCGCTATGTTTGTTCTTTATACAAAATCTGCACAATTTATCGTAGAGACATCGAATGTTGAACAGACATTATTTTATACTGCTAATAAAATACTGCAAACAGGATTAATCAACATACTTTAATTATGTTTAATGTGTAACACTGAAAATTCATCCTGCTTATCAGGTTTTTTTGTTAATTTTGATCATCCGGTATGTTTGTTCTTTATACAAACCTGTAATATTTTTCGTAGAGACACCGAATGTTGAACAGACATTATTTATTCTGCCAATAAAATACTACAAATGGGATTAATCACTATGCCTTAATATTTAATGAGTTACACTGAAAATACATCGTGTATATGAGGTATTTACATTACGGTTATTAATTTTGATCATCCGGTATGTTTGTTCTTTATACAAACCTGTAATATTTTTCGTAGAGATAAGGAATGTTGAACAGACATTATTTTATACCGCCAATAAAATACTGCAATAGGGACTGATCTCTATGCCTTAAATTATGATTAATATGTAACACAGGTATTTACATTACAGTTTAGAATATTAACAAAATTACAATTAGGAAGTCGAATTTAAAATAGTTATATGGCTAAGAGCTACCACAACATAAGAAATTGCATTAGGAAGACCGAGAATCACTGCCTTAAAGCTCTCTTTCTCTATCTTATTTCACCTCCGAACGATGTCCTGAACTGCAAGATGTGACAGGAAGCCCAATTTTTAGTTCTTTGCTTCGTTCATTCTGGGGGACATTGCACGGTAAATCATTCTTATCATCCCGTTGATCTTGGCACTGGGTGTCGTACCCATCTTTTAACTGCTTGCCGGCAGTTAAAGCAAAATAGCGCAATAAACACCAAACAAGCATTACTTTGCATAGTATTATGATAATTTAATAACTGCATAGCCATGATTTATATAATTCTAGGCACAACTTTGTAACTAAAAGTTGCATAGCTATATAAATTATTACTTAACTATAACTTAACTACATAAGATAAAATTTAATTATGTAATACATTAATAATGATCTGGAAAATGTCTATTAACTATATAATGTTCTAATTACGCCTCGAAGTTTTGCAATTAACATAGTAAACTGTTAAAAGCTAAAAATAAATTCCATATGAAATAAATCATTTTTTAATGAAATTATTTGTATTACTTGTCGTTTCTTGCTTTAAATAAATTTTAAACAACTTGTTTTTCTAATGTAACAATAGAAAATATTCGACAAGAACAGAATAGCTTTCAGCTGCCTTGACAACTGATCTCATTTTTTATCTTCTAAAATTTAGAAAACTTATCTTTCATCTGAAAAAAATAAATTTTCATTGTAAATTAAGCTATCTATTTTTATTATATAGCAGCCCACCTGCGGCTTGCGAGCCACATGAGGTTTTTTGAAGGATTATTTGTGGTTCTTGGTACATGTACCCGAGTTCCCTTTTCATTTTTGTGTTTTATATTTTAAAAAATTATTACAACTGATGGAGCTCCGGCAAAAGAATCAGTCTTATTGGGCTTTTTAAGAGATGATTCTTAAATTCCACAATTCATGCCGATTCACTGCATAATTCACCGAGAACATCACGTTACAAAATATTTAAAATATCCTGATGTTATGAAAACAGTGTAACACATTGTAAATTACATTCGCACCAATGTAAAAAATTATTGACAATTCAAAAATTTCCTTAAAACGTTAAAGGACTAAGAACTTTCAAAAGACATTCGATAAACATAATTTCTGTAAAAAAAAAATTTCAATATTTTTTTGCATACTTTTTAAATAAGTATTTAATTACGGCTAGCGAAAAATTTCAAATTTTGAAAAATAGCTCGGATTATCAAGGAGCCCCCAGTTATATAGTACTAGCTGCTTGGCACCCAGCCTTCGGTGTGCGTAATAAATGTTCCTAAGAACCATTATTATAGATATTCATATTCATTAAAATCTTAAACCTCATACGCAAGTTATTGACGAATATGATAGTTTATTAATAATAGATAATCACAGTTATAACTACGTATTGGCTCTGTGTTTCCCGTAAACTGCTGTGGCAAATTCTACAACTTTCTTTATTAATTGACGCAACAATATGTTATATTTATTACCTATGGATTCAGATATGTAGATATGTATAGCGTACAAACATTCTCAAAAATTTCTCTTTTTAAAAAATAGTTATGTAGCCTGGTGTCCCATAGATTATTTCTAATATTGCGTTATTTTAGCGGTAGGTCAGTTGACACGTTCAAAACATTATCGATGAAACCTAAAGGGGTCAAATGATGATCTCTAAATTAAATAGTAAATATTTTGGGAATGTATGAAGCTTTAAATTTAAAATTTTAATCAAAATTTGTCGCCTATTTTACAATTGTCTATCATTTTTTCTTTTCAATTTTTAAATGTATGTTTTCATTTCACAATTGTTGCTAAAATCCCAGATTAGTAGGTTCTTCGGATAGCGATATTTACAAATGTTTATTAATTCTATTTTTAAATTTTTAGCATATATGAGAAGTACAGCTATTACCACGAATATGCACAATGTTTTTAGCTAAATTTGAATAAGCAGGATATATTTCTAAAATGTACTACAAAATTAATATTATATGTGTTTCTAAGAAAATATCTTTTTTAAAATTTCTTGGAAATTACAAAAATTTTAATTATTAAATTCAGATGGAGCGAAGTTTTGTACCACAGAAAGAGCACTACAGTTCATCATTTAAAATATATTGATTTCATTATTGCTTCAAATTAAAAAAAAAATCATAACAGAAAAATAATAGTTTCACAGTTAGTAAAAATATCGTACTTCTAAATACAATGTAACTCGTTTATTACAAACCCGGTTTTAACACAAATCCAAATTTATCGGGGGAAATTTTTAACATGATTCTCTTAAAAGACTTGTATAAAAAAAACTCTTTTCGCGAAAATAACTTAGATTTAGAAAAGATATCTTTTACATGAAACTTCTTGAAAATCTTGTTTTTTCTCTCTGCCATAAACTTCTAGAGCCGGGAAACGTTGGGAAGGAGAAAGATATATGTGACTCAGAATCTTTATCCATTAATAACTCAGAAATTTCAAAATCATTTACGATTGACGATCTGATTACATCAGAAGTTCCAAGTAAAAAATGCCAGTGGAGTTTACAAGGGTGGAATTTAGGGTCATAACCCCTCCTGTAAATTAATAGACCAAAATAAATTCCATGATTAGTTTTTAAATTTTTACATGAAAATAATATTTTGACTTACTCACTTGTATTATTTCGATACTTCTATTATATTTTTGTCAAATTACAGTATGATACGTACTTGTATTATATTATAAATGAACAAATTGGTGAACGATTTACATAAAAAAAACTTTCTGTTTGTAGCCATTTTGTGTAAAACTCCACTTATAAAAGAAGCAGTTGTCCACTACTGGAAGAAACGATTTATTGTTGTGGAAATAAAATAATTTCAAGAGACATCATCCAAGGCACATGCTGAAAACACTGGCGAGGAAGAGATTAACACATTGTATGTGGGACACGTACTAGTATGTTTTCTGATGATTTATACTTGAGCGCGGGACACGTACTAGTACGTTTTCTTACGATTGATACTTGAGCGCGGCTCACGTACTAGAATGGGTTAGTGTGACAACATGGTTTGTTTGTGGGTACAAAAATAACGTTATATACATTAAAACGAAGACTAATGTTCTTGTCTACTACACAGATTCTGGAAAAATTTAGACAAATAAAAACTAGTTTTTTACATCAGTCGATGCGGAACCACAGAACGGGAAGGTTGATTAATTAAATCAATTTAGATTTAAAATTAACTTCTTATTTATCATTGAGAAAATTGTATATATATATATATATATATATATATATATATATATATTTGTTTATATATTTCAATATAAAATACGAAAAGTTGGTTAAAAAATTAAATAATTTTCATTACGCTGATCCAATCCCTATACATTTAATTGTATTTATGTATTATGTATCCCCCTGTTATGTATTATTCTTATCCATTGTACTGTGTTAAAATCTTAAATGTTCGTAGTAATTAATTCTCTATTGATAGTAATATATTTGCTTTGTAATGTCAAATTCTAATCTACAATAAACTGTTAGCAAATCCCTTCCCTTTGATCATTTCTCAATCCCAAAGTTTTCATTTTAGTTTATATATTTAATTATACATTCCACTAATTCTTAACATCTCACAATTATAATCAATAATTCTTTAATAGTCTTTATTAAGATTGCAAATGAGCAAACTGCGACCGTTACACACATAAAATATTCAGTTTATTTCGGTCCAAAGTACAATCAAGAATGACTCACCTGTACAGTTAATTCTTTCATTTCAGCCCCTAACCAAAACGGGAAAGTTAAGGAAGTGAAACAATGGAACGCCGAGAGCTATAATAAAATCTACATTGTGTCACGCTTCTTTAAAAAGAAAAGTAAAAGCAATCCTTAGTAACCATTAAAAGTAGACTAAATGTAGCAAATAAGGGTTCAGGGGAGAACATAATTTTCGACTTTTTTTTCTCCAGCCTCTAGCAGTACACGATTTGAAAAATAAATTGATGCGTGAGGAGATATACCACAAAATTAAGTATTCAGAGTTGGCAGCACTTTCTCTTCTACCAACTGTTCAGTAGCTGTGACATTAATGCTAAAAACGAGTTTAGATTTTTTCCTTTGGCTGTACAATATTCGTCACTGTAATATTATATTAATAATTCTCTTCTTTAAAAGAATATATTTATTGTAATCGAGACACGATTTATAGCATTCTTGTTATTCCGTTGTGACTTTTAAAAATTTTAGAAATAAGAAAAAAGTTCAAATCATACTCTTTGTGGAAATTAGAGATTTAAAATAAATTAAAACGAAAATATAGATATTTTTTCCAGTATACCTTAATGCAGACTTTCCATACTCTACACAAAACAAGGAACCACTGAAACAAGTAATTACCTCCTGTTTTATCACTATTTATATGATCCTTCATTTGGTTTTTACTAATTGTCTAGTGCAGTGGTCAGCAAACTGCGGCTCCAGAGCCGGATGCGGCTCTTTTGCTCCTTAAGTGCGGCTCTGGCACAAATATCCACGGAAGGCGCAATAATATTTTCATTAAAAAAAACTTGGTAAGAAAAAAATTACATCTTATTTTGATAAATTAAAATTCTTCTATAAATCGAGAACATGTATTATTTCTGTTTAAGTTAAAAGATAGATAGGTAATTTTTATATTGTTGTAAAAATACGTAACGAACATTAAGTTTAATTTTATTAGTTTTCGTAAACGTAAACACAAACTATGTGCAAACTACAGGCTGAAATTTTTCGTATGTTTTCGGAGTACTCCGGTGTGATACAAAGGTACCACAAGCTCGCATACTTTTTCTAAAGGTACAAATTGGCATCCCACACCAGCAGTTTTAAAAAATTGTATTTTTCAATCTAGCTGCACATCTTACAGGTATTTTTATACGATTTTATTACACCTGCTATATATGTTTGTGGTTCCGGTACAAAATTTGTAATCGATTTTTCGATAACTTCTATTTGTCTAAATGTTGGAAGTTTTCTTCCATGTTTGGTCATATTAAAAGTTTTGTTATTCTGATGATGGAAAAAATTATTTTTTTTCTTTTTAGTGCAGTTACATATATTAATAAAATTGTATTTTTTAAAAAGATATTTTTTAATTTTTATTTTTATTAATTTAATAGTGGTAATAATTTTGTACTGGTGGCTTTAGAAAAAAGTACATTTTGAATATTTTTATTACTAAATAATTATAATAGTAATTATATTAATAATAATTTTACTAAACAAGCAGATTTGGCTCCCAATTTTTTTTAATTGTTGTAATGTTCATATTTGGCTCTTTGGCTAATAAGTTTGCCGACCACTGTTCTAGGGCAATGATTCTTGTTTTTAACCCCTGGCATGCGGGTATACTTTACCGCCAACTTACGCGTGCAGCGGGCGTTTTTTCGTGAATCGCGCGAAAGTTTAGTTTTTTTTTAAAAATCGCAGTAAATCGAAAACTACTTTGTTTTTATGAACGAAACTTTTTTATTTTACACTTTAATATATACTGTATGATTATTTAACAAAAAAAAACAATATTTTTACGAAATCACAAAAATAAATGATTTTTAAAATTAAAGTCCGATAATCTGTCAGCGCATATTTCTTCATCACTATCTTTGTCACAACGGCTCATTTTATCAATTTTGTATTCAACAATAAAAAACCAAGCTTCAAATTGACAAAACACGACTTGTACGTTCTGGAACTAGGAATTCGATTGAAGACGAAATAACGCAACAAAAGACCGAGTAACTCGACAATCATAACTTGTGGAAAGAAAAAATGCAAAGCGTTGCATAGCAACGCAAACAACACGCATATAATGTCACACATACATATAATTATACTATTTAGTAGATTTGTGGTTGTTAGCGGGTATCCACCACAAATCTACTAAGTAGGCATTCTTACTTTATTGCAAAACTCTGATCGATCCTCTGGCAGGGTTACAAAACCACCAAGACACTCTTCCGAATATCTAAAATACACAGGTAGCTTATTTCAATCTCAACCACCACCCAGCTGAAACATAACCACTCTACACAGCATTTATTAAGTTTTGCTAGAGGAGGTTACATTGGTCAGAATCCATCACAAACTAACATGCAGCATATGAATTTGGAAAGAGATGTTTGAACAAAACAGTTAAGTCAAAATAACCAACTGTAAAGTTGCGTTGTC
The DNA here is from genome assembly GCA_032207245.1 of Pardosa pseudoannulata. Classification (NCBI taxonomy): domain Eukaryota; kingdom Metazoa; phylum Arthropoda; class Arachnida; order Araneae; family Lycosidae; genus Pardosa; species Pardosa pseudoannulata. The sequence goes on from CM063510.1 coordinate 29,463,739, forward strand.
CAAGCCGACTCTAGCAACTAAAAAATATGGGCTATATTTCCAAGTGTGATCGGTGCAGAATAAATTTTACTGGTTACATATTTATAGCTTTTCTATTGTTACTATATCAACACACCTAATTTTTTTCAGGAATGTCTAAAGTACATAACCTTTATTCTTACCCCTGCTGTAATTATGATCGGGAATCTATATCCCCATTTGACGTTCTTAAAGGTTACTACTTTGAGTGAATCCCTATTGCACTATAGTAGACAAAATAATTATTTGTACACTCTAATATATTTAATTTTTAACTAATAATACAGCTATTTTAGTTTGAATGGAGTATATTTATCATATCTTTTAGACCAGGGGTTCTTAACCCCGTGCCCGCGATGCTATTTTTGTACTCAAGCTACCGTCTGCTATGTATTCCCTACATAATAATATCCTAAGTTATTTATGAAGCGGTTGGACCTGAAATAGATAGAGCCATCGATATTGGATTATTGATGAGTTAGGGTTAGCAAAATTCAAAGCGAATAGTTTATTTTCTCCTAAGCTGTCGGTCCTATTCTAAAATAAATTGATAGAAATATGCTTCATATCACAGCAAAAAAATACTGTCGTCTTTAAAACATTCGAAATCCACCCCTTCCTTTTTGAGCGTTTAATGCCATCATTTCAAGCCCTAATTTCCCCGGTTAAGAGTAGGCAATTAAATCTATCAATTTATTACATTATAGGTAAAAATAGCATTATGACGTCATTTCTTTAAACATCTCATTTAATCATTTCTTATTTTAAGTTATTTAAATATCGTCTGCATTATTTTCATACGTTTTATCACTGAACTTAGATATTACGTAAATAATTTTCTTTTATATTCGGCTTAAATAATAGATTAGGTACATATGTGATAATTTTAAATTTAATCATCGATTATTTTTTGTTACAATGAAAATTTTATCACCGGTATTAACAACAAATTTTATCTACCTCCAAGGTGTAGTGGAAATGATAGTTTCATTCCTTTACTTCCATTAATTACTGCAGCAAAAAAATTGGGAAGAACTTAATGATAATTTCGACGTAGTTAAGAAAACTTAGAATTATCTTTCTAAATGAATTCAACGGGGTTCTAAACTGCATTAACAGTATAGGGAGGCTTTAGAGGATTTTAGAGGAGTATAAACAAATTATTGAGCATGTAGCAGATAATTCTCAGCCAAAACACAAACCATTTTTATATCTACACATAGGGTACTTTACAATTCTGGAAAATTAAAAAATTACGGATCCCGTCATATGACGGGTTATATGCTAGTTATATGAATATCAACCGGAGCCAAACCGCAGACCGACACAATTTTTTGTCTGGTTTCCAGAGTTAAATCATACTTTTAGAAATAAAATAAGCCGTAAAATTATTGTGTGTGCAACACTGTTTTGTTATACCTGGTACTAGTAACGCTGTTTTATCTTATCAGTTGTTATTGTAGTTGAAGACTGTTGCACAGACGTTGCTTTGAATATGTTGCACATTAAGAATTTTCTCAGCGATTTAACTTTTAAAACTTGAGTTAAAACCTTGCTGACTTAACGAAAAAATTTGGAATGTAGCCGATAAAAAATATCCCGTTTTGAAAAAAAGGAGTTTACAAATTAAAATCATGTTTCAGTTTTACTTATTTATGTGAATCGTTGTTTGTGAAATGAGCACAATTAAATGAACAATCTCATCTCGACTTAACGATAGCAATCTGGAAGAAGCTATAGGAGTGGGAATATCATCTTATACTCCTGACTTTGAAAAATTAGTGAATAATATGCAATGTCAAATCACATTAAAAGTAACTATTTTGGACTTTTTGTTACCTTTTTGGTGTAGGATATTGTTTATGGTACTTATGATTACAATAAAATAAAGAAATATTAAGAATCATTATACTTTTATTTTAACTGCGCCCAACCAGCAATTTGCTGATGCCTGTTAGATGTGCCCAGACGGGAAACAAGGGTAAGAATCCTTGTTTTAGACTATACAACAAAACTTTTGATGAAACTAAATAAGTTTTTAAGTGGGAAAGTTTAAAAGCTTCTCAAAAATGTATTTGTACATCTACTCAGCAAGATGTGCATTACACATCTTTCTGAGTAGATTACAAATACATTTTTGTTTATAGAATTAGTGATTCGAATTACTATGTCTATGCGTTTAAATTTTAAAGTCATATTTTATCTAAATATGTTTTGAAGTAATTAAAAATATCGCCTAAAATTAGACAGTTATATGTAGACTTAAAATTGTTTCATTGAGCCCCATAAAAATGAAAAATTATTTCGTATTGAAAAACCTATTAAATTAACATTTACAACTTGGATACATAATGAAGAAATAATGAAAAAATTGTATGAGTCTAAAATAAATGTTTATGATCTTTAGACCTGAGTCTATTTAGAAATTTATTAATGCTATTGGAAGCACATATTGAAATTGACAAATAAAAACAGTTTGAAAGAATCTGTTATTGCAGAAACTAACAATATAGCCTGCCATAAAAGAGTTACTAAAATATGTGCCACAACATCTTGAGCAGTTATTAAAGCTGAAGAACTACACACAAAGTTATATTATTCAACTAACTTTTTCTTAATTACAACACACTAGTACAAATGCATTTTTGCATTGTGTTTTTTAATTTGGTTTGGAGCGCTACGGACTACTTTTTGCAACGAGGGCTTATGAGACCGAAACCTACTGCTTAAAGCCGATTCCGAACGACTACGAACATCCATGCCACAGTAAGATTCGAACCCTTGAACTCCGGTTCCGAAGGCTAGCACCCCAACTATTCGGCCATCGTTCTGCGGTTTTTTAATTTGTTAATTAAAATATAAAAAATAATTTTATTTTGCTTTAGCTTTTATGTTATTATAATACATTAAATTAATGTATTACATTGGTGTTTACTTAAAGTTTTTATTTAATTTTATTATAATTTAAAAAACAAAGTGTGCCGATAATTATTTTACCCACTGTATATGAAGAGAAGTGTTACTTCCTGTGACATCTTGTAAAAAGCGAGAGTTCAAATTTGTGTTATATTTGAAAGAAACTAGAAAAATCTCTTTCAGCTTTCCCAGTCGATTCGACAAGGAATCGAACTCCACTAAAAGATATATCGTATTTAAAAATTGATACTACAGTCTCCCAAAAGAATTTTCGAATATCTCGACGGGTCCTTCCATTTATAATAATCCAGCAACGATTTTCCGTTTTAAAATGAATTTTAAAGTTAGCACTGGTATTCTAGCGCATATGTAAAATAATTGTTTACGTAGAAGTAATGTTTAAATAAAAAATCAGAATGTAAAATAAAAAATATGTGAATTTATCAAACATTACAATCTTTGCATGTCATGACCGGTAATGTATATGTAATGAATTAAACATGCGTATTCTTTATATACATAAAAAATAGCAAATTTGTTTAATTATAATAAATTTTATTTCCTTCCTATCAGGAAACATCAAGTCCAGTCATGGTGTATTTTAATTGCATTTTACTGAAATCGGCACACTGTAAATAAAAAAAACTATATTACATATTAATTTCATTTTTTTACATACCATACTTGTCGTTAATAAAATATTTTTTGAACTAATACAGATTTTTTTCAAATATTAATTCATGAAAGATAAAAATAGAAAGTGGATAACAAACAAAAATATTAGTAGAAAGGAAAATGGCTTTGCTACTTAACATTGTCATATATATGTATATTAATTGTAATAAAAGATAACTAAAATAAAATTTTCTTTGACCTTAAAAAATTTTTATATCACACCGCAAATATTTTGTCTGTGTATTTTTCTTTAAGTTCAATAAAGGATTTCAAAATGGTCGCAGCAGCTTAATTCAACAAATCAAATACTTTAGGATGAGTACATAATGTAAATGTAATGAAGAGAACACAGAGCAACTTCTACTTTTCTCAAAAATAACCAGATCTTAAAGCTATATTGCCCAAATATCATGATACTTTAATACCACACCGCAAATATTTTGTCTGTGTATTTTTCTTTAAGTTCAATAAAGGATTTCAAAACGGTCGCAGCAGCTTAATTCAACAAATCAAATACTTTAGGATGAGTACATAATGTAAATGTAATGAAGAGAACACAGAGCAACTTCTACTTTTCTCAAAAATAACCAAATTTTAAAGCTATATTACCCAAACATGATGATACTTTAAAGGTAATTTTATTTGCAAAAGTACTCTTCTGTGCATTTCATTGTGTGTCCTATGAGAACACTCATAACAAAGGTGGAGTTTTTGCAATAGCCAATGAACTTAATACTTGAATTAGCTTTTTAACCCCTCCCCGGTTTTTCCCGAGCTGAACTCAGGCAGGCGAAATATACTATCCTGGCTCATTCCGAGTGTAGCTCGGACACTGTGAAATTTTACACTGTGCAATCAGTCTTTCCCGAATTATCTCACATGTGCTTTTTATGGTTTCGAATGCTTTTGTTTACTTTTCTCGCTACTAGGCTATTTACTGCTCAAAGAGAGACAGCAGAAAGAAAAAAGTTTTGACTGTCCAGATTGCGATGTTGGACTCTGCAGTACCGTATTTTCGATTGTATTATATAGGATCAAATTTTGATTAATAATTTCATGATTATTTATGTAAATGCAAAGGATATAAATAAAATTTAGTTCAAGATAAAAGCTAGGTATTCTAAGCTTTATATTTATACTTAGTGTGAATTTACACTAAAGTCTAATTATTTTTGTCGTACAGAAAGCCAACTATACATGTAAATTACTCATTTATTTAAATTGATTTTTTTACATTAATATTTAAAAATTTTGTATGCAAATTATGCTATTATGTTTAAAAAGTTATGTATGTATAAAAATAAGCATAAAAAATTAACATTTTTTACCCATAATCCCGAAATAAAATGAACCTGGAAGGGGTTAATTTAAATAAGAAAACCATATGTTACCAATTTTTTACAAATGTTTATATTGGTTGTGCATGAATATATCTAAAAAAATAATGGAAAATTGGAGTTATTAGTGTTTTAAAGTAACACTTATTAAGTATCGCCGTTCAGGAAAGCAACAAATTTAAACAATTTTGATACCTGTAGTTGTATTAATTCACTACAGGTTCCGTGTAAGGTTGATCACCTAACCGGAACATATGCCTCGTACTCCAGGGTTCTTTGGTCTCAAAAACTAACCGTAGGCCATGGTTGGCACCGTAGGCCATGGTTGCCTAGTTGGGCTCTAGCACCGGGGATTATAGTTTAGTTGTATCAATTTAAAAGATATCATTTTATATCTAAATTACCACTGTGTAGTTATATAAATCAAAAACATTGTAATTATTAGGTTAAAAACAAACTAGTATTTTTCTTCCTTTGAGCTTGTTTTCAAACTGCCGTACCTTTTTTCTCCAAAAACAGATCAACAGATACTTTGAAAGATACCAATCAAGTTTTAGTATGATTCGGTAATAATTACTTGTACTTATCAACATTAATCGAATTACCTGCATTTCTCTGTTTCATTTTTTCTCCAACTGTATAGTCTTACTTAACCCATTCCTTCTTATCATAATTATGTGATTAGAATTTATTTGCCAACACGTCCGGATAAAATACCTTGTAAATAGCTTTTAAACGTTCTATCACCGCTTGATTAATGCTTGCCTTGCGATAAAGATCTCTTTCTGAGATCGGATTGGCCATTCATTACGTGGCCCAAGTGCCAAATTTTTTAACAATAACCATGGGAGTCTGGTTTTCTTTTTTTTTCTTCATCTGAAGCCTATCTCTGATTAAGGCAATCCATCACATAAGAGGACAAAATGTTTGCTCAGCTACAAGAATTTCTAAAGATACTATCTTGGAAACGCATTTACATACAAAATACTTCCACTAACCACAATCGCTACTAAGTGGAGCAATTTGCACTGACCACTCGGCCCAGATAATAGAGTCTAGCCGCAGATAACGGTTACCCAGAAGTGGACTGGACGCCAGCAATTTTTCTTGCCAAATATCTACTTAATTACCCTTTTCGCCCGAAATCTGACCACCGTTTAGCCAAGTTTCGTAACGAGACATTGTGAAACATACCTGTTGCTACGGATGGAGTCAACAATACGACAGGATAGCGAATGAGTGTTGCCACCGTTTCTCATTAAAAAGCAATTATTATGGTTGAAATTAATTTATCGAAATGGAAGCTTTCCGTTGTCAGTCAAACCAGTGTTAATTTATGAATAATTATCTCCAAATTAAAGCCAATTAGCTGTTGACCAACAGTCATTATTTTTTGAAGTAGAGTTAGATTTACTTAACTAGGAAGTATAGTGAATAATATATTTATGCGTCTTTATGCATTTTATCATCTAAGGTGTGGCTCTAAAGAGTGTACTATAGGAAGATTTATTGAAAAAGCTCAGTACAAGACCTCGTCTTATTATTAAATGTGAAGTTAAATAGACATGTCTAATACGCAGCTAGTGGAGGAATTTAACTTTTATTTTTATATTTTTTTACCTTGACAACCATTGCAAAACTTAATAATCCTTAATTAAAATGCATAGGGTTGTAATTATATTTTCTCTAAATTCAACAATTGGAAGGTTGCTTAACCAATTTGTGCGTTTAATTAGTATATATAAAAGAGAAAACAGAAGCTCTCGTGCTTCTATTAATGCTAAGAAAAGATGGAAGGGAAACTAAATTCATGAAATGAAGCATTTAATTTCTATTTAAAAAGAATAGAAAAGTTTTAAGCAATTTTTTAGACGAATAATAAATTACATGCTGTACCATCAGCAACAAAATGAAGAAGGTTGAGTGAGCTGTAAAGTTAAATCAGCCAAATGTTGGAGGAAAAAGAAATTTTGCGCCAAGCAGTAGCGAGAAATGAAACAATAAATTGAATATTTTTGTATTTTTAAGAACGGAAGATATGTAGTAGGAGCCTAATGGTTACATGAGCCAACATACGGAGTGTAAATATCAATAAGGCAATTTGTCGCAACGTCACGAACTACTATAATGCCCTTACCATTCATTTTCATTCTTACAACAGCTAATAGACAATCAATAAACTGTTCTTACGTTTGAAACTAAAGCCAGAATTGTTATAATTTGAAAATTTGCCCTACTGCTTGAAATCACCTTATTCGAACCTACCGAGAATGCATAATTTACGTGCGTTCTTGATGAACGGTTTGTACTACTGGTAAATGATAGCAGAAGAAAGAAAATACATTCTTCTTCCAAATAAATAGATCCGCGGTAGCTCAATCGGCAAAGGCATCGAACCAGGGCTGCTACTCATGGCGATCATCTACACCTATATTATCTAATGACGTCACTAGAAGTGCATTTCGGCGCGTTGGGTTATGTCGAAGATGGGAGCTTTTGCTACTCTGGAGAATATTTTTGTCATAATGAACCAGTCTGAAAAATCGACTATTCCGGTCATTTAGAGTCCCTGTAAGTAGCAGTCCAGGTGTTGTGAGGTCGTCTGTCGAACCGGCAAAGATCCACCGTATTCATTAATGGCGACTGGAGCACGTAAAATGAATTCGTAGTCGCAATGATCTCCAAGTTCAAACGATACATCTAAAGGTAGCAGACCAAACCTGGGGAGTCTTCTACTTGATCCCTGCTTCTAAACTACGATTACCCAGAGGGAGCGATGTTACTCACGTCCATAGCACTCCTTCAGCTACACGTGCACTATGAGTGATAAACTAGTAACAGCTTCAAAGCTATGTTTGGTTTGAATATATCTGTTTGTATTGCCAGCTGCATTGGAAAGAGAAAATTCAAAACAATAGAGTCATCTTACAAAAGTGGAAATCTGCAATGTTATGTTTCTATGAGTTGGAAATGAATTTGATAGTCGAGAATTAAGCATAAACTGGATGCTGTTCAGCCAGAAGTTTGTATGAATTATAAACTTCAGGGATAGTCAAATGACCACCTTTGTGTTACATGCAACATGTCAGTAAAAATTTGAGTTTCTCGGCAGAATTACGAAATTTTCAATGGAAATACATATCGCCTTTGTTGTAGTAAAAATAATATTATTCAGTTGATTTACTAATTTTATTTATACACATTTATAAATTTTTAGTTGTTCTAATGTTAATTTCTGAATAATAATACCAATTAAAACTTTAATAATAGTGTACTGTTTAAAATTTCTACCACAAATACATATACATTCAAACGATGTGGATCTCCAGCTTAAAAATAAGGTTCTGTGGAGCCTTTTGAACATACTATGACTGATATATAGGTTCCATAATTAAACCTCCCTGCATTAAAGTTATCTACAGTCGGAGCTATTGTACAGAAAGTTATGAAATGTTGTTTAGGATATAATGAAAGAATGAGAATTTGTTTGATCGAATAAAAAATATTAGTTCAAAATTTCACCCCTAGAGGACGCTTTTTATGAATTACACCTTTAACGATATTGGGGGCATTTGAAACATCTAGTCAGTCTTGATAAATCAAGAACTATACCTTATCTGAAAGACAGCATTTCACAACATATTCTCAGCATTTCCCCGGACACACTGCGGTTAACTGTAGAACTTGATATCTTACAAATACAAGCTACATTTCAAATGGTGACTAGAAATGAGGGCTGTCATCTTGAATTTGGTTTGTTGCAATAATTTTTTCTAAATAGAGTAAATGTTGGCTAAATATGCAATTCATCTAAAAAATGCTCTCTTGTGGTGAATTTTTGAACTAATTTTTTTATTCCCTTGTGGTGTATATCAATGACAACTAAAGTCGTTGCCTCGTTTTGATTGGCCGAAAATTGACGTTATACGCATCATTTCTGATTAAGGACGTTGACGTAATGTTCAGTCTTTGTAAATAGTGTCTTGTATATATTATAAATATTGTAATGTATTTTCACATATTATTGTAACACGAATTCATTGATCTGTATTGATATTTGTTATGAGTAAAGTTTTATAATTATCGTATTTTTATTTGTGGCAACACAGCATCTTTTTTAAATATGCAAATATCTGTAATGTATGTATATGTTGTCTGCCTATATAAGAGTCAGTGTGATAGTTGCAGATAGCTCGGTTGCATCGGAAGTGCTGATGTTTGTTTATGTAACTTGTATGTACTTTCAGTATTTTAAACTTCTGTAACGTTAGTTCAGTTTGTTATCCAGAGCTCTACGTCATTCATTATGCTATCTTGAATAAATTCATGTGTATATATCTTGTTTTATTTAACTGCACCTTGTGAATCCATTCCCTGCGGATACTTCTTTAAGAATCGTCGAGACATAGCAGAGGTCTTCATACCCTCAAACAAATTCCCATCTTTTTATTATATCCAACAACATTTCATAGCTTTCTGAATAATAGTTTCGACTATATACAACTTTAAAGTGGGGAAGTTTGATTATGAACACCCTGTACATTGCCATGAACAAGGGTATGGTGAACTTTATAAAGCGTGTTTTCCAATTGCTAACTTAGAGTTGAAAAACTTTGTACAAATATAAATAAGGGTATAACTAAACCAATCGCTTTCAACATTTTTTTAGATATAAAATAGAAATTTTAGCCAATTTTTAAGCTATTTTTCGTGCATTATTTTTCAGTTTTTCTTATTCTTGATTATACTGTATAATTACTTTAAAATATATTTTTAATATGTTTAGATACTTGTTAATTGGTTGAATAGTTAGTTTTATATTAAATGTTGTTATGTCATCAAATTGCATTTTCATGAAAATTTTGGTAGTATCTAATTTTAATTTACGTTTTAATGATCTAAATAAGGGATTGGCCAACTCCGGCCCGCCGAAAGGTTTTACCCGGCCCGCGGATAGAATTTTAAGTTGCCGGTCCAAGGCAAATTCAAAGAAATACATATTTATACATTATATATCCATCTCCTTTTCTACTTTTCTTAAATATTATATCTCAAATTTAAAATTTCACTCCCAGAAGATCAGCGGTATATTTGCTTCCTATATGTGAACAAGTGTTTTCAACTTTGAACTTTAGAAAAAATAATTTCAGAAGTAGACTGACAAATGAACATTTAGCATTGTTCCTTAAACTCGGTGCATCTCACTTCGAACCTCAGTATAAGGAACTTTTAAAAATGAAATCGCAATTTCATTCATCTCATTAACGTATTTAAACCGTTAGGTACTTGTATATTATTTTTAAAAGTTTAGAAAAATTTATCTTGGCCCGCCAAACTTATTTTCTTTCGATTTTTGGCCAGCGGCCGAAAAAGTTTGTCCATCCCTGATCTAAATTAGAGTTGAAACTTGAACCGGATACATCAATTTTGCTTGAGAAAAAGTATTTTAAAAACCTATGAAAAAATTAAGTTACGATAAACATTTGGAGATATAAAAGTATTAAAAATACTCTCTTTGTAAATTTTAAAGATTATTTTTCACTTAAATTTAATACTTAGTTTTAATACTTAAATTTAATACCATTTGTTTTGTTACTGAATATATGCATGGGGCTCACAGATATGATTCTGTATAAAACATTAGATACCAATTAATATTTAAAATAAAAATTACAATTTTTTTGTCTGTTTCTAAATTTTGAAAAATGATCTGGTAATTCTGAAGTCTATGGTTTATTTAACTCTCTATAAGTGCCAGAGAAATATTTTATTACCAGATAAAAATAAAGCTGAAATGTCACCTGGATCTCATTTCTTACATATTATTCCTGCTACACAGTATTTTTAGCTTTTTGTATCAAAAAATGCTACCAAATGACAAAAGAGAAGAAAATATCCAACACGAGGTTGTTTATGTAATGAATCTTAATTCACCTTGTAGATGATATCAAATTTTATCAGCAGTAATTTGAAAGGAGATACTGTCACACAGAGATGGGTTTACTTTATTGTTAAAATAATATGAAAATTCCCCGTAAAAAACACTGTCGAAACTCTATCGAAAAACTGGGATGGAACTCTAGACAATTGCTTAAACAGTCATTTTCAATCACTACTAGAAGTCATCACTACTACTAACTTTCAATCCATTAATAGAAGTCACATGGGTGATGTAACACACGCGTTAAAACTCTATTTTAAGATATGAAACCGGAAGGATTTTACTAGCTAACATTCGAAAATATTCGGTAGGGTTCCTTAAGAAGAATTACCGGGAAAATAGAATCTTAAACCAAAAAAAGATCATTATGTATACATATATATATATATACACTCAAGAGCCAAAACATTATGTCCACCTGTCCATAACGAGTTGGCCCACCTTTGGCTCGCCACACAGCTTCAACCCGCCTTAGCATAGATGCCACAAGTCCTTGGTAGATGGCCGGAGACAGATTGTACCAGATGTTTAAGTAACGATTAAGCAAATCAGAGATATTGCGAATTGGTGGTCTTTGAACTCTGAGCTGCCGTTCCATGACATCCCAAATGTGTTCTATCGGATTGAGATCCGGTGAGTTAGACGGCCAGGACATTAACTGGAATACAGCATCATATTCCTGGAACCACTCCAACACAATTTTAGCCTTGTGGCGTTGTCCTGTTGGAACATGCCTTTTCCAGCTGGAAAAACAGAGGCCACGAAAGTGTGCAACTGGTTCGCAATGATGTTCAGAAACCCCGTAGCATTCATGGTCTGTTTTACCACAACCACGGATCCCAGAGACACCCAGGAACACGTCTCCCAAAGCATAACTCCGCCACAACCTACCTGTGTATGGCCTACTGTACTTTGAGGGAGCAACTGTTCGCCTGGAAGGCGGCGTATCCTGACATGTCCATCTGCGTGATGAATGACAAACCGTGATTCATCTGACTAGGCAACTCTCTCCCACTGATTCATGGACCAGTCGTGATGTTCTCGGGACCAGCGTAGGCGCAGTTGGCGATGACGCTTGGTGAGCAAAGGCACACGAGTGAGACGTTTGCTGTGTAACCCCATATCCAACAGTGTCCGCTAAACAGTGTGATCTGATACTATTCCACTTGGTCCTGTGCATTGTATAGTGTTGTCAGCTGAGCCACTGTCTGGCTCCGGTTTTGCTTCACCATACGAGACAGTCTCGACGACCTTTATCTTTGATAGTATGGGGACGTCCAACACCATGTCGTCTACTGTTGGTTTCACCGTCATTCATCCACTTTTCATAAGTACTAACAACTGTAGATCGCGAACAACACACGAGTCGTGCAGTTTCGGAAATACTTGTTCCGAGCCTTCGAGCCATTACAATCTGCCCTCTGTCAAAATCTCTTAGATCCGCAGCCTTTCCCATCACACAGAGAAGTAAGTGAAAGAATGATTCTTCGGACTCTTCAGCAGCATTTAAATAACACTTCCACCTTATCACGAGCCTTCCACGTCATCCAGGCGAGTTCATTGAAAAATGTAGGGGTGGTCATAATGTTTTGGCTCTTGAGTGTATTACTTAATTATTGTCCATTGTCATTATATATGAACCTTATTTAGTATTACGTAGCAATGCAAATTTCAAAATAAAATGTTCTGTTTCTAAGCTTGTACGTAACTGTTAAGTTGATCCGAATTAAGTAGTATTTTTCGTGTGCACAAAATTCCGTTTTATTTGTATATCAAAGAGTTAATATTTCGACATTGAAAGTAGTTTAGTAATATTTTTAATCAGTATTTAAATAAAAGATTTAAGAATTATTAATTGTTTACTCTGTTTATTTTTTTCTGTCGTTTTAATATTTTTACTTAGTTTTATTAAAATTTTCAACTAGTAATACATTTACAAAATAAATCGCCAATTCATCTTTCGTTAGAGAAAAGTAAAAGGAAAAGTTGATAATTTTCATAACAAACAATAGGGAATTCAAGTGAAAATGTTTCAAAACTCAGTTTCAATGATATTCTTTTAAAAGAGAAATTTATGCTAATATGTGAAGAATATGATGAAAACAGTTTTTGTGTGATAGTCAAAGCTCGTTTAAATAAACAGGAAGTGCATTTACTTGTCTGATGTCATCTAAGTGGTCAACAACACTTAAGATGACCTTCGAGTTGATAGCTAATGGGAGAAGTTTATTTGACAAGAATCGCGGGAGGTAAAAGCTAGGAGCGTCTAAGAGCTGTCCATCTCTCGAGCGATCGGTTTCCGAAGGTTGGCATTCGGAATACATACATCATGTGATAATTCTGGCACAGGTTATTCTTCCCGGTGAAAGAAAGCGAGTTATTAGAATACGATGACTAACAAACAAGCACTTAGTCGTTGTTAGATCACATAAGCACGTGCACTTTACAACAAATTAGTAGATAATGCAGTAGATTTCTTCTGTCGCCAAAATGTTTTCGGAAACAACAGAAGTTTTAAAGGAGAAAAGTTAATCTAAAATCTTTTCGAATTTCAAAAGCTCATTATTAAAAATTATTAAAAAATTATCCAAATTATTAAAAACTTGACTGTTTGATAGTTTTATATTTGGGGTTTAAATTAACACATTGCATGCAGGTCACGTACTAGTACGTTTTCTGACAATGAGGCGATTTCACGCAACAATGTACATCTCAACTTATAACGATTCTGGCTTTAATTTCAAACAGAAGGGCAGCTTATTGGTTGCCTATTGGCAATCGTGAGCATGAAAATGAATGGGAAGGGCATTAAAGTTGCTCATTACGTTGCATGAAATGGCTCTGTTGATACTTGAGAGTGGGAAACGTACTAGTACGTTTTCTGACGATTGATACTTGAGCGCGGGTCACGTACTAGTACGGGTTAGTGTAACAACATGGTTTGTTTGTGGATAAAAAAAATAATGGTATAGACAGGAAAACGAAACCCAATGTTCTTGTCTACTACATAGATTCTTGAATGTAAAAATGTTTATATATAACATAATTCGAAAAAATTAAAACTATATACTACAATTCTATTTGATTTTTCATATTTACGATACTATTATAAATTTATCCACTAAAGAATATATTTTTTGTTTACAAAAATTTAATGGTTGTTATTTATATATTTCTATTTATATATTTGTTTATATATTTCAATATAAAATACGAAAAGTTGGTTAAAAAATTAAATAATTTTCGGTCGATTGAGATTTAACTGACTAATTAAATTTACGCTCAAAACGCCCTTCTCCCGATACAATTCCGCTTCGAAATGTACCCGCACACAGTGTGTTAAAGACTAGGAGTGCCTATCAGCTACCCATCCCTCCAGTGATCGGTGTACGAAAGTTTGTAGGAATACCGTCATAGTGGGATAACCATATTGCAGGTTATTGTTTCTGGAGAAAGATAAACGAACTATTAGCATACGCTGTCTAACAAACAAGCTTTTAGTCGTTGCTGAATCAAGTAATAACATGCCCATTATAACAAATCTAGGCATTAATAAATTTTTTCTGTCGCCAAAATATTTCAAAATGAACAGAGGTTTTAAAAGAGAAATCTAAACTAAAACCTTCTCGAACTTCAAAAGCTCCAAAAACCTTAAAAGCAAAGGGTTTATATTAATGTCTAGAAATGCCTATGAGTTGTTCATCCCTCCAGATATCGGTTTTCGTAGATGAGTAGGAATATATTCATGGTGGGATAATCGTAGTACAGGTTATTGTTCCTGGTGAAAGATAAGCGAGCTATTAGCATACGTTGACAAATAAACAAGCTTTTAGTAGTTGAATCAACTAAGCACATGCTCATTATAACAAATGTAGGCATTAATAAATTTATTTCTGTCGCCAAAATATTTCAAAAGGAACAGAGATTTTAAAAGAGTAAAGCTAATCTAAAATCTTCTCGAACTTCAAAAGCTCCAAAAGCAAAAGGTTTATATGAAAGTCTAGGAACGCCTATGAGCTGTTCATCTCTCCAGAGATCAGTTTTTGGTGGGTAGGAATACATTCATAGTGAGATAATCGTATCACTCGTTGTTGTTGTTGTTGATTTATGCTACTTGGTAAAACCAACCACGATTGAGCAGGAGGCTAATCATTTCAATTAAAAAAAGTAAGACTTTCGCTTATAACAAGCACCACAAGGGTGAAAGTATGACTTATGCTCAAGTGGGTTCTCGTAATTAAGAAGCAGGGACCAAGCAAAATACCCATGGACTTGGCTTGCCACACCCAGAGACATTGATTGAGAACTTGGAGGACATTGTGACCACGAACCTATTTTAAGTGCCCCAGTCACCTTTAACGAACACGGCGGATCTTAGGTCGGCTCTGGTTCCGAACCCGCAACCTCTCAGTTACGAGATCGTTGCCTTTACCGACTGAGCTGCCGAGGGTCGTAGAACAGGATTTTGTTCTTGGTAAAAGAAAAGCAAGCTACTATTAGTATACCATGACTAACAAACAAGCTTTAAAGTCTTATCACTTGTCAACATATACGTGTTTAAAGCAGTAGATTCAGTTTAAAATTCCTTTTTACGTTGAAAAAAACACGGATTTCTAGTGTGATAGTGAAAAATTTTCAGGCGATTATAATTTGTCACAGGTTAACCTAAACTGAAATAAATCTGTTGAAAATTTTTCACTGTAACACCAGAAATTTGCACATTCTTCAGTAAAAGTATTTATAAACTAATACGTACATTTTGAATGTGGTACAACACTTAAATTATAAGCAATCTCTCAGATTCAGATATATATGTCTTAGGCGAAGGACCTAAAATGCTGACTGGGGGACACAAAGTCAAATGTTTCGCCAGTGCGTAACTAGGTAGCTGGTTTTCATGCAGTACGGACTTCAAAAGTTGTTTCTACGGTACAAGTGTGTTTGTATTTCTCATAAGCCTATTTACTTCTATTTGAGTTTGTTTTTACATTATGAGTTCTGTTATCACACTGTGCGAAAAACCATTAGCGTGTTCCTTTTTCTTAATAAAAGAAACAGTTAACATTAAATTACAAAATAGGATATAGAGTCTATTGATTTACCATTTTCTGTACATGAGTTTTATCATCAAACTGTGAAAAAAGCTATGAGCTTGTTCCCTTTTCTTAATGAAAGAAATTGTTAATATTAAATTAAAAATAGGATATAGAGTCAATTGATTTACTATATTCTGTAGATTATGAGTTTCATCATCAAACTGTGAGAAAAGCCATGAGCTTGTTCTCTTTTCGTAATAAAAGAAATTGTTTATATTAAATTACAAAATAGAATATAGCGTCAATTGATTTACTATTTCCTGTACATTATGAGTATTGTCATCAAACTGTGTGAAAGCCCTGAGCTTGTTCCCTTTTCATAATAAAGGAAATAATTAACATTAAATTACAAAATAGAATATAGCTTCAATTGATTTACTATTTTCTGTACATTATGAGTTTTGTCATCAAACTGTGTGAAAAGCTATGAGCTTGTCCCCTTTTCGTAATAAAAGAAATTTCCAATATTAAAATGACAAAATGGAGAATATAGAATCAATTAATTTACTATTTCCTGTACATTATGAGCTTTTTCCTCAAACTCTGTGAAAAGCTATGAGCTTGTTCCCTTTTCGTAATAAAAGAAATTGTCAATATTAAAATGACAAAATGGAGAATTTAGAGTCAATTAATTTACTATTTCCTTACATTAGGAGTTTTGTCATCAAACTGTGCGAAAAGCCATGAGCTTGTTCCCTTTTCTTAATAAAAGAAATTGTTAATATTAAATTACAAAATAGAATATATAGC
This sequence comes from Pardosa pseudoannulata, assembly GCA_032207245.1. Taxonomy (NCBI): domain Eukaryota; kingdom Metazoa; phylum Arthropoda; class Arachnida; order Araneae; family Lycosidae; genus Pardosa; species Pardosa pseudoannulata. The sequence continues at coordinate 29,480,472 of CM063510.1, forward strand.
GCCAATTGATTTACTATTTTCTGTAGATTATGAGTTTTGTCATCAAACTGTACGGACAGCTATGAGCTTGTTCCCATTTCATAATAAAGGAAATAGTTAACATTAAATTGAAAAATAGGGTATAGAATCGATTGAATTACTATTTTCTATACATTATGAGTTTTATTATCAAAATGTAAGAAAGGCCATGAGTTTGTTCCTTTTTTGTAATAAAATAAATTGCTAATATTAAATTACAAAATAGAATATAGCGTCACTTGATTTACTATTTCTTGTACATTGAGTTTTTTCATCAGGCTGGGTGAAAAGCCATGAGCTTGTTCCCTTTTTGTAATGTTCCCTTTTCCCTTGTTCCCCTTCGTAAGGAAATGGTTAACATTAAATTACAAAATAGAATATAGCGTCAACTGATTTGCTATTTCCTGTACATTATGAGTTTTATCATCAAACTCTTCAAACAGCCATGAGTTCGTTCCCTTTTTTTTTTAAGAAATTGTTAATATTAAATTACAAAATAGAATAAAGCATCAATTGATTTACTATTTCCTGTACATTTAGTTTTGTTATCAGACTGGGTGAAAAGCCATGAGCTTGTTCCCTTTTCTTAATAAAGGAAATAGTTAACATTAAATTACAAAATAGAATATAGCGTCAATTGATTTACTATTTCCTGTACATTTAGTTTTGTTATCAGACTGGGTAAAAAGCCATGAGCTTGTTCCCTTTTCTTAATAAAGGAAATACTTAACATTAAATTACAAAATAGTGTATAGCATCAACTGATTTACTATTTCCTGTACATTGTGAATTTTGTCATCAAATTGTTAGGAAAGCCATGAGCTTGTTCAATTTTCTTAATGAAAGAAATTGTTAATATTAAATTACAAAATAGGTTATAGCGCCAATTGATTTACTATTTCCTGTACATTATGAGTTTTGTCATCAAACTGTGCGAAAAGCCATGAGCTTGTTCCCTTTTCGTAATAAAGGAAATAATTAACATTAAATTACAAAATAGAATATAGCTTCAATTGATTTACTATTTCCTGTACATTATGAATTTTATCATCAAACGGGTGAAAAGCCATAAGCTTGTTCCCTTTTCGTAATGAAAGAAATTGTTAATATTAAATTACAAAATAGAATATAGCATCAATTGATTTACTATTTCCTGTACATTATGAGTTTTGTCATCAAACTGGGTGAAAAGCCATGAGCTTGTTACCTTTTCGCAATGAAAGAAATTGTTAATATTAAATTACAAAATAGGTTATAGCATCAATTGATTTACTATTTCCTGTACATTATGAGTTTTGTCATCAAACTGTACGGACAGCCATAAGCGGGTTTGCTTTTCTTAATAAAGAAAATAGTTAATATTAAATTACAAAGTATAATAATATCATCAATTGATTTACTCTGTCGTGTCATTATGTACATCAATTGTTTAAAAAAATTCATTTTTATAACAAAAGCCGTCTGTATAACAATAATTTTTTTTAACCATGTATTTGAAAGAGTTAGGAAATATATCGAAATCAAAAACCTTTCAGGTAAAAATCCCGATTCAAAGTTCAGTTTTGTCCTTAAAAGGTCATCGATATGCTTGACATTGTGCTATTCGATTTCACAAGACAATGAAATGTTTTCGATGATTACGAGCACTAAAATAATTCTCGAGTCATCCTCTCTCCAAATACTTAATGCATCGCAATTTCGCCAGCTTTTAAAAGCGATCATGAATGTACACAGCTGGTGATTAGGCATGAATATTTAATCTTTCACTGAAACGCTTCTTTTCTCGTCCAGGGCTTGTTTATTATCCTTCGTTGGGTATTACTCATCAAAGTGGTCTCGTGGAATGACCTTCCAGACATAATATTCAACGCGATACGCCAAAAAAATAAGAATATTCTTATTATTTTCCCTTGAAATAAATTCCCTTTAACTGACAGCTGTCGCTTTCTTTCAAAAGCTTGTCTGGATCATGCCAAAGTCCATTTGCATTGAAAAAGCCCTTCCGTGATCTTGCATGGTATATGGGGCAGTTTATGACATTTTAAAAAAATCATTTTCTGTATGCTTAATGACTAATACTTTATGCAAACAAAGAGTAAAACATTTTAGTGAAAGCAATGTACCTTCGATGTCTGATCTTCATCAGTGGCTATTTCTTCGAACAGGACTTTCTACTTCCATATTTTCGGACTTCCATGAATCTCTTATTTTATAACTATTCCATTTACTTGCTATATTCTTTATATCATGGCATTCTAAATTGTACGTCATATTATAAGGCACGATTCGAACAATTCCTCCTATCAATTCAAAAGGTTCTAAAAACTCGTAATCTACTTATTGGTGAGTTAGCAATTTAGTTTAAAATGATCACAAATATCTTATGTTAGCAAACATACTAGCACAGCCCTGACCAATCAAAACCTTCTGCAGACCTTATTGAAAATGCCAATATTTTATTCGAATGCAGCATAAATAAATAAATAAGTCTATATATATATATATATAAATATATATATTATATATATATGTATTATGTATTATATATATATATGTATATATATATGTATATATATATATATATGTATGAATTGTATATATAAATATATATGTATATTATATAAATATATATATATATATATTATGTTATATATATATGTATGTATGTATAAAATATATGTATATTATATATATGTATATATATATGTATGTATTATATATATGTATATAATAATATATGTATGTATAATAATATGTATGTATAAAATATATATGTATATATATATATATATGTATGTATGTAATATATATTAATATATATATATATATATATATATATATATATTATATATTATATATATATATATATAAATATATATATATATATATATATATGTATATATATATAAATGTATGTATGTATATATATATTTTATATATATATATATATATATATATATATATAAATGTATGTATATATAATATGTATATGTATTTTTATAAATATATGTATATATATGTATATATATAAATGTATATATATATGCATATATATATATTATATATATATATATATATATATATATATATATATAAAATTGTAATATATATGTATATACACGCAATTAACCAAATTTCTAATAAAATATTATTAGGTATACGCATTATATAAATACTATCCTGCACTCAGGAATAGGGGACAACCAAATACCATCTTGAACTCAGGTGGCTAAAAACTCGGAACCGGCCTTGTATATATGTGTGTATGTGAAAATTAAAACAATGTATTATTAATATATTTTCTGCTACTATTAACTTTAAAATAATAATAAAACTATCATCTTCGCCCGCTACTTAACTCTCGGGCATGAAAAAACAATATGAAATGTACACTAAAAACATAATAACAATTCTCCCTTAAATTTGCCATGAAAATTATTCATCATCTCTTCCAAATAACTAATAAATAAATAAAGCAGAAATTTTGCTAAAAAATAGTCTCTCAGATTCAGATATATGGTTGACTGTATTGTCATTCATAGCATTCACCTGCCTGTCTCTTCGTTTCATCTATTGGACACACTCGTCTCACACATAGTTACTACCTTTTAAACGAACCCAAACCCCGATGTTCTTTTTGTCAGTCATTGCTATCTATTTTACATATAGTTATCTCTTGTAGCCACTTACAGCCTGTCTATGCCTTATTTTTTGGCACACGGCATCCTAACTTAATCCTTAATTTGGCTACGTACGCTACACCGGACATTGAAGGGATTTGAAAGAATGAAAGGAAAGGAAGAATTTCATATTTATAGCTAAATTTGAAGAGTTTTTTTTTCTATATTAAACATTCCATTTTATAAAATGTTTTCATGATTACTATTTTTAAATAGGTGGCGGAGTTATTTTAATAAATAAAAATTTCGTATGTACCACAGTCGTTTATATATTTCAATTTTTTCTGTAGTAACATGTAACAAGTTTCTATTAATGTAACGTTATATACCAGGGGTCGCCAAGCTCCTTGATAGTCCGAGCCAGTTTTCAAAATTGGAAATTTTTTGCTAGCCGCGTTAATTACGTATTTAACCCTTAATTTGGCTAAGTCTGGCCGCTACACCGGACATGTATATTTATAACTACTATATAACATAATTGTCAGTGTTCGCCACAGCAGACATTAATTATCTCAAAAATGGAAAATGATATATATTTTTTTGTTTATTTTACAGAGATCCTAATGTCTATACAGACATGGGAAAATAACAGAAATTAAAAAATATTTGAAAAAACATCTTGTCAAATTAAGGGTTAAGGGATTTACTAGACGAACCCCTGCATCCCTTTCTTTTCTCTTTTCTCCGTTTTACAGGCTTATTTTGGTCAATTTAACTTGTTTTTATGAATTGTTTTAGTTATTTTTTCCATTTTTCATTTTAAAATTTATTTATTGTACTTTATGCTTTTAGCTTTTACCTTCTAATGTTTCATCACTTTACCTTTTACGTACCTTTCCTGTGTACTTGAGTTTATATACAGTAGACATTTCTATAAATTTTTTTAAATGTTACGGTTTTACCTTTGCTGGTTTTAGCCTGTCCTTTTTCCTGGATTAGGGCACTTTTATCTGTTATGTCTTGTTGTATTTACGAAAGAACACCTTGTGCTTGGCGCTTATGTCCTAAATAGGACCTTGCGCCGTAAAACTTTAACTAACTAACCAACCAACCCACCTCTTCGTTTCATCTTCCTTCAACCATTCGTCTTTCTCTGTGAATGCTCCATAATCCATTTTACATATAGTTACCTCTTGTAGCCACTTACAGTCTGTCTATGCCTTATTTTTTGGCACACGGCATCCTAACTTAAGGGATTTACTGGATGAACCCCCGCATCCCTTTTTCTCTTTTCTCCGTTTTTCAGGATTATTTTGGTTAATTTAACTTGTTTTTATGAATTATTTTAGTACTTTTCCTATTTTTAACTCTAAAATTTATTTATTGTGCTTTATGCTTTTAGCTTTTACCTTCTAATGTTTCATCATTTTACCTTTTACGTACCTTTCCTGTGTACTTGAGTTTATATACAGTAGACATTTCTATAAATTTTTTAAAATGTTACGGTTTTACCTTTGCTGGTTTTAGCCTGTTCTGTTTCCGGATTAGGGCACTTTTATCTGTTATGTCTTGTTGTATTTACGAAAAAACACCTTGTGCTTGGCGCTTATGTCCTAAATAGGACCTTGCGCCGTGAAACTTTAACTAACCAACCCACCTCTTCGTTTCATCTTCCTTCAACCATTCGTCTTTCTCTGTGAATGCTCCATAATCCATTTTACATATAGTTACCTCTTGTAGCCACTTACAGTCTGTCTATGCCTTATTTTTTGGCACACGGCATCCTAACATAAGGGATTTACTGTATGAACCCCCGCGTCCTTTTCTTTTCTCTTTTCTACGTTTTACAGGTTTATTTTGGTCAATTTAATTTGTTTTTTATGAATTGTTTTAGTATTTTTCCATTTTTAATTTTAAAATTTATTTATTGTCCTTTATGCTTTTAGCTTTTACCTTCTAATGTTTCATCACTTTACCTTTTACGTACCTTTCCTGTGTACTTGAGTTTATATACAGTAGACATTGCTATAATTTTTTTAAAATGTTACGGTTTTACCTTTGCTGGTTTTAGCCTGTCCTGTTTCCTGGATTAGGGCACTTTTATCTGTTATGTTTTGTAGTATTTACGAAAAAACACCTTGTTTTGGCGCTTATGTCCTAAATAGGACCTTGTGCCTTGAAACTTTAACTAACCAACCAACCTCTTCGTTTCATCTTCCTTCAGCCATTCGTCTTTCTCTGTGAATGCTCCATAATCCATTTTACACATAGTTACCTCTTATAGCCACTTACAGTGTGTCTATGCCTTATTTTTTGGCACACGGCATCCTAACTTAAGGGATTTACTGGATGAATCCTCGCATCCCTTTCTTTTCTCTGTTTTACAGGCTTATTTTGGTTAGTATAACTTGTTTTTTATGAATCGTTTTAGTATTTTTTCTATTTTTCATTTTAACATTTATTTATTATCCTTTATGCTTTTAGCTTTTACCTTCTAAAGTTTCATCCCTTTACCTTTTACGTACCTTTCCTGTGTACTTGAGTTTATATACAGTAGACATTTCTATAATTTTTTTTTAAATGTTACGGTTTTACCTTTGCTGGTTTCAGCCTGTCCTGTTTCCTGGATTAGGGCACTTTTATCTGTTATGTCTTGTTGTATTTACGAAAAAACACCTTGTGCTTGGCGCTTATGTCCTAAATAGGATCTTGCGCAGTGAAACTTTAACTAACCAACCAACCAACCAACCTCTTTGTTTCATCTTCCTTCAACCATTCGTCTTTCTCTGTGAATGCTCCATAATTTTATTTCCAGAATTTTTACCATAAGAGAATATATTTTGAGTCATTGAATCATTGTTTGAAATTTCGTAATATGATCATAAAAGCTGGAAAATTACGCCTTAATACATCTAATGATTTCAAGAAAAGTAATGTCTTTTCAGCAAAAAGAGTGGTGAACCGAAAGAGGTTGAGAATACCTGGTCAAAATCATCAATTTTCATCAAAATCTCAAAATCCCTTTCTTTTCTTTTACGAACATAACTCCGCATATGTGGATAAAGGGGAAAAAATATTTGGATTAAAAAAACAATAAAGGGATAAACAATCTTGGCGAGATTATTATTCTTGGCAAGGAAGAAATCCAATGAAGGCTTCATGAGTGCGATGATATTTTATAAAATATTATTTGAAATTCCACTTTGCAAATTCTTAAGATACCGGATGCGCCATATAAGGTTGATTTATAATCAGCCTCTTGAAATTTAGATGTTAGTAAAGAGTTCTTAATTAGAAACACAAAGATTTATTATAGTTTGTAAAGCAGCTGCGTAAGTACAACCATGGCGGACATTGACAATATACATATGTTGCCAACATTCGTTTTCACAAGTTAACATAAACTAAACCGTTACAATTCTTCCATCGATATACAAAGTGAACCTTACATCTTCTTTTACGAACATAACTCCGCATATGTGAATAAAGGGGAAAAAAACCATTTGATAATTCGTGATCAACTGTGAAGCAACCATCGTCCTTCTACTTGTATAATGAGATTTTTTTAGTGTGGTGCTATTTTCAAGATATGTTAGCCATAGGTGCTAATTAGTCTCCTTTTACGGATGTTTTTGAATGTACCGGTTTCCAGGTAATTCGGAAGAAAACAACACTTTTTTTTCATGCTATGGTATCAAGCGGTATTATTGCATGACATCGAAACCGTGATTAGGCACGGTCGAATTTGCAGTCACTTCCATTTACAATCATTGTTTTCGTGGAAGGTGTAGATGAAAAAGAAGGCTGACGTTTTTTCTCACGGGTATGCAATTTTTTTTAATTACAAGCTGCATGTTTCTTTATTTTTTTCTTAGATTCGGACTTTTTTTCAGTGTAACGAAATCTGAGTAACAAATGAAATGTATATGTTGTCTTAATTGAACTGGTAGTTTTTCTTCGATAGAAAAACAAAACTGGTGTGGATAACGTGAAGAAGTGTAAAACATAATCTAACATTTCACGAAATAAGTCGATGAAATTTGTCTCAGCCGTACCCCTGAAGGAAAATTAAGAATAAGAAGTCTGTAAATAAAGAAAACTAATAAATCAAAACCTTTATAAAAACGTCCATGTTTATTGTAATATAAGTCAATTAAGTATAGAGTTTTGATGAAAATAACAAGTGGTAAAAAATAAACAAATAAATAAATAAGAAATATAAGACTGTGATAACTTGCATCATCAGGCGCATCCCGTATTATTTAAATCCATAGTTGAAATCATAATATAAATTCATACTACTGGAATAACTCATCGAGGAGTTGTTTTAACAAAATAGTTTCTTATTTATTATAGAATAACCTGTATCGTAAGATGTACACCGCATTGCTTAAACCCATAATACAGAGGCTGCTCACACATTTTTTAGACGGTTTTGGTTAGCGGTATTAAAAAATCATTTGTTGCAAAATAAATAACCTCAATTGTACTACATTTTTAAAAGTCAAAATTATCGTCTACGGCTTGAGAGGTTTGTTTTTATTCAAAATGACGTTTTTAACGATGAAGTGGTTCGAAGGCTATATTTAAGCTCTTTCCGAAGTGAAGTATTCATATTCCGTTATCCAAAAACGATATGAGAGTCATGGTTTTGTGGTATCTAAAGCGTCGATAGGTGATATGGTCAAAAAGGAAGAAAAAAACAAATTGGAACCATTTATTCAAAATGGCGTTTTTAACGAATCACTGGTTTGAAGGCTATATTATACCCTTTCCGAAGAGAAGTATTCATATTCCGTTATCCAAAAACGATATGAGAGTCATGGTTTTGTGGTATCTAAAGCGTCGATAGGTGATATGGTCAAAAAGGAAGAAAAAAACAAATTGGAACCATTTATTCAAAATGGCGTTTTTAACGAATCACTGGTTTGAAGGCTATATTATACCCTTTCCGAAGAGAAGCATTCATATTCCGTTATCCAAAAACGATATGAGAGTCATGGTTTTGTGATATCTAAAGCGTCGATAGATGATATTGTCAAAAAGAAAGGAAAAAGCAAATTGGAGCCTCAAGTGGGACAAAAATTCCAAACACGTATTCAAGGAAAAAACGAACATTTTCGACTATTGCAAAGGTGAGTTGTTTAATGTTAAAAGAAAATCTCCTTAGTCAAAGGACAGTTGCAAAGTCATTAAAATGCTCGGTGTCTACTGTAAACAAAATCATAAACGTTGATTTAAATCTTTCGAAAGCGAAAAAACGCAATGTACATAGTCTTTCTCCAAAGAATATCACTGAATGCAGGACAAGCTTCAGATTTCTGTATGAGAAACATTTATCCAAAGAAAAATTAGAAAAAAATTGTCACAATAGATGAATCATGGGTGTATTTAAAAGACTGCAACAGAAAAAGAGCCATTTATTATCATAAAATGGGAGAAAAAATTAAGTACAGGGTTCGAAGAATCGAAAGAAAGTTTTTTAAGGGTTTCATGATTGTTGCTGGTTTTTCATATAATGGCAAGTTAAAAATAAAGAGAGTTGAAAAAAATGTCAAGTTTAACTCCAAATACTATCAGGAATATATTTTATCGCCAATTTTTCTGAATGAAATACCATCGCTTTACCCGCAGTGCCATCAATCTGTGGAACTACATCAAGACAAAGCTAGCAGTCACACATCAAAATCCACTATAAATTTCCTAAAAGAAATGGAACAAAAAACCGGCATCAAAGCCATACCCTTCCCTGATATCCCTACTAAATCTCCCGATGTATCACCTATGGATTTTATTCTTTCAAACTTCTAAAATCTGCATTATCAAAATGTCATTTCACAATCCTTACAGGACTCTGGTAAGCTGTTCAGGAGGAATGGGATAGAACACCTCTTCTGACACTTTAAAAGGCATTATTAGCCTGGAAATTACGGTGTCGCAAGATAATTCAGAATAAGGGCTATCAAATAGAACATTTCAAACACAAAAATTTTATGTAATTTAATTTTGTAACTACAATACACATAGTCTAAAAAAATGTGTGAACAGCCTCTGTATTGGACCAACACATCAAGGCGTTGTTTTAACCAAATAGCTTCATATTTACTACGGAAAAACTTGTATCATAAGTCGTAACGCGTATTGCTCAAATCCATATCTGAATCCCTAATTTAAATTCATACTATTGGAGCAGCTCATCAAGGCGTTGTTTTAACTAAATAACTTCTTACTTACTATAAAATAACTTGTATTGTAAGTCATACCTCGTATTGCTTCAAGGCCGTAGGCAGGGGGAGGGATTTGGGGGACTGGTCCCCCCCCCCGAAATTTTGAAAGACTTTTGTAGAGGACAATGTCCCACGACTGTGTGTGTATGTGCTATCTGCCTAGTTACTTATGAACATGGACAGTTATTTTCTTAGAAAAAATCGCTGAGACCATAAAAGTCTTGCTGGGCCGCTGGCCGGAAATACAGCACTGTATTTCCGGCACTGTATTCTGGAAATACAGTGCTTTCCCTTTCTTTAATTGAAGTATCATTCACAGACAAAAGATGTCTTTCTCCCTTGGTCCCTCTCCGAAAATAATTTCTGGCTACGACCCTGTATTGCTTAAATCCATAATTCAAATTCAGAATATTGAGCAGCTCATCTAGGCGTTGTTTAAACCAAATAGCTTCTTAATTACCACAGAATAACTTGTAAGTGTATCCGTATTGCTTAAATCCATTATTTAAATTTATAATGCTGGAGCAGCTCATCAAGGCATTGTTTTAACGAAACAGCTTCTTACTCACTACTGAATAACTTGTATTGTAAGTCATACCTCGTATTGCTTAAATCCATAATTCAAATTCAGAATATTGGAGAAGCTCATCTAGGCTTTGTTTTAACCAAATAACTTCTTAATTACTACATAATAACTTGTATCGTAAGCCGTACTCTGTATTGCTTAAATCTATAACTGAATTCATAATTTAAATTCATAATATTGGAACATTTCACCAAGGCGTTGCTTGAACCAAATAGCTTATTAATTAATACAGAATAAATATCTAAAAAGAATTACGCACCAATAAATCATATGCTTATTGTAAAAGATAATAATAACATAAGTAGAAAATTAAGAGAAATTAGCAAAAACTTCCTTTTCATCGTCATTTAGAGAAGACGGATTTATTTGTAGATGACCTGTTGAAAACAATATGAGTGACTCAATAATACATCAAACTGTCACCAAAGGGACTGTTTTTGGCGCTTTAATTAAAATATTGGTAGTATTTCAAACTGATCAACCTTCCCCCGTGTGCTAGAAAAATTAAATTTTCTGCATATATTTAAGCATTTATAGGTTGTACATTGCTATCTAACAGGCGTTTCCAATATATCACTATAAATGTCATTGTGTTATGGATGAATGAAAAACATTAAGGTTTTATCAAAATAAATTTATCGTAGGTTTTCTTTGTCTACAGATGTGGAAGATAACAGTAAAAAGAAACATGGAATCATTGACTTCCAATGCGCCTAGGAAATATGAAAATGTTGCATCAGAAAAATTTAAAATTTCGTTGTGGAAAAGCAAATGTTCACAATTTTTTTCCGAAAATAGGACTTATAATAATTTAAAATCAAAAAAGTAAAAAATAGGAGAGAAGTTAAAATTGCATGCCAGAAGACATCTTATCGAAATCAAAATACATTTAAAATTGCTATTTTCTTTGGTAAGAAAAGGAATGTATTCTCAGAAATTGTTATATGGGATAACTGTAGAAAGAAATCAACATTATCTTAGGATTCTTAAGAAATAAATCGTTAAATAGTGTTAAAATCATATAATCCAACACAAAGTGCTTGTATTTTATTTCTACAAACTATTCCCCATTAACGAGGGGCTGAATAGGGAACTTTAGATTTATATTTATGACATGGATGTTTACAGCTGTTTGCAATCAATGTTAAGCAGTAGATCTTGGTGTAAATAAACCGTGCATAGTGAAATGCTAACAGTAAAGTACCAAGTCATTTCCAAACCCATAAAATTTAACTGGCTTGATGTCTTTCATCGATTTTTTTCTGTAATTAATACAAAGGAAGTAAAATGCATTAAAATTCGTTTTTGTAAACACTGCCTTCACCCCATAACTGTCCTGAAAACTTTCTTGGTATTCGAAATACACACTTTTCATTTACTATCCTCAATGTTCAAATTTGAAACCATCTTTTTCCCATTTGCCCAGTTTCCTCCCAAAGTTCACCTGGATAGCTTTGAAGTCGTTCTCCAGATCTCTGGATTATTTTTGCTGCAGCGAGTTTTCATTACCCAAATTGACTCCCTAATATTCAGAAATGTGTTCACTCCCGAATTCAAACCAACGATATAAATCTTCTAATTTTGTTCAAATGACCCGGTAAAAACCATTTTAAGCCAGAAACCTCCATTCATCAAATCTAATCTCTTACTCAAGGTCAGAAAAAAGAACTTAACAATGTAGCTTGGGGAAATCATCCCTCCGAAGCCACAAAGAAACAAACGTTTCTCTAAAGAAAATTCTGTTGTAGTTTATTTCGCCTTTCGCGATGTCAGGTTTTGCTCGTGGATATTCATTCCTCTGGAGCCGTCCTTTTGAATTCTTCCCATCCATCAAGCAGCCTCTTCTATCGGCAAACACACCAATAAAAGGCGGTAATTTAAAAGCCGGTTCTCAACGCGTGCCAACCACAAGTAACTTAAAATGCCAAATATATAACTCCAAAGATGAAACTCAAAAGAAAGAATACGCCAACTCTTTCATTAGAGTGAACCCTACTTGCCAAGTTTACAAATGAAAGTCAAACCACATTCAAGGAACCGCGCCAATTACATTTGCATAGCTCTTCTATAGTTCTTTTTTCTTTTTTCGTGGAATTTCCAAGAAGTATTTTGAATGCCAAGGCCACCAACGCATGATTAGATATCTTCGTGCTCAGTTAACCTTTAACTCAGAACACACGACATCTGGAGAAACGAAAAAAAGATATGCTTTTGAATTGAAGACATTTTGTATTAAATGCGTGACTTTCAGACAATGCCATTGTCTCTAAACAGTTCTTGGGAAAACGTTTTGAGACATTGGAGAATTTCATAACATTTATGTCATTTGTGCTTTTTTATCTTCAATGGAATCAAAGTGACCGCGAAGCGAAATATTTCAAAGAGATAAGTATTTTTTTTAATAATCTCAAACTCTCCATCAAGAAGGGATATTGCTGTTGTCTGATTCAAAATTTCGTATTATTTTCGTTTAGAGCGATCAAGTTTTTTTAAGTAACTTATTTCTTTAAGGAATACAGGTTGTAATAACATTAACTAACAAGTATTTGCCGTCGCTCAGCAGAACATATTTGAGGCTTTATCATAAACTAAAACTTTTTATCGTGTTCGATCAAGTTTTGTTTTTCTACATACAGTAATTTTGTTTTTCAAAAGAAGGATAAGTAAGCCTATATTAGAGATGGGAACTATATTCTCAATACATATACACTTTTGTTTGAATTTTTTTTTAAATATCCGCTATAATTAAGTTTTAGTCGGCATTGAGAAGTAGCCAAGAGTGATTGCATTATACTTTTCATTATATTTCACCTACAAATTTCAAACTAACATATTTCAGTTTTAAGGAGCTTGAAAGGATAATAAATTATCTACATATCTATTACAGATGGGCATCATGCTTTTAATACTTAAAATGGTATTACCTTGAATTACTTTAAAAAGATTTATCATTAATTTCGATATTATGTCAAGAAAATAATTTTGGGAGACTTGAGCAAAAACTCTAGACTTTGCAATCTACTTTGCAGAAAAATTGAGCGTAGACATTTTCTTTTATGGCCATACACACACACACACACACACACACACGCAAATCCCATATATAATAATAGCTTAAGTTATCTATCCGTCTGTCTTCAAATTTATGAAGTGGGTGGACCTGAAAGGGATACACCATCCATATTGGATTCTTGATGATTTAGGGCTAACAACGTTCAAAATCCACCCCTTCCCCCCCCTTTTCGAGCATTTAATGCCATTATTTCTAGCCCTATTTTCCCCGATTAAGAGCAGGCGATTAAATTTATCAATTTGTCACATAATAAATAGGTAAAAATAACATTATTTTCTAGCATTATGACGTCATTTCTTTAACCATCTCATTTAATCATTTCTTATTTTAAATTATTTAAATATCGTCTGCATTATTTTCATACGTTTTATCGCTGAACTTAGATATTACGTAAATAATTTTCTTTTATATTTGGCTTAAATAATAGATTAGGCACATATTTGAAAATTTTTCATTTAATCATCGATTATTTTTTGTTGCAATGAAAATTTTATCACCGGTATTAACAGCAAATTCTATCTACCTCGAGGGTATAAGGCAATTTGTCGCAACGTCACGAACTACTATAATGCCTTTCCCATTCATTTTCATGTTTACAACAGCCAATAGACAAACAATAAACTGTCCTTCCGTTTGAAATTGAAGCTAGGATTGTCATAATTTGAGAATTTGCCCTATTGCCTGAAATCGCATTATAGTGAAAATGATATTTTCATTCCTTTGCTTCCATTAATTACTGTGACCTAAAAACTTCGGTAAGAACTTAACGATAATTTCGACGTACCTAAGAAAACTTTGAATTATCTTACTACATGAATTCGACGTGAATCTAAACTGCATTCACATTATCGGGAGACTTTAGTCGAGTACGAAGATAAATTATTGAGCATGTATCAGATAATTTTCAGCCAAAAAATAAACCATTTTTTTATCTGAATCATACTGTACTTTACAACTCTGTAAAATTAAAAATGTTACTGATCCCGTCATATGATGGGCTATATGCTAGTATATATATATATATATATATATATATATATATATATATATATATATATTATATATATATATATATATATATATATATGTTTGTGTCTGTGCGTGCATATATATGTTTAGATATATACGTATGTATGTATATATATACATACATTACAGAAATATACATAGTTCCCGCCTAAAGTTATATCTTTCAGAGATTACTTAATATCAGAAAGTATTATATAAAACTATCACCTTTTTTAACAGTCCAAGATGATGTAAAAGCCAAGTAAAAGAAAAAAGATTCTCTTTTGTGATATAGAATGAAATTTTACCTTATTTCAAATTGGAGTAAGTAGAAGAAAAAGTGGAAGGTAGTATTCGAATAACCACCAATGCCAGTATGGGATTCGGCACCATTGAGGAAAGGTAAATTTGGATCGATTTCTTTGACAGAATAGGAACCCTATATCTTGCCATTTGATGAAGATGAAGCTTAAAGTAGTTGTCTGTACATTTCAGAACGAACAAAATACAGTGAACTCGGCTTAATGTGATCAATTTGGAACACCGTGATTTTGATAACAATAAACGATATGCAAAATTAGATAAATTTACCCCCTCCTTTAATTCACACGTACTAAATTTCAAAATAAAATGAAAAAACTCACCTTATATTTATGTACTGTATATTATCCTTTAAAACATAAGA
The DNA here is from genome assembly GCA_032207245.1 of Pardosa pseudoannulata. Classification (NCBI taxonomy): domain Eukaryota; kingdom Metazoa; phylum Arthropoda; class Arachnida; order Araneae; family Lycosidae; genus Pardosa; species Pardosa pseudoannulata. The sequence continues at coordinate 29,495,689 of CM063510.1, forward strand.
ATTATATACATAATTAAAAAAATTGATCAATTGTTGACTGTCTACAATTTTTTCTAAGAAGCTCATTGATAAATTGTTCGTAATCATAATGTTTTTTAAAGTCATCGGAGCGGTGTTGTACTCCACGTTTCAACACTTTCAATGCAATTCAGAGGCTGAGAAATGTTTAACTGCGCTGCAGCATTGCGCTGACTCATTTTTGGTAACCTGTCATAACGATTTAAAATTTCGATCTTTTGTTTTAATGTTAAATCATTTCGCTTTTTGGCTTCCATATCGACAAGTTACATGTAAGCGAGCAAGGCATAAACTGTGCAGACGTTCCTTCTCAGTTCCTATAAGAATGCGTTGTCTTCTGCTTATCGGACAACTGTTGACCACCAGCAGGGTGTATGTATTTCTGAAAAATTCCAGGAACGTGTCTGTCCCACTCCTTTGATCATTCCCCATTTCCCTAGGTGGAAGAGGCAGAATTCTCAGAAATTAAAACAGCAGCGAAGGGAAAGAAAAGAATGGGTTTTTTCTGAATATAATGTGAATATTCCTTTGCCAGTTAAAATGAGGTTCGAAAACTGATAACATTAACCGATGTAACGATCACATAAAGCGATAGTTTAAACCAGGGCTTCGAACCGTAATTTTTTTGTTCCGGTTTTCGTTCCGGTTCAACTAAAAAATTAATATCGGTTCAGTTCCGGTTTTCGCTCCGCCAAAAATAACGGTTTTCGGTTCAGTTCCGGTTTTCGCTCCGCCAAAATTAACTGTTTTCGTTTCAGTTCCAAATGAATAATTTCATTTTATGTATATTCTTATTTGTACTAAAAATATAATTCTATCATAAACAAAAAATGTAATTCTATCAAAATTTAGAAGATTTTATTCTTTTTTTAATTGGTACACTATGTGAATTGATACAAACAGCAGGTACGATAAGAGCGGCGAGCATTGGCATTGTTATCCATTATCAAAATCGCATTTGACAACTAGGTTCATGATTACCCACATTCGTCGTTTGACTGTCACATCGTGCACTTGGCCTTGCAATAATTATGTAAAAAATATATTATTTATTTAACATATGAAAATTGCCTCTAATTATTAATATATCTTCTAACGTGGTTTCACTGAGATTACTTCTGTTGTCTCGGAGAATAAATTTCAAACCTGAAAACGCTCTTTCAACACTGGAGCTGCCAAAACCACCATTGCAATCTTATACAAGTGCGGATATGTAATTATAAAGTTGACGTTAAATTAGAAAATATTGATAAGTTGGTAACAGTAACAAAATGACTGAAAGATATATCGAACCGAAATAAACCGATATTTTTTTCGGTTCAGTTCCGGTTTTCGTTCCGACCAAAATAACGGTTTTTTCCGGTTTTCGGTTTTCGGTTCAGTTCCGGTTCGAAGCCCTGCTTTAAACATACAAATGAATAGAGAAAATCCGGACCAAGTGATTTCGATAACAATAAGCGATTGATAACTTTAACCGCGATCACATTAAGAGGAATTCACTGTATTTCAATATCTACTAGATATCGTAGATATTGCTATGGAAAGTAAAAATAGAAAATTTTGAAATTATGGAATCACACCGGAGTTAGGTGATAAACGTTGTTTTATTTTTTCAATTGCTTCAAATAATATTTTATAATTTCATTCATAATTCCTACAGAGATATTTAAATATTTTCCGATAGGTCTTTGGGAAATTAAATTTTTTTTAAATATGAAATGCGAGTTTAGCCTTAATAACACTTGTACGCACCTTTGTTGCGTATGGACTTTTTGCATTTTTCCCAGTCACATCAAAGTTTGGTGTTCATTTCTTTCATTTAATAATGACATCATTTATTTTACGCGTAGAAATACTAAAATCATGCTTTTCATATCTGTTTATTAGTAATCGAATAAAAGTATACATTTTTTTTCAGAAAGAACAAAAATATAGCCTTCTATCCTTTGTTTCTTTTCCAGCAAAATTTTAAGCACGGAATATTATTAACTAGCATATAGCCGGTCATATGGCAGGATTAGTAAATTTTTTAATTTTCCAAAATTGTAAAGTACCTTATGAGGCAGGTAAAATAATGGTTTGTTTTTTGGCTGAGAATTATCTTTCAACAAAAAATAATCGATGATTCAATTTAAAATTATCACATATGTACCTAATCTATTATTTAAGCCAAATATAAAAGAAAATTATTTACGTAATATCTAAGTTCAGCTATAAAACATATGAAAATATGCTCTTAACCGGGGAAAATAGGATTTGAAATAATGGCATTAAAAGCCCGAAAAGAGGGGAAGGAGTGGATTTCGAATGTTTTAAAGAAGGCAGTATTTTTCGTTGTGATATGAAGCATATTTATACCAATTTATTTTAGAATCGGATCTATAGTTTAGGCGAAGATAAACATTACTCTCTTTGAATTTTACTAACTATGGATGCCTCTATTCATTCCAGGGCCGAACGATGGCCGAATGGTAGAGCACTGCTCTTCGGAACCAGAATTTCGTGGGTTCGAATCCCGCTGATGGCATGGATGTCGTAGCCGTTCGGAATCGGCTTTAAACAGTAGGTCCCGGTCTCATTAGCCCTCGTGTGCAAAACAGTAGATCGTAGTGCTCCAAACCAAACCAAACCAAACCTATTCATTCCAGGTCCAACCGCTTCATAAAATCGAGGACAGACGGACAGATAACTTAGGCTATTATTATATAGGGGATGCTGCAGATGATATTTACACCCCATTTCAATTTGATGCCAATCACGTCTTTATTTTAGCATTTAAATTCATGGAGAAGCACAAAATCTTTACTTAAATGCATGAATACCCTCTTTCTTCAATATGTATGAGTAATTTCTCATCCAAATATTTTTATCTTTACGAGCCTCATTGGTGTTATATTGATTTGGTTAAACTCTTGTTTGTTGCCTCTTGTATATAATTCACATAAATTGCTTATAAACTGTTTAGACAGTAACGATCAGCAAGTTTTCCACTGATGTTTAGCACAGTAGCATGGCCTAACTGAAGATTGAGTTTCTTTAAAGAAGTTACACCAAAAATATAAAAACATCAAAGTTTGTTTTTTCTTTCTCAAAACAATGTAAATTAAAAAAAAACAGTTAAACGAAACATCCAAAACAGTTGGCAGATAATACAAAACTAATTTGCAAATTCAACATTCTGGCAAGTGACTATATTGTGTAATTTACCTGATAAAGAAAAAACTATATTGAAGCAAAAACACGACGAACCACAGGCAACAAGGCAAAAACTGAACGTAAAGTGCCCCATTTTATACTTCTTAATTTCGTAAACTTTAAAATTATTCACATACTGAAGAAAAAAACCACGGAGCATACAAATTTTGTTAAAACTTTGAAATTTATAAAATCTTTCATTGATATAAACTAATAAACAGTTTTCCCCTAAACAGTGATTACATGAAGAATTACAGTTTGTTCCATAAGAACGTGTCGTCTATTTCTCTGAAAAGACAAACGAATTAGTTAAAAATACATTTTTACCGTGTAGTATGCATATTAAACTGAAATGCATTTCACCTAATAAGTTGTCCAGTCCCCGTTATTATCGATTATGCAAGAATCACTTTGTCATTCAATTTTGACTTTCAGGGGCGTTTACACCGTTCCGGTAGGTCGTCAACATTTTGTACCGCTTTATAACGTGCTACCCACTTCTTAACGAACAACTCGGACTTTTTCATGTACCGGGCTGCAGCTGCACAAGACATTTTTGGTCCTTTTGGATAATTACACAGAAATCCACGGAGCATACAAAAAAACGATTTCCAAATTATGATTAAAAGTTTAACGAATTACAATTAATGGGATCCGTGTATTTGGTAATATAGACGAATAAAGTTTAAAATTTTCCGCGTTTGACACTAATATCTTTAAAAAAAGATTCTTTTCTCAAATAGAAGATTCAAATTAATAAGTACCTTGTGTGAATATAATGGGTAGTGATATTTTTTTAATACTGGAAATGATTATTATTTTGTACCGCTTTATATATCGTGTCTTGACGGATCACTCTCATAATACTCTCAAAGACATTTGGTCTTTTGTCAAATTTACACACACAAAATCAAGACATACAGATATTATGTGAATTACACAATGACCATAATTACGAAACTAATAGAGTAAATCTCTTAGATTCCTATTAAACTTTGAAGAATTAAAGAAACATATGATTCTTCAAATAAATAATTAAAATCCTGATACTTTGCTAAGGATATTTTTTAATACTGGAAATGGTCAATTTCTATCATATACATATCAAGAATCTTCAGAAAGAAAATGAAATCTCACACCACCATAACTCTATAATTATTTAGACGCCAATTGCTATCCGTGGTAACTAATAAAATTCCCGTAAGAGTCAAAATCCTAGGTTTGACAAAGTATGACATGATCCTTTTTTGAAGTACTCGATGTCTTCCTTTCTATCACCTGTTGAAGAATATACTAATCCTCAAGAAAAGATTCAAATTTTAAACAGATGGAAAGGTCTATACCATTTTCTCCCTTAATCAAATTTCCGCAAACTATTGTAAGAAAAAGTTGGGAAGTCAATGGTAGTCAAAGATGGGAAATTCCCAAGTACTGGGAGTCAAAGAACCTGGAGTTGTCTGAAGTATGTGTGAGTGAGGGTTGCTCGCTCTGCAGGCGTTTCTCCTTTGCCACTAAGAATCCACTCGAAAGAGGGTTACATTTTTATTGTTCATCCCCGCAAAAGTGTTGGGCAACTGCCGAGACGCTAAAAGGAGCCGTGGGAAAGATTGGAAATACAGAGCAAGTCTTTCCTGAAGAATGCAAAATCAAACATTTGCGTGAGCGTCTGCTTTTTAATCGAAGATTCTCTTATACGTGCAAGTGTTGACCTTAAGGTTTTTTGTAACTGATAAAGTATTACTCTGAACATTTCAACCGAGTAACATAAATCGTTCGTGATTGTAATATATGTTATCATCTGGTTAGTTGTGGGTTATGTGTGTCCTTGCGATGGAATTTATGCGAGAACAAGAGAGATAGTAACACTCAATACAACTCGATGATATTCTTCCTTCCACTTAAAAGTTCAAGGTCATAGCAAGGTTGATTCAATTTTTTTTTGTTCTCACATACTTTAGTCAAAAACTTCTTTGCATTATACAGTTCTACCTCTTATTAATTAGACCCAGTTGAACTATTCGAGTATATATACAAAATAAAGTATCTTTAACAATAAATAAAACAAAATGACGTATAACAGACCTTAAAATTATTTTAACAACATTTGATAACATAAAAGGGGAAAAAAGAGAAAGGCATATTTTTCAATCGTACACATTACTTTTATAATTTTAAGCCACAAAACATACAGAGAATGAATCTATTAATTAAACTTTGGAGGTACATTTAAAAGTGTTTTAAATTGTTACAGAACCAATATTTAGATTTTTTGTGAGCATAAAATTTACTATTATTTAACAATATCAAAACCACGGATGTTAAAAAAAGCTTAACCATCCGTAAACACAAATGGTAAAATAATAGCATTGTAACAAATTTTGTTAAAACCTTGAAATTTATAAAATTCTTCATTTATATAAACTAATAAACAGTTTTCTCCTAAATAGGGATTACATGAAGAGTTACAGTTTGTTTCATAAAAGCGTGTCGTCTATTTCTCTAAAGATACAAACGAATTAGTTAAAAATACAATTGCACCGTGTAATATACATATTAAACTGAAATGCATTTTACATACTAAGTTGTCCACTCCCCATTATTATCGATTATGCAAGAATCACTTTATCATTCAATTTTGACTTTGAGCGGCGTTTACATCGTTCCAGTAGGTCGTCAACATGTTGTACCGCTTTATAACGTGCTACCCACTCCTTGACGAACGACTCCGACTTTCTCATGTACGGAGCTGCAGTTGCACAAGACATTTTTGGTCCTTTTCGATGGTTAAAATAAAAACACTGCCTCAGAACGGCTGGCATACGCGCCACTCATTTTTTAATTGTTGATTTAAACACTGCAAAACAAATCGAATAAAGAATATAACCATAAAGCATTCTTCTCTAATGTTTGAAGAACACTTGCAATTAAGCCGGTATCTGTGCGCTATCTATTGACGAAGTTATGAGCGATACGCTCTTATGGAACAGACTGTGCAATATTGGACATTCTTAGGACGAGAGTTTATTGCGAAATAGCTTAAACATCAATGAAGTAAAGTTAGACAACTGCTAAAGTGCTTGCTTCTTTTAAATACATTATTTTCTTCCCTCTATTTGTTTTTATTTCTTCAGTACAAATTACTTAAGAAATATTGAGTTTGCAGTATATCACTTATTTATTTTTTCCTAAACTAATCTCAATAGTCACTTAATATGAGGCTTGAGGGAGACTTTTTATTAAAAAAATTGCAGAAATATTTAACCATTGTATCCAATAAGTCAATAAACTGTCGTATGCCCACAGTTGACTTATGGGAAACTACACATATAGTGTTGAGTTACAAAAATATGTGAACATGCTCTGTATTTCTTTAATATATATGAAAAATTTCTTATCCAAATATTTTTATCTTTACAAACCTCGTTAATGTTACATTGATTCGATTACATTCACTCTTTTTTATAGCATGTAATTCTCATAAACTTTTTATAAACGAATCGCCGAGCGATGGCCGAACGGTTAGGGTGCTGGCCTTCGGAACCGGAGTTCGTGGGTTTGAATCCCGCAGTGACTTGGATGTTCGTAGCCGTTCGGAAGCTTTAAGCAGTAGGTCCCGGTCTCATTAGCCCTCGTGTTGCAAAAAGTAGACCGTAAAGCTCCAAACCAATCTTATAAAAAAATAACATTAGAAATTGTATGTGTCTGACATTAATATCACTAAAAAGGTTTTATCTACTCTAACTAGAAGTTTCTAAATAATAAGTAGCTTGTGTGAATATAGTGGGTAGTAATATTTTTTAAATATCAAAAAAAAGTAAATGATATCTGATTATTATCCTTTGTTATTGAAAATCTCTCAGTTAAAATTCGCCTAGAAATAATTTGCATGTATCAAAAAATATAAAAATATCAGCTCTATTATTAAAACTCTCCAATGAGGTACTTTAATGAGGTATAGGCTGATCTGACGCATAACTAACTAACAAAAAAGACCTAATAGCCGTTAAGATGATCTCTTGACAGTAAATTACACAATGTGGTATGTGCACATTCGACTTATGCACAGCAACACATATAGTGTTCCAGGAGGATAAACTCAGAGCTTATATGTTGACCTGGAGTAAAAAAGAATGAACGTCATATTGTTGACAAAATCCTACATTGATTGTGCAACATGAAGTAACAACTTGATTACCTCACCCTAGGTACAAATAGACAAATATCTCAAGGAATTGATATAGCTATTCGCCGATAATTTTAATAGTAGTCTGCCGGAAATTATGGATGATACCAACCTATAATTTCCTCTTGGCTGAGAAAGAACTATTTTAAGCCTAAAAGCATATTCACCTTTGTAAGAAACGAATCAAACTTTTTACTACAACCGAAAGAATGGTGTTAACAAGGAAATTTTCACATCGAGAAAAGCCCCGGTAGTTCAGTCGGCAAAAACGTCAATCTCGTAACCAGATGAATGAGGATCGAAGCTTGAACCGACCAAAGATGTTCCTTACCCTGGGTCTGGGGCCAGTTCATGGGGACAATGTTCTCCAAGTTCCCAAACGGAGGTGGAAGGCCAAGCCTGGGAGTCATGTGCTCGGTCCCTTCTTCTTTTCCAGCTTTGTTTTTTTTTTTTGTGTGTATGTGTGTTGTCCTAGGATGTAATATTGGCCAACTATTTGGTGCTTCCATAATAAAATGGTCAACAAATTCGATGTGGTGTATGGGCGAATGCTTAACAGGCAAGTTTCCCCTCCCCAGTTATTAAAGAAATTTCACTTAAAGAAGGATTCTACAAAAACATTTCATTTTAGACCTTAATATTCTTGCTTTCATCTAGAGAAAACTAGAATTATGCTAAAACTCGAACTGAACAGTGTTAAACAGACATAATGATACAGAGACTTCTATATAAACGTAATAAGTTTGTGCAATAAATTAGCAGCTTCCTCATCATGATTTGTAATTAAGCGTATTAATTAATTAAGTAATCCCGTTTTGTAACTAAGCCCATACTTATTTTTTTAAGTTCTAAAAATAAAGTAGACGTTAGTTGAATTGGCTTTCAGCTGTAGCTAAAAGCCTCTTCTGAACATCTATGAGCATCCATGCTAGCACCAGCATTCTTCTGAGCCGTGGTAGCTCAGTCAGCAAAGGCAACGATCTCGTAATTGAACAGCTGTGGGTTCGTTGCTCGAGCCAGCGTTTGATGGGTGCTTGATAAGCGTGACACGAGGACTTAATATATGTTTGTGTCATTGGCTGTGGCAAACATTGTCAACCAAATTATCAAAGTTTGCTGTCTTCTGTTTGGTCCCTGCTTCAAAATCATCAGAACTCATTTTAAGCAAAGTCATAATTTCACCTTAAGGATGATCTTTATAAAAAACGAAAGGCGGTTTAAGCAAAGTCATAATTTCACCTTAAGGATGATCTTTATAAAAAACGAAAGGCGAACCCTTTGTCTTAATTCGAGTAGCCTATGGCTCACATCCTTCGATTGCCCAAGGGGTATAAGTAACAACAAAATTTTTAGGGTACCAAAAGGTTCCAGAAGAACTCTACTTTGTGTATTTCACAATAACCAACAAAGTCCAAAAAGATAATCTTGTATTTATCAATCTCTTCAGTACAGTAGACCTACTGCAGTTCACACTGCCAAAACTTGAACAAGAAAAATCGTTCTTAAAAAGCTCAAAAAAAATTATCTAAATATGCTTCGACGATGTTTTTCAGGAGCTTCCGCCAAGAAGTCTGGTCAGTAGCGGCCAATACAGTAACAAGACCTATTCATTTCCTATGAATATTAAGCGTGTGAAGAATTGGTGGTATAAAAGATTGCTTCTCGTCATTCTTTGTCGATAATTTTAGTCAATTTCATTTCATTGTTCATTTCCTGATGTAATAAATTTCATGGTTGATCCACACCGATTCATAATTTATTTTCGTTTGTAAAATTTAATTATCATATATTATATGAAACACTTTTGCAAACAATTTTGTATTTTTGACTAATACATCTAGTTGTGTAAATTCCCTTTTTTATTAAAATCGGTAATCAATACAATGTATACCAATGGTACTTGTCTTAGCTCAAAAACGATTAGCCGTAGAATGGTGAAATTTTGTATTTAGGCCTGTTGTAACATATATTTGTTTATCACATTTTCTGATTATAACCCACTCTCTATATAACAAAAAATCTCAATATAACGTACATTAACTCAACGATCAAAACAGTAAAAACAGTACAACAATAAAAACAGAAAGATACTTACGTATTCATGTACAGTTGAAAAAATGCGATTTCAACTGCAATGTTTACAAGTTCATTTATTATAGTAACAATATATGATAAAAATATAATAATATTTATGTAATAATGCGCATAAATATTAAGTTATTTCTGAGGACATATCATGCAATCAAAATAAAACTTCGTATCTTAATAGTTGTTAGACGAGCTCAGTCGGCAAAGGCAATGATCTTGTAACCGTAGGGTTGCCAGATCAAGTCTCGAGCCAAACAAAGGTCCGCCGTCTTCATTAATGGCATCTGGGGCACGTAAAATAGGTTCGCGTTGATACTGTCCTCCAAATTTCAAAATGATACATTTGGAGGTGATAGGCCAAGCCTGGATGCAGCTTTTGCTTATTGCCTGCTTCTAAATTATGAGATTAATACGTTTGTATTATTACAGGTAATAATGTTTTCCGCCTATATGATGCTGCCCTGATAAAATGGATAACAAAATACGTTGTTGTATGGGCGAATTCTTAACAGTTAGTGACTCGCGTAATTTAAATAAATAAATTTTACTAGGTGTAAAGGAAGTCATGTATCCACTCAGCCTTTTTATAAGACTTACGTTGATACAAGATGTAATTCATTTATAAATGGAAAAAATGCAGAAATAAAAGTGTGGTATCATTTTAGTGTAAATATGTTTAGGTTTCTAAAATATGTTTAGGTTTTATCGGTTAAAAAAAGCAGGAAAATTTAACAAAGTGGCGTTGAGAAACTGAGATGCTATCACGTTGCATTCTGCTTGGTAATCTCATCGAGACAAAAAAAAAATCTGCGAATAAAACTCAGTAAAGCAAAACGTTCTCGCGTGCATTTTAGAGCTGTTAACCTAGATCACTCTGCCACGGGAAGGAATAATGATTATTGATGAACAAGTTTCTCACTCTAATCCGATGGGAATTCACACCTATATGATTATCCCACCCGCCTGCACCCACATTAAAATAAGCTAAAGCTGTGATATGCGATCCACACTTCAAATCGAACACGCTTTCTCCCGAGGTAGCCGTTAATAGCAACTAATTATATATGGCAAGCATGCCTCCCACTCGAATCTTGGAAAGTGTCTGTCAGGAAGTATAAATAACATATAATCAAAAGAAAATATAAATAACATATAAATATATCATAAGTTTTCCTCGGTATTGTCTCGGTAATTTTATTCAAGTCCCAGAAGTAACAAAAGTGTTAAAACAACGACCGGAAACAGTACCCGGATGAGAACGAAACAAAGGGTGTACTGCCAAAGAAGTCCTACTTACAGGAATATTTCTACTGCATGAGTATATGTACAATGTGCAAAGTAAAGTTCTTGTCCTGATTAGGCTTTGCCGAACGATAGTCGAAGGGTTACAGTGCTGATCTTCGGTATGATTCGTTGGTTCAAATCCCACTTCTGTATAGATATTCGTAACCATTCGGAAACGGTGGGACGTCCAGAAGTAGGGGTAGGCAAAGCCGTCAATGATACAGGCTGCACAACTGTTTACTCTGGATTAAATACTTTATTCGAGTGAATAATTTATGTACAGCTATGTACAGGTTTCAGTAGATTCTAAATCTTCTGAGATCTCGTGCTGAGATAACATTAACACAATTACAATACGTGGGTACAGTGAAGCTAGTAATTCTCGAACACTGGAACAGTTCGCTAATTAATGCCGGTACGAAACGCTGACACTATAACTTCCACGCCAACGATCAGTACATTCGGCTTCCATACTAAGGTTCAAATGCTCAGAATGCGTATCACGCTGTAGTTCGGTGAGAAAACTCAGGATGCAAGACGATCCAAAATGAGAGTAAGGGTCACTCTCAGCGACCTACTTCTATGCACGAAGTAGAAAAAAATATTAAGATAACGGGAATGAGATCCCAAAGTCGAAAGTTGACTTCTTAGCAAAGCAGAGACGCTGGCGGTCTCTTAAACAAGCAAGCTCCGGAAATCGGAGAGACGAGTGGACTCCTCTCGAGCTCCACAGAACAACTCCCAAGCAACTCTCAAGAAAAAGTCCCCTTCTTGGCTCAGCCAATCTTCTTTTACAGGAGTCCCGGTTCCTTTCACATGATTCTTCCTGAACCTTCCAGACCCAGGGTGACGCAATCTTGCGGTCAACTCTCCTCCTGGATCAGCTGATCCGTTTCTAGATGTGGCCGAAAGGTTGTCTTTAAGTCAACCGCCCCAAACAACTTAAATTTCTTTGGCGATACTGGTAACGGGGAACAAATGGGAACCATAGCATCGCTTGATTAATAATTATTACGCTAGACTTTTCACTCAAATAGCCCTGACAAAGGCTCAGACGCGCTGGCTCCATCATACCGACAGTTTTCAATTACGTCCATTTAAGCGTAAGTCGTGGGTTTGTCGACGGGACCTAGTACATAAATGGCTTTTGTTACGACCGCCCCTTTCTACCTGCCGATAACCGTAATTGTCTGCTGCGAAAGGTCACCTTCCGTTCTTCTTTCGCTAGGGTCATTTAACGGATCGTTACAACGGTTTTAACCCTTTATTAAATACCAATGATTTATACTGGGCCTATTGAGATAACACAAAGAATTAAGACACCAGATACAAATGAGCGAAGACATACACTTTTGCAGACTTTTGTTATTTACAAATCTATTTTTGAATAATCTGGTGACGCAAATAAAATATATTCAATCTCAATATGGAGACGCCGTAAACTGCTAGAATGTTGTTGCAACTCCCGCTGATCAGCATTCCCTGCCTCTGATGAAGTTCTCCGTTCGCTCCATCTTGGCCTGCTTTTCCTCTGAAGGGAGTTCAAATCTGCCTAGCAAAAATCCAAAGACTCCTGTTGCCAGGGCCAAAGACGACTAACCCGCGTTAGCAACCCGTCTTGTCCAATGGGGGGTCGAAGGAGGGTCACTGACATCGACCTCGTCCCTCGGTCAGTCTCCCGAGCTGGTGTTGTCCAGCAGTGTAACTCATTGCTACACCCTTAAAAGTTCATAATTAGAATTTCTTTAGCATTTAATGGAAATCGTTTATATCATTGTCTATGAACCTTATAAATGCGAAATCAGTGAAAAAAATTCCTTCAGAATTTGTAGATGTGAGAAGTGGTTTAACTGTAAAACCCTCCCCTTGTAAGTCGTGAAAATAATATTTCCCTAAAATTTTAATTATATTCGAATAATAATGAATAATTATCAGTAATATGATACAAAAAATAAATATATAAACAATTTATAAGTGTTGTTTCGTGTAAGTACTTTTATTTGGGATTATAAAGGACGAAAATAGAATTCCTGATTGTTTCAAGCAAAGCAAATTTAAAAATGTATATTTGAAAGTGAGAAATAAATTATGTAAAGTGCTATCATCTATTGATAGATTAAAGTGTCAAAAACGTAGAAAATCCAGAAAGTCATTCATATAATTTTAAACAGAAGAGAAAAAAATAATTTTAACAGCTGGTTTAGCTGCGATACCACTGTACTCTAAATAGATCCCATACAGTCTCATTAGCCCTCGTATTGCTAAAAAGTAGACCGTAGCGCTCCAAACCAAACCAAACCAAACCTTATTAGGTTTTTTTCTTTCCAACCATTGTCTGTCACATGACGCTTCTGCCGAACGATGGCCGATTGGTTAGGGTGCTGGCCTTCGGTACTGGAGTTAATGGGTTCGAATCCCACAGTGGCATGAATATTCGTAGTCGTTCGGAATCGGCTTTAAGCTGTAGGTCCCGGTCTCATTAGCCCTCGTGTTGTAAAAAGTAGACCGTCGCACTCCAAACCAAACCACATGATGCTTCTAACTAAAAAATTGTTTCAAATAAAATAAGTATTCATTTTATGATATTTCTAATTTTAAAAATTCAATTTTACCAAAATTATAAATTTTTAATTTTTGTTTTTTCGTCCTCTACCAATAAATTTTGTGAAAATTGAAATTAAAACCGCAAAACAAAAAGTTCATTTCTTTCTCACATCCGAATGGGTGGAGCGTTGCTTTTCGGTGCTATAGTTGGCAGATCTTAATTCCACTTCAGGAAGAGATATTCGTAGCTGTTCGGAATCGGTTTTCAGCAGAAATTTTTTTTAATTTTTACGTTTGAAGAACAATAAATAATTATCATTAAAACAGATTAATAATTAAATATCTAAACATCTTAGAAGCGTTGTAGTTTCATTTAGTGTCATAAATGTGAAAAATCAAAATCCGAATTTTTCCTTGCAAAGCAAGTTAAAACAGGTATAATTGAAACGGAAAAAAATAAGGAAATGTTGCCATCTATCATTAGTTTGAAGTGCCAAAAACATAGTAAAGCATCATTCATATATCTTTAAAAAACAGAGAAAATATTAATAAAGGGTTTTGCATCAAAACCATTATCCTACAAAGGGTTAAAGCTCACCGTGAAATAGCTGTTACTTTTTGTATGTTGCAGATGTGCAATACGGGAATATAAAGAGTTAAAAAGAAATAATTGTTCCATTTCTCTCAATTTAATATGTTTATTTAAATTTTAAAGTCAGCCTTATTTAATATATACCTCTCGGAATGTTACCCCTTTTCTAATATCTTATTCCTTTTTCAGTACAAAAACATTTTAAAATCATTTGCGTAAAAGGTTTGTCAAATACTAAGCACAAAAATTTTAATTTGTGTTTTATACAATTCCACATGGTTGGTCACAGATTCACAAAATTTTAGATAAACAGTATTTGATACCATCATTTCGGAATTTTACTGTAAAAAAATAAATAAAAATTGTAAAGAAATGACAGCAAAAAATAATTCATAGAAAATAAGCTCTGCCGTCTCCCACGCTTTAATAACTACATACACATAATGATACACAAATAAGTGCATATTTGTGCATGTTTGTTTGTCGTTTCCCGCACTTGCAAAATAATATGCACAAAACGAATTTAGTCGTTTCCCTGGCTTTAAAAACGTATTCACAAAACGAGTCTGGTCGATTCACAAGCTTTAATAACGATAAGCACAAAACGCGTTAGACTGTTTCACATGCTTGAATAACAGTATTCCCTAAACGGGTTCAATCGTTCCTAGAGCTTTAATAACAATATGCACTAAACGAGTTTAGTCGTTTCGCACTTTTTTATAATAACATTCACAAACAAATTAAGTCGTTTCGCTTGATTTAATCCCAATGAAAACAAAACGAGTTTAATTGTTTCACACTCTTTAATAACAGTATTTCCAAAATGAGTTTAGTCGTTTCATGCGCTTTAATAGTAATATGCACAAAACTATCTTAGTCATTTCGCACTCTTTGATAATAATATGCACAAAATGAGTTTAGTAGTTTAGCATGATTTAATAAGAATATTAAGAAAACGAGTTTAGTCGTTTCAAGAACTTTAATAGTAATATGCACAAAACTAGCTTAGTTGTTTCGCACTCTTTGATAATAATGTACACAAAATTAGTTTAGTATTTTAGCATAATTTAATAACAATATTAAGAAAACGAGTTTAGTCGTTTCAAGAACTTTAATTACATTGTTCACAAAAGTGTTCAGTCGTTCCTCGCTCTTTGATAACAGTATAAGCATTTGTTCATACAATCTGTTGTTATAGGAGCATTTTTGTTACCTTTTTTATTATAGGAGCACCATATAGGTGTCCAACATTACTCCTAAAGGCAAGACAACACAAAGTGGGGTTCTCGTAATTTAAAAGCAAAGACCAAGCAAAAGACGCTCAGGTTTGGCCTTCCACATCCAGAGGTATCGTTTGAACTTGGAAGACATTGAAACCACGAACCTATTTTACGTACCCCAACCGCCATCAATAAACATGTCAAATCTTTGGCTGGCTCAAGCCTCGATCCTACAACCCTCCGGTTATGAGATCAACGCTTTAGCCGACTGAACTACCGCGGCTCAAATAAAAGAAATATTATTGCGAATTTGCTGAATGCTAATTTTGCCATATGAATTACATCTGCGAAAGGTCATTCTTGGTATTAAAGTAGGTAAAATATTATTAATGAAGCTGTGAAGTATACGGCCCCTGTTTCAGGTGACACAGTGAAGAAGTAGGTGTTTCTAGATTAAATAATTTATTTACCCCTTGCAGCTATCTATACATTTTTATTTACAAACAATACAATTACAGTTCACAATTACTTATGTGATACAATAGACGTAGGCCTGAGTAGAGACGTGCAATTTAATACTGCCGAAAGGTTTGAGAAATTATCCAGAAATTATATTATAGAAGCTTTTAATTTATTAGAAGCTGAGGCAAGTAAATTAGGCTTAAAAATAAACGAAGATAAAACAAAATTTATGGAAACATCCCAGAGTACACCTAAAGCCATTTACAGTGGGAGGCTACACCTTTGAAATAGTTTCAGAGTTCAAATATCTTAGAACAACCATCACCACTAATAATAACTTGAATTTAGAGATAAACAACAAGATCGCCATGTCAAATAAATGCTATCATGACCTTATAAACCATATAAAATCTCGATTTATAAGTTTAAAAACGAAAATTAACATCTATAAAATTCTACTTCGACCTATTCTGCTCTATGGAAGTGAATACTGGGCAATAACAAACTGCATGAAAATAAATTGCTGGCTTTTGAAAAGAAAATCTTAAGAAAAATATTTGGTGCAGTTCAAGAGAACAATTTTTGGAGATATTTATTCAATTTTGAAATTTATAAAAAATATAAGTAACCTCATGTTGTTAAAGTCATAAAAATCATTAGACTGCGATGGCTTGGACACTTATTCCAACTCGATGACATAAACCCAGTAAAACAGCTCACTTTCACTAATCCCATGGGGCAGATGAAACAAGGAAGACCACCAATTAGGTGGCTTGACTCAATAGAGAGGGACTTAACTGCTGTCAAAAAGGGAAACTGGAGGAGTCTTGCAGCAGATAGGAACGGCTGGAAAAAAACTGTTTGGGACAGCCTTGGCCTGTAACAGGCTGTAGTGCTTTAGAAGAAGAAGAAAGGTTTGAGAACCGACGGAAGAAAACAATTCGTGATAGCTTTGAGTTAATAGTTTTCGGTAGTAAATTATGAAGACAGCATAACACTGAGAAGTAATCTCAGTTAGACGAGGGTACTTTGTTGCACTAATGGATATCTTCGAAGAAGATAAAAATAACGTAAGGATTCCTAGGATGAATTTAGCTGCAATCTATCTTGAAGAGGAATCGGATTAGAAAAAGAAAAATCCAAGGTACAGGGTATAGCTAACAATCTCGAAAAGAGATTATCCCAAGTTGGGATTTTCACTAACAAAACTCTCCGACGGTGAGATTGGTCAAGACCTGCGAATTAGCTGGCTACTCGCTAAAACTAGCTAACTTGTTAAAAAACTCATCTCGTCTTTTTAGGGGAGGGCACTCTAAGAGAGGGGGCCTAACCCACAATTTCTTCATTGGATCATCTGGCCATGATCTCACCTTCAACTAACTTGATTGGTCTGGGCTAGACAATCACCGGCTTCAAACACGGAAGTCCCCGGAATTTCGTGTCGTCGAAAGATCTAACGCCGCAGCGACTCCTTTGAAGACTCGAGCCACCGACAATCATCCTTCTGGTTGTCTGACTGAGCGCCCGGATGTTTGCTCTGTTGTTCCGCTACCTGTAAGACACAAAAGTCTAGCTATTGTAGTGCCGGGGAAAACAACTCTTTTGTCTCCATATAAAACGTTATTCTCAAACTCTTTCGAGAAACAAAGTTTTTGTGAGGGACGCACGCCGTTACAAAACTCACCGAGTGAAGTAAAATCAAAATATTTAGCTGTTTCGTTGAACAAAATATTTTGGTTGGTTAGTTGGTTTGGAGCGTCATGGTCTACTTTTCTGCTATACGAAAGTTGATGAGACCGGAACCTACTGCTTAAAAAAGCCTCCGAACGGCTACGAACATCCATGCTAAGAATGAGATTCGAACACAGCTACCACAGAGCCTCGGCCCTTAGCTTTCGACCATCGTTCGTTCGACAAAGCGCTTTGGATAATATTAATTATGAGGAAATAATGAATAATTTTGCTTAATTAAAGACTGCAAAACAGAATTTTTAAATAAAGTTTATTCATATTTAAATACTTAATTTTTAGGCATTTAGTTTTTGTGTATATATGCGTGTGTGTGTTTGAATTTCTGTTTAAACTATTCTAAAAAATCTAAAATGTATTGTTACATATTAAATATATTGTATTAGTAAAGATTTAAAATTTGCCTTAATTTTCTCATTAATTAGTTTTGTTTTATTTACTGTTTTATATTTTTTACATCTTCTATTTCTTGAGGGAGACATACTGGGACCGATAAAAAGAATCTAAGATCCCAAAGAGGTTTAATCCGTCACAGGTTACGACGTCCATATTTTGACAAAAGTTACAGAACTCGAAATTAATTAGAATTAAAATAATTTTGGCATACTATCTTATACATAAATAAATTTAAATATTATACTGAAATTCAATGCAAGATGCATCTATTACTATTCCTTTTAGAATGCTTATCAAGCACACTATTCCTTTCATCCTACCTGAGCTGAAAGCATGCGGTCCTAAATAAGGTTTGGTGCTGCCATCTATCGCGGATTTTCAAATAGATTTTAAGCTTCTTCTTTTCAGACTAGTTATTAATAAAAGATTAGCATCAAAATATTTAAAAATAAAGAGAACACAATAAAGTGAGAAAATAATAAATATTGAAACCTGTAAACATTACTATAGTTAGTAAAGTTTTTAAAGAGATACAGAAGACAAAATTCAAATTGCTTTATTTATACACATTTTATTAAGATTTTTTTCTCGGATGTAAACTTATGCGAAAAATTCTATGCACAGAAATAATACATGCAAATTTTTAATATTTTTTAATTTTAGATTTGAAATTTAAAATTCTAAACATGTTTTAAATTTTGATATAACTCTCGAATCGATAGCGAATACTTTTAACTTGAGTACTGATCCTAAATCGTCACATACAAATTAAATTGGTCACTCTTTTTAATAAATCTTACGCTTAATAATTATTTCGTCGTCTTTAAATCTGCCTCCCCCCTCCCATGTGCTGTGCACCATCGTGCCTCACACTAGGATGAGACCTGTTTATTTCATTTTTAAATTTAAAAAAAAAATTAATTAATTTGTCAAAATATTGATCCAAAAATCTTTAATAATTCGTTAAAAATTCTATTTTTTAACAGTTAAATTTTGCTACAGATAAAATATAATCTAACT
Organism: Pardosa pseudoannulata; assembly: GCA_032207245.1. Classification (NCBI taxonomy): domain Eukaryota; kingdom Metazoa; phylum Arthropoda; class Arachnida; order Araneae; family Lycosidae; genus Pardosa; species Pardosa pseudoannulata. The sequence goes on from CM063510.1 coordinate 29,514,440, forward strand.
CCCGTAATTCGAAATCTTAAATATTTCAAACTGAAGAAATTTCCTTGAAATTTCCATACAATGTAGCATTAAAATTACGTGGTTAATTCGAAGCAAATTCAAATTTGTTTGATTAATTCAAATTTTAAAACATTTCAAATTTCGATATATGTCTCTTTTTTCCTAGGTTTCCTGAATTTTTTTTTATTAAAATCACACTTTCATATTCTGCTAACCTGTTTGAACGATGGCCGAATGGTTAGGGTGCTGGCCTTCGGAATCGGAGTTCGTGGGTTCGAATCCCACTTTGGCATGGATGTTCGTAGCCGTTCGGAATCGGCTTTAAGGAGTAGGTCCCGGTCTCATTATCCCTTGTGTTGCAAAAAGTAGACCGTAGAGCTCCAAACCAAACCTAACCTGTTTGCAATACTTTATCAGCTACATAAAAAGATAGAAAAAGACATGGAGAAAAGGTTTCAGTGGAGGTGAACTTCTCTTTGTTCCTCATAATTGCATTGTCATTTTGTTAGGGTTTCGTCAGAACACTGAAATACAGAAGCGTCTCTACACTTCTGTATCCTGGGGCTCTCTACAAAGACAGTGTTATTGTAGCTATACGAAGAATACAAAAGACAGGGAAACGGGTAAGAATCTTTCCCTACATATGTAAAGGATTGTCTTTTTGTTAGGGTTTTCGTCAGAACACTGAAATACAGAAGCGTCTCTACACTTCTGTATCACGGGGCTCTCTACAAAGACAGTGTTATTATAGCGATACGAAGAATACAAAAGACACGGAAACGGGTAAGAATCTTTCCCTACATATGTAAAGGATTGTCTTTTTGTTAGGGTTTTGGTCAGAACACTGAAATACAGAAGCGTCTCTACATTTTTGTATCCTGGTGCTACCTACAAAGACATTGTTATTATAGCTATTGTAACAATCCGTTACATAACCCTAGCGAAAGAAGAACGGAAGGTGACCTTTCGCTGCGGACAATTACGGTTAGCGGCAGGTAGAAATGTGCGGTCCTAACAATAGCTGTTTGTGTACTAGGTCCCGTCAACAAACCCACGACTCAAGCTTAAATGGACATAATTGAAAACTGTCCGTGCGCTGGAGCCAGCGCGCCTGAGCCTTTGTAAGGATTATTCGGGTGAAAAAACTCGGGTAATGATTATTAATAGAACGATGCTGTAGTGCCCGTTAGAGGTACCGAAAAAGGAATTTAAGTGGTTTGGGTCGATTTACTTAAAGACGACCTTTCGGCCACATCTGGAAACGGATCAGCTGATTCAGGCCGGGAGTGACCGCAAGATTGCATCACCCTAGGTCTGGAGATTCCGAAAGAATTACTTTAAAGGAACCGGGACCCCCTATAAAAGAAGATTGGCTTAGCCAAGAAGGAGGCTTTTTCTTGAGAGTTGCTTTAGGAGCTGTTTTTGTGGAGTTCGTGAGGAGTCCACTTGCCTCTCTGATTTCCGGAGTTTGCTTGCTTTAGAGACCGCAAGTGTCTCCGCTTTGCTAAGAAGTCGACTTTTGACTTTGGGATCTCATTCCCGTTATCTTAATATTTTTTTTACTTCGTGCATAGAAGTAGGTCGCTGAGAATGACCCTTACTCTCATTTTGGATCGTCTTGCATCCTTAGTCTCCTCAACGAACTCCAGAGTGATACGCACTCTGAGCGTTTGAACCTTAGTATGGAAGCCAACTGTACTGATCGTTAGCCCAGAGATTATAGCGTCAGCGTTTCGTACCGGCACTAATTAGCGAACTGTTCCAGTGATTTAGAAGAACTAGCTTCACTGTACCCACGCACTGTAATTGTGTGAATGTTATCTCAGCACGAGATCTCAGAGGGTTTAGAATTACTGAACCTGTACATAAATTATTCACTCGAATAAAATATTTAATTCAGTGTGAACAGTTGTCCAGCCTGTGTCATTGAAGGCTTCATCTACCCCTACTCCAGGACGTCACCCTACACAAAGAATACAAGACACAGAAACGGGTAAGAATCGTTTGCATTCCAGGTTATGTTCTTCACCTGTATGTTTCCCACATCTGCAAGTGATTGTCCTTTTGTTAGAGTTTTAGTTAGAACACTGGAGTACAGAAGTGTAACTACACTTTTGTATCCTGGTGTTCTCTACAAAGACAGTATTATTATAGCAACACAAAGAATAGAAAGGATACAAAGATGGTAAAGAATCGTTTCCATTCAGGTTATTATGCTCTTCTCCCGTATGCTCCCTGCATATGCAAACGATTGGTATTATTTTAGAGTTTTGGTTAGAACGCTGGAATAATCGTGTGGATCCCCTATGAGTGTAAAGAGAAATAATGAAAAGTTGGCGAGAAAACATCATGAATTGTAGATTTACCTTACTACTGATGAAACCGTACCCTTTCAAGCAATGAACTTTTTTAAAATAAGTAAGAATCTTGGAAAAGAAACTCCCTATACGATTAGCAGAATCAATTTTTTTGTATTTTGATATATATAAAAGTTTAGTAAAGAAATTAAACAGAATCACCTAAAAGATAGGTACTTTTTAGGTTCAGACAAGTGCTGTAGACAGCTTTATTTTAAATCTGTTCCCTATGTCAAAATTTTAGAAGGATAAATATGTTAACTCGCATTACAAACAACTTAACCATTAATTGTTTATTAAACAAATCATTAAATATTAATTTTCCTGATTCCATAGTAATTATAAACATACATGTTAACATATTTCCTTACTACCTCGCAGGCAGTAATCATCATTGCTTCTCAAAAAATTCCTGAAATGTCATTCGCTTTGATTACACTAAATATTTTTTCAAGGACAGCGTTATTAAATGTAAGAGGTGGCAGCGGGGTCACGGATTTGCTATTCTTATACAAGGAAGATAGTCAGTCTCTTACCCCGTTATCTAATTGATTCACCTTCATGAACCCTAAATCAGATGACAAAATTTTATATAACATGCAGAACACAATTAATGAATTTGAAGACATCACAATCGAATGTTCGGGATTTTTTTCCTTTTCCTTTCCTTCTCTCCCACCAAAAAAACGTAAACTTTAAGCATTTTAATTCCACCAAGTTCTGACAGTTGAAGGTAAAAGCTTATCAGCTAATGCCTAATGGAAATGCCATTTAAGACAACTGATTTAGTGGTGACTGAGATCTTCGGCACACGTGCGTAAAATAAAATAAAATAACTGTCATAAAATAAGTAAGTGAATAAAATTGCATCCTTACGACATTAACTAATCATTGAAAGTAGAAAAATAAATATGATTAAGGCAGCAGTAGCCAAACTTTTGCATACCATGTGCCATTTTTTTTTCGCAGACGAGTTCAGATGCAACATACAACTGAAATCACATTTTTAACTTTCAGTCAGTGGGGATTAGAACAAAGGATAAAAGTAGGGGCGTTTGTGCTTAGGAGACGAAAAAACTGAATTCCACAATTAATTTACTTGATTTACGTTATTTCAAAAGACACAAGTTTATTGGAGCACCAATTTACTACAATGGACAGAAATAATCTCTTGAACAAGAGGGTAATCGCTGCCGTGGACTCTGCTTACAATGATACAGTTGCCGGGAAGGTAACTGGGGAATAAAAAGTCTATATGAACTGAACTGAACTGAGAACATTATCAGGTGTTGAAAATATGAAGCTGGTTTCCGCCATAAGCCTACTTCAAAGAATAAATAGACACAAAGATGGAACATGCCGCGGTTTGGGTACGCCTTAAGGAAAGGAAGGCGAACTTTCCCAATTAGTCAGCCAGTTAAGTTACGGTTTATTATTTTCAGGTGTCCAGTGTGGCATTTGTTATATTTCTTTTAAAAATCATCTTTAAATTCCTACAATCTATATAAAAATGTTTAATTTTTAAAATTATTATTTGTCCTCTTGTCACAATGTGGAAATCACTGCTCTGATACCTAGGTTTTAAATGACATTTATTTAAAAATTCATTTTTTGTACGGTATTGAAGTCTTTTATATAGTTACTTTTTTAGACTGTTATGTTTAGAAAATCTAATTATCTGAATCAATAAAAGAGGCATTACCGGGACTCACATTCTCTAAAATTCATTTTCACATTTCTCGAAACATCAATGTGTCACCACCTTCATATTAAAATATAAGAAATTCAAAACCCAAACTATGCGCTAATTACAATTTAGTTTGGGCCCTCTCTTTATAACTGACTCATCCCACTCATGTACTTCGCCAAGAAAACGTCCACGTCCTTACAGAGACTTCTATGTTGGAAGGGGACATCAGTCACTCTTCTGTACCACTAAATGTCATAAAAGCGCTCATGCTTACACTCCTTTCTGAATTCGCCTTTGGTGGCTACTAGTGTTGGAGATAATTTTTTATGTTGTTTTCAGTGGATGTAACGGAATAAGATTAATTTAATGCGTACCGATCACGTGTCGTAGGTTCGCCCTCTCTGCATCGAGGCACCTGCTTACCTCGAGGTTCTTTTAAACTGCTCACTTCGTTCTCCGCTGCAGACGTTCACTGGCCACAAAAGGTTTTGTTTTTCTGTCCCTAAATTCCCAACTCTAGATTAGCTAATTGTTGTGTTACAAACCCACAGCTCCAAATCTTCCCCACTTTGTTTTTATTTTTCTGGCTCGTTGTTACTTTCTTATTGACTGTTAGGTTAAATCTCAGGTTAAGAGGACTTGAGGCTCATTAGGCCATCTTGTTGAACCATCATCCTGAAGACCCAGGAAGGTCGAGGCCCTTTTTTTTAAACATTGAAAAGCCATGTTTTCCTTTAAAATCAGGTTAAAAATTGTCAAATGGAATTTTTATTAATTATCTAAATATAGGCATTTTTCTGCAAAAATTTCAGTGAGAAGGGGGGCTTACACCAAACCTCCTATAATAAATTCTAATGAATATTACTTCAATATTACTTATTCAGCATATAACTGACGTACCTACCTTCGTTGTGATCCAAAAGGTTCGCAGTACTTCCAAAAGCATATCTTCTAACTGACAAAGCATTAAATTAAGTGAAAAACTAAATCGAATTTTCAAAAATTCGTTTCGAAATTCACTCGGGTGTGGCCATGACCCTAATCATGTTGTTGAATTTGGCGTACGTGACCCCCAATTCTGATATTTTACCATGCATCATAATATGAAATCGCATTATTAAAAGTCAAATAAAATGTAAAAAGTGTCACATTTGCAAATGTTGAAACAGTTTGTAAATACTATTTCGCCGTGTATTATGAAATAATTGGTAAGAAATTTGCAAAAGTAAATAAAACCGCTAAATCTAATAATAACATAATTTTAATAACGCTTGAGTTGTTGTTCTTGCCAATACCACTTGGATGAACCCAGTACATGGGCCATAGGCCACACAAATTAAGGCGAAGGGGAGTTCCTTTTGAGGAACACTGCTAGGGTGAAAGGAACATCTTGCTCAAGTGAATCATCTTAAATTAGAAATAGGACCAAGCAAAAGAGCCCCAGGTTTGGTTTGCCAACCCCAGAGGTACCGTTTGAGAGCTTGGGGACATTGTGACCGCGAACATATTTTTACGTGCCCCAATCATTATTAACGAACATGGCAGATCTCAAGCCAGCTCGAGTCCCAAACCTACAACCTTCCAGTTACGAGATCGTTGCCTTTGCTGACTGAGCTACAGAGCCTCATAACATTTACGTAATCACATTAATCACCTTAGATAACATTCGTTTAAAAGCAAATAAAACGATATTTTGAAGATTAAAAAATAAAATATCTCAAGCTGACATACTTGTAAGTATTCTCGGGAATATCGTTTCTAGAATTTTTCCCGTAAAATTTGATTTAATCAAATGCCTCAACAGGAATGGTGAAAACAGGGGCGCACGCAAGGGGGAGAGTTAGGAGTTTAAACACACACCCCTTGAGCTCAGACAAAATGGCAAAAATAAAAAATTTAGTTGAAATTATGCGGGCTATTATTTTTTAGAATTATAAACCCCCCCTTGAAAATTATGAACATCCCCCTTGAAAAAATTCTGCGTACGCCACTGGGTGAAAAGTAATAAATTGGTAACTTTCATTTCAATTTTATGATGTCATTAAATTGCATTTTATTTTATTTAAAATTATGTGTGCTACTAATTGATTAAAATCTTGTATAAACTTTGTAGTTTGAGTTTTCTAACTTTCTGCGGTGATACACTATTACAGACAAACAAGCTATCTATATTTATTAATATGAATAAATGGAATATTTCCTATCGCACGAATCTAATCAGAGTCCAGGGCAACATCACCACATAGACAAATAGAACAAATGTCTAAAACTCGGCTATTTTGGAGAGATTTGTAAATAAGCGCTTACTTTTCTGTTGGACAACTGTATGCAATAAACAAATACACAAAAATATATTGCTTTTTATATGGTTACAAGGTTTAACTCGTGCTACGTAACAAAATAACAGTTTTGGTATTCGTTTGTTATTCAGACATTTGATAAAATAAATTTCAATGTTCTTTAATTTATAAACAAACCGTTCAACTTTTCTCGCAAAACTAAAATTTATTATTGTATATTAGATATTTTTATTAATAAAATTTTAATATTTGCTTTAGTTTTCACATTATTTAGTTTCGTGTTGTAGATTGTTTTATATTATTTGTATGCTCTATTTCTTGTGAGAAAGGGGGGGGGCCCACTAACAAGAAATTGTCTTGGGCCCCAAAGTGGTTTGATCCAGCCCTCTTTAAGTTTCTGGTTATAGGATATGATTAAGGTATCCGTCTACGTTCGGAGAACTTTTTTCTTTAAACATGGAAACTAGTTCATGTTTTTACATTCTTAGATTTATTTTTTATATTATCATAGAGAACTGCACTTAAAAAATTTACTCCTGGAGAAGTTTTTATAAAATTTCTAATAAATAAAGAAAATTTAGTAAAAAAAATCGGGTTTTTTTAAAAGGTCTAATTTTTTAATAAATTAAATTATTTCAATATTTTTTTATGCAACACATTTCTTATACACTGGACTAGTGAATCACCTAAAATCTTTGCTTAATTTACATTTGGTAAAAAATTTTGGTCCTTCAAAATCATACACATTGAATTTTTAACGAATTTTCATTACCTTTATATCTAACTATGAGTGTAACATCATTAAAAATTATCCAAATTTAAAGCTTTTAGGTCATTCACTAGTAAATACTATCAAAAGCATTCATAATAATTTTCAACAAAATATTTTAAGAACTTTTTGAGAAATCACATTTCAAGTTTCAACATTTTATTAAAAATACCGTTCTGAGAAAAACGCATTTGAAGTTTACGAAAGCAACTTTAACTATTAAAAAATTAAAATACATGTTTAAAATTCCCCACACTTTCTTGCTTCAAAACTTTCTAATTGCCAAGTTTCTAATTATTAAAAACACTAGAAAAATGTTTAAACTAATCTTCATGAAAATTTAAAAAGTTTTGTCCAAAAAATGCTCTTTAAAAGGCTTTAAATTCACAACTTCCGGTTCCGAAGTCTCTACTTCCGTTTTGTTTTGACAGCTGTCACTGATGTTTAAACAGCTGTAACTTTTCTTTAAAATGCCGTAGAGACAAAACAAAAACAGATTTAGAAGCCTAAAAGTTGAAATTTTACAATAGAGAAATAAAAAAAAAATTATAATTTGGGGCAAAAACTGACGTTTTTAACGTAGACGGATACCTTAACCTGATTTGTGAAATATCCCTTCTAAATACACAACAATGAGAAAGCCAATAAAAAAATTCTCATAAAATTTTAATCAAGTTCAGGATTGAAATGCAACAATTACACAATTAAGAATAAAACACAACATAATTTTTTCTAACAATGGGAAGATCAAGAGGCAGTGACAGACAAAATAAAAACTCTCTTCAAAATAAAGAACAAGAAATTCCAAATTTTTGTTTAAGTTTGCTGACAAAAAAGGTATATAAATATAACAATAAATTTACACAAGAACAAGAAATACTTTAGGAAGGAAAATGGCAGTGTTTTCTGTTTCTAAATTTATACATGAAAACATGATGCCTGAGTTTTGCCATGACTACAAATTGAGATGATTATAACAGGGAGATATGTATAAATTCACAATATAAGGAATACTATTACATTTTTGTTTTCATTCATAAGAAATAAACTGCACTCATGAATTATAATTTTTTTTCTTTTGCCAACACTTCCATTACCTTGCACTGTGTATCAGTTTGATAGAAATGTTCATCAATTTTTCTCCCACTTCCTGTTAAGCTAGAACTTTGAAATTTTGCACCCAAGATCGGGTTGGATGACTATACAATATTCAATTTTGAAATTGTAAATTAACACACTGTATGCAGGTATATTTCGCAGCGGAATTGTATCGGGAACGGGCGTTTTGCACGTATATTTAGTTATTCAGTTAAATCTCAATAGATCGAAAATTATTTAATTTTTTAACCAACTTTTTGTACTTTATATTGAAATATATAAACAAATATATAAATAGACAAATAAATATATATATAAATACAAATATATATATAAATATAAATATACATATATATAATATTTTTGCAAGGATAAATAAAATTTTAATTTTAAATCTAAATTGATTTTTTAATCAACCTTGCCGTTCGCTCTGTGGTTCTGCATCGACTGATGTAAAAACTAGTTTTTATTTGTCTAAATTTTTCCAGAATCTATGTAGTAGACAAGAACATTTGGCTTCGTTTTCCTATATACAGGGTATCTGCCAAAATAAAATTTTTCAAATCCATGACTTTTCATGATTTTCCCTGATTTAGCAGATCATTTTCCATGACTTTAAAAAGCTTTTGTTAAAGTATATATACATAAAACTTCTGGTGTACATACAAATAAAATATATGCTTTTAGAGAAATTGCAGGAATTTTATCATAAAAAAACTATAAACTTACTTTATAAGTGTTAATAAATTCACATATATAAAAATAAATTGTTGTATCTACATACCTAAGTTTAATCATATAGCAATTTTTCAATCAAAATGTTTCCAATTTGAATTCAGGGTACTTTGGTATTATCCAGGTGACCATGAATAATAGCCAAATATAACCCTATAATGTTTATATACAATATCCCTAGAGATAAACTTATATTTTGTGCAAAAATCTTAACTAATTTTTATTAAAAAATAATTATTATATTAATAAAATTTTAATCTACAATTTAAGAAAAAACCAGAATAATATACATTTACCCACCCATTAAGCTTTCTTGCTTTGAGTTTCCTTGGTGAACAAATTTTACTTGGCAATATGGTCAATAGGATAATACATAAATACCAAACTCAGTAACTTCAGTTAAATGACAAGTAAAAATAGAATTAAACAATTCAATGCCTTTTTTTTTAATTGGTAGTTTAGTGGATCCATGACTTTCCATGACTTTTACTCATTTTACTTGAAAAATCAAGATTTTCCATGACAAAATTAATCCATTGTCTAAATTCATGATTTTCCATGACTTTCCAGGTGCGTGGAAACCATGTATATATATTGTTATTTTTGTACCCACAAACAAACCATGTTGTTACACTAACCCATACTAGTATGTGACATGCGCTCAAGTAATAATCGTCAGAAAATGTACTAGTACGTGTCCCACAAACAATGTGTTAATAAAATCCATGTGAAAAGCATTTCGAATTGGACCAAACAATCAGCTATGAAAACATGATAGAGTTGATTATACTGTTACTTGAAAATGTAAATTACTTCCTAATATTATAACAATTTTTTTTATCTTTTATTTTTTTTTACTGTTTTGTCACTAAAAATTATATATATATATATATATATATATATAACTTTTATTGGGATTCAGACATAACATAACACTGTTATTCAATATTCTATTTAAAAACCTAAAAATTGCATATAAATCTTCAGAAAACCTTTGATTACTTATTCTTCTTAATTTCTTAAAAACTATTCTTAAAAAATCTTACTACTCATATATTTATATACTGTTCATATATATGAATTGATTGGTTCTTACAATTAAAAGTAGAATCCCAGTTCCGGGGGCCAGACGCCATGTTTTTGACTCTATTTTTCTACAAGTTATCATCAAATTGTCGCAGAATCGTCAAAGTGTTGGACAATTTGTGCACAATTTTGTATTAAGTTTAAACCCAATTTCAAAGCATATTTTGAACAAAAAAGGTTTGAAATTTTGTTAAGATGAATATAAATTTAAAAAAAATAAAAAATAGATCAAGGCTTGCCAGAAAACTGGGTTCTAGAATTTGGCAACATCACCCACTCTTGGCGTGCCCACTGAACTTGGTTCGACGGGCCCCCTCAACTGGGATTTAGCCCATTTATGAATATGAAGTAACTGCAAATAATAGTTTACCTCTCTGTAAAAATTTACATGAGTTTATTTAAACTTAAGATATGACATCAAAACTTAATATTCAAAATGCAATGTTAAAAGGCATAAATAAGTTAATGTTAATGAGATTTTTTTTAAATATGTATTTACAGTCAATACATTTATAGAAATCAGGAAATTTACAAAATATTAATATATTTATTTTTAAAAAAGTTTCTAAAAGCTCAGTTTAAATATTTTTCCTTCAACTGATTTAAATAAATGTTACAAAAATGTCTATAATATTTTAAATACTGCTTAATCCATATGTGAATTTGAAAATTTCTCTGAAAACAACTTTAATTTTAATTCAACTTTCTGAATACTGTTTTATTAGGAGGATATATATAAATATATCTATATATAAAATAAACTTCAGAAAATTAATTTTACAAAACTAAGTTGTCTAGAAAACAAAGCAGTACATATAATAAAAGTAAAGATTGTACCAGATTGTTAAACAATTACATATAATGATATTGAAAAAAATAATAATAAGGTGTATTATTCATCATTATCTCTGCATAATAATAATAAATTAGTCATTAAAACAAAATATAATCAAAATTTATTGATAACAAAATATAAAAATAAAATGTCTAGACATAAAAAATAAACAAATAATACCTGCATAACAATATTAGTTTCTTAGTAAATTTAATATGATTCAATATAAAAAAAAGTTCTTAAATATAAATTTAAAAAATATATTTAAATTTTCAATACAGGCCACAGATAACCTAATGAAGAGCCATGTTTTCCCTCAACTGGTATATAACATTAAAATACTACTCTTGGGATAAAATTATTTCAATTAATATCACAGTATTAAAAAAAATCTTTGGTTTAATTTGTGCAACACTTACACATTTTATATACAAACAAATAAGTTTTAAAAATTAAAAGCATTTATTTAAAATAAATAAAATAAAAGGCAATTAAGATAATTTTCTGTATGTTCACCTCAAGAATCTGTTTCACAAAAAGGTGGTTCAATTTTGACTATATCTTCAACAGTGGAAAATAATGTTTTACCTAAATCCCACTTAATAGATGAATTTGTATCTAATATTTCAGATTTTGTGGAAATTTCATTACTTTTCATATTATCTCTTTGAGGAATACCTAACCCAATTGTGTTTTTGAGTATATTTCCTTTATTTAGCAATTCTACCTCATTATTAGAAAAGTTTGGACTTTCTGAATAAGATGTCTCAAGTAAATCAGTGCTTTCACTGTTTGAAAATTCCATCTCAATATCTGTACAATCACTGTTTTCTTTATCATCATTAGAGGGAAATTTAGACATTTCTTTTAAAGTATTTGTTTCACTCTTAATACCCAATCCTTTTACATCATCATTAACAGGCTTCTCCTTTCCAGAGATATATTTTGTAATGTCTTGATCACAATTTGCTTTTTTTGCTAATGGTTTAGGACTAACACTATGTGAAGCCACATTAACATGATGTGCTAAATCACCATTTAATGTGTGCTCAGATTTACTGTCTAATTTTCCAAATTCAAACTTTTTTGATGTATGAAATTTTGTGTGATGTACTTTTAAAGAACTTTTTCGAGTAAAGCCCTTACTACAAGTAGGACAAACATATGGCCTTATTCTTGAATCTTCTCTTTGAGGAATACGTAACTCAACAGTGTTCTTTACTATATGGCTTTTATTTACTTCATTAGTAGACAATTTTGGATTTCCTGAATGAGATGTCACTAGTAAATCAGTGCTTTCATTGGTTGAAAATTCCATCTCAATATCTGTACTATCACTGTTTTCTTTATCATCATCCAATGAAAATTTAGCTAAATCTTTCAACTTTTCTTTTAAAGTATTTGTTTCATCTTTAATATCCAAATCCTTTACATCATTATCAATAGGCTTCTCACTTTCAGAGCTAGATTTTGTAAGGTCTTCATCACTAGTTGCACTTTTTACTAATGGTTTAGGACTAAAGCTGTGTGATGCCAGTATGGCATGGCGTGCTAAATCCCCATCCAGCATGTGGGGAGCTTTGCAATCTAATTTCTCAGGTTCAACATCTTTTTTATGAACATTCATATGATGTATTTTTAAAGAACTCTTTCGAGTAAATCCTCTGTTACACAGAGGACAAACATATGGTCTTGCTCCAGTATGAAGAATAAAATGATTTTCAAGAGTAATTTTACGTGCAAAACGTTTACCACAAACCTCACAAGGATATGGCAACTCTCCTGTATGAGTTATAAGGTGGTTTTGCAAAGGAGTCATTCTCTTAAAAGTCTTCCCACAAACTTCACAAACAAAAGGCCTTTCATCTGTATGTGTCAGATAATGAGTACTCAAAGTATAGGTAGATTTAAAAGCTTTATTACAAATTTTGCAAGTTTTGTTCCTTTCTCCTGTATGCAAATGACAATGCTTCTTCAAAACACTGAAAGTTTTGAAGGCTTTATTGCACAAGTGACAAACAAAATTCCTTTCATTAGTATGAGACTGTACATGGATTTTTAAAATTGCAAACTTATGAAATGACTTTTGGCATATTTCACACCTATATTGTTCTTCACCAGTATGAATAGTCAAGTGTGTTCTTAGGTCATAATGTCGTTTAAAACCCTTTCCACAAACACTGCAATAGAATGGTTTGTCTTCAGTATGGCTGTCTAAATGAATCTTTAAACTATCATAATTAGCAAAAGAAGCATCACACTCTTTACAACCAAAAGGTAGTTTAGCATTATGGTGATATTTATGAATTTTTAAGGTACGCTTAGTCAAAAACTTTTTACCACATATCTCACATGGATACTCTATTTCACCCCTGTGAGTTAATTTATGATCTTGTAAATGCCTGTTTTGGGTAAATGATCTATTACAGGTATCACACACAAAAGGTCTTTCCCCACTATGAATGCGCAGATGCTTCTTGAGGTTTCCATTTTCACCAAACCCCTTGTTACAAACAGGACATACATAACGAGCAGTATGAGTTTGATAATGACACTTTAATCGAAGTTTGTTTTTGAACTGCTTGTGACAAATAGTACATGTAAAATCTAATGTCTCTATATGCACCTGAAGATGCTGAGTAAGGCAACGTTTTTGTTTGTATTTTTTCCCACATTTTTCACATTCATAAGGACCATGAACTCCTTTTGATTGAGAAGTTTCATCTGGTAAATTACAGCAATCGTGATTGTGGAATTCAGATGCTTCTTCAAATGTTTTATTACAGTCATTGCAAGCATATGTAGTTTCTAAACTTCCTGGAACTTTCTCAATATTAGACATTGGCAGTGTATTTGGAGATTAACTATATAATACAGAACCAAATGCTTACATTTTAAGTCAGCAACAGCCTGGTAAAAAAAAAAATTAAATTCAGAAACATTGAATATAAGTTCTAATTGCAAACAATAAACATTATTTATCGTACTGTAATATTTGCACAAATTATACTAGAGATATAAACTAAAAAATATATGTACAATCAACAATCCATAACAATATTAATCATGCCATGTTATATAAAAGTCATACTATGATAAAGAAATTCAACATTAAAAAATTACTTCACTTAAAAAATGTTATTAAAGTTTAATATATTAATAATACCTTTCTTTCTAAATTTGAATTTTTCTATAGAAGCAAACAAAAAAATATAACAATATACTACCAAATCAAATCCCAGGCTTTTTTTTAAAAAAAAAGTTTTAAGTGTAGTATAGCTAAGAAATAATATTTATTGAAACAGTTTCCTTTTAGTCCTCAAATATTATTTATTCAAATGAAATAAAGACTAAATACTTAAAAAACTACTAAATTGAAAAAAAACATTTTTACTATGAAATAAATTATATTTCTATATAATTTATTTCATAATAAAAATGTTCCCTTTGTTATGTTTTTGTTTGCTTTTCTTTGAATATGGTGTTTACATTAATACAGCCTTCCTTTCATAAACAACTGTACTTCATAAAGCTACTTTGTATAACAAAATATGAATTATTAAAAATAAGATTACTATTTAAAAATAATTCTAACAAGCCATTGCAGTTTTTCTGCATTTACAGCAAACACATAAATAGAAAAATGATTTGATATGTTATGAATACAATTATACCACCCACAAAATCAATTTTTAAGCTTTTATTCTTAATGAAAGACAAATACTTACATATTTTTGACATTCCAGTTAGTAAAAAGAAAATACATATAACTCTAGATTCATATTGCTGATAATCTCCAAACACCTAAATTGAAAAAGTCAGGCACATTACAATTTAATTTTTAAAAAAATTATATAAAATTCTTTTTTAAAAATGTCAAAAATAAAGAAAACAAGATAATACCTGTATACACTTATTTGTCTGTAATAGTCATATTAAACATTTTTCAGTTATTTACTATACAAATTAAAATATCCGTCTATGTTCGGAGAATTTTTTCCTTTAAATGTAGAAACTAGCTCATGTTTTTACATTTTTAGATTTATTTTTTATATTACCATAGAGAATTGCACTTAAAAAATTTATTCCGGGAGAAGTTTTTATAAAATTTCTAATACATGAAGAAAATTTAGTAAAAAAATAAAAAAAAAATTGTTTTATTCAAAAGGTCTAATTTTTTAATAAATTAAATTATTTCAATATTTTTTGATGCAACACATTTCTTATACCCTGGACTAGTGAATCACCTAAAATCTTTGCTTAATTTTCATTTGATAAAGAATTTGGGTCCTTCAAAATCATGCACATTGAATTTTTAACGAATTTTCATTACCTTTGTATCTAACTATGAGTGTAACATTATTAAAAATTATCCAAATTTAAAGCTTTTAGGTCTTTTACTAGTAAATACTATCAAAAGCATTCATAATAATTTTCAACAAAATATTTTAAGAACTTTTTGAGAAATCACATATCAAGTTTCAACATTTTATTAAAAATACTGTTCTGAGAAAAACACATTTGAAGTTTATGAAAGCAATTTTAACTATTAAAAATTAAAATACATGTTTAAAATTCCCCACACATATATGTCACAACTTCACTTTTTTCAACTTTGGCATATTTTTTTCTTTTTTTATGCTCTTTTTTTCTTTCTGGCCCTTTTTACATGAGGCAATGACTGTATTTTTGCATCGACAATATGTAGTTTGTCAATGCTTTTAGATGAATTCAATGTTTAATGCCAGAATTTTATGTCAAGTACCTCAAAAACTGAAAAAAAAACCCACCTAAACTTTCATTAAAATTTATTGCAGCTAAATTAAATGTATCTAATTTAATGAAATTTTCTTTTGGCACTATTTACCACAAGAACCCATTGAAAGATTCATTGGCATTTTGTGTCTTACCATGCAGACACTTTTTTAAAAGCTCTTGATCACAGAGTTGCATATATTTTGGTTTTATAATATTTACATTTTCTGAAGGCAATCCTGTATTTACCAGTAATAAGTTTTGCCAGTGGCTTTTGCTCCCTCGTAAGCACACCACCTGAATGAACCAACAGGCCACTGCCAATGCATTGGAGTTTATTTGCTGGATTTGCAGTGAAAAAAAAGCTGTAATTACAGCATACTCCATGCCTTATAAATCCTTCACATTACTTAGAATTGAAATGCCATAATAGTTTTGAATTTTATTTATTATGGCATTTGTAAGTTTTCATTTTCCACCTAAACTTTTTTGTTTACTTTTGTTTTTGTGAAGTATGCTACCCATTAGCGTTTGAACATTACCTATGCACTCAAACTTTTTGACACTCTGTATCCATAAATATTTTTTACAGCCAAATGACCCCGTGAATCTCCATCACCATAAAATTCCAAATATTCCAACTTTCTGAGATTACAGGATCGTTCAAACAATCTGTATGCTCTGGCAGACTCCATAATACATGCCGAACCAAGATGATTGCAGCAGCAAATGTGCTCATTTTTGTCCTTTTTTTATTTAAAGACTTTTGTTGTCTGTTGCAGTAATCCAGTTTTCCTTCAAAATGCAAGATTAAATAATTATTAGCAAAATGTAAAATGATGAAAACAAACCAAGTATACAGCGGCGAGATAAAAGCATGTGGTACTCAATTTATTCCCCCTTTCTTGCCTCAAAACTTTCTAATTGCCAAGTTGGCAATTATTAAAAATACTAGAAAAATGTTTCAACTAATCTTCATGAAAATTTAAAAAGTTTTGTCCAAAAAATGCACTTTAAAACGCTTTAAATTCACAACTTCTAGTTCTGAAGTCACTACTTCCAGTTTGTTTTGACAGATGTAACTGATGTTTAAACAGCTGTAACTTTTCTTTAAAATGCCAAAGAGACAAAACAAAAACAGATTTAGAATCCTAAAAGTTGAAATTTTACAACAGAGAAATAAAAAAATTTATGATTTTTGGCAAAAAATGACATCTTTAACACAGACGGATACTTTAAGGAAATGAAAAGATTTTTTTAAGAAACTGCAATTTAGTAGAAAATTAATTAAAAATAATGAGTGTTGCAGACATGACAAAAAATATATATCTTGTTTTTCTTCTTATAACTTTTCAGTTGGCTGTATACCATTAATACATTACATTTTATTAACTAATATATAAAATATTTAAAAAGTTTTGATTACTAACTCATTTTTATAGATTTTAAATTTAAAATTTTATTTTTAATGTTAAGTTCTGTTGTCTGCAACTTTAAAACTCTTTTTTTTTATTTTATAAAAATTGAAAGACTTTTTCTCATTAATTTGATAAATTCAGACTTATATTAATAAACTACCTTTAACTGATTTATAGCTTGATATTATGATGCCATACAATTTTATGTAATTTGATAAATACTACCATATAATTTTTAATTAAGAACATCCAGCTACAAAAACTGTGAAATCTGCCTAAATCTAACAGACCACTAAATCAGTTCTTGTTATGTACTTAAGTATTAACTAACACTTTATATACATAATCTTGATTAAAAGTTTCAAACTCATAGAACTCTAAAAAAGATATTCAATTTCGACAACTAAACATACAAAAGTTTAAATTTTATAAATAGTTATTTAGATACATTATTAGCAAATTATAAACAGAGGTGACTTGTGATATTTATCAAAAAAAAAAATGATAAATAATAAGTAATCTAAAACACATTAAATTAGCACATATATTATAACTCAAATTTTAATATGACACTTCTCTTTTCTTGCTTTCTGTAATCATTTTGGGGGTTTTTTATTTATTTTTTTTTATCAGAAAAGTTCCTTCTTTTCTATCAAATTTTAGGAGTGTAGTTTAATAAATAATGGGCATATTCAGCGTCAAGACCTTATGCTTATAACAGATTCCTGTTATTTAAAAAAAAATAGTATTTTTTCATTAAGCTTCTATATCCTCCTAATATCAGCTTTAAAATGCATTAAAAGAACTTTAATATATCTTTTTAAAAAATACATTAATTATTTCGCATTACAGAATTAAAATATATTGTTTTCAAAGATTATTATAGGGTAAATTAATTTTTATTTTAGTTAAACAGCACTCGAAAGTAAAAATATTTTTGAAAATTTTTAAAATATTTTTGAAAACCTTAGTTTTTAACTGATCGCATATGGAATACGAATGCTGAAGTGACTATTGCAGTTTAATAACATATTTTACACTAAAATACACTATGTGCTGAAAAAATAATAATGTATAATAAGGTCAATGTCTTACTTGACGGGTATATAAACATTTAAAACATACTTTGCGAAAATAAACACTAACAGACGATTTTTAGTATACAGTTACATTACAGTTAATATTTACATCTCACACGAGTTTATTCAGCCCACCCTTTTCTTGTCACTAATCGCTCAGCTCTCGCTATTTTAAATTCAATTTTAAATTTAAAAAAATGTTGTTTATACCAGCTACAGAGTGAACGTTAATACAATTTTATCTTTCGTTTTGGTTGTTTCGTATGAAGATTTCCGTTTTTAAACACTTATTTACTTTTGCAGTTTTGTGGTTACTCGAAGCTCTGATCGTTACTCTGATAGCAAAAACGTGTAGTAGATTTTTTTGGTATGGTGCAAGTCTTCGAAATGTCGCCTCCTAAATGTTTTCATTTCACTGCTTATACCGCCCTCATATAGAGTAGCTTTACTAGAGGGAGGTGTTAAAGGAGTCTATGATGACCCAGGCGTCTATCGCAGAGGGAAGCTAAATAGTTCACGCAAACAAGCAGATGACGGAACTGAACATTAGACCCCAAGCTATTGCTTAAAAGTTGGTTGGTATTGGTTGTGGGTTGGATAGTCAAACTTAATCACTCAATTATCTTTCTTATAAAAAAGTTTAAAATATAAAAAAAAAGTTTTAAATAAAATAAAAGTCAAGATCGTCTAGGGGTAAGTCCACTATCTTAATATCTTTCAATAATGTTTGCATTACAGGTCAGGTAACAATTCCATTTCTAGGTTCGTCTCCTGTCTAACCGTTCTAATCACCTCCCCCTTTCTCTTTCCCCCGCACAAAATAAACTTTTCAAAATTCTCCCTCGAACTTCTAGGAAATCTATCTTCTCGGCCATTAGTATTACCTAACCCCAGATAATAGGCCACCCACCAGGGCAATCCCAGATCGAGGCCAGGGAAGGGCATGGTAGGGTTAGCTGCTATGATCACAACCGGATTTACATGAAAAGAGGCCCTAGGTCATTTCACTTATGAGCCCTTTCACCTAACATTTTTAAGTTTGTAAATTACATGAAAGATAATAAAATACATCATTACTGTGATTACTAACCTTCATAAAAAATGTGGCACAGATAAGAAATGAAAAAAAAAGTCGAGAACACTTATTTGGACATTTATTCTCAGCACTACTTACAACAATAACTAATCAAACGTAACACGATACAACCTTTGCAAAGAAACAAAATTTAAGACGTTGAATGCCAAGGCAATTTTCAGAAATCTGGCCTAAAATGACAATTTGATTTAATCACATTATATTATTAAAAACTCATTTGTGGATAGAAATTCAACAAAGTCCTGAATTATTTATTTTCCAAGAGCATTGATTTTTTTTGTTCTTTTTTCAGAAGCCATCTGTAAACGCCATGTGGTCACGCTGTTTCTATGTCCGGTAGTTCGTCACACCCTAGTCATTTTGGATATGACTTCGCATGGGTCTCGTAAAAGGAGCAGGTATGGGGACTAAATAACCAGCCGTAGATAATTAAAACTTAACAACTGATCTTTTATTTAACAAAAAGGAAGCGTTGAAAAATAACTCAATGCAGATATAACCTAACATCCAGAGAGGAGATCATTATACATTAACCTGCTCTCTTAGAAGTCCAGTCGGGAGTCCCTCCCGCTTCTCTATTTCCCAAGCAGGAAAACTTGGTTTTCGGGGAGGATGACACTCCCCTTTGACCCTTGTCCTTGGGGTAGCCGAAACGCCCTTTGGCTCCTGGCCGACTCGATCACACAAAGCATCATCTCTTTTTTCTGTCGGGGTGTTGATAAACGGCTTTCTTTACACCTCCAATCATCCGTGTGTCAAGAAGACCATTACTGGTACACTACAGCCGTTTTCAATTGTTCAAATGAACAACAGTTCGCCTGACCATCGACAGAGATGGACGCGACTCTTACACCATCTATCGATATTAGCACTGATATACTACGAGTTTATTTGTAGCTGCACAAAAATGGCAAGTAGACACAGTTTGAGATAACTCGTAGTTGACGTCCTAGAAAAGAACGCAATCTACGAGTTATCTCGTAGTTGGCAGTCAATGTTAAATAATGAAAATGTTTGACTGCAAAAATAAAATACGCAATAAAAATTACCATATTTTCTATCAAATTGAATTAAATAAATTCAATACATTGAATATTAAACAAAATTCAATTTAGATAAATTTATTTCAATTCGCATTTTAAGTTTAAGTATGAATTATAAATTTTAAGTCCTAAATTAAACAAAAAATGGAACTTTATTCAAAATCCAAATCCGAGTCAGGAAGTTCCACAAGGTGGGCCAAAGTTTCGTCGCAATGACTAACGAATGATGGTTCAAAGGCTCACAACTTCGACCGTCCCTCTAAAAATTTTCTGATTCTCCTTTTGGTTATACGGTTCTCACATTGAGTTGCAATGAACAAAATTTTTCAGGCTACAAAACTAGTCCTCTTTTTGGCCTGCGTGATTTGCACCACCAAATTCCGGTGTCAAGAGGCGCGCTAGAGCATCCAGTAGTATTCGAAATTCCTCTTACGACCGCTACTCAGCTGCGCCCGCCGGCAGTGGTGCTCCATACACTTTGAAGGGGGCTGAGAGGGGTGTCCCAATACTTGCTATCTGGCCACCACCACCAGGATAAGTCTGGAGGGCCTTACTGCCATACAGGCTCGGATCGGTCCTCGATTGTATCCATGACAAAAACTTATATGTTTTTGGGGAGACGGGTGACATAAAAAAGGTATCATGTGCTGGAATACGAATGCTGAAGTGACTATTGCAGTTTAATAACATATTTTACACTAAAATACACTATGTGTTGAAAAATAATGTATAATAAGGTCAATGTCTTACTTGACGGGTATATAAACATTTAAAACATACTTTGCGAAAATAAACACTAACAGACGATTTTTAGTATACAGTTACATTACAGTTAATATTTACATCTCACACGAGTTTATTCAGCCCACCCTTTTCTTGTCACTAATCGCTCAGCTCTCGCTATTTTAAATTCAATTTAAAATTTTAAAAAATGTTGCTTATACCAGCTACAGAGTGAAAGGTTAATACAATTTCATCTTTCGTTTTGGTTGTTTCGTATGAAGATTTCCGTTTTTAAACACTTATTTACTTTTGCAGTTTTGTGGTTACTGGAAGCTCTGATCGTTACTCTGATAGCAAAAACGTGTAGTAGATTTTTTTGGTATGGTGCAAGTCTTCGAAATGTCGCCTCCTAAATGTTTTCATTTCACTGCTTATACCGCCCTCATATAGAGTAGCGTTACTAGAGGGAGGTGTTAAAGGAGTCTATGATGACCCAGGCGTCTATCGCAGAGGGAAGCTATAGTTCACGCAAACAAGCAGATAACGGAACTGAACATTAGACCCCAAGCTATTGCTTAAAAGTTGGTTG
Source organism: Pardosa pseudoannulata (assembly GCA_032207245.1). NCBI lineage: Eukaryota > Metazoa > Arthropoda > Arachnida > Araneae > Lycosidae > Pardosa > Pardosa pseudoannulata. Next base: position 29,536,013 of record CM063510.1, read on the forward strand.
GTATTGGTTGTGGGTTGGATAGTCAAACTTAATCACTCAATTATCTTTCTTATAAAAAAGTTTAAAATATAAAAAAAAAGTTTTAAATAAAATAAAAGTCAAGATCATCTAGGGGTAAGTCCACTATCTTAATATCTTTCAATAATGTTTGCGTTACAGGTCAGGTAACAATTCCATTTCTAGGTTCGTCTCCTGTCTAACCGTTCTAATCACCTCCCCCTTTCTCTTTCCCCCGCACAAAATAAACTTTTCAAAATTCTCCCTCGAACTTCTAGGAAATCTATCTTCTCGGCGTTAGTATTACCTAACCCCAGATAATAGGCCACCCACCAGGGCTATCCCAGATCGAGGCCAGGGAAGGGCATGGTAGGGTTAGGCTGCTATGATCACAACCGGATTTACATGAAAAGAGGCCCTAGGTCATTTCACTTATGAGTCCTTTCACCTCCCATTTTTAAGTTTGTAAATTACATGAGAGATAATAAAATACATCATTACTGTGATTACTAACCTTCATAAAAAAAGTGGCACAGATAAGAAATAAAAAAAAAAGTCGAGAACACTTATTTGGACATTTATTCTCAGCACTACTTGCAACAATAACTAATCAAACGTAACACGATACAACCTTTGCAAAGAAACAAAATTTAACACGTTGAATGCCAAGGCAATTTTCAGAAATCTGGCCTAAAATGACAATTTGATTTAATCACATTATATTATTAAAAACTCATTTGTGGATAGAAATTCAACAAAGTCCTGAATTATTTATTTTCCAAGAGCATTGATTTTTTTGTTCTTTTTTCAGAAGCCATCTGTAAACGCCGTGTGGTCACGCTGTTTCTATGTCCGGTAGTTCGTCACACCCTAGTCAATTTGGATATGACTTCGCATGGGTCTCGTAAAAGGAGCAGGTATGGGGACTAAATAACCAGCCGTATATAATTAAAACTTAACAACTGATCTTTTATTTAACAAAAAGGAAGCGTTGAAAAATAACTCAATGCAGATATAACCTAACATCCAGAGAGGAGATCATTATACATTAACCTGCTCTCTTAGAAGTCCAGCCGGGAGTCCCTCCCGCTTCTCTATTTCCCAAGCAGGAAAACTTGGTTTTCGGGGAGGATGACACGCCCCTTTGACCCTTGTCCTTGGGGTAGCCGAAACGCCCTTTGGCTCCTGGCCGACTCGATCACACAAAGCATCATCTCTTTTTTCTGTCGGGGTGTTGATAAACGGCTTTCTTTACACCTCCAATCTTCCGTGTGTCAAGAAGACCATTACTGGTACAATACAGCGGTTTTCAATTGTTCAAATGAACAACAGTTCGCCTGACCATCGACAGAGATGGACGCGACTCTTACACCATCTATCGATATTAGCACTGATATACTACGAGTTTATTTGTAGCTGCACAAAAATGGCAAGTAGACACAGTTTGAGATAACTCGTAGTTGGCGTCCTAGAAAAGAACGCAATCTACGAGTTATCTCGTAGTTGGCAGTCAATGTTAAATAATGAGAATGTTTGACTGCAAAAATAAAATACGCAATAAAAATTACCATATTTTCTATCAAATTGAATTAAATAAATTCAATACATTGAATATTAAACAAAATTCAATTTAGATAAATTTATTTCAATTCGCATTTTAAGTTTAAGTATGAATTATAAATTTTAAGTCCTAAATTAAACAAAAAATGGAACTTTATTCAAAATCCAAATCCGAGTCAGGAAGTTCCACAAGGTGGGCCAAAGTTTCGTCGCAATGACTAACGAATGATGGTTCAAAGGCTCACAACTTCGACCGTCCCTCTAAAAATTTTCTGATTCTCCTTTTGGTTATACGGTTCCCACATTGAGTTGCAATGAACAAAATTTTTCAGGCTACAAAACTAGTCCTCTTTTTGGCCTGCGTGATTTGCACCACCAAATTCCGGTGTCAAGAGGCGCGCTAGAGCATCCAGTAGTATTCGAAATTCCTCTTACGACCGCTACTCAGCTGCGCCCGCCGGCAGTGGTGCTCCATACACTTTGAAGGGGGCTGAGAGGGGTGTCCCAATACTTGCTATCTGGCCACCACCACCAGGATAAGTCTGAAGGGCCTTACTGCCATACAGGCTCGGATCGGTCCTCGATTGTATCCATGACAAAAACTTATATGTTTTTGGGGAGACGGGTGACATAAAAAAGGTATCATGGAAGAATATATTCGCAACGCCACTACTTACACTATCGTACGCTGTGGCCGCTTCTCCACATCCACAGTCCTGTTTGATAACATCGTAAAAAGTACATACGATATCACAGTGTGTTCTGATTAACGATACGGAATCACGGTGTTATGCAAATATAAATACACTCTTAGACAAAAAAAAAAAAAAAAAAAAACTTAGGAAAAAAAAGACGCACCAAGGAGTTATTTGAATAGGACGAAAATCGGTAGATGTGATGTACAAGTACAAAAAAAAAATGATTACAATTTGAGAAAAATTGGATTTTTTATTCAAGTGATAGAACTTTCTTTACAAAGTGAAAACTCAATAACGTATTTGTCCACCTCTGGCCCTTATGTAAGCAGGTATTCGGTTTGGCATTGATTGATAGAGTTGGCGGATATCCTCCTGAGGGATACCGTGCCAAATTCTCTCCAACTGGCATGTTAGATCGTCAAAATCCCCAGATGGTTGGAGGGCCCTGCCCATAATGCTTCAAACGTGCTCAATAGGAGAGAGATCTGGCAACCTTGCTGGTAAATGTAGCGTTTGGCAAGCCAGTAGACAAGCAGTAGAAACACGTGCAGTGTGGGGCCGGGCATTATCTTGCTGAAATGTAAGCCCATGATGGCGTGACAGGAAAGGCAACACAACGGGGCGTAGAACTTTGTAGACGTACCGCTGTGCTGTAAGGGCACACGGATGACAACCAAAAGGGTCCTATTATGAAATGAAACTTCAGACCATCACTCCTGGTTGTCGGCCTGTATGCCGGAAGACAGTCAGGTTGGTGTCCCACAGCTGTTCTGGGCGTCTTTAGACACGTCTTCGCTGGTTATCGGCACTCATCACTGAAAACTATTCTACTCTAGTCAGTGACATTCCAGTTCGAATGAGCCCAACACAACTGCAAACGGGCTTGACATTATACAGAGGTCAATGATAGTCGGCGCAAGGGGCACCGTGACCACAGCCCCCTTTCTGTGAGCCGCCTATGAATGATCCTTGCGGCAGTCACTAAAGCACTAGTTGCACGTACAATTGATGATAATGATGTATCTGAGCTGTGAGTGCCGTTCTGACGATTGTTCGGTCCCCACGTCCTGTTGTTTCTCTAGGCCAACGACTTCCTTTTTGACACTGTGTTCGGCCATAGTTCACCCATTCCTGCCAACATCGTCTAATAGTGGCATCGATCCTGCCCAAATGCCGAGTGATTCGACGATTAGACCAACCGGCTTCTTTGAGCTCAACTACACGTCCTCTCTCAAATACTGACATATGCGTATATTGTTCCCGCACCTGTAAGCGAAGTTCAGTTACTGTCTACCTGAGTACACGAAATGAAATTCGCCAAGAATTTATGACCTGGAATCGAAATTTCTCCTCTTAAATATCCTGCCAGTTGTGCAGATAAGATGCGCTGTAGCGACACACTTTCATTCATTGGCCACCAAACTTTTGCATTTTCCGTCAAAACCTGTATGCATATCAATTAGTGTCCAATTTGCATTACATCTCCTCCGTGCGTTTTTTCACTTATGAGTGTACTTGGATTTTTGGAGTAATGCAGTAATTTGTTTAAATTTTGTGGTTAACTGAAACCTAACTTATCTGGAAAGTTCATGGAAAGGGAAAAATGATAGGTATTAGAAAATTAATAGATTTTTTATTGTAGTGAACTGACTCATGCAGAAGTGTGAAAAATTTGGTTCTAGAAAGAAAACGAAATTCACGTGAAACAATGGCTATTTAGGGAAGAAAAAAAGGGAGCAATTGTGCCCTCCAAGGGAAAAAGAGTAGTATCTACGTCAGATTAAAAATATAGCATTGAAGTCTTTCTTACAATTTGTTAGTGTTACATCTATTACCAGTGAAGTTTTAGCATGTGCCCCTACCAAAAAATGTGGTGGTAGAAAATATATAACATTTCTCTCTACATATAATATATTCAGAATAAACTCATAACTCACAAATTAAGAAACAAACAATTTTATGTATTACATAAATAGGGGAAGTATGTACAACAATACTTTTCTATACTTCGCAACCACGAAGTCCATGACTACATCGTAGTTTAAACTGCTCGCTGCTTTTTTAAATACACAGTTTAAACATATTTCCCAAGTCGCTCCTGTCCCAAAATTATATCCAATATGAGCGTTATGATTTATCACTTTCGGCTTAGCTGAAAAAACATCCATACGAATAGGTTATAAGCAAGCATAGAAAGATTCTAAAAGCAGTTGCTAAATTTAAATTTATATTCTGCAGTCGATAAATACCTTCTGAAACTTATTTATAAATTCTCTTTTTTAGGATTATTGAAATCTATTCTAATATGCATAAAAGTATTTTCCCGCATACATTTTTTTTTTTTGATAATTCTAATTTATTATTTTTAACCCTATTTTTTAACTATATGTCATATTATGTCATATTAGGAATTTAGGCTATCATTTCTCATTTTTTCTTTTTGCAGGAAAGAATTGTTCTCGTTTGGATTCCGTTTCCATTACGAAGCGCCTTTAACATGTTTTTTGTGCACAATGTGGTGCCCGTGTGTGGATGCGTCTGTAGCAAATGCCTCCATTGCTACGTCCTAGGTTCGGCCCTGGGCTGCGATATATTGTTTTTCTTACACGAGGGTTAGTGAGACTAGAGATGTAATAAACCCGGGAATTTTGGAGAATACACCCGGAATTTTGGGAATAAATCATTTTAACAATGTTTACATTTATTTTTTTCAACAGTGGCTATTTAAGAACTAGCTTATTATTTCTAAGAGATTTTTTTTTTTTAAACTTTTGGCAATATATATATTCAAGAAATAATAGCAATGAGCATTTAAATGATTTTATAGTAGTACTTACGTAATTAATTACCCTGTTAGTCTTATCAAACACATAACTGGTTGCTTCAATTTTCCACTTGTCATCCAGTTCACAAAATTGAAGCAACTTGATATAGCTTGGCTGTTTAATAAAACCTTAAGTTCCTGAAGGAAATGAATAGATGCTTTCTTTCCCTCTTCATTAAATATTTCTAAACTTTAGTCCTTTAAATTTAGAATAATCAATGCATTCTGCTTTATCCTTGATATCTTCTCTGACATACACATTTGTTTACCTAAGTAACTTGGTCATGCATTGCATATTTGAGAATGGCACCATCATGAAAACAAGGTTGAGATAAGCCAATACTCATTCTCTCCAACTATTGAATTACGCTATTCAGATGTTCATGTAATATGTTCATTTTGAAATGTAATCAGCAAACCCGAAATACATTTACATATATGTATATTTATTAAAAAATGCATGATATATTTAAAATAAAGATATAATTTTAAAAAAAATCACAATGTATAAGTATAGAATCAAATCAGCACAAAATACTCATACAAAAATCAAATTTAAAGTAAGTTGCAAATTATACAGAAATAGAAACACAATAAAAAGAAAAATAAAGATATAATAAAAAATTATTGTAATTGATGATTATAAACTTTAAATTATGATGTAAATTAAAATAAACCCTTATATCAATAATAATTGATAATTTCATGATGTTAAAAGAAAATATCAAATAGGATCATTTGATATTAATAAATGCTAATTAAAAATAACCCTAAAATGTAAACAATGAAAATAACATATTAATATAACAGTTATATTTTATTGAAAAATAAATAGTTCATTTAATTACTTATTTGTTCTTTTAAATAAATGTGTATACTGACACAAATACAATTTTGAAGATATACACATGATTTATGTTTGTACAAATTTTGAGCTTACATTACAAAAGCATTTTAAAGGGAAAAGACTGTCATAACTTACCATAAAATTTTGATTTAAAGTTTAAATTTTTTGTAGGTATTGTGAATATCCCTTTAATGATAAATCTTTAAACACAGCTGAAAATGGAAACTTTTGGCTATTTGGAATTATTTCCTTTACACAAGTGAACTAAATACTTGACCTTCATACCATGCTTAAATACCCCAATAGTTAAAATAAATAATATAATTTTGCCATATTTGACTAAAACAAAAGTAAAATTCTATATAAAAATAAGGCACACCACATGGCTGTCTTCAAAAAACTAACAAAGATGCCAACAGTCATAAAAGAATAATGCATTTAAAGGGGACAGAAATGCTGTGAATCCCATTCTGATGCACAATAACTAATACTGACTTATTTGTCTGTTTTTCTCAATCGGATTCAAAATATACAATAACATGTTTGTTCTATATGCAATGGCTTAACTTCCATGATGTCACAAATTTTTATGGTAACAACTGTGAAGGCTTTCATTTTTCCTGAATTAGTTCATCTTCATTTGAATACTAATTGAAAATTTTCCCTACAGAGGTAAATTTTCCCCTGCTTTTCCTACAGTAGTGATTTTTTTCCAAATTAACAAAAATTGGCAGATATGCCGAAAATTTGTAAGAGTAACTGAGTTTCTAGGGGGAAAAATCATCTTAAAATCTCAAAATCAGTGGGAATTTTCAGTAAATAGTGAGTTTTTTTTAAAAAAAGTGAGTAAAAGTGAAATATATGAGTTTGTGAGTGCAAGGCAGCCCTGATTGCAAAGAAAAAGCCCGGTTGAGGACTTTATGTACTCTATAAACATAACAACTTTTACATGAAATAATTTAATTATTGCCATTTTTAAGCTTTATCATTTAAAAGTCATGCAATATTAGTATTTTTTAAATACCAACCTCATTTGCATATAAATAATTTGCATGAATCTTGAGTAATGTATTCTCTAAACACATATTATCAATTTTATATGAGAAAGAATGGAACATTGTTGATATAAAATGTTTTTATAACTTATGCAGAAGACTTTCTGTACTTTTTGGATTCTAATACAGAGAGCAATTAAAAGTAAATAAATAAAAACTAAAATTACTCTTTTATGTAATGAACATATTTTTTTAATGAAGATTTAAATATTTCAATATATGATTTCTATAGGACAAAAGAAGGTAATAAGTATACAAAAAATAAGTTTAAAAGACAAAAACAGTACAACAAAAAATAAATAAAATTCAGTATTTAATAAAAAATATCAATATTTCAACAAGTATTGAGTTTCACTGAAACTCAAGGAGGTATCAGAAATAAATAATATAATATTTAATCAAACTAGACCAGTCCAGCAGTTTTTGACATTTTATAAAAATGTGAATTTTTATTCTTCAATAAATCAGCAGGGTTTCCAACTTCAGCAATGGATCCAGCTTCCATAACAACAATTCTAAGGAGAAAATATTATTTCTTATATTGTAAATTAGAAAATAAAAATGGCATCAGAGGAATAAAAGTACAGTTGCTTAAATAACTAAATTTGTTACAACTTCTTTCCTCCAGCTTACACATAGAAAATTTATACTCTTTTAATCAGAAATATAAAGGGTAAAGGATGAATAAATTTTGCCAGTTCCATATTGATGACTATATCCACAGGTTGAGAAACAGAATTGAGTCTAGAATTTTCATCTGGCAATTTTAATTTTATTACCAGTATGAGATTAATTTCAGTTTTCACTTCAAATATTTCACTTAATCAACTGATAATCATTAAATAGGGTACAGAATAACTACCAAAGTAGCACAAGAGTATTGACAAATAAATATTATAATATCGGCCGACATCAAATGGACCCCAAAATTATTATTATCCTAAAATACTTATAAAATTTGTTTTTTACAAACAACTCTTTTGAATGTTTAAGTAAAAGTTTAATTTAACATTGTCTGCCAATATCGGCAAATGTCAAAATTTGATACTCAACATTCAAAATATTAGCCAATATCTGTATAACACTGACCGATATATTTCTGCTACCTGGGATATATAGTACTCTGAAAAACTTATTCATTGTATTCATAAAATATGTATTTTAAAGAATTAAGTGTAAAAAATATATAAACTGTGCTAAAAATTCTGGCTGTCAAATCAATTTAATCATTATTTGTGCTGCTTAGTTTGTTTAGAGCAGCAGTCGGAAAACTTGGCAAAAGAGCCAAATATGAACATTACAACAATTTTTAAAAAATTGGGAGCCAAATCTGCTTGTTTAGTAAACTTTTATTACACTTGATAAGCAGTACACTAAATAAAACTGAATTTCATACTTAATAAATATTTATTAATGATATTTATTAATGGTAGATAAGACAAAACTGTTCACACTGTAACTGCTGGTCTGTGATGCCAATTTGTACCTCCCACTACTTTAGAAAAATTATGCGTGCATGAGTGTGGTACCTTTGTATCACACCGGAGTAAGCCGAAAACATACAAAAAATTTCAGCTGGTAGCTTGTACGTGGTTTGTGTTTAGATTTAAGAAAACTAATAAAATTAAATTCGATGTTCCCATTATGTATTTTTACAACAATATAAAATTTTAATTACCTATCTATCCTTTAACTTAAACAAATAATTATACATATTTTCAATGTATAGAAGAATTTTGATTTATGAAAACAAGATATAATTTTTTTCTTACCGAGTTTTTTCTTTTCTTTTGCAATGAAAATATTTTGCGCCTTCCGTGGATATTTGTGCCAGAGCCGCATTTAAGGAGCCAAAGAGCCATATGCAGCTCTGGAGCCACACTTTGCGGACTACTGGTTTAGAGCAATGTGATAAGATTTTTACTACATTAAAACTAGATGAACAATTTGGTGGTTGATTTCAAGGAATAACTATTAACTCCCAACCAAGTATTTTAACAGATAAATTATAGAAGCCAAAAGAAAAAGTTATTTTTAAAATTATTTTAAATACCAAATAGCATAAAGGTAAATTGCAATATATTTTATTGTTTGACATGGGTGCTGTACTAATGTATGATACAATAATCAGTCATATTTAATGGTATATTTGCATAATTTTTTTTTTGCATATTAATTCAGAGGATAAAAATTCAAACAAATGTCAATTCTTTATTACTGTTCTAGGTTTACTGCAACTGATTACCCCTTGCCCTGTAATCTGTTATGTTCTTAAAATAGTATAAAAATAAGACAGTACATCACTCCCCTTTAAAGAATTACTGCATGTCAGATACATAATAATGTCA
>CM063510.1:29547841-29592841 GCA_032207245.1 Pardosa pseudoannulata
TCCTTTAAGTGAGAATTTTCTAAACTTTGCCAGATATCAGAATCTTCATATTCCTCATTGGGATCCAGATTAAACCTCAGTGATCCAGTGAACAAAACAGGATCCTATTTGAAGAAAAATTGCATTTGCTGCTTGACAAATTTTAACCCCAAAGTAAATATTGAGAATGTTGGAGCTGATATAAAAATTAAATGCACAAATTTGGTTCTCATGCTGTCTGCATTGGTTCTTCCAGAATAAAGTAGTGCTAACTGGTACTGATCATGCATTAAAAAAGAAATTTTATGCTAATGGTTTAATAAACTCAGATAATCACAATTAAATGAAAAAAAGCCTTTTAAAGATTTTTTTTTTCTAATACAGTAGGATAAGAAAATAAAGGTCTGGTTAAATGAAAGCATGAACTCTTTAATTTCTTTTTAAGTCTGAATTGGTGAATTTATAATCTATCTACAAAATTATACACAACATAATAAAGAAAAGTAAGCCGAGAGAAATGTGTTTTGGATTAAACCTTTAGAAAAACAAAAGGAATAAGATTAAATTTTTACACATTCTTTTCCTTTAGATAATATAGTTTTAATGAAAATGTATCTTACTTGGGGTATTATGGTGAGTTTAGAACGCAAAGAGTGAAGTCCAATTTTGGATACATCAATATTGTCAATAAATATGGTTCCTCCAGCTGGTTCAATAATTCTGAACAAAGCAATAGTAACTGAAGATTTACCAGCACCAGTACGCCCTATAATACCAACCTATAAAAAATAGATTAAAAAAAAAGATATATACTATTATTTATGAATTTACAACTAATTCAACAGCTTTATAATACCACAATTATAATAATTATTTTAAATAAGACAAGATACTGACATTTTAATCATATTCACAGAAATATCTACCTTTTTAAAATATGAGAGACCAAAATCTAATTTTAATGCTAAATCTTTAACAGAAATTTACACAGCTTAGATGCATAAGTAAACCAAAAGTTTCAGTTACACAAGTTTACGTATACACAAGTTTAATTGGTAATTTACTTTCATGAAAACTTTTTAATAGCACTATTAAAATAAGCACATTTGATAAGAAAATTAAATTCTGATGTGAATCTAAATATCTTCATGTAAAATCTCCTTACATTATAAGTAGATAGCATACAACAGTTTTGTATGCAAGGATTTGTATACGATTTAAAAATTACTAATAATAATCACAAAGATTTAAAAATAATTTTAATAAGTGACAGCCTGTTGTGACATTGTATGTTAGAAATTCATGCTAGTTTGATTCAAAACTAACACACTATGCGTAAAAAATTAATGTATATGTTTAATTTTTATAGTCTTTATAAGATCCCGCACTGAACATGTATATAGATTACTATTCTATTGCAAAAAGATATATTATGAAACACTTAATACAACCAAATTTACTTCAATATATGATCATAAAGTGTAAAAATATTTTATTCTAAATTTGAAAACTATCTACCTAAATCTTGACCTTAACAGACAATGCAGAATATGTATGCACATATATTTATATACCCACACACATGCACACAGCTATAATGAACCTGGGATACTTTTACTGGTGCCAACTGAACTCATATTGAACTAATGCTACTTGAAATACTTACAGTAAATTCCTGAGAAAATGAAAGTACACTTATAGTGAACTAAAATTTTCTTTTTCCACATTTCCCAAAATTTTTAAAAGTGAATTTTACACATATGCACATATTAAGATCCTAAAAAATAACATTCTGAAACTTTCTGTTACTTCCCAGAAATGGTTACTTATGGGCTAATAAAGCTGGTTTTTGAAAACATTTTCTCTTTTACTATGCTAACACACCAGTCAGGTAGCCTCTTCCCCTACTTCCTCCACCAGCCTGTGTGACAAGCCCATGTTCTTGCATGCCTTCTCATTGGCTCAGCATGCCAATTCAAGCCTGTGTTTTTGTCTGCCTCTCCACTGGCCATGTTTATCTTCTTGTCTCCTGGACAAACCAGTGCTCCCACCTTTCTTGGTTTCAAACCTGCCAGATTTTCCTAATTGTGCGATCATCTTGTTTTTGTCCCTGCTTTCCAACCAACTTGAGAGTCCTCTAACCAACTATGCCTGAGATGATTGTGAGACATAGTAGCAAATCTTAAAGTTTGTAAGCTACTGTTCAAATTGAGATGACTTACTAGAACAATGGAGACTTCTGATGTACTTAACTACACTTTGAAACAAAAAATAGCAATTTAAAATACTTTAGACATTTTAAATGTATATTTCAAATAAAAATACATCAAAATTTTCACCAAAATTTTAAAGATATGAAAACTTACTTTTTCATTGGAATGTACATTTAAATTTATATCTTTCAAGACCAAATCCAAATTTTCTCTATATCTTGTACTGTAGTTGTCAAAAAGAATCTCTCCATTTTCTGGCCATGTAATTGCAGGATCCTTATCTGGATTTTTCCATGAAGCCTGCAACAATATACAATTTATATAAATGAGGAAAAATTTTAACTCCTTAACACACAATGATTTCTGAGATATTTTATTAATTTCAGGTGTTGTTGTAAACTTTGACCCCTCCAAGATACCATGTATAGAGTATTAAAGTATTTCACTCATCGATTAATATTCTTTTGCTCAGAATGCTCAAGATGCCATAAGTGCATAAAAATAATATAAGAAGAGAAACAACTCGCCACTGGAAAAAATGTCTAGTTACGATATTCCAAAATGTTTTAAATGTTTCATACTTCCCAGAACTAATAATAATCAGGCAAGGGATTTTTCATAATAACAGAATTCAATGAAAAATATATTTTTAAAAAATTTTACCATGAAAGATTGAAGTTACACATACATTTTCATAAATCAACCCAAATATTTGCAATTTAAAGATTATTTTGTTCTACTACACTTTTTATTGACATACAAACTTATTTTAAGACTGAATTTTTTTTTGCTAGTTTGATATTATCTTTTTAATGATTTCAAAATTTTCAGGGTGCATTATTATTATTATTTACTTTTGCATTTTTTTCCTTCTGGATATAGTCTAGTAAAGTGTTTATCATAAAATTAGGTATGAATTTTTAAAATGTATTTAGTAAAGTTACACAATGTGCTACGCAATAAAGCAACAAGAAAATTAAAACACTGTACAAATTTAAATAAATATTTTATACAAGCTATGTTTAATATAAAAGAAATGTGATACCTTGTTGCATTTTTATATAAACACTGAACATACGATAAAAATATGAAGGTAGTTAGTTTGCAATGCACTGACAGCATTTTTTGAGAATGTTGTTAAATTACCCAATTTATATTAAACTCCCATTTAAAAAAATCTTTTGTTAAATATTTAGCATCATATATTGTATGTAATATTATTATTTATGCTCATATTAAAAATACAACTAAAAGCTTAATAGTTTAAAAATCAAAGAAGAAAGTATACTCTTACATTAAACGAAATATTAAGCTATTCTATGGTGAACTTACCCCTCACAATTGCTTCTTAAGATTTATTTATTTATTTATTTATTTTTAATATCCGAAAAGCTGGTATCAAAAAGTCCAACCTATTTGGACATCATTCAGCTGTTTAATAATTTTTAAGAAAACAAAAAGTTTGAATTATCCCCTATAGATGCATGCTTCATTTTATATGGCAGTGAGATATGGCAATTAACAAAACAGAAGAAAATAGGCTACTCATTTTTGAAAGAAAAATCCTTCAGTCAATATTTGGAGCAGTAAAGGAAAAGGAGAGGTTTATATAACCATGAATTATATATTAAATACAGACAACCTAACATCTTGAGAGTTATTAAATCCAACAGAATTAGATGCCTGGGACATGTTTTCAGAGGAGCAGATTTGGACCTAGTTAAAAAATTAACTTTTTCAAAGATTGAGGGTACAAGAAGAAGAGGTAGACCAGCAACAAGGTGGTTGGATTGTGTAGAGAAAGATTAGGAGATCTTGGGTATTAATAGATGGAGAAACCTTGCAAAAAGTTGTGCTGTTTGGAGAAAGCTGACAGAGAAAGCCTTGGCCTGTACCAGGCTGTAGCGCTGCTGCTGAAGAAGAAGAAGATGCATGCTACAGATCTCTTTTGGTATGAATCAAACTTTTTGATAATCTGCAATTTTTCTAGAATGAAAAGAGGTCAGCAAGACCAAATATAAACCAATAGTTCTCCATCCGGTTTCATACTTTTAAATATTTGCATTGTTAAAATATAACAACATTTTCTCAAAAAATTTGAGAGACACTACTTTAGCACATTGATATGTCTACCAATAAGAGCTGATCAAGAACACTAGCTACTCAAGAGACAAGGCCTAGGAAAAATACAGTATCTTAATTTTATTGTTTTGATAAACAAAGTAATTGCATTTTAATATTATTCTAGAATATCTGAAGAAGAATGAAAACTAAAGAATATGTAAAACATTTATGTTTATTTATATACAATAAAATAGAGTAATATTCATTAATTGTTTAATATTTGGTATTGATCTTTAAATGTGGAAATTTGTCTAATGATTGGCTGTTATAATTGGGTTTTATTTTAAATATAAATCTTTAAAAATATATATTGATATACACATATAGACCAAAAATCTAATCAGATAAATTAACAGTGATTTTTTATTATTTAAATTTTGAGATGCTCTGCAAATAAATAAAAAAAAAACAATTATGTTCAGCATTAATTGTATCTGTACCTGAGGGGAGGGAGGCTTAGTTAACAAATGATAAAATATCCATACCTCAGATTGTAAATGGCAGTATTCCTCAATTCTTTCAACAGAAACTGACTTGTTTTCTAACTCAGAATTTGTTCTTACAAGCCACATTAATGATTCTGAAACCTAGACAAGTAGAAATAGTAGTATCTAAAGTATAACAATATATATACTTAATTTATTTATGAATATAAACAAAAATGCTAAAATTATATAAAAGAATAAATCACTTAAATAAAATTTTAAAAATAGGATTTAAAAAAACCTTCATATTACAATATTTGTAGAAAAATAAAGAAACAATTTTTCAAATGAAAGCTATTTGGATATTGAGTGAACAAAAAATAAAGAAAAGATTAGACAACAAAAGTAATTTATTACTAAAAGATATGTTCAAACAGGGTTACTTTTTGATATAATCACTGTGAATTAGGCCTTTGTCACATCACTGAACCAGATTTCTGATGAATTGAATCATCAATTTGATGAATCAAATCATGTCTTAAAAGTTGGAAAATCTGTCTTAAAAAATCAAATCATGTCTCACAAAATATTGCTACTAGTGATAACTGAGACATGCCAAAATGACTAAAGAAGTTCAAACAATTCCTCACCAAAAGGAAGCTATAATTTTTTGAGACCATAAAGCAATGTTACTTTTTTAGTTTACGGACTATGATTAATGCAGCAGTTTACTGTTTGACTTTACAACGGTTGTGAAGAGTCATTCATAACAAAAGCAATGGAAATTAAATTCTGGATTTCATGATGCTGTTCCCATTTATGATGCTGTTCTAACCCAGCAGCTTCTGAAGTAATTTAAATGTGTTTAAGTAATTTGCACATTTTGACAATCCCAATGTAGTGTTGTCTTTTTCCTCTTTTCCCTGTATTGAAAAATTGATTATAAGGCCAGATCAGTATTAAGGATCATCTCACATTATTGCCAGCAATGTTCTTTGATGAGGATATTGGAAACCTGATACTAATATGAGAACTATCTGAATCTTCATGGCATAACCATATTTATACAACTTTTAGTAATAAATTCCTTTTGTTCTTTAATCTTGTCATTGTTTTAAGGTCCATCCAAGGACTGCACTATGCAGATACTTTCTTTGAAATTTTAAGGAGGCCCCCTAAATGACTGAAAATGGGGCCACATCCTTTTAACATTTCTGCTTCATTAAATTTCTACTGAGCGAAAGAGCCCTCCCCCCCCTCCCCAAATGCTACTGTGCTATCTCTAAATTACAGAGGTTAATTAGCTCCAGCAGAGGCTGAAAAAAAACAGACATGTATGTCATAATAAAGAAAATATATAGAAAGGACATGCTTAATGTCTTACTTACTGATAATGCATAGCTTATCACCAAGCCAACGAAAGATGCTCCTAAATTTCCTCTACTTTGAAGAGCCAAAGCAGATGCGACCAAAGCAATAACAGAACCAATAAAATCTAACCAAAAATGCATCCACCTAAAGATATAAGATGCAAAAAAAGATTTGATTTTAAGGAACAGTTATCTTAGTAACATTACTTCTGATATTTCCAATTACTACAATAACAAAAATCAAAAGAATTACATTTTATAAAAAGTAAAATAATAACTTTTTAAATATAACAGTTCTTACATAATTCTAATAACTCTAAATCTGTAATTCCTGAGAACACATCATGTATGCACACCTAACACACATGGTATATGAAAAATTCTTATGCCCCACTAACCTTTTCAAAAACTATATATGTATACACACACATATATATATATATATGAGATTATTATAATATTTGTATTTGTATTTATTATAATATTTGTATTACTGCCTATTTTCTTCAGAAAATAGATTTAATAAATTATAACATTTGTCTCTTTCTCACAGATACACACACAAATTTGTAATTTAAACTTATATTTCTCAATACTAATACGAAAAGCACTAAGCTACTGCAGCCAGTTTTACCTGTTACAAGATGCCACATTGAATGAGCAAGCAATGTGATTATCAACTGACTCTTCTAATTTTTCAGTAAACTCTTTCTCTGCTTTAAATGCTTTAATAGAGACTACTCCATAAATAGATTCCAACATGTGGCTGTAAATGGGTGATCTTGTGGTAGACTGCAATCTCTGGGCTTGACGAGAAGTATTCAGATGTAATCTCTAACAGTAAAGAAAAGAATTTAGAAGACAGGTCACTGGGAAACACAAATTTAAATTCTTAAAAAATTATTACTCAATTATCACAAGTGAAAAGAAAAA
This sequence comes from Pardosa pseudoannulata, assembly GCA_032207245.1. Classification (NCBI taxonomy): domain Eukaryota; kingdom Metazoa; phylum Arthropoda; class Arachnida; order Araneae; family Lycosidae; genus Pardosa; species Pardosa pseudoannulata. The sequence goes on from CM063510.1 coordinate 29,554,886, forward strand.
TTATTAGGCAGGATTTAAATTATAAAAGCCCAGATTTAAAAAGAAAATCTGTATTTTTTTCTTTTTTCAAATAAATAAAAACAAAACTGAACATATCGAGCTTTTATAAAAATCAAAGTTTTTACTTTTGATTACATAAATTTATGATTTTTTTATTAAGCTATAAATGAAATTAAATGTTGGGATGAAACAGATAGTGATTTTACTAGATATCTAATATCCAGAGCTCCTTGTCCCACCAGATACAGATATCATAGATATCCAGTAGAAAAATTTTTTCTTTCATGGTTACTTATATTTTTTATGCCATTTCAAAAGAATCATGTATGGAACCTGCTTTCATAAGCATGTTTTATGTAAAATTCTTTTAAATATTTTAAATAGAACAAATATAATTTAAAAATTCTTTAAATACACCATAAGTTGAAATGTTAAAATTTATTTCTTTAATGTTGAAACATGTTGCCAAGAAGCCAAAAATATAGACAAATATGTAAAATGGGTGAAATATTTTTCAATCAAATAGCTGCAAAGTAAAATGCTAACCCTATGGTAAAATACAACCAATTATGTTTTTATTTTAAGTGCTGGGTGGCAATGACAATAGTTTTTCTCTAACTCTATCTTAAGGTAACATATTTTTCTCATTCATTTAGTTGTTTTGTAGATTGTATTTTCCAGCTAATGAAAAATTACACAGATAGCAGATTTGTAGTGCATGTTTTAAAACATAATCCCAAAATTATGACTTCTTTTTCCCAAAGAAAATTGGTCATGGGGAGATAATAAACTGATGATGAGAGTGATTAGTCTGATTGAAAAGATAACTGATAAACCCTTCCTGTATCAGACTTTTACAGTCTGGGGAGGGAGGGTGGAATTTCAGATTATTAAAGTAGTCATTTTGTATCATTATTAAAAAAATGCCTAAGTAAGGGATCCTTCATAATAAAAATTCCTTAATAATAGAAAGCATTAGTACTCTTTTAAATACAAAGCTTTGATAAACAGTAATACATATTAAAAAGCATCATATCTTACCAGAAACATATAATATACAGCTCCTAGTGGTATAAGGGAAACAAGAAAAATAGGAGTGTTGATCCCAATTACAATGAAAGTAGAAACCGAATGAAGCATACAATTTAACCACCCATCAATAATGTAGATAAAATGAATATCTAAAGTGTCCATATCAGTTGAAAACCTTAAAAAAAAATTAAATATTAGCAAAACATTTTTTGGACACTTAAAATTTGCTCTGTTGGATTACAAATAGGTATATACATCTTTACTAGTTACATTACAGAAATTTAAATCTCTTATTCAGCATTCCAATGGATAGTAAAAAATAAATAAATAAATAATAATAATAAAAAGAACTTTTGTCATGGTAAAATGTTTGATGAATACTATTTCAAAAAGCATTTATCACATCACTGCCAACAAAAACTTTTTTTGACAAGGGATCACAGGAATATATTTTTTAATGGCTGGATTTATTTTTAAGTTTGAGGGAGGGGGGAGAGAGACACTGAGAACATGATTTTTTAAATAACTGTAGGTATTTCCTCAGAAAATTAAAAAAATGTTCTATATCATGAGAGGCATAGCAAGAACTTTTCCATGGATGGAATTTCTCCTACTTCAACTCATATCTCAAAATTAATACAACATTCCTTAGATATATAATCAGGGTATCTGCCAAAATAAAATTTTTCAAATCCATGACTTTTCATGACTTTCCCTGATTTAGCAGATCATTTTCCATGACTTTAAAAAGCTTTCGTTAAAGTATATATGAATAAAACTTCTGATGTACTTACAAATAAAATATATGCTTTTAGAGAAGTTACAGGAATTTTATCATAAAAAAACTATAAACTTACTTTATAAGTGTTAATAAACTCGCATACATAAAAATAAATTGTTGTATCTACATACCTAAGTTTAATCATATAGCAATTTTTCAATCAAAATGTTTCCAATTTGAATTCAGGGTACTTTGGTATTATCCAGGTGACCATGAAGAATAGACAAATATAACCCTATAACATTTATATACAATATCCCTAGAGATAAACTTATATTTTGTGCAAAAAATCTTAACTAATTTTTATTAAAAAATAATTATTATATTAATAAAATTTTAATCTACAATTTAAGAAAAAACCAGAATAATATACATTTACCCACCCATTAAGCTTTCTTGCTTTGAGTTTCCTTGGTGAACAAATTTTACTTGGCAATATGGTCAATGAGATAATACATAAATACCAAACTCAGTAACTTCAGCCAAATGACAAGTAAAAACAGAATTAAACAATTCAATGCATTTTTTTTAATCGGTAGTTTAGCGGATCCATGACTTTCCATGACTTTTACTCGTTTTACTTGAAAAATCAAGACTTTCCATGACAAAATTAATCCATTGTCTAAATCCATGATTTTCCCTGACTTTCCAGGTGCTCAGAAACCATGTATAATATATATATATATATATATATATATAATGCAGTCCTAATGGGGGTAAATACCACATCCTCCAACTTCACTACACCCATATGTCATCAAAATTTATTCTATATGCATATTTTCTGCACAAATATAAACCATAAACCTGTTTAATACAATGCAAGATTTTAATGGTGATTAACAGATTCAAACTTTAGCAATTAAAATATTAATTCTATATGAAAAAAGTATATTTTCAAATATGATAAAAAAAAATGCATTTTAATTAATAATTAAGAAGTTTTTTTATGAAAACAACAATTTAAAACAAATCTGTTAATTGGAAGTAATCATTGGTTAAAATTAAGATACAAGCCAATTATATATAATTTTTTCTCCTCTGCTAAGTGATAAAAGCATTACCTCCATTTCCTAAAATTGTAAGATTTCATGGAACTCACAAAGTACATGCGTATGCAATTTACATATATAACAAACAAAATAACTCAAACAAATTAAACATAATCACATATTTTATTGGTTGCTAAATTAAATCGAACAAATTAAATTAAAATAAACACACAGTAGTAAATTATAAAGGGTAAACTAAAATTTATGTATTTAATAAAGTACAAGTAGCTTTTTTTAGCTTTAACAACTTTTTCAGAAAATTTTTTCTTGTAGCACATTGATCCTGATTAAAATATTTACATTTTTCTATCAACAGGGATTCTAGAGTTTGTCTACTCAAATTTGACATAATATCAGTTTGGTTTTTCTGCACAGTATTGAAAACTATAACATGCAGCATTTCTGTGTGGGACGAATAATATTCAGCATTGTTCTTTGCAAGACTTTGTATTTGATTGCTGAATTGTAATCTTTTAGAATCTGAAGAGTTTCTGGAATTATCAAATTCTGTCATTTCTACAGAGCAACTCCGGAGAATCTGGAGTAGTTGCATGCCTGTCGTACAGATTTTCTACTATTTTTGAAGGCTTACATGCATTGTGTCTTCCCTATAACCTCAAAGACTTTTATAAAGCTTTTCACTAGAAACGGCCCAACTGAAACTAATTTGTAAAATTTTTTATTGTGTTCTCCAGTTAAGTTTGAAATTTATGATATAGTGTGCTTTACTTCCAATGTAAAGATATATATATATAAATATATATATAAATATATATAAATATATATATATATATATATATAATATATATATATATAGATATATATATATATATAATATATATATATTATATATATACTATATATATATATATATATATATATATATATATATATATATATATTATGAGAGAGAGTATACCCAGCTAGCACGGAAACATTGGATTTTCGTTGGCTACATGTTGGTTGTTGGTCTTTGGTTGGGTAAACGTTGAAAAGGGGAAATGAAATGATGGTATTTAGTTGTCAAAATGTTTGGTTGGCCATTGGTAATTCTGAAACGTTGGCCAACCATTGGGCCAACATTGGAGATTTTCTGTTTACGCCTCTTGCACAAATATCGGCATACCATTGGCTAAGAAATATAAAAGTAGCCGCCTATATTTACGAGCATGTGCAGAAGTTCCACCAAAAGAGAAAGTTGTGTATCAACTGCCATGTTTAGGGTTACCGCCCCATTGCTGCAGAATTTCAAATTTGCAAGGTAAGTTCTCTTGATTTTTTTGTGTTCTATCATATATGCCCTTTCTTTAGTAAAGATTTAAGAAAATAGCAAATTTTAAGTCAACTTAAGATAGTTGACTTAATTTTTTTGTAAAGCATGCTGATTTAAATTATCGTAAGGTTACTTTTTTGTGTCTTTTCTTAATAATAATAATAAAGTTGTATAATAATAATATGTAAACATTATGGATTTCACTTTATTATAGTTGTTGTGAAACTTGTTTAATTTATAACTTAATTTTATTTATTAGATGTAATTATGTTTGCCTTTATTTTTTTATATATTCAATCATCTTTGAATCATTTTAAAAATCTAAAAGGATAAAAGGAAATCTTTGCGGTAACATTAAAACATTTTATAATATATACTTTTCAAGTTACTTATTTGTGTTTCAGATGCCTTGAAATTGAATCCAGAGAAAATGTAGTGAACTTTGGTAGATGGAAATGGTGGCCAAATTTAAATTAAAAAAAAATTGTAAATAAAAGAAAAATGACTAAAATATGTATATATATATATTTTGTTTAACCTCTGTTGTGTTGTGCTTTTCTTCAATTATCTATTTTTAGCTCTCAGAAGGGAAAATTTTCGTTTTTCTTATTTAAGAAACAGTTTGTATCATTAAAAAAATTAATATGGATTTTAAAGGAATAAATGGATTACTGCAGAGTACGTATTATATGAAATATCTGGTGTGGACTAAAATAACCTATCTCATTCTTTTTTTATATCTATTTTCTATTTTTCAACTCTTTCAAAATCTAAAAATGACATGTTATAAAAGCATCAGCTTATTTCAAAGTAATAGCACATGCCCATTCTATATTAAACACTATAGCAAAATAATAAACAGAAATAATAAACGTTGGCATTCCGTCAGCCCATCATAGTATTGTGTTGGCAATATGTAAACAACCACCATTAGCCAACCATTAACCAACCATTGGCCAACATGTCATATCAACGTTGGCCCAATGTAACGTTGCTAGATGGGTATATACAAGGCCACCTAAGGAATATTCAAAATTGAAGTTTTGAAAGTACAAGAGCATAAAAATATACAAGTGAATGATACAAATGTGCTTTTAAAAATACCTATTTATGATTCTTCCCATAGGAGTTACATCAAAAAATGACATTGGAGATTTCAAAACAGAGTCCAACATTTTCTCATGGAACAGTGCTGATGCTCTTGTAGATCCATATACCATTAATGCAGTCCCCGCAACTATAGTGAAAGCTGTAAATACATGCAAAAAAACTGTATTACATAAATTTAAAAAATTATCGAAACAATTGACTAGCAAAATCATTTTTAAAAAAATATTAGAGGATATGTTCATTTTATAAAGGGATACACTATTACTTATTATTAATTATAAAATTATATAATTTATTATAACACATTTATTAATTTACATGCAAATTCTAATTAGACTTTCTTCTTGAAAAAATATCTATTTTTCAAAAGAAAATAATGCATCAGCAACAACTTCTTTAAATCATATATTCAAATAATTTTACTTTGATAGTGAGTAATTAAATTTTCATAGTCTTTGCTGAATATTTGGCATGTACAGTTGATTAAAATAAGAATGTTAAGTTTAAAATTGAATAATTAGAAAATGAATAAAAAGATACATTTAGCACTAATCATATAAAATAAAGCTTGGGTTTTGGCGACATAAGTAAAAAATGCTTTGATTAGATTTTTTGCTTCTAGATGCTGTTACTAGTTTTCTGACTTTGGATTACGTAAAGTAGTAGGTAGTTTAAAAAAAGCATCTGCATGAGATGATTGAGCATCTAGAAGATCATCAAGGATGTAAGGTGTTTAGATGTGTCAATCTGAAAGTTCACACAAAACTTCACATGTCAGTCAAAAATCCTAGCTTTATTTCTCTTCAGTTGATGGAAACAGAAAAAAATTATCTTCATTAGTTGTTGAATTATCCTAACTATCAAATGTATATACAGTGAAACTTCTCTATCCCTTCTAAATGGCCAAGTTTTCATGGCATGGATTTTTCAACCCATAGACCTAATGGTAAAATAACCTGTATCAGTGGCCACCAAGTGGGATTGCCCCTTTCAGTTTTTGGGAAATTCTACTCAATCCATGCTTTAATTTTGAGCAAAAAAACTCAAGGTCAGGTTTATGGTTGGATATAAGACAAAGGAATAACTTGAGAAGTCCATTCCTATGGTCCCCCTCCCCCTTCTGAGAAATATTAAATCAGTTATCTCTTTTGTATTCTCCCCACACCCTTCAGATAGGGAATCCCTATTGCACCATCCATAGAAACTGAAGAAGGAACTGGACAATCAAGCATTGAAGGTGTTCTAGGGCCTTTGTTTGGAATTCCAATTGGTAAAGTTAAGGAAGAATTGCACCTCTGTTAGCAAAAATGTCATTCACACCAGTTTCATTTCATTAGCTGGTCAGTGATCTGAGTTGCAATAATGTCGAAATGCGTTTTTCTAAGTCTTGAGCAGAGCATTGAAGTTCTGCATGAATGAGAGTGGCAAATTGGCAAAAAAGTTAGCTGAAATATTTAACTGCAGAAGAACGGAAATCAACAAAGTCATTAAAGCAAAGCATTTGATTTTGAAAGAGTACGAAGACTACAAAACAAAAACAAATTGCAACCTTTTTTAAAAAAATGTAAAGAAGCATGAAATAAAGTACTACTTTCTCTTTAAATAAGTTTTAAATTTCATTTATATAAGAAATATATGTCAGACTTGTTTATATTATGCATTATAGTAATTATCTTATAATAGTAAATAAAACCCTTCAGAGCTGTCAACCTCTCTATAAGCTGCCAAATATTCTCAGTACAGAGGGGTGGCCGCTCAGAGAAGTTTCACTGTATTTCTGTCTATCTCATCTAGAACCATTGGATGCAGAAATGCACTAAAATATCAAAAGATGAGAAATGATTCAAAGAAGCTATTTTGGCCCTTTATGTTTCAAAATTTCCATTGGTTAAAAAGATATTAAAAACTGACCAAATCAGCATTTAATCCTATAGCAAATCCATTTCCATAGTTGAGTTGGTATCAAAAAATTATTGTTGGCATCATCAGTACTCAATATTTGGGAATATGATTGTAATTAGTAGTATAGCAATTGCCAATTCTGTTACACCATTATATATTGGAAATTTTTTAGCTATTGTATTTTTTGTCTCTACTGCAATGAATTTTGATAATTTATTAACAATTTATAGAATTCTTTAAGAGCACTTCAGAAGTTTCCTTTTGATTAATCTCTTTTTTGATATCAATTAAATAGTTTTAAAACATATTTATCACACTTTTTAAATGCAAAGAAATTTGATTAACTTGTATATGTTATGCACACAAAAAGGCCAAGCATTAAAATTTCTTATGTAATTAAAAATTAAATGATAAAGATAAATGAACTCAAAATCATTTTAGAAAAATTCAAGGTATCCATTTTGATGATTCAAATTCCAAAATTTAATGTATACTATTAAAATTTGTTGATCTTACAATTAGTTAAAAAAAAGATAAATTAAAAATTAAAAAATAATTTGTAGCATTATTTATTGACTATAACTTGGACTGTGAGTCATTTTAAGGAAATTTAAGAAAATAAATATTTATACAGGGATTTGGTATTTATTAATTCAAAGCATTATTTCCTTTCAACTGCATTTCATAATTTCAAGGGATGAACTTAGAAAACTTTTTTGACACTTTAGTTTACCATAAAAGGAACCTACATTTAATACACCAAAGGAAGCACAAAATCAAAAATGTAATTTAATTGCAATATAAAAATAAATAATCTTTAAAAAAAATCTATAGAAATTTACATTATTTAAAGTTTATACAATATTACATCTTTAAAATTACTTATTGTACTTATCAATGTGTAAAATTTTTACTTTAAAATTTCACCTATTAAAAATTAAAAACCTCCATTCCATAAGAGCACTAAAATTTCTTATTTTTTTAGAAGAGAAAGTTGGGTTTGCTTCACAAGACCTCACTTTTTATTCTCTGGCAGGGAATAATGTATTATTCGAGATAATCAGAGAGACACCTGCCACTGTAGCTCATTCAATTTTAAAGCTTATCCTGACTATTGGATCTTCCAATATTTGAAAGTTATTTCTGTGTTCCAAATTAGAACTTACCTTGAGCAGCACCCAAGCCTCCATAAACAGAAATACGCCATATAGCTTGAGAATGATCTGTTCCATTTTTGACCGGATCACTACTCCATTCAGCTACCCATATGTTAGATCCTGCCTATAAACAAATATGAAAAATTTTGTTAATAGATATGCTACAAAATTTAATTTAAAGTAATTTGGCTCTACATTTCTTGCTCAGCTGAGTAACTTGCTCCAACTGAGTAAGTTCAGACAAGGTATTCTCTTAATTTTTGGGTCTGAGCAAACAAATATTTTTAGGCCCATATTCTAGCTTTAACAAATTCTGATCCATTATAAAAACACATGACCTTTCAATATGTGAGAAATTTATTGTTTGCCCCAGTTATGGCCATATGAAATTGATAACAAGTCAAACCATACAACAAAAACAATTTAAAGAACCTATTATGATCAGATCAAGCTAAGCAGTCAAATTTCCTGTGTTTCTAAAGAAATGACTTGGAGCTTAAATATCTTTATTGAGAATAGCAATGTTTACTATGGTTATTGGAATAACACAGCATAACAACCAACACTAATCACTTCAATATACACTCAAGAGCCAAAACATTATGACTACCCCTACATTTTGCAGTGAACTTGCCTAGATGACATGGAAGACACGTGATCAGGTGGAAGTGGTATTTAACTGCTGCTGGAGAGAATGAAGAATCATTCTTTCACTTAGTTCTGTGTATAATGGGAAAGGCAGCAGATCTAAGCAATTTTGATAGAGGGCCGATTGTAATGGCTTCAAGGCTCGGAACAAGTATTTCCAAAACTGCACGACTCGTGGGTTGTTCGTGATCTTCAGTTGTTAGTACTTATGCAAAGTGGATGAATGACGGTGAAACCAGCAGTAGACGACAGGGTGTTGGACGTCCACATGCTATCAAAGAAAAAGATCGTCGGAGAATGTCTCGCATGGTGAAGCAATACCGGAGCCATACAGTGGCTCAGCTGACAATCCATTACAATGCAGGGCCAAGTAGAATAGTACCGGAGTACACTGTTCAGCAGACACTGTTAGATATGGGGCTAAGCAGAAAAGTCCCACTTGTGTGCCTTCGCTGATCAAGCGTCCTCGCCAACTGGGACTGAGAACATCGTGACTGGTCCATGGAGAGAGTTGCCTGGTCAGATGAATCAAGGTTTGTCATTCATCAATCAAGGTTTGTCAAGGTTTGTCAACAGTTGCTCCCTTCATGTACAGTAGGTCATACACAGGGTAGGGGTGGCAGTATTATGCTTTGGAGGATGTTTTCTTGGGCGTCTCTAGGACCTGTGGTTGTGGTAGAGCAGACTATGAATGCTACAGGGTATCTGTACATCATTGCAGGCCAGATGCACCCTTACATAGCCTCTGTTTTTCCAGCTGGAAATGGAATGTTCCAACAGGACAACACAAGGTCCCCGTGTCACAAGGCTAAAATTGTGTTGGGGCGATTCCAGGAATATGATGCTGAATTCCAGTGAATGTCCTGGCTGCCTAACTCACCAGATCTCTATTCAATAGAACACATTTGGGATTTTATGGGACAGCAGCTCAGAGTTCAAAGACCACCAATTTGCAATATCTTGGATTTGCGTAATCGTAGCTTAAACATCAGGTACAATCTGTCTCTGGCCATCTACCAAGGACTTGTGCCACCCATGCCAAGGCGAGTTGAAGCTGTGTTGTGTGAAAATGGTGGGCCAACTCGTTATTAACAGGTGGTCATAATGTTTTGCCTCTTGAGTGTATTACAATTTGAGACAGACCATAAAATTTGGGAGTGGTTTGCAAAATGAAATTACAAAAATATGCAGCTTATTCTCCATCTTTATTGAACACATACACAGCAACTAAGCACTTGAAACACCCAACTTAATTATATAGATTCCAACTATCTCTTGAAACAAGAGGGGGGGAGCTATGTCTTGGCAAACTCCAATTGAAAATGGAAATCCAAATAACAAAGCACAAGAACACACTGAAAGGAGGAATGTGCCAACAGTTACAATTTCTGCAATGTTTACAATTTAGAATAGAAAAATTGCCAATTTGACTCAATTGACAAAATCTGTATAAAAAAACAACAAAAAGTAAAGTCTTGAGAAAATATCCTATGTATATACCAATAACATGGTCGTGAATTCAGAGTGAGGCATTAACCATTATTTTATTTTTGATAAATAATATTCTGTGCAGTGTCTGGAAACCAAATTTTGTTTAGGGACACATAGCTACGCATATGGAAGTACAGAAAACTTTGCAAATCCCAAAGAAATATAACAATAGAAATCATGTATTACAAAATAGATTAAATCTTTTTTATCTATAGTTTGTATATATTAAACATGTTTCAGACAACACTTACGATTTCAGAGATTTTACATAAGGTAATTTTTAACATTTTTTATATTAAAATATTTTAATTAACTCCAGAGACAAGACACACACACAAAAAAAAAAGTTCTATAGCGGCACACGTGTTATGTATATAGTGTTGTAAGTCTTAAGCATAAAGAAAGAAACAGAGAAAATAAAATTGATATAATTCTTGGACACAAATATTTCCTCTACATCTTACATTCACACAGCTTCTTAATACTTTTGTAGAGCTACTTACTTAGAAGTAAGAAGTTTTGTTCAAGTTTAAATTATAGCACATACATATCATATATTCAAACATTATTTTATACCCAAGCTATATTCAACAAAAGAATATAAAAGCAAAGCTAACATGAATAAGGGCATAAATTATGTTATAAATAAAAGCAAGCAGCTGTTTCACCACAACAAGGAGAGCAGAACTAACTTAGTACTGATTTAGTCACTAGCCTTTCTTTTGTCTCTACACTGAAGAAATAGCTGAACTGTCATCATAAAACAGTTGTTTAATTTTTACTAAAATGAAGGTTAATCAATCTACATTTGATTTTATATTTTTCAATATGCTACTGTAAAAAGGCTTTATCTTGCCTAACAATTTCTCTATATAATATAATATAATATAATATAATGTTCAACCTACCTGTCTTTTGATTTTTTTTTTAATTCTAGTATAATTAATTTAAAATGTACTTTTGTAAAACTTAAAATTTGTGAGAATTTCCATGCATAAAGCAAAATTAATTTTTAGTATTTTTTTCTTTATTATGAACAAAATATTTTAAGTGGATGAAGAAAATTGCTGATTTTTCTAGTAAACACATTTTTAAATGACACATTTACAAACTGATACATTTCATGTAAAGTTTAAAAAATATAAATGTATTTTGAAATTTTAGCATTAAATCTTTTCAAGAAAATTTTAGAAAGATTAAAGAATCCATCTATCCCCATATATTAACCAACTCCCAAATACTTTGGTGCTGAATATTTATTATTTGAAACAAAAATAATTTTTCTATAGATTATAGTGTGAATGATTTCCCCCTTTTATTGCATTATTTTTTTTAGATGTAAAACTATTAATACATATTTCCATGTATAGAATGATAATTTTTGAAAGTTGGCTTATATATCTAAAAAAAAATCTGTAGTGGTTTTTCTTTGTCATTCACAATTAAAAAATCACTAAACAGGCATAACACATAAAAATTTAAAAAAAAGGGGGGGGGGAGGGAATGACAAAAATAAAATATATATGGAAAAAAAAATGAAATTTACAAAAAATTTGTACTTAGATAAACATAAAAATTGGTAAATAAATTTATAATGAATCTTGTGTAATAATTTTACCAAAATAGCAAAACAATATCAATATTTTGAAAAAGAACCATGAAAACATATACAACATCTATAACAGATGACAAGTGTTGAAAAAAAAAAAAACAAAAACAAAAAAAAAAAAACATACTTTTTGTAAGTCAGGTGCAAGGAATAAATTGCCAAAAATAGCAGTTTTTTTAAGTTTATATTTCTTAAAATCCCAAAAATGCCCTGACATCAGTTCTGTTTACCAGAGTTGAAAACTATTATCCTTGACATAACTTAGCTTGTTAAATTATATTAGGTAATATGATCTAATGTTTTACTTAACAGCAATTTAACTGGAAAAGGTTTAACTCATTTTACCTGCTTGGGGGGCATTTACAGTTTCTTGGTGACACATTTGAAAGTTGATAATTTTTTTTCACTTCAGCTTACATATGGGTTTTGAATTACAGGAAAATTTTTGAAGAAAAAGTACACTCTCAGCTTATAAATAAATATATGAGTTTTTATTTAGAAATATATGGTATTTACAGTAAAAAAATTTTAAAATTCTGAGAAGTCTGTAGACAAACTTACTTCAAAAGCTACAAAAGCTATATATCCAATAAGAGCCATGACAAATATATGCCATCCTAAATTCTTCATATATTTTAAGTAGATCCCTCGTTTCACCTAGACAAATAAAAATAAGATATTCTAAATTTGAAACTTAGCATAGCCAATCAAAATAAAAGTGTATAAACAGGAAAAACATAATTTAAAATTTAATTAAACCTGAGATAAGTAATAAAAAAGAAATAAAACAGCATAAAAAAAGAAACCAAGAAATTTTTACTACAATCTTTTATATAATACAGTGGTGCTTGAACTTATAAATTTAATGTACTTGATGGCTAAACTCTTAACTCAAATTATTTGTGTGTCAGTTAATGATTTTTCTACTGAAATGAACTGAAATCCAATTCATCTGTTCTGGGAACGCTTATCTCACTTAACCTTCAAGGGAAAAAAAAATCTTTTGTTACACGATTTTAAAGAAGAAAGTGTATTTACATATAATGTATATTGTATTAAACTGAACTACTGTATGCAAACTTGCAGAATAAATTATTGATGCACAATTAAAATGCTTAACCTATCTATAATCTCAGTATGGGTGGTAATCAAGACTTAAAATTTAATAAACTCACAAAACTTTTATTCAAGGTTTCAACTGAAAAAAAAGAAAAATATTTTACATTGTATTTCATATAAATCCTCTTTTCAAATAATAAATTTAGCCTTTTGTGCTGAAAATTAATTGCCATAGTAATCAGTATAAATGGGAAATTCAGTACACATGCATAAAATATCATTGCCACTTTAGAAGCAGATAGTAAACTACATGCATAGCACATCTTATCAGCGAAAGAAATTAAAAAAACATAAAAAAGTACATTTTCCAGAAATTAATACCATATATTTATTCAACAAGTTATAATATAATATCTGGATAATGATTTTTTAGAATCCTGCTTGGGCAAAACTATGATTAAACTTTTTTTTTATTTCTAATGGCAAGGCAGGTTACAATTATAAAAATAACAATTGTAGAACAACTGTACAAGTAACAAAAGTAACTTTGACAGAAGTCATTGCTCGTTCTCTGACTCTCCAATACAGGGTAGTCTCAAAGTCGGAAGAACCGCAAAGTGCCCCGCATCGATGCAGATTACCTCTATTTAAAGGTTCTCCAAGGTCACATAAAGAACAAAGAGGGGAGTCAAAAATGCCAATTCTATGGAGATGTTCACTTAGGCAGTCGTGTCCTGTCATTAACCGGAACAACGCCATTGCCTCACGTCGAGGACGATCGTGAATGTTTGCAAGGTCTTCGGCACTCCAGGTCTTCAGGTGATTAAACTTATATTACACCTTTTTTAAAATCTGTTTTATAAATGTAATTAACTTTTTAAACCTTCATCTATAAATTCATGATAACAGGTTTAAAGAAAATTGTAAGCTATTAATTTAACATAATAAACTTAGAATCTATTGTTCAAATTTACAGCAAGTTGACAATTTTACAATAACTTGAATACTGAAAAAATAAAAGTGAGATCTATAATTACAATTTATCAAAGAATGGACAATTCTATAAGTTGATTATTAATATTAATAGCTTGAAAATCAAATATTAAGATCGAATTAGATAATTATAAAAACAATTGGTACTAAGTGCACAATTCAGTAATGAAACCTTTCACAGAAAAATTAAAAAAAATGTATTTAAAGCATTAAATTATAAAAACTTACACCACCCTCTTCCATTTTTTCTTCCTCAATCAAAGCAGTCATATCAGCTAGGTGTTTTGAATCAGATGCTTTAACTAAATCTTCACTAATTGTTCTGTCATATGTTACTGGGTATTTAGCTGCTGCATCATTAATAGAGGTATCCATGCTATGAATAAATATAGGTATTTATGCATGTATATTGATGAATGTACATTTGTAAATATTTCCCAAAACTATCAATTGAATTCACAAGAAATTATGATTCATATTTTATAAATACACACAAAGAGAAAGAGATACACAGATTTCCATCTACACACACACACATGTATCAAGAGTCTTTAAGCCAAATTGGGGTCTATGACTGGACCCTTGACAAAATACATTAAAAATAGTCTTCATAATATTTTCATTGTAAAATATGGACACTTCAAAAAATTATTCCTGTAAAGAATAAATTTTTTATAAACATATATTATCTCAAAAACTAATCTTTTGCAAAATAAATTAACTTTCTCTTAAGAAAAGCAGATCTAAGGAAAACAAAGCAGACCTAACAACAAAAAATTCTTAACGTTTAGTCTCATACAATATTCCCAGATATTATTCATCCTGCTCTTCAATTTTAATGTTTCAGATGTCATTTATTTATACTTATTCATTTTAAGACTTAATTCCTTGAATAAATGTAATGTTTATTTATACATCTATATATGTGTATATATAAATAAAACATATAGTTTTCTAAATAAAGCCTTTTTTAAAACAAAACTTTAACTTAGAACTAATTTTATATTTGTAAATTTGTGTGTTTTCACCATTTTCAGATATTTACAAAATAGGACTCTTGCAGAAAGAAACAAATTTAATGTTAATTACAATTTCACAAAATTATAAATAGATTTTTCTCAATTTCTAAAAACAATCCAGGAAATGTGCTAAATCTAAGAAACAATGTTCTTACACATATTATTTTAACAAGTAATAAGAGCTAAAATAAGTGCAATTGACAATGATATAAACACAATAATTACTTTGCTGAGTCAGTTTCTTCAGAAAGTCCTGAATGTGTTTTGATAAAATTCAAGAAACTTCCATTTCCATCCATTAGTTCTTCATACGTACCACTTTCAAGAATTTTCCCACCATCCATTCGGACAATTAAATCAACATGTGGCAAAACTGATATATCATGTGTAACGAGTACTCTGGTCTGGAATATATTATAACAAAATAAATTAACTTATAAGTATATTTTAAATAATTTAATATAAAAGAAATAAATACATTTCTTGCTGAATTTTTTTAGCTAAGGGTTTAAATGGAAGTGTTTATTTACAATTCCATTTTTATCCTGCACACAGAGTAGGCATGTTTAAACTCCTTTCTCACAGAAATTTGTCACAATTCCATAAAGAACACTTTTCGAAATTTGAGGAATCTCATTAGATAAAGGTGAAATTGTAAAGCATTTGTTTCTCTCAAACTATCCTATTAACTTTTAACATTCAGTCTACAGTAATGACAGAAGGTTGCTGACTTTGTTCCTCAACATGCACATTTATGTAGCTGTCTTTAAATGCTCTATACCATTTTCATACCATTCCTTCATGCATAATGTTTTTCCCGTATACTTCTCTAATCTTCCAATGAATATCGGCTACCTTCACATATTTCACATTAAGAAAACAAATTACAGAGTGAGTTTAACAGACAAGATTTTCAATTGGCATTTTAAATATGACAAAGACATGGTTGAATTCTCCTGTCATAGCATATGTGATTAAGCCAACAATGCAGATATTAAATAGAGCAGAACAATAGCTATGGAATTGCAGTAGCTGAATTCCAAGATAGTAGTCATTTAAAAAACATACCTTGTGTATACCAGGGGTTCTCAAAGCACATAACATGCCAAACGATGGCTGATTGGTTAGGGCACTGACCTTCGGTTCGTGGCTTCGAGTCCCACTGTGGCATGGATGTTTGTAGCCATTCGGAATCAGCTTTAAGCAGAAAGTTCCGATCTCATTAGCCCTCATGTTGCAAAAAAGTAGGCCATAGTACTCCCAACCAATCAACCAAAGCACATAACTGATTGGAAAAGCTAGATTTCTTCAAAGGAATAGCAAGAGATATTACACACTTTTTATAATTTTACTTATTTTTGATTCAATTTCATAAGTTATGACAAACTTATTTAGTAAAGTAGTAAATAATTGGCTAGCATGAGCTCTGTAAAATATTGCATACTCTTTATCTTTGTATATAAACAAATATTAGTTTTTGATTTTAGACTGGGAACAGACATTCATTGTTCAATTCAATGCAACTCTGAATAACTTCAATGAGAGTGTTATATCAGTAAAATATTGTTGTAATCTTTTTTTCAATGACTTAATACAATGATGTTTGTTAAACAGAAAAAAGAATTATAAGAGATTTAAATTCCATTAATTGTTAAATCTATTAAAATTTGTTCATTAAATTTTTATGATCTAAAATGTTCATCTAACCTATGCATAAAATGGTCATGTTTTCTATTTTTAATAAATATACCTTCATATGCTTTTAAATATCCATAATAAGTTTTTCTATTTATAATGTAAAAGATCTAAATATTCTCAAATCATAAACTGTATAAATTCTCTTTAATCTACTAAATACTGTGTAAATGTATCCTGCAATTTTGATAGAAATTTTTAAATATTCTATATACTTAATTAATGCTATAATGATATCCACATTTCTCTTTAAAAAAATTCTCTTTAATAAAAAAAATAACTACTGCAAAAGAAAAGTTATTCACCTAATGTATTTAAATTGTATAACCCATATTTTATATTTTACAGACAGAACATTTTAAGAAAGATAAATAAAACTCCACGAAAAAAAAAATAATCTCAAGGACAACTACAGACTTAAAAACTACACAGATACGGAAAACTATGCACTTCAATCATCAACATTTCTACTTCAGGTACTTTACTGAGCAGATTGATTTATAGACTGGAGTATTTATTCATATAACAATCTGGTTATTTAAATAACATGCAAACCAAACTCTAGTTTGAATGCTTCATTTTAAAAAGTAATGTTATTTTACAACAAGAATTTAAATTATAATTAATAAAATATAAACTGTAATTATATCATAATTGTAATTTATGATTGTTTAAATAAAAATTCCTAAACTTTAGTAACTAATGATACATCCAATTTCCTTAAAAAAAGTATTTTGCAGTTTAAAAAATTTGAAAAATTTGAAAGGCTACTTTAAATAAACCTACTTTATTTTTCAGAAGGCCTTTATTTCCAATGACATTTTCAAAAAGAGCTTTTCGAACATGAGTATCAACAGCACTGAGAGGATCATCCATTAGGTATATATCCTTATTTTGAAACACTGCTCTTGCTAAACTGACACGTTGTTTCTGACCACCACTTAAGTTAATTCCCTGAAAATATAAAAGTTTAAAATTACATACATATTTAGAAGAATTAAAAATATTAACAACTAATTCCATATTAATTAAAAATTTTTAATAAAAAGTAAAAACAGCTAAATTTATGGAAGAAGAATTAAGTAGCAGTTCATATTAGAACTTTTAATAGTTTTTAACAGCCATTAAAATAGCTCATAGCATTCTTAAACAATGAATCTCACTCTGTCCAAGCACAGTTTATTCCAAAGTAATTCTTGATTACGTTCTTCTTCTTAATTTTCTTTACACCATGTAATGCATGAGGCTGCCAGTATATCCTTCCCCACTTGTGCAATGCAACATTACTAGCTTTCCCCTCGACAACCCAAGAGAATTTCATTCTTTGGATAATCATCTTCATCCAGGTATATTTAGATCAACTGGACTGTCTTTTCACTCAAAAAAAAACTCTTTTGTAAACAAGCTTTGAATATGAAATTCGAATCCCAAATGCAAGATCATGTTAAACTGAAGACCTCGTCAACATTCCCGATTGTCCTCGACTTGAGGCAGTGGCGTTGTTCCAGTTAGTGACGGGACATGACTGCCTAAGTAAACATCTCCATAGAATTGGGATTTTTGACTTCCCTCTTTGTTCTTTATGTGACCTTGGAGAACCTTTAAATAGAGGTCATCTGTGTCGATGTGGGGCACTTCGCAGTTCTTCCGACTCTGAGACTACCCTGTATTGGAGAGCCAGAGAATGCCTGAGACAATGACTTTGGTCAATGTTACTTTTGTTACTTGTACAGTTATTCCACAATTGTTATTTTTATAATTGTAACCTGCTTTGCCATTAGAAATAAAAAAAATATATATATTTAGATCAATCTCCTTTCCTTTTCCCAACAGAAGCCCAAGTTAGGGCAATGCACATTGGGTTTGATAAAGGCATTCATGATACCTATTACAATTCTTACCTATTACCATCAGCATTTTTGTATTGTTATGGTGGTGGTTTTACAATTAAATTGTTTGTATATTTCAGCATTTTACATTTTGTTAGGCTAGTAGATTTTAAGAATTTTTCTAAGGCATCTAGTCTGGAAAGTATCAAGTTTGTTTTCTAGCTCTTGAATTAGTGTGCAGGTTTCACATCTATATAGTAGGACTGCTTTAACTGAAGCTCCAAAAATCTCTTGCTTATTTAACACTAAAACCATGGAACAGGTCATTTTGACCCAAATGCCATTTTATATGTTTGGGCTTTTTATGTATATTTGAATTTTATTTTTAAATTACTAATGAAATTGAAAAAAAATCTTGACTTTTCCTAATTTTATAATTATAAAAATCTAGGAAAATATAATATTGAAGAATCTACGTAATGCAAAAAATGGTTCATTACTAAGCTTCCAAATATAAAATAAAGCTGTAAATATTTTTTCTAACTGCACAATACCTATATGTAGAACATGTACACTATATATATATATATATATATATATATATATAAATTGCTCAAAATGTCTCTTAACTGTGTAACCTTTACTGGTAAGTAACTAAATAACTCCATTCAAGCTGTCTAAATATTTTTTTAACTACATATACTTTTTGATAGAAATTTTTAAATATTCTATATACTTAATTAATGCTATAATGATATCCACATTTCTCTTTAAAAAAATTCTCTTTAATAAAAAAAATAACTACTGCAAAAGAAAAGTTATTCACCTAATGTATCTAAATTGTATAACCCATATTTTATATTTTACAGACAGAACATTTTAAGAAAGATAAATAAAACTCCACGAAAAAAAAAAATAATCTCAAGGACAACTACAGACTTAAAAACTACACAGATACGGAAAACTATGCACTTCAATCATGAACATTTCTACTTCACCGAGATATATATATATACACCGAGATATATAATATTTTACAATTTTATCAATTATAATAATTTAAGGTCTCAAAATGAATCAAAATAATTGCATATACAGTGTACTTTTGAATAACAATACAGATTTATACAAATCAGGGTAAGTTTGACCCAGTCCTTGGTTTTAGGCATAGCAAAACTCCTGTGGGTCCAGCGTTAACATTTCAAATTAGAATACTTAATTTTGCTATTATAATGATAAGTATAGTACATCATAGGATTTTAATTTCAAACTGAAGTATTTGCTTTAATTTATAGATTTATACATATTAAAAAAAAAGATGTTACCTTTTCCCCTATTTCAGTAGAATCACCTCCAGGTAAAATTTCCAAATCAGGCCTAAGGCAGCAGCAATCTAATACTTTATTATAAATTGTTTCGTAATTTGGCTTTTCCAGCAGAATATTATTCTTCAAGGTACGATTTAAGATCCATGCTTCCTGAGGAACATATGCTATACTACCCTGAAAGTTTAATAATCATCACTTGGCAGGTATGATATATTTTACATTAAATAGCAATAACAAAACAAAAACTTTAACTATATTTTAAGTTTGACTATTCTTATAACAAACTGTTAAAAGTTTTATATCCTCTTAAATACTGAAAGTGAAGACAAATATATTTATTTGAAAATCTTCATGTGACTTTAAACAGAAAGTAAATTCTTCTGATTTTAATTCTGTTTCTAAGCATCAGAGCATACCATATATTTCAGAATATAAGCCTATCCAAGTATAAGCTGAGAGTGTTTTTAATTCAAAAATTTACCCCAAATTCAAAAACTCTACATATGAGCTTGTCCTCTGCTGTGTAATATTTAAACATGTTGTTAAAAAGCCAAAAGGGTGAAATATATTTTTTTTTCAAAAAAAGTAAAATAGTAGACATAAAGTAAATACAAACAATGTTTTATGTGCTAGATGCTACTAATGTTAATTTTAATTCTGATAACCCTGTCTAAGTCTAGTACAATACTTCCATTCATCAGTTTCTTGTATACAATCTGTGCTATCTGTTCTAGTCTTATCTTCTGCACCAGTTTATCTTTTAATTCAAAGACAAATAGGAAGAGAAATTTCTAAATAGCAAATTTCAAACTATAGGTGATTGCATTTGCTGAACTCTAATTTCGGACATGGAATTTAAAGGATTTGTGTGACATCTTGGTGACACATGAAACCAATATCATAACAAATATCGAAAATAAAACAAATTATTTTCAAAAATAATTTGTTTAATTTAAAATTAATGTTTTTATAAATTTGAGGAAAATAAATTCAATTTTTTTAAAAAAGTGCTACAGTTGAGGATATTTAGTGATTTATCCATTGCATATGGGTAATAAAAAAGTATAACTTTTTTAAGATTAGCAGATCTGGGCATAAGCTGTCCTCTCACTTTAGCTTTAAAAAAGCTTAAATTTCTCCCTTATAAATGATAATATGCAATATGTCCATAACTAAGAATTCCTTGAAAACAGACAACCTCAGTCTGCATTTCTAATGACTGAATGCTGCTTGCATTTATAATGCAGCCTGTTCATACCCTACAAAATAGCTGTATGCATTTAATCTTTTTTATTTTTGCCTTATTTACATTGGCATTGCATTTATTGCTACAATCAAGTTCGATCTATGGATTCCCAACTAGTATGAGATACCTAGAGAAAAAGGGTCAATGATTTGGCCAAAATTGGTTGTAAATTACAAGAATTGCCTTTTTCCTTGTCTACTTATTCATCACTATAGTTCCAAAGCAAAAAAGAAGAACATTGAGTGTTTACTAAAATACAACTTTGAACAAGACCTAAATGGTAAAATAGGAATCTCCCTGCTTTCATTGCCTATTCCCATTCATTTAGTTTTTATAGCTAATTTTAGACTTTTGAACTGTCATGACTTTTTATATGGATACTTGCATCATATTTGTGCACCTGATTCTCCTAAACATTTTTTATGATTTTCATGCAAAGTTATCAAATTTTTACATTTGGCAAACTACAATGCATCCTCTTTCATGACTTTTGACAAATTTTACACTAACATTAATTTTTATAGGGTTGCTAGAAAGCTTATGACCAGGACCATAGCCCAAAATTGTTTTCTGGGAGGGACCAAAGGGGAAAGGCATTGTTATTTGTGAATGATACTTTAGTAAAACAAAATTAAGGTACAAAGGCGTGGATAAGATATGACAATTATCCATTTTTAAATCAAATAATTAAAAAAATTTGGTGACAAATAAGAAAAGACCTAAGCAAAAACTAACAAGAAAAGGTAAATATAGCAGAATATAGAGAAAACGTTAAATTTTTGGCCAGTGGCTCGGCAAAACTTTTTACAGGTAAGAGATTCTTTTAGAAACATGTTCTTATACAGCTAAGCAGATTGCACACATACACACATAGAACATTTTATTTTGACAAAATGGTCTTCTAGAATTTCGAGAGGGGAATGTCCCTCCCCCCATTGCCTACTGCCTTGCTTATGACTGATAAAGCTTCTGCTTGATGTAGGATTTTAAAAAGAAGTTTTTACCTTGTACATAACTCTTTAGTTACAAGTAAGAATACTGTCCTCTACTGTGTAATTCTTGCATTTAAACAATGAGGAAATCAGAAAAGAAATCAATCAAGAATTTATGGACTAATTGTTTTCTTATATTGCCCTTAATAAACACATTGGGTAAGTTATTCAGCTATATTAAAACTTTTGAGGTTCATGCATTATCACAACAGAGAATATTTCACATTATAGATAAAAAATTTATAACAAATACATTTTGTCTAAAAGAAAAGTTTTAATGACATATGTGACTAAAAATAACAAATTTTATCTGACTAAAAATGAGCAAACTTTTTTATCAAAAATATATGCCCAAAACAAATTTTATTATGAGGAACTAACATTGTTGAAGAATCTTGAACAATATTAGTTCCTATAGACTCCTAGAACAATATTATTTATTAGTTATAGAAAAGATTTAAACAAAATATCCATGTCAGAAAATTTTACCTTTACATCAATTGAGCCAGTTGATTTATACATTTCACCCAAAATGGCTGAAAGTAAAGATGATTTACCAGACCCCACTGGTCCTATTACAGCGATAAGTTTCCCTACATCAACATTCATATCAATATTTTCTAAAGTTGAAGAAGTTTCTTTATCCCAGAAAAAACTTGCTTGCTTGAAGGTTATGGCTTTTCCTGAAAGATTTGTAAAATTTAAAAAGCTATATTAAAAATTCATCTACCAGTGATCTACATACATTGAAGATATGAACTTCTTTCATTCCTCCTATTCAGAAAGATAAATGTCTGCTAAAAATTATTATATTTCTTATTAAAGCTAATGGCATTCTATGAGTATAATAAATATTTATGAAAACTTACTTTATATTTCAATAAAAAAGAGGAATTTGCTTTTGCTGAGATTATAATGCAAAGAAAGTATTTTTGAAAGATTTTGTTTTCACAACTAATTTTAGGAGAATGAAATTACCTTGGAAATAAGTACTTATTGCTAACAATAGTTCTAGATTTACCTGCTTTTGACAATATTACTTTACATTAGAAGAATTATAATGAGTAAGTCCTAAGCAATTATAAAGCTAGTAATTTTAATCTCATGCATAAATGTTTACTGATTTTGTGAATAAACTAAATATATCAATGCAAACCTATATATAAAAGCACTTAAAACTGTTTTATCTCAAGACTTCTGAGGTGAAGCAATAACCGTTTCAGCTTCTTCTGAAATGGTTGAGGGTTCAAATCACAGCACCATCATTGTGGAATTTTAAATTGATTTAATTAGGTTTGCCTTTCTGTTAATTCTAGAAGTTATTAGAACATTCTTTACTGGAATGGTGTTCCAGAATATTTTCCTATAGTATAAAAAGGCAAGTAAATTACCATGTTTATTTAGTTCTTAGTTCTATCAACTGAGTGTTGACTGCTAAATAAAATGCTTTAAATTCTTAATATTCAATTTTTTGTCTATTCTACAACTATCTATATAGCAATATTTATAACAGTAATAATATAAAACTTGGAGAACAAAGCTGAATGAGATGCAGGAATAAAGCATTTATGTATCACATAATATATAGTTGATTTAGAAACTTAGATTCTATTTTTGATGCAGTAAGTTGTTTAATAAAACAACTGGCAAATTTCACAATATCTTTGCAAAGTTTTTATAAAAAATTTTAAGAAAAAAATTAAATCATTGAATAAAAAATTATGTAGTAAAATTTTGATCTGTATTAAAGACAATTATAATTAATACATGTTGAAGTATTAAAAACACAATGAACTTGCCTTCTTCTGGACTACTACCGACTATTTCAGGATCAATTTCTTCTGAGTTAAGAAAAGTTTGAATCCGTTTAATTGATGTGATTGTCTAAAGAAAGACAGGAATATACATTACTATTTATTCAAAATATAAAGTATAATAATGGCATAATGAAATTTTTTTGATTACCTGAATTAACTCTGATAACCCATCTGGAATAATAAAGAGAGCAAATCTTAACTGGTCTAACAAATTCAAAGACACAAATGCTGTTGTTGGATCCAAAACACGGTTTAAATCAATGAGAAGGTATGTAGTAAAAGTTGCAATAGAAACCTAAATAAAAAGCATGAAATTAAGACTTTTATAAATGATTTTTTATCACTTGCAAGTACATAAACATACAGCTTCTTTCTGAATAAATTCTTTATAATGAAGAAATTGACAAAAAAACTTAATGAGAAAATTACACTTCAGTTAACTTCTAAAAAAATTATTACAGAACAAATAACTGTGTTACTATTTGTTTACTCATGTGACTGAATTTCTTCCAGAATATATGCCTGAGTAAATTTTAAGACAGGGGTCTATAAACTATGGCCTACAGGCCAACACTAGCCTATAAGCACCACAATATGGCATGCAAAAGTTTATTTTAGTTATATTGTAAAATTTACAATGTAAGTAAATATTGTATGAACTAATTAGGAAACTTCATAACTGGCATATTTAAATTGCACATTTTAACTGTAATTAATAACACAAGATCTATCCTAAAAACTTACAATCTAATACATAAAACGATTAGCATGAATGTATGTAAACATGATTTGCCCATAAATTGTACAACCTACAATCATGAAATTTGGTATACAGGTCCTTCATGACATAATACAGAATTTTACAAAGCCCTTTTTCAAATTTTGAAATAGTTTATTCAACTTTATTGTTAAATTAATTAAAAATTTTTTTTTGGCAACAATTTGTCTAATAAGTTGAATTTTATAGGGTTTTATTTTTTACCAATACTGATGAATGAACGCTATTCATGCATTGTATAATTTGCTATTGACTTTTAAAATTTTGTCAACTTATTATCATTTATTTTGGTTTTGTTTTTATTTGTTTTCATATATTCCCAAATTGTAATTATTTTTTCTTATCTGCTTTTTGCTATATGCTAATGAGACTTTAGCCCCTTTTAAATAACTTTTGTCTACTATCATCTGACTCATTCTGGTGTTATACTACCATGTTGAGCTCCTGCTATCCCCCCCCACAGGTTCAATATCTGATGGTGGCAATTTAACTTCATTTTTGCATTTTCAATTACTCTTATAGCCTCTTTTTACAGGCTTTTCAACAAGTAAAGGCATAAATAGGTAAATTTCACAAGGAAGTTAAACAATGTTAATGAGATTTATGAAGCTGTAACTTTCTAATGACAATTTTTCAAAATATGGTATTTGACACTTGCTGGGAAGTAACAACCAAAATTCTGAACACAGTAGAGTTCAACTCTGCACTATAGATATCTTGGCAGATAGGCCAGAAACAAAAATTTTTGTGCAATTCAAAATTACAGTATGTTGAGCCAGCTAGGTCTTGGCACTAGGACTTAGTACAGAAGTCAGTATGTCCCTTAGGCTAAACAGTTTTGAGACAGCTGCATTGAGAACTAATACCTCAATATGCAGAGTTAAATTTGTTTTAGAATTTTAGTCCACCTATATATAAATTAAATTTGCAGTTTGCTAGCTAAAATTAAGGTAAAATTATCTGGGTTTATTTTAAGATATAAAGAATGCATGTGAATAACAAAAATATGAATTTAAGTCTAAAAAAACCAATTAAAAGGCAGATTCATTTTCAAGCAAATGAACTCCTCTTTCTAAATACCTATCTTAATGTTTTTTTAAATAAACTTCTACAAAGAGCAAGTTATTTGATCAGAGAAACTGCTTACCATATGTTTGTATAAATGTACATGATATTTCTGGCATGTTACCTTGAAAGAACTTTATTTTGAAAAGGTGAAGATGCAGATCACAGATACGCCCACGTTATTTGAACTAATAAACACTATAAAGAAGTTGAATATGAACAGAGCCCCCGGTCCTGATGGAATAAAGGCTGAACTGTTTAAAGCTGATGTGCCGGATCTGAATAATGAGCTTTTAAAGGTAATCTGTGATGTATGAAATCGTGAACAGATGCCCATTGAATGGGAAGAGGGTTCATCCACAAAAAAGGAGACAAGCTGGACTGTCAAAACTACCGTGGCATCACGCTTCTTAATGTAGCTTTTAAGATCTTTTCTAACATTTTATTTTGTAGGTTTCTTCCCTAAGTCACGAATATCATAGGAAAATATCAATGTGGATTTATGGAGGGAAAATTCCCCACAGACCAGTTACACTCAGTGCGACAAATCCTTTAAAAAACCAAGGAATACAGAATTGATACATACCACCTATTTGTGGATTTCAAGTCAGCGTATGATTGTATCAACCAAAAGAAACTTTTTGAGGCAATGGGTGAATTTGGTATCCCGCCGAAACTCATGAATGTTGTCAAGATGACCTTGCAAAGTATAAAATGTAGAACTAAAATAATGTCTGATGTTTCTGAAGTCTTCTACACTGAAAGAGGACTTAGACAAGGTGATTCTTCGTCATGCATCCTATTTAACACAGCCCTTGAAAAAGTCATTAGGGACTCAGGGCTCAACTACAGAAACACAATTCTACACAGATCCACACAACTACTAGCATATGCCGATGACATAGATATAATTGGCAGAACAAGGAAAGATGTCATAGAGGAGTTTGTTGCTCTGGAAACTGCAGCAAGAGATATTGGATTAACAGTAAATGAAGAGAAAACTAAGTGTTTAGTGGTAAGCATGAAAGTCCATGATGTACAGCCTCTTCAAATTGGAAATTTTATCTTTGAGGGTGTAACTCAGTTCAAATATCTGGGAGCACTCATTACCAGTAAAAACGAGATTAAAGTTGAAATTGGTAACCGCCTTTTGATGGCAAACCGATGTTATTTTGGGCTAAAGAACCAATTAAAATCAAAATTTATCTCTGTTAACACGAAAATAAACTTATATAAGACATTAATTAGACCAATAATTTTATATGGCAGTGAGACATGGGCGATGAACAAAACTGAAGCGAACAGGCTCATGATTTTTGAAAGAAAAGTTTTAAGATGCATTCTTGGAGCAGTGAAAGAAAACAACGTGTGGAGAGGTTTATACAATCATGAAATTTACATAAAATTTAGACAGCCTGGCATCTTAAGAGTCATAAAGTCCTACAGAAGCAGATGGCTGGAACACATTTTTCGAAAAGAGGACCAAGAGCCTATTAAAAAATCGACGTTTTCAAAGTATGAGGGTAAACGCAAATGAGGAAGACCACCAATAAGGTGGATGGATTGTGTTGAGAGCGATTTGAGAGTACTGGGCATTAATAGATGAAGAAACATCGTGTCAAACCGTGCTGAATGGAGAAAGCTGACAGAGAAATCCTTGGCCTCCAGTAGGCTGTAGTGCTGAAGAAGTAGAAGAAGATGCAGATGCAGATATTGAGGAGGTGATATATAAAATTAATGGTCCGTGAATAGTTACTGATGCTTACACTAATTCAGTTTTAATAGAAGCTTAAAAATAAATACAATGCAAATGAAAGTATCAAATATGATACAAAAATTAATAATATAAACAACTCTTTATCTTTAATACAAATACATTAAGAAGCTACAATTCTGTTTCACAAGTATATTTCTTTACAGTCAACAGACAGACATACA
This sequence comes from Pardosa pseudoannulata, assembly GCA_032207245.1. Taxonomy (NCBI): domain Eukaryota; kingdom Metazoa; phylum Arthropoda; class Arachnida; order Araneae; family Lycosidae; genus Pardosa; species Pardosa pseudoannulata. Next base: position 29,582,700 of record CM063510.1, read on the forward strand.
AGTTTTGTTCAAGTTAGGATTACTGAATACAGCAAAATACACTAAACCTTTCCCAACACTAGCTGCACTGCAATAAAAAAAATAACTGTATTTTCTTATAAGAGATTGTTTGGGTTGATTAATAGATTAAGACTGTATGAGAGAGAAAATATGAAAAATTATTGAATTGTTCATGGAACTCAAAATTTTTTTGGTTGAACCCTAGAGTTCGAGGAGATGTCAGTTGAGAGCAATTGTTAAGGAGAATAGATAATTGTTTGCATGTATGTAGTTTTGGTCACACACTTTTACATGGGACACAGCTATAGTTTCAGTTCAAGTGAAGTTTTAGTTGTTGATAAATACCCAGGACCTGAGAATTGAGTATATTTGTTTTATTAATTCTGCAACTTGCTTTTGAAGAGATCATAACACAAGACTTACAGCAATTATACCAATAAAATATATAATTAAATATATTGCTCTACATAAAATATAAAAAGTACTATTAAGCCTTACCAAAATTGGAGTACAACTGAATACAAAACTAGTTATAACAAAACACAGCTGTGAGAAACGGATAAATCTTATTTCTTCTTTCCTTGTTTTTGAAACTTTTGAAGAAAAAGGCAATTCCCATGCATAAAATTTCAAAATCTGAAATAAAGTAATTTTAGAGCTCAACTTCAATATCAAGTTATAAAAGAGTTAATGTAGAGAAGATAAAGAAATCTGTAATTTTTTAAATATAAAATAAGAATAAAAGAGAAATGATATTTACTTTAATGCCCTGAAGAATTTCATTCATAAATTTTAGACGAAGATCCTTCAGTTCCATTTGTTTTTTCTAGGTAAAAAATAATAATAATAAAGTTGAAATATAGTCCTACAAATTATGCTTTCAAGCAACTCTCAATATCATATATCAATAATTGTGTAATTTGAATCTTACAGAACAATTTTATTTACTCTGTGAAAATTAAAAATGGATACACATGGAAGTTACAGTCAACACTTGTTTAAGTCCTCAAGCGTGAGGAAATGGTTTAAGATAATCAAAGTTTGTGAAACACACAAAAACACCATGTTGTATTTTATTTCAGGGTATTTGAATGTCATGAAAAAAAATACACCACCACAGCATAACAGTAAAACAAAATATTTTCCTTTATCAATATTTTCATTTTAATAAATGCTTAAATTGATTATCTGAAATAAGAAAAGGGCAGAATAATAAAACATTAGTTCATAATATGGATTAAAAAAATATTACCAAACAATTTTATAATGTGTAGTAATATTTTTAAACTTTAAGACTAAGGTCCTAAATGTTTTGTACTCACTTGTATTTTAATATTCATGTTATATTTTTTAATAGAATTGTAAATTTTGTAAAAAGAATCAAAAATATCATTTTTACATTTTCCAAGCATTCAATTAAAGGGTTAATAACTGACATTGCCTTAATAAGGTCAACATTTGTTATCATATTAATAACTACAGGAAATGAAGAGTCTTCTTTCCTGATCTTTGTCTTCTTGAGATGTTATTTCTGCAATATCTTCATTGTAGAATTCTCTGCCCATGACAAGTTTTAATTCTACATCTCTGTACTTTGATAAAATGTATAGTGTAGCCAAAAGTGTGTAAAATAATATATGGAGAGACAAAAGAGAAAATTCCTGACAAACTGCTCAAATTTTATAGTGCCAATATGTATTGAGATTGTTGCTTGAAAAATTCAAATGCACATTTTACATTATGAAGATAAATTAATGAAAAATAATTTAGTGTATCTCATTCCAAAAGGCACTACATACAAATATGAATTTATAGATTTGAAGGTTAACATTTGCAAGATGCTCACAGATGTGATAAAAAATCTCCAAACCTTCTGCCTCATAAGAAATGCAATATGTCTACAAAACTCCAGGTTATCCAGGTCATCACAGCTAATATACCAACCAGATCATTCTTAGCTCCCTCAAAAGATATAAAGCAGTGAATGGCTCCATTCATTCGAAAACCCTTTGGACCTTTCTAGAGGTATGGTGGAAGGAAGAAAACTGGACCTTGTGAATCAGCTAAGAATAGTACCATAGCTTCTTATTAGTTCTTTTGTTCTTGAATGTAACTTTGTGTTACATTAGAAAATCCTACTGATTCTGTTTGAAGCAGTTCCTGTACATCACAAAATTCACCATTCAAATTATTATTAATCTCTTTCACAAATGAGAAAAATATACAAATCTTATAAAACAATTAAAATTTGCTTCCAAAGAAATGTAATTTTGCTAAGCACTAATGAGCAAATATAGGAACAGCTCATGTGGAAAAAATTACTACTTAAAGATATATCTCTAAAACATTGAGATAAGCAGAGTAATGCGACTTCATGATAACAAGAAAAAAATTCCTATTGAAAATTACATCAGCATAAATCTAGGACTTCACAAAAACTTCAAGATAAACAAAGTCAAGTTATCAAGAGTGAACTGTATATTAATAGAAGTTAAATTAGTTTTTTTTCAACTAGGTTTAGATATTTCACATTTAAACAATACATTTAAATTATGCAGAAAGTTTAAAACTTACTGTGAACTTTTCACCAATTCTTGTCATGAAAAAACTTATAGGAATCAAAGTCAAAATAACAGTTACACCAGCCAAACATGCAGTACCTATATACTGCCACATCATAATTAAGAACAAAATTACTCTAAATGGAGCAGAAAAAAGTGTTGAAGCATACAAAGCAAACTGCGAGATTCTGAATACATCCACAGAAATTAAATTTGTTATGCTTCCACTTGTGTAATTTTTTCTAGCAGAACTTGAAATCCTTAGATTCTGAAAAAAAAAAAAAAAACTTTAGAATAAAATTACTCATAAAAATGTTACAGAACATCAGAAAAATGCATTTAAAAATGTAAATAAAAAAACTAATTTATTAAGTTACACCTAACATTTCTTAAAATATATGCTTCACAAGAGAAAATTATAAAATTTATATGAATTATTATAGAAAATATTTGATGTTTGTATTAGGCAAGTACCTCAAAACTAAACTGACTAAAAGGTGACTAAGTAATATAACTATTCAAAATTATAGCTTGTTTGACACCCTAAAGATAAGTTTAATATCAAGGTTATTGAGACTAGGACAAACATCTAAAGTTTTTGTATTCTAACAATGAAGTTAAAAGGATTTCCTTTTGTGTTAGATTACATCAGTGGTCTTTACAGCATCCTCAAAATTATATGATCTAGAGGCACAATGCTATATCTTTCTACCTAATGTCTAACTTACATATGCACTGAAACCTACAAATGGAGGTCACCTAAGGAACAACAATTTTGTCCTTTATTTAGAGGTGTTTACTATTTTGAAGTTAAAAAAAGAAAGGTGTTAGAAAATACTTGAGTTTCCATTTAATATATATATATATATATATACATATATATACATATTATATGTATGTAATCCATTTTTTATACAACTCTTTGACAAGGAGAAAGCTCAACAGCTAGCAGTAATAAAAATAGAGTCAGGCCGACATTGAAAAGAACGGCACAAGTCTAACTGAAATTTGATTCCAGAGCTGCTACAATGCACATCTATTCCACTAAATGACAGACAAAGCAAAATCCACAGAGGTTACTCTGATCGAACAGAGGTGCACCCAAGAGAAAAAACAGAAAGAATTTTTCAAACAGAAAAAAAAAAACTTAATAACTGAATTAAATACAATATCAGCAAAACCGCAAAACCATTTGCCGTCGACAGCTGGGAATCGTGCTGAATAGACAGAAAATTTAAATTTTTAGGATATAAAGCTTTGGGAAGATGTTAAGTAGAAAATATTCCTTTGATTAAACAATTTAGAGACTGGGAAAAAATATTTAAAGGAATTAGAATGGGAGAGAGGAGGTTTATAAGGAAATATTAATGTTAAATAATTTTGATACATTACATGTATATATATATATATATATATATATATATATATATATATATATATATATATATATATATATATATATATAAATTTAAAAATTAAAATTTGTTTCTATTAAAAATGATAGTGAAAATTTTGTATGTGAAACTAATGACATTTTACACAGGTTGATATTTAAATTTAAGAAACTGTGAGAAATCTTTGTTTTTGATTCACACCACATATTAGTTGAATTGTGAAGTAGTAAATCTTCTCAAAGGAAGATTCTAATTAAAAGTTAACTGAAGTTAATAAAATCTTTACTCATTCATTATACTAAATAACACATATTAGCTAATTTTCTCAACTAAATTTGATTCTAGAAAAACACAAAACTAACCATAATTTAAAACTTAGTATCTATTTAGTAAAATCAATAAAATAAAATGATAAAACTATCATTCTATGATTTATTAAGCTTTAATTATTTTAAAGAAATTAATATTTTTTTTCAATATTCCAAACTTTAAAAAAGTCATAGATACAAAACTCTAATAAAACTGATATAACCTCTTATCCCCTGATGTCCCTATTTGTTTTTAAGAAGTTCATACAGTAATTTGATATTTTAAAAATATATCAAATATATGTATAGATCTTTTTTTAATTAGTTGTGTAAATTTCTGCTGAAATAAAATAGAGTTTTGAGGTAATACTAAAAGAAAAAATTGTTCTTTTTTTGACAGTACCAAATGTTCACAAAAATCGTAAAAATTCTCAGCCTACCCATAAAATGAAGCTAAAAACCATAAACTTTACAGATAATCTGTAAAAAAAAAACAACTAGCAGGTATGGATATATTACAAAAATAAAAATAAATAAATAAATAAAAAATAAAGGAAACACCAAGTATATTTAGCGAACTCCTCCCACAGTTTTTTTATATTTATTTTATGTGTAATATTCCTTTTTATTGATATTATTTCCAAGCCATTCATCTATACTTGACTCATGCTTGATTATAAATAAATTTTTATTGGTTTTAGTTTTAAAAAATTCTTTTTATTTTCCTGTGGTAACCCCAGCAGTGATTCAAATGAATTCTGCAATATGGCACCTTTTTACCATATGGTACCTGTGTGTGCCAAACACTTTACACACATGAAACTCAGACTCTGATTAAGCTAATTCTGAATGATTATGAACATCCATGCTTACAATGGAATTTGAACCTATAAATTTGTATTAAACTGCAACACCCTTCCTATTCAGCAAATCAGGGCATGAAAAGACAAATATTCATATAAATTAATTAAAGCAGAGATTTAATGCAAGTTACAGTTTACAAAGATGTATTTATAATGTAAGTAATAATAATGTAATAATGTATGTAAATAATAATACTAATGTATTATGTGAAATATGTGTCTAATGTGTACATGTTATGTGAATATAATAATAATATTGTGTGTGTATATAATAATAAATTTATATGTATATGTTATGATGTATGTAACATTTACAGTTTACAAAGATGCATGGTCTGAAATGAGAAGTCTTATAGATATGGTACTAAAAACATACATAACTATTGTTTATAAAATGTAACAGCTATAAAAATAGTAAAATACATAAATAATTTCATACACTACAAATAAAAATATACGAGATTTTCTGAAACATATATTATAAGTCTGTTCCACTAAGACAGCTGTGCTATGTCAGCAGTTGAAAATGTTGGCATAAGAAGGATAATAGAAATGTATGTATTTTCATTCATTGCTTTAAAAAACAGTTAAGAATTTAATATTTGATGTGCATATTTGAAGATATATTAATTCTCTCCCGAAACAGACTAAGATTTAAAGTTATACAATATTGTTTTCTATGAAAGTAAAAGTTACTCTTATGGATACACTTCATTACCAAAATATCTGACACTTTTTTAAAACAATTTATGGAAACTTAAGGTTTAATATCATTAAATTAAGAAAAACAAATCAAATTCTAATGTGAAGTTCTGTGTGAAGTATTTTCTCCAATTCCTTTCAGATTAACAAATACATATTGTCTTCTAGTCATGTATAATCTTAAACTATTTTGGCAATCTTTATGAATTCAAAGTCAAGACCTGCAAATAAACATTCCATTTTGAATTATAAAATTTAACAATATATTATCCATGCTTAGTCCTATAGTTGGAGCTGTAAAACACTTAAGCCTTCTACCTTGTAATCAGAGTACACTGTATTTACCACAAAGTCAACATACAAGTGATATTTATTATATAAAAAAATAATATGTACAAATTTAAATTATCTATATCAGTAGTTTCCAAACTGGAAGGTGTGTCTAAAAGAATAGGCACCAAAACTTTTTCATATTGAAATTATTTTTAAACCAAGAAAAACACAAATAAAACTACAAATAAATAAACTGTAACATAAATAAATAATCTTGTTAATGAATGCTTATTTTTATTTCTCATACATTTTTATGCATGCAATTTAATTTTTATATAAAAATCATTGGAGTGAGATATTTAAAAATTAGTTCCTTTACAAATTTTGATGTGTTAGATGTAGTTTAATTCATAATTAAATATAAAAATAAATTTACACGTTTGTGTGTTATAACAAAACCTTGTTATCAGTCTATTAATCATAGTTTTTAGTAATTTGTTTTATAATAGTGATAGCATCATTTAAAATATGATTATATTATTATACTGATTAGAAATAAAAAGGTGTGGAGTCACAAAAAAATTTAGCTTAAAGCTTGCTACTAGCTAAGTTTGGAAGCTGCTGATCTATACAGTAGATGTTTATTCTGCTTTATTAAAATAGCTGAACAAAGCTTTCAATATTAGATGTATATATAAAGTGCATTTAAAACTGCAATATTTTGCTTTTTATACTTTTTAAAGTTAATTTTAAACATTAATAAAGATAATTAATTTCATACCTTTCTGAAAATTGCAGAGATCAGACAAGATTTAATTTGAAAAGATACCATTACTAAGTACATTATATAGTTATTTTGAATAGTTTTTCCAGCAAAGACAGCAATAAATATAGCTCCACAATAAAAATAACTTCTCCATTTGTAGTGATCATTTTTCACAAATTCCAAAATCCCACTGAAATGTTAAAAGTGAATATGATAAATTTCATTCAAATTATTAATATACAGATAAAATATAATTTTATACTGAAGACATACAAAGAAAAATTTAAACATTTAAAACATTAAAATAATTTGATCCTATAAATAGTAGATGATTTTTTTTTTAATTGTAAGATCTTCTACAGAATAAACATTGAAAAACTTGAAATATTAAGTAAGAAAAAATACACAAACAATTTACCCTAACATACAACATTTTTTCCTTTGGCATTCATACATGTACATGAAATATACTGTATAAAAGTGAAACATATCAATAAAATATGCTTCAATCTTATGTTATGCTCTAACTTTATATATCATTAATGGAAAAAATTTATAAGCATTCATAAAAATTTACAAATCATTTATGTTAGAATCTAATACATAGAATTCTTCTAAAATGTGCAGTAACTAAACATAAAAACTAAAACATACCTTCTTACAGCCCAAGTGCATAGCTTGTCAAATATTTAGTGAATGAGAAAAATGATATTTATTAAATATATGTATATATATATATATATATATATATATATATATATATATATATATATATATATATATATATATATATATATGTGTGTGTGTGTGTGTGTGTGTGTATATATAAGTGTTTATAGTTATTGCTTTCAAAGTTTCTAAAAATTCTACCAGTTCATATTATCTTTACTTCACATGCTATCCAAATTAAATTAAGGATGTAATCATTTGAGATTATATTTTCATGCTTCTTAAAAGAAAACACTGAAGTAATATTTGTTAAAAGTACCCTAATACATATTTTCTAAACTAAATGTCCATTCTCTCAGGAAAAACTGATAATGAATAATGATGTGAGGGTATGTGGATTTTTGATAAACAAGTTGGGGCCATAGTGTTTTAATAATGTCATGGTAGATGCGTAGCCCAGCAAAATGCTCACCAGACAAACATAAAACTGTACAAGTAATATTTTAGAGCACTTTAATGAAGCACAAATTAAGTACAAGAACTTTTCTGGCATAACTGCATAAGGTTTAAACTTTTCCAAGCAAGCATTGGCAATAAAATAAAATATGGGCTATATACTCATATGACACAGAAAGAAACTTTTTGACTATTATACACACACACACACACACACACACACATATATACACACACACACACACACACACACACACACACACACACACACACACACACACATACACTTGAGTTACAAGCCATGATGGGGAATAAGCCCCTTACACCTCAAGATTTTTCCTATTCTGTGCATAGAAAAAGTTTAAATCAATGCCATTTTAAAGAACATAAATTTAAAAAAATAAAGGGACATCTGCATATTTTTTTTATTCTCTTTCTTTTGGCAGACACTTATTTCATCAACAGGAGGTGAAACTTGGTAGCTAAATTTTGTCACCAAATTTGGCATTGTTTCATCTATTCCAGGTCATATGACCCTCCCTTCCTTTATACATTTTCAATGCATAATTTTCTTAATACAGGTGAGTATTAAAATACCAGTCATTAATGTATACACCACTCACACACACATATAAGCATGCATGTGTGTGGATATAAAGAAAATATGTACCTCACTAAAATGGAAATCCAGTTGTCATATTAAACAGCTGTGGTTGATGTTTAATAATGCACCAAGTTTTGAGTAAAATTTATCTTTTATTTTCCCTTTAAAATATTATTCTGGCCAAAAAAAGAGGCAATTATGGTATCTGACCCCTTTCTATCATTTAACGGTCATTCCAGCACAGACTGATAGTGAAGAGAGAAAACATACAAAAAGAAAATTTCTATGATGGGATCCTTATATAGATTAATTTTACTGATCTAACAGAAATAAAGCTATGTTGGAGATGTACAAGATCCACATGTTAGAAACTGCTTACTCTGAAATTGTCTAAGTGTTATCTTTTTCATATTGCCAAATAAATGTTAATAATTGTTACTGCAAATGATTTTTGATATGAATAATTGAATTTACACTAGTTTTAGGCATCATATATATATATATATATTCATAGAAATTAGAATAAAATAGAATTAAGTGCATACTTCAAATCTAGATTAAAAATTAAACATGTCCTAAAATACAAAAAAAGGATTAGAATGGATACTATGTATGCAAATACCGTTGGAAAATTTGGACTCCAATTTGGGCTTAAAATGTTTTTATGTGGCCACAATTCTTGTCCTAATCATAAACATAATAAAACAGTGTATACATGTGTGTGTATATATATATGTGTGTGTAGGTATATGATATAGTAATAAAAAATCTATATTTTTTGTACTTACTCTAGTACTAGAGGTGGTAGTAGAAGGCTTAATACAAATAATATCTCTAAAATAAAACCAATCAATAACCATGGCCACGTTGACTTCAACAAAGCCCAAGCAAGACTTTGCTTTTGGAACTCAGATGTGATTCTAAAACAGAAAAAAAATATTTCATATAAGCAATATACTTAAGCACTTAATTTAGTGATCAATTTATAATCAATAAGCTTTAAAATTTTTAATTCTTTATGTGAAGAAATCATAGAGAGAATAAGTAGTTAAGAAATGCATCTATAAATAACCAAGCAGTCGTTCATTCATAAAAATAAAGTACTATAAAATAATGAATTAAGCTAGGGGATATAAATCAAAATAAAACTTATACAATATGTAAAAATTTTATTTCTAATTTAACAATCCTAATGATTCAAATATACACATAAATGATAGACTAGTCTAATTAATTAACTCAGCAATTTTAACAGGTATATCTATTACAATTTTTAATTATATGAAGGTACTGAAATCTGTAATTTCTCAAGAAAATGATCCTTGGATTCTTCTAAATACCAAAGAAAAACCGCCTTTCAACTACATATCATTGACCACTTCATCAACAAATTGCTAATTTGTTTATTTTCATTATAGATAGTAAATTTTAACTGGGAAAAAAATCTCCAACTAGATGGCTAAATATGTATTTTTATGTTTATTCTTTGTCTGCAAATCAATAAAGATTGTATTACCTTTCTTCCAGCACAATGGACCTGACAGGC
>CM063510.1:29597841-29736295 GCA_032207245.1 Pardosa pseudoannulata
TTATTTGTGTGTGTTTGTGAGGTATATTGTAACTTCGTGATTTAGCGCTGTGCCTACATCAAAGAACTTTGCTTTGAGAAATGAACTTCGCTTATGTGGAGACAAATGCGTTGTTTTCCCCGGCACTACGACGTCTAGACCTTTGTGTTCTACACTAGCGGAACAACAGACCAGACAACCAGGCACCCAGACTAACAGCCACAAAAAAATACCCGACATTGGATCTAGCCGACTCGAAATTTCAGAGAGTCTCTGGTTTGCGGCCGGTCATAGTCTAACCCAGACCAATCCAGTTGGTTGAAGATGATCCAATGATGAAATTGTGGGTGAGGCCCTCTCTCTTAGAGGCCCCTTCCCTAAAAAAAAAAGACGAGAGAAGATTTTTTTTAAAGAAGTTAGCTAGTAACCAGCTAATTCGGAGGTCGCCTTGACCAGTCTCTCTATCGGAGAGTTTTTTTAGCATAATCCCACCTTGGGATTTTTTCTTTTGAGAGTTAGAGTCAGCTAACTCGGAGGTCGTCTTGACCAGTCTCTCCATCGGAGAGTTTTTTTAGCGAAAATCCCACCTTGGGATATATCTCTTGCTGAGATTGAGAACGATACCCTGTGCCTTGGGTTTTCTTTTAATATAATCCTCTTCAGGATTGATTGCATATTCCCCTTAGGAACACTAACTGTGTTTTGATATTTTTCGAAGAAAACCAGTTGTTATTTCAACTTATCTCGTGTAATTGAGAGTACTTTCTACTTAATTACTTCAGTGAACTTTCGAGCGAGCTATCGAATAGTTTCTTCCGTCAGATCGCCAATATTTCGGCAGGTTTGATTTGGTTTGGAGCGCTACGGTCTACTGTTTTGCACACGAGGGCTAATGAGACCGGGACCTACTGCTTAAAGCCGATTCCGAACGGCTACGAACATCCATGCCATAGTGGGATTCGAACCCACGGACTCCGGTACCGACGATCAGCGCCCTAACCAATCGGCCAGCGTTCGGCCCAGTATTTCGGCAGAGTCAGATCTTAGATATTGCACGTCTCTACTCAGGCCTACGTGTATCAAATCACATACCTGTAATCTGAAAATTTTTATTTTATTTTATTTATTTATTTTTTTTGTGTGTATAGATATAATGTATATAGCAGAGGTGTAAATAAATCAATTATTCAAGAAACACCTGATTCTTCATTGTCACCTAAAACGGGGACCGAATATGTTACAATATATAAAAAAATTCTATCAAAATAAAAATTTATTAAAAAAACACACACGTTCAAAAGTTTATATCAATAGACATAAAATGGCTGCTTTAATTTATTCCAGAGTTAAAACCCTGCATAAATGTTATTTTCAATCATAGAATCAGGTTTTTTTGTTCATCAGTAGGAACTGTTAAATAGTTTGATATTAATGTCACTTCAGAGTTCTTCCAAAATCATTTCCTCAATATAAATTTCATTGAAACTATTTTAGTTAGAAAAATATCTTAGTAACTTTGGAAAGCCATTTTTTTAGCAATTGATACAAAAAAATTTTAACACTAGAACAGCAGGAAGGGTCATTTTGATCCAAAAATTACTTTGTGTCCAACTTTCTCAAAAAATTACTAACAAAATTTAAATAAATTTCTTGACTTTTCTTAATTTTATTCCCATAAAATCTATGAAAATATAATGATGAAGAATCTGTGCATATGTGAAAAATGGTTCATTACTACGCTACGTGTGGAGACAAAACTGGAGATATTTATTCTAATTGTAAAATGCTAATATGTAGCAAATGTACAAAATATATATAAAAAAAGTGAACTGTATAAGAAAACTTGGTTGGTAAGAAACTAAAAAATTCCATTAAAGTTGTCTATATATTTTTCTAACTATATATACTTTTTGATATAAGTATTCCTTCTAGTTTTAAAATTGTAGAAGGAGTTTCGATCTTGTAGGTCTATTTACTATGACAATACAAGTGACTAACCAACAAATTGTCACCACTAAAACTGATCACCAACTGTAATACTAGACTCAAGACTCGAGTTGGTGTTACATGGGCCCCTGTTTTTTCGGCGGCCGACGACGGACACTCCGAGAGAGGGTGAGGAAGCCCTGTTCCAGGGAGGTTCGACAAGAGCGAGAGAGGGATGCCACCCCCGCCCACGCCAGCTGCGGAAAAGGACATTTTTCCGTGGAGGAAGAAGCTTAACCAAGGGGGGAGATTCCACCCCGGCCCTCGCGAAGAGGAGTGGAGAGAGGCCCGCTCGGTTCGACGGAGAACGGGATTCTTGTGAAAGGAGCTGAGACCGAGGGAGGTGTTTTCCGCTCGGCACAATTTGTTTTTTTCCTCGGTCTTATTTGAGCCCTGTTTTGAGTATGATTTGGAGTGTACATATGTCTTAACAGAATTTGTAAATAAATGTTTAGTCCAGAGTTTTGTCGCTGCAGTGCTTAATTGTCGGCAATATAGGCTTTAATCGAACCCAAGATACCTGCTCCAGTAACCATAGGCGAGCAGGTATAGAAACTAGGCGTGCAGACATCTGAAAGTGCAGCCGGGGACGCGCGAGCGTTATACCAACTATACCAGGAATGCAAAAACTTTTTTCAGAGTGGGCCAAAGCACAAAAAATTTCCAGGCCAATATAGTTTATTCTAAAAAATTATCTGTAAAAATTGTTTTCAAGTCCATTCACCTTTAACATCACAAACTATGAAATGACTATGTTTTTAGATTTTTTTGGGTTCAAATATTTTACAAATATCCACAATCACCCCTAACAGCCACTAGTAACATCTCAGTTTCACTACTATTCCTATTTGTGCTATCTGTCTGTAATCTTTTCATATGAAATATATAATATTAAAACTTGAGCCAAAAAAGGAAGGTACTGGATAGAACTTAAAATGAACATTTTCTCAAATACAAGCTCATTAATACTGATTTTTTCTAGTTAACGAAAAAAAAACCTTTCATATCTCTCTTTCTGTCTGTAATTTAATCATTATTACTCATATAATTAAACAATAGTGGAAAGGGATTAGCAACACACTTGTAGATAATCAGTTCCCTTAATTTATTATATAAATATTTTTTATAAATATTATATAAAAATTTTGAAAGACCATTTTGTAGATAGGCAATGTCCCACGTTTGTGTGTGTGTGTGTGTGCTATCTGCCTAGCTGTTGATGAATATAAACAGTTATTTTCTTTAAAAAAAACCCGCTCAGACCATAAAAGTCTTCCTAAGCCGGTGACTGGAAATACAGCACTGTATTTCCGGCACTCTATTCTGGAAATACAGTGCTTTCCCTTTCATCAGTTGAAGTATCACTCAAAATAAAGATGTCTTTCTCCCTTGGTCAACCTCCGAAAATAATTTCTGGCTACGGTCCTGTTGCTTAGGATACTTTGGAATTACTTAATGAGTATTTTGTAAGGAAAAAATGTTTTAATAGCAGTAATAGAGAAATGATGAAATACATTCTTTCAACCAGATAAAGGTACTGAAATTTTACTTATTTTTACTAATTACTTATTACATTATCAATAAACTTGCACATATACATAATTTATTGTATACATTTAAAAATTATACCAAACATTGTTACTCACACTATATTTGATGATGATTGATCTATGCATTAAAGCACCACATACTGCAAAGCAGATCCAAAATGAACCTAATAATGTAGAGGTAGTAATGCCATGGGTTTTGTGTTTCAGCATCAATGCAATGACTATTAACTAAAAATAGAAAAACATTTGTTATAAATCAGTGCCGTGCGGTCCATATGTGCAACATGTGCACTGCACACCCTAGCAAAATTATGAGAGACAATAATTTTCTGCACCTATGTCTACCTCTCTTTATATGGTATATAATAAATATTATTTATAATATATTCAAGTATTATGTTGATTTGCTATTCTCACAGTGCGTCCGGTACTAGGTGCTGCACTACGTAGCGCGTTCAAAAGCAAACAAACATAAGAAATTTTTATGTCTACGCACTGCACACTAATAGAAAATCACGCTTTATATGTATGGCCTACTGGAGAAGCACAGCATACTATGGCACTGAGGCAAGTGCACTATTTTTCCTGCACTTGGCATTCAGAATCATCCGAAGGTACTGTTTATTAAGCGTTGTATTAAAGCGGGGACTTACGTGCTGAAGCGTTTTGGTTTTTGAACTGATTAACTGGGCATACGATTTTACAAACGGTTAATGTTTAAATTTATATATTGTAAGATTTTGTTTTCATGGAAATATATAAGAAGTATTTCATCAATATAAAGGGAAATGTTTTAGTGTGGTAAAGTAATTTCGGTGATGTATTATATTCATGGAAATAATTCGCTGAAAAACAATTTTGTTTTGCTAGACAAAAAAGAAACGAATTCTAACAGAACAATCCAAATTTTACCATTCATTCTGTTTTACGTCAGTATATAAGTTATATCTGTAACACCATATCCCTGGTTTTGTTTTTCAAAATTGTGAAAATGTTTTTCGCAGAATATATGATTTCCAAATGTTAAAAACAATTAATAAATATAATTTAATACACTGACCGAACGAGAAACCGTTCGTTCTATTGCGCCAGCGCGCAGTGAAATCCTCTACACGTGGACTAGACTTTCGGTTTTTCGGCAACAATGAGAATCCTGATAAAGCACCGCAGCGGCGGGCGTCGTATGGTGCTATGTTTGTTGAAAATATAAATTTTTCGTGGAAATATAAGCTTTTCGTTATTTTATTCGTAATACGGATAGAGTATGGATTTTGTGTAAAAATGAATAATAAACGTTAAAGAAGTGTTTAATGTACATTTTAAGGGTTATTATTATTGTTGTTGTTGCTCTCTGCACACCCTGCTTGAACACCTACCGCACGCCACTGTTATAAATAGTTCTTTCCAAATAAAGCATAAAATTTAATGAGAAAGAACTTACATAGGTAAAAGATCTTGAAAATGCCGCAATTATAGTAGATATTGCCACATCCCCATCTGTTGATATCTTGTATATATACATAGAACACCACACAATGCTAATAATAAATAAAAATATTCCTAAAACCTGAAAAATAAGTAAAATTTTAAGAAATTAACAAACTAATGTTAAAGCAAAAACTGATATTACTTCATAACAAACAGTACAATATCTTTCACTAAAGTATCAAAATTAGTAACATAACGATACATTTTAAAGTTTGATTATAAGTTAATGTTATTCTTTGGATCTGAATTCATACCCTTGGGACTGGACAAACCAGACCAATGTGCATAGAAGTTTTAACCCTTTAATGCCCAAGTCATTTCCGCCGATTACATTTCGGAGCCTATCTTAAATCTAAGTTAATATGGACTGTACAGAACGAAATAAATTTGAAGATCAAACAATTTTGAATACTAGAGCATGTCACGTTAGTGATCAGTTATCGTTTCAAACATAGAGTGACATTTATTTAAAAAAAAAAGGAAAAACTTCCTGAAAAAAGATTTATTTGATATTGCAGGTAAAATAATCTCTGCAAAATTCTGTAGTGTAATGGAAAAAGCAAATTTGTCATGATCTCAGTCTGTACCTGCCGAAAAAGTAAATTTATGAGGGCTGATCGAAAAATCATAAAATCTAGATCTAAATGAAAAAAAATATAAATAATAGAAATTACTTGAAAATTTCGTAGATTGTTTATAAGATTGCCCATTACCTACTCTCAAAAGGAAAATTTGTTCTAAGAAAACATACAAACTCTACAAGCTATTTTTTAGCCGTATCTAAAATGATACGCCAGGGATTAAAGGGTTAAGAGGAGCATTTTAGGCTTATTAGGCAAAAAAAAAAAAAAAAAAAAAAAAAAATTTATGTTTCAAGGCTTATTTCAAATCTAGATTTTACTCTAAATCTTACTATTGCTTTAAAAGTTTTGCTTTCTTTGCTAGTAAATGTAGCTAGTAGAGAGTTAAAAATTAAAAAAAAAAAATTCTTACACTACACAATTTTTAGGTTAAATGGTTTATCTATATTGGCTATTGAACATGACAATAGCTAAACAAATTGATTTTACAAATTTGATCTGGAAACTTGCAGAATTATATCAGAATTAAAAAAAAATTTGGATTTTAGTATATTTTGATTTTAATTGCTTTCGTGGTTTTCAATAAATAAATTTTGTTATGCTTCTTTTTCTTAAGAACTATGTAAGAAATTTCAAGACTTCCTATCTGAGAATGCAGCTATTCTGCAGACGGTGTAAAAATTCAGCCATATCGGATTTGGGAACAGATACCACCATAAACTGTTTTCAAGTGTATTGGTGACATCGAAAAGACGTAGCCGAATATAAGTCACTCATTATTATTCAATATTTTTGGCTTTTTTTCGTGCGGATGTCACTGGCCACAAAAATATTTTATGTTTTTCTATCCCTAAACTCTCTACTCTCTAGTTTTGTGTTATGAACTCACGAATCCACCCTTCAGGGTTCATACTCTTTCCACAGAAAAAAAAATTAAGCACTTTTTAAGCACCTTAATTTACATTGTACTATGATCGACCTACAGCCAAAGCTTAAAAACTGAAGCTTTTCATGAGCTTTATGACTTGTAAAATGACATTAAATAATATATATAGATCAATTTAATAATTTTACTAAACACAATTGCTAATATCTCATACTTTATGTTAAGACATCTTTCTTTGCAAACATAAATTTTAGAACAGAAATAGTCCTTATTGATCAAATGCCCCCCCTCCCCTCCCTAAAAAAATCTGAAATATTTGTAAAGTTAAGAAAGTAGTATCTGTGGTGGAAGATCAACAAGTTTCACATCATAGTAACAGTGTTTTTACAGCAACATAGATGTAAAATATAGTAAAAAGTACTTCTGTATCATAAACAGGTAAATATAATATTCACACACACAGGGAAAAAGAAGATGCAGTATCTACACTAAAAAATGTTTAATTATGACATACTCAAAACAAGATTCAAGAAATTATCAATGCTATTTTAAAAATGTAACTGAAGAACTATTTCCATTCATAATAGAAGATGAGAACCAAAAAATATAGGAAGGGGGGAAAAATAAGAGAATATGTCTAATTTTGAAGTTCATTTTTCTTTTCTTCTATACATTTTTTAATTGGTCTAACTCTTCTTTCTTATCTTTAGCTTTGTTGAATGGATTGACGATTAATTACCAAGGGAAATAAAAATTCAGCAACCGATATTTGGGAAAAATAAGCACTTTTTGAGCACTTGGAAAAATTTATAAATTTTAAGGCTACGAAAAGAAAATTAAGCACTATTTACGGACTTATTAGGGACCTTAAAAATGGATCTACAAAATAAGCACTTTTTAAGGATTTTAAGCACCCGGCTGAACCATGCCCTTCTATCTCTTTGCTCTTTTATGTGTTTATTTTTCGCTCGTTGTCATTTTTGTGCTTACTGACAGAAGCCTCTGGATCGAAGGGCTCGGCCCATATGGTCCAGTTGCCACATCGCCTTTAAAGAATATAAGACACGAGGTTTGATTCGGAGCAGTACGGTCTACTTTTTTGTTACATGAGGACAAATAAGACCGGGACCTGCAGCTGAAAGCCGACTCGGAATGGCTACAAACATCCATGACGGCAGTGGAATTCGAACCCACGAACCGTAAAACCGAAGAGCAACGACCTAGCCATTCACGTGATACACGGAGAGAGGTAAGAAAGGCCTTGATCTTCAGAGGAGGCGAGATCAAAACCCAAGTGTTGAGGCCATTCCATTTTTCCCGCTCTCAGCTGCAGAGGAGAGAGAAGCGACCCGACACCGAAAGGTGTTGGAGGTTTGGTTTTGTTGTCAGATCATCAGACAAAGGAAATTTTCGGTGACTGCTCAATAGATTTCAACCTACGATAGTCCGGCATTGAGTTGATAAATATATATGATCACAGGTCATAGTGAAGACTCTGCAGTCTATGATAAATCTTATCTTGGTTGATGGCAGTTGAGGACTTTGAAACTGGTTTTTCTCCTTCTCCGAATAAAGGGTAATCTTCAGAGCACCTGGCCCGGTTGGGCATATCTCCAGTAAGCAAGATAGGATATTTAACAAGGGAGCGGTTCATTATGTATATATTGTATATCAAGATGTCAGTTACAGTATAGTTATATTACAACAGTAAAAAGGAATATATATATATTGTAACGTACTGGAGATATGGTAGGCGAAGCCGTCAATGAAACAGGCTAGAAAACTGTTTAATCTAGACTAAATATTTTATTCAGGTGAATAAATCATGTACAGGTTCAGTATATAAAATCTTCTGGGATCTCGCACGGAGATAACATTCACACAGCTACGATGCGTGGGTACTGGGTACAGTGTGGCTAGGGCTTCTAAATCCCTGGATCAGTTCACTAATTAGTACCGGTAAGAAACGAGGACACTATAACCTCCGGGCTGACGATTAGTACAGTCAGCTTTCACACTAAGGTTCGAAAGCTCAGAGTGAGTATCACGCTGGAGTTTGTGAAGGAAACTCGGGATGCAAGAAGACCAAAATAAGAGCAAAGGTCCCGTTCAGCGACCTACTTCTATGCACGAAGTAAAAAAAAAAATAGTAAGATAACGGGAATGGGATCCCAAAGTCGAAAGTAGACTTCTTAGCAAACAGAGACGCTGGCAGTCTCTAAAGCAAGCAAACTCCGGAAATCGGAGTGGACTCCTCTCGAGCTCCACACAACAGCTCCAAAAGCAACTCTCAAGAAGAAGCCTCAAGAAAAAAAAAAAAAAAAAGCCCCGTCATGGCTCCGCCACTCTTCTTTTATAGTGGTCCCGGTCCCCTTCACCCGATTCTTCTGGAACCTTCCAGAACCAGGATGATGCAATCTTGCGGTCACTTCCCGCCTGGGTCAGCTGTTTCTTTTCCAGATGGGGCCGAAAAGCCGTCTTTAAATCAGCCGACCCAAACAACTTAATTTCTTTTTTCGCTACCGCTAATGGGCGCACAGGTGGCACTGTAATGTAGCTCAATTTACAATCTTGTCCCCGAGTCTTTTCACTCAATAGTCTCACAAAGTCTCAGACTCGCTGGCTCCAGTCACGGATAGTTTTCAATTAAGTCCGGGACCTAGTACACAAGCGTATATTTTTAGGCACACCCGTTTCTACCTGCCGCTAACCGTAATTGTCCGCTGCGAAAGGTCACCTTCCGCTCCTCTTTCGTTAGGGTCATGTAACGGATCGTTACAATATATATACATATATAAAAACATATATATACATATATGTATGTATGTATATATATATATATATATATATATATATATATATATATAAAGTAAAGTAAATAAAAATTAAAAAAGAAGTTAAAAAAGGTCTTTAAGTAAAAATATCAAAAGTGGTTAAATATGATTAAAAAGAAATAAAAATATCTGTAATAATGAAACAAAAGAGAATCATACAGAAACAAAATTATAAATTTAGCATAAGTAAAATTTTACAGTATGAAAGAGTGGCATATAAAAGTAATATCATGCAGTGGGCCTATCCCAAGACATAGAGAACTGTAGTGATGGGTAGACAAAAGTATTTAGCTTAGATATTAATCTGCTTAAAGCATACAAGTGCCTAAAAACAGCTATAAAATAATAGAAATATTGAAAAAGTATTAAAAGAAATAGTCGAAAGAATTTAAATAAGTAAAGAGGCCCTAGGTCTCCTTCTGAATTCCGGATCTGCGAAATCGTAGTCCGCTGGCAGCTCAGCAACAATTTCATTAGGTTTGGTTTTGGAGAGCTACGGTCTACTTTTCGCAACACGAGGGCTAATGAGACCGGGACCTACTGCTTATCGCCGATTCCGAACGGCTACGAACATCCATGCCATAGTGGGATTCGAACCCACGAACTCCGGTTCCGAAGGCCAGCACCCTAACCATTCGGCCATCGTTCGGCCAATCTCATTAGGAATATTATTTAATGTATTAAAATATCTTTATGAGAGTTTAAGAAAATGCTCTTTAATGGTTGGTAAGTTAAGATCTCGCCGGATTATGTCATTACGAAGGTAGCGAGGTGTCTTGACAATACGTCGTGTGGTTTTTCTCCTAACATCAAAGACATCCATCATGCGTAACTAAAGTTGGTATGTGACGCGTTTACATACTGGGCCATGATTATTTGTCACCGTCTATCAGCAATCAAGGTAGTCATGTAAGGCTGTATCCAGAAAATAATTTCACTCTGGGTCCGACTTATTCATCAAGATGAAAATTAGCATTTTTTTACAATGTAAAGAATGAATGAGCCTACGAATACTTTCAAAAGCTGCTAATATAATTATTATAATAATTGTTATATAGCACAACAATTTATATAAACATATCCAATCAAGAGATAAAAAATTGTTTGTCTCTGTTATGTACTTTCGTACATAAAGTACAAAAAACTTACAGACTTCAAAATAACTTGAAAAACAAGATTTTCCGAGGTTTTCGACCCCTTCTGACCATCGAAAAATCAAGTTTCTTAAATTGTAATAAAAATGGGTTTCCTCAGCAATTTAATAAAACAAACGATTTTAGTCTAATTTGAAAGATTAAATGTCTTTTCCTAACAAAATCTTACAGACTTCAAAACAACTTCAAAATCAAGATTTTCCGAGGTTTTCGGCCCCTTTTAACCATCGAAAAATAAAGTTTCTTAAATTGTAATAAAAATAGGTTTTTCGGAGAGTTTTTCCCCAGCAATTTAATAAAACAAACGATTTTAGTCTAATTTGAAAGATTAAAGGTCTTTTCTGAACAAAAACTTACTTGTAATTGCGAACTGAAACAGTCATTTTTAAAATGCTCTTAAACTTAAAACATTATTTAACTTCTGTTTGTTTACATTTTCACTCTTTACAATTAATTTCTAGAACATTCTTAAAACATTGGAAACTAAAATCTTGAATGCTAGCACACATTTCTCATTAAAAATGCTGATATAGACTAAAAAGAAAAAAAAATGGTCATTTCTTACTTTCTAGCATGCGTTGTAATAAAACAAAATAAAAGATCCAGAGACATTAAAAAATTAATAGGAATATTAAGATATTCTTATTCCCCTTTCATCCGAGCCTGATTAAAGCACGGGCCGACTGGGCCCCCTAATTTTAGGGACCCCTAAAATTTGTACTTAATTATTAAATTTTAAATAATTTTTATAAAATGAAAATAACTTTTTAATAATTTTTTTTATAAAGAAAAGGATTATTGATTTAAAAATTATTATTGCAATTTTATTCTCTTATTAGAAACTATTAAAGTAAATCAAATGTTGAGTTTAAACTTTTAGCATTCATTTATAGATAGCTCATAGCATACATAAAGAAATTTATTATAGTTTGCAGTAATTAAAAGAACATAATACTGGAATAACAGTTTATTACGTTTAACATTTATAATATGAATCTTTAAGAAAATAATTTACTAAATATTAAAGAAAAAAAAGCATTTATCTTATAAATTATATAATATAAATTATTAATAAATTAAAAATTTCAGCCAGTTATAAAGAAATATTAGCACTTTTTATTATATTTCTGGAACTTAAATACAATTGTTATTTGCTTAAGAATTTTATTATTTTATTATTTTTTTTCTCTTATTAATTTTGTCTTAAAATCTACGAATAGCTATTATTTGTTAATCTTACCTATGCCATTTTATTTTATTTTTTTATATAAAAACTTAGTTGCAAGTGTTACAGTTTACATCCTTGAGGATAAACAGATTTTTGGCATTCGACTGTACTGCAAAGGTATGTAAACATAAAAAAAATTAATATAAACTTTCCTCCATAAATATTCGTTTGTATCCTCTTTTATAAACTGTTTCTTCTTTTTTTTCCTTGAATGGTGGGTATGGGGGCCCCGAAAGACTACCAGGCCCTGCTCCGAACGTTGCCTTGATCGGGCCCTGCTTTTCAATAGATAATCAAATGAAAGATTTCACTGACAATCAAGATTCGGAAACTATCCAGTAATCGGGTGTGGTGGGACGCAACCTCAAATTTAAAAGATAATGTTTATCAAGCACTCTGAAATAGGCAAAATGATACTTTGTAATAAATTTCACAACAAAGAAAATTGAAAATTAGAATGTGAAAAATATCTCATGACTGTAAGCGTTACGGTATTCTGTGCAACTAACGGCAAGTTAAAGATTTCATACCTGTAAAAGAAAACTCGTTCAGCAAATTTCAAAAGAATAAACTTTTTTTTTTCAACATAGTCTGTTGCTCGAAGTACTTTAAAGTCTCCTTAACACCATACCATAGGATCGTTAAAAATTTTAGCAATTTTGATATTTCTCAGACTTATTA
Source organism: Pardosa pseudoannulata (assembly GCA_032207245.1). Taxonomy (NCBI): domain Eukaryota; kingdom Metazoa; phylum Arthropoda; class Arachnida; order Araneae; family Lycosidae; genus Pardosa; species Pardosa pseudoannulata. The sequence continues at coordinate 29,610,209 of CM063510.1, forward strand.
TAATAATTTTACATTTACCAAATATTTTTACACAATGCATGAGAAAATTAATTAAGACAAACTTTCTTTCACCTTTTTCTACGACATATTTATGTGAGACATTTTCGTTTATAACCACCATACGAAAAAAATATGGTACCTAAAGGGTCAGTCAAAACTAAAGAATAAAGAATGCGGTGTCCACTATTTTGCCATGATCTGAAAATCCTTCCTCACTGAAATTAAACTGGTACACCCTTCCTATCGATACTCAATCCTCGCATATGCGCTGTTAAAAAAGGGTAATAATCTTCCAAGTGACTACACTTAACAAACAATGTTTGTAGTAACCCAAGCTTTTAATTTATTTTTATTGTATTATATTTTTAATTGGAGCGCTATGTCAAAATGGCGAATGGAGGACTAGAACAAATAGAGAAATATATGAAATCCACAAACAGTTAGATGTCATTTAGATAAACAGAAGGAGTCCAATGGCTAGGCCATGCGGAGAGGATGGAACTTAGTAAAACAAGGCTCATAAAAGAAACCCCTTGCAGATCTATACTTAGAGTAAGACCAAGGAATGCATGGATGAGGTCGAAAATGATTTAAAGAGTTGGGAAATCACCAACTGGAAACTAAAGGCATATAGTCGTGAGGAATGGAAAAAAAATCTTAAGGACCCTCCACACTATGGTCCACTGCAAGCCATTACCGCTGCATGGAAGGGGTACAGCTTGACGATGGCAGACGGTAAAACGGACGTCATGGCAGAGGATGGCTTCGGAAGCGGTATTTCTCCAAACATCAAAGACAGCCAGATGTGCTCCTAAAGTGCGCAGTAGACTCCATGGGCTCATCCACGTGCTCGGCTCATTTAGTGGCCCAAAGTGTAGATGCAACCCATGAACCATCGTCCAAGGTCGCCATTAAGACCAGAACTTCAGTGGTGAACAATTAATTAGCCATAATAAGGAAGAGGCATTAAAGGAGGCCAGGGCCCTTCAAGGGCTGTAGTGCAATAATGATGATGATATCTTTAAATTTGTTACTTATTTAAAATATTCACATTGTTCTATGTTTAAAAATTAAAATTAATGACATAAAACTGCAAGAGTATGTTACAGTACAACTGAAGAAAATGACAGTTTCACTCACGCGTGTGTCGACTTTGCATAATGCTTACGGGGCCCCATAAAGTTTTCATAAATATTATGGGATCCCCAAAAAGTTTAAGAAATCCTGATGTATGGCAAATGATAAAATAATTGTTACTCCCCAATCCATACTACTCTCTCTAATATAAAACCAGGTAATGCAATAATATATACAATATATACCTCACAAATATTTTATAAACAAAAAGAAAGAAGTGATATTTTTAAACTTACCAGTTTTAAAATGATACGCCACGTCCATGGCAATGAATGGTGTGGAGTATTCTTTGACAAACAGTATAGATTAAATATACCAAAAGCACTGTACAGCAAACAAGGTGTGAATACTAATAAGATGTCCTGAAAACAGGAGGAAAAATCAGGAACTTCAACGTTCCATGTTTCCTTTAAATCCTGAAAAAGACCAAAAAGAATATGACATTTAAAACACAATGAAAAAAAAAATTACTACAACATATAAAATTGAAGCTTAAATGAAAACAAAGATCGTATCGAGGGCTTGACTTATGGCGGGGCATTCGGGTCCCGCACTCTAGGGGGGCCCCAAATTTTAAAAAATACATATTAATTTTTTGGTACATCTCAGAATTCGCTCATGTTTTCCGGCATACTACCCGGAAACATGAATTTTCTTTTGTTAATGACAAACTGGAGTGTGTATATTGTTGGTGGGCTACAAACGTCAGTAAATTAAATTTATTTCATAATTTTAAGCCAAAAATAAGCTTTTGTTTGATTAAAAATACTTTGAAGCAATGTTAACGTTTTAAATGTGTATATTATTTAAAAGATTGAAATACCAAATTAGTGACACTAATTTACAAATTCGTCTCTTCCGAGAGGGAAAAAAATCTTAACTACTTTTTTTTCCCTCTTGAAGTGGTTAACAAATCAGAGAAAATATATTTATCCAAAAACATCTTATATCTATTTTTTTTCCTCTTTTTAAGATTTAAGAATGAAAAGAAAGTTTTAAAATTGATGATTTAAGAATAAAAGTATTTAAGTTTTGGAATTTTGTAAAATAAAGTCTCACATGAAGCTTTCTCGATGTATAATTTTTGGCCGGATGTATTGCAGGATAATTATAATATCCAATTATCCGGTATAAAAGCCAGATGCAGTATGTTGGCCGGATAACCGTTGAATCCCTAGTTAAAATGAGAATTGCAACATTCCTTTAACGTCAAAAGGGGAGATAAGATTTCGAGCTTATTTTACTGGAAAATACAGTGCGTATCCACTTTACTATGGATACTGTAACGTCACAGGATCCTCGGGTAGCGTGTGGGTGTCGAAGTAGTTATGACACGATGTACAGCTTAGACCAATAACAACGTTTATTCTTGATTAAAATGGGGTTATGTACAAATTTTCCGAATGGAAATCACAGGGCTCAGGTGAGCTGGTGCGGATCTAAAAGTCCCAGGTTCGAGGCGAACCAAAAAAAAAAAAAAAAAAAATCTGCGGTAAGGTGCCGACAGATACCGTTGTACAGAAGTACAACTGGGACTCCTTGAGTCCCACACAAAACTGGAGAAAAGCTCTCTCTAAAAAAAAAAAAAAAAAAAAAAAAACCCGCTACAAGGCGAAGTCTCCGCTTGTTCTCGTTCTGGGAACTCTCCGACGATACACTCGCGCCGCCTGACATCTCCGTTCGCCTTTTCCCATTGGCTCTTCTTTCCCGTGTCGCCGTCCTGCTAGCCTCTAACTGAAGCCTTACAGTCTGGCATTTCGGCGTCGTGTCCGACCTTCCAATCACCCCGGACATCTCAAGGCGTGGTCGAAATGAAAACCCTTTGTAGTATAATGTCGAAAACCCAGACAGAAAGTCGTTTTGGCCTGGGCTTTAACACAACCTCTTTGTGAAGCCAATGGGGTGTAGCGACGTCACAATACTCTTCCGTTTATAATCGGGGAATTCCCCCGCCCCTTTCGCAACTAAAGAGCTTTATGTTGGTATTACCCCTGCAAATGGAAAATCACTATAATTTTAGTTTGGCAAAGTTTCGTGAGCTTTAGAGAAACTCTGTACTGAATCAGGTTCCTGTTCATCTTCCTCCACTCTAATCTCGTTGAACTATCACCGAATGGGTAGGGCGCTGGTCTTCGGAACCTAAGTTAGGGCTACAGTGGACCCTTAGAGCAAACTTTTTTTCTTTTAAATGAATTTCCTTGAAGATTGACTATGTTATTAGTACTATTGATATATAAATATTTTAAAACTTTGAAGGCAAAATATTAATAAGTTTTGGAGTTATTAATTATTAATTGTTTCATAATTAACTTAATTGAAAATTATCCAGGCGCATCAATTTTGTATGAATTATTATAAAAAAAATTTAAGTGTACCTTATAGACTTTACAAAAAAATTTTTCCATAAATATTCATAGAAAATATAAAGAGAAAAAAATAATTATGATGATGATACCCATATTTTGCAGAATAAACAGCTATAGCGGTTAATGAAAATGCATAACTAACATATTATATGCTTCAAAACATAGACGTTTCAACTAGACTTTATTTTATAAACTCTAACATAAATAATACTGGAATTTCAGAGACAATGATCTATTTTCAATGCGACTGGATTACTTTAAACATTTGTAATACATGAAAACTTTACTGAGTAAACAGCATTTGAAGTTATTATTGCTATACCCAGAAGTAATGAAAAGCTTATTATACCCGTAAGTAATGATAAAATGATGGGAATGAAAAAATTATTTTTGATCTATATTCCTAGTGATATATTCTTTCACTATTCACTAAAATCGAAAATTCAAATTTTCGGTCGATTTTAGCCAGTTTGAAGTCTACCATCGCCTTAACGGGTTAAAATCCTGCTGATGGCTTGGATGTTCGAAGCCGTTCGGAATCGGCTTTAAGCAGAGATCCCCGTCTCTTTAACCGTAGTGTAGCAAAACAGTAGACCATAGCGCTCCAAACCAAACCATCCAAATCACCACCCTTTTCTCACGATCTTGCTTCTGGTTTGCATTTACATCCTCGGAAACCATTTAGAAATTCCTTCATAATTTCTTGTAATTCACCATTCTCTCTATCCTGATAAATTCACACTTTAATAAACCATTTATTTCAATTCTTTTATAAAACTATTTTTAGATATAAATTTATATTTTAAATAAAGTTATAAAAATTAATATAAACAAATAAAATATAAATGCATTTAAAACATAGAAATATTCTTTTCTGTCTTTGAGGGTGTTCAGAATAACCTACGTAGGGAACAAAGAATTAATCGATTTCATTGTTCTTTGACATTTTATGTATATATAAATAATGCAGCCTAATATATTAATAAAAAATTGTACATTATTATTTCAAATATTCAGTTTGTCCATGATTACATTTGTTTGAGCATGCGCATTGACCCCTGACCCCGTGCTGTAAACACTGACCTACTAGTTCCCCTTTACCTTCGCCATAAGAAAAATGTAGCGGGAAATTGCTACCCATAGCGGCAATGCGGTAAAGTTTACAATTGGTTATCCCTTGATTTTTTGGCGATTTTTTTTTTGACGTCAAGATAAGCGCCAAGATGTCACTAGCAAGGTGTCCGCTGCAGCTACATAAAACCTAAACTTAGATAAAATAAGCTGTTTTTCACAATTTTCATAATAAAACATGATTTAACTTAATCACTCCTTTCGATAAAGTAATGTAACTAAGTTAATTAACAATTTTCATATTTTTAATAAAACAAGTGCTTTGTAATTTACGCCCTCCTTCGAAATTGCAAGCCAGGCTTACAGGCAGCATTCTCCATCCGATCGAAGCAATAATTAACACATTGTGTGCGGGTACATTTCGCAGCGGAATTGTACCAGGAGCTGGCGTTTTGGGCGTAAATTTAGTTATTCAGTTAAATCTCAATAGATCGAAAATTATTTCCTTTTTTAACCAACCTTTTGTATTTTATATTGAAATATATAAACAAATATATATATATATATATATATATATATATATATATATATATATATATATATATATATATATATGTGTGTGTGTGTGTGTGTGTGTGTGTGTGTGTGTGTGTGTGTGTGTAATGATACGGACTTCTCTATGGGTGGTTGCAGTCATGGCCATAAAAATGATACCGTTTCAGCTAAAGACCTTTATTAAGATAACGTTGAAGGACGGGTTCCCACTTCATCATAGGGACAGGACAAACTGAAGGGTCAACTAGAATGAAGTTCTATGTACAAGACCCGTAACACCTGGGTCAATATCTGTGGAAAAACATCTGCCTCCGACAGTGTGTTTCCTTTTTATTTGGAAATTTCCTAAATTGTCCTCTAGGGCCATGTAGGATTATAATTGGTCAGGCCCCTTCTCCGAGGCCGTAAACTGTAGCCCCAGTGGTCAATTTAGGTTAGGGGTTAAAAAGGGGAATTCAAAATGAAGCGGGAATTTTAAGCCCTTGATTTAAGTTTTGAAAACCCCTGAGAATTTTCCTTACACACACACACACACACATATATATATATACATATATGTGTGTGTATATGCATATATATGTATATATATGTATATATATAATATATAATATATATATATATATATATATATATATATATATATATACATATATATATATATATATATATATATATATACATATATATATCATTTTCGCAAGGATAAAAAAAATGTTAATTTTAAATCTAAATTGATTTTTTTTAATCAACCTTCCCGTTCTGTGCTTCCGTATTGACTGATGTAAAAACTAGTTTTTATTTGTTTAAATTTTTCCAGTATCTATGTAGTAGACAAGAATATTCGGCTTTGTTTTCCTGTATATACCTTTATTTTTGTGCCCACAAACAAACCATGTTGTTACACTAACCCGTACTAGTACGTAACCCGCGCTCAAGTATCAATCGTCAGAAAACGTACTAGTACGTGTCCCGCATACAATGTGTTAACAAATGAGATGTTAGAATTTCAGCCGCGAATTTTTTCCGTTCCTTAATTTTCTCAATATATATAAAAAATAATCTTAATGTAACTTCATTTATGCAATAAAACAATAATCTTTGAAAAAAATAGCAAAAAAACTAGTATTCAACATTTTTATGGCGCAGGATACACACAATAAATATATACAATTTTATAGCCAAATTTTTCGACAAACTAAAGGGTACCCGATTGTACACCGACCCCCGGCACTGCGCCCAATACTTTATTATTTCTAACTATTATTTAGGACCTACAGCGGCATTATACCCAAACTATTATTATTAATTACAATTAATTGTTATTGCTGTTGTGTTTGTGAAATAAATATTTAAAAAGAAAATAGTCCATCAAAATGTACTGAAATTATATGTTCAACAGCCTACTATAATAGTCGACATAGTGTACCAAGCGAATACGCAGTCCTATTAACAACTTGAAAAATATTAACTTCCTTGTTAGCAACTTCTTTGGTTATTGACAATTTTCAATTTTTATTTTTTCTTTTAAGCTTCGATTACTTAAAAAAATAAAAATAAAATAATAAATAAAAGTTTAAAATTAAGAAAAACTTTTAAACTTAAAAAATTCAAAAAGTTAAAAAGAAAAGATTTTTTTTTCTTGTTTTGTCATATCTTTATTTAACAGCAAATAAACATTTTTAAAAGAATTCATAAGTTTGGTTTGGTTTGGAGCGGTACGGTCTACTGTTTTGCACACGAGGGCTAATGAGACCGGGAGCTACAGTTCAAAGACGATTCCGAACTGCTACAAACATCCATGCAAGCAGTGGAATTTGAACCCACGAACTCCGGTTTCGAAAAGCAGCGCTCTACCATTCGGCCATCGCTCGGCTAAAGAATTCATAAGAGGCCTGCGGTTGGAAAGTATTATTTTTAATTTTTATTAAAGAAATTGTATAACTTTTTTTAGCGTATAAAACTCCCTGATTTGAAAAAAAAAAAATTCACTAAGTCCTTAACAATTCCCTGATATTTTTAGAATTTCCAAATTCTCTGATAATTTCCGATTGCTGGACACCGTGCTTAAGTTAGCAACCCTCTCAAAGTCTACGAAAGTAGCTGATGAGCCAGAAATCATTTTACTGCTCACGCGACCTTGAAACTCTCTTATCAACACAATAAACTTACTTTCCCAGTTCTCCTAAATTAAATAATAATATACCCGCAGAAAAGGAAAAAAGTGATCGCCGCCGTTCTCTTTGACAGCTCCATCTGTTAGTTCATTCTCCTCAGTTATGGCGCTAATTCTTCTATTTTTAAGAAAACAACAGCTTTACTTTCCGTGTCCTTACAGACAGCTTAAGGCACAAGTACCAACATTCACGTGAGCTATTCCTTTTTTTTTCTCACTGCACTGACTTTCTCTCTCTCTCTCTCTCTTTTTTTCCCCTTCAAATTTCTAACCAGGACTTGTTTTCCGACAGGGCAAACGGGGCAAGCTCCCGGGACCCCAGTCAAAAGAGGTCCCAACTAAAAAAAAAAAAAAAATAACTGCCATTTCAAGTTAAAAATATGATGTCTAAATTTCACCTTATTTTATCGACAATTTCTTCTTTTAGTTTTTGACTTATTCAGTATCATTAGAGAGCTTGTTTACAAATGTAAGTGCTGGCAAAAGAACACGCAGCTACGTTCTGTTTTAGGCAGGAAAATTCTCGGAATTTTTTCTTACAAAATTCTAATATACGCTTTACTATCCAGGATTTTTTTGTAACTTTATTTTATGATTGTACTTATTTCATACTTTTTCATTTTATTTTAAGCTAATCTTATTTTACTAACTACATTGGTGAGTCAACTTTAAAGTCTCTGCGGGCCACAGTTTAGCACCACTATATATAAGAATCACCCCGTAGCCACCACCTGTGCACAGCACAGTGAGAAGGCTCCGGATAAATCGGTTTGCCTTGGGCCCCCATTTCTATAAGTCGGGCTCTGTTTCTAACAGTCGTGGGACACATCTCTACAAAACTTAGATAGGTGTAGGACAGAATACAATTAATCAGTACATAACCACTGGTTAGTTAATCATCTGTTCACACGCACACAATTAGATCAGGTAACTGAGTTGACAAGGAACAATCTTACGAGTGATCGAATTTGTATGACGACGAATTTCGGAAAACGAAGGATCTAGGGTAGGGATGGGCAAACTACGGCCCGCGGATAGAATTTTAAGTGTCCGGTCCGAGGTAAATTAAAAGAAATATATATTTATACATTATATATCCATCTCCTTTTCTCCTTTATATCCCAAATTTGTTATCTCAAGCCCAGAAGATCAGCAGTATATTTGCTTCTTATATGTGAACAAGTGTGTTCAACTTTGAACCTTAGAAAGAATAATTTCAGAAGTAGACTGACAGATGAGCATTTAGCATCGTTCCTTAAAATCAGTACATCTCACTTCGAACCTCAGTATGAGAAACTTTTAAAAATGAAATCGCAATTCTATTCATCTCATTAACGTATTTAAACAGTTAGGTACTTGTATATTGTTTTTCAAATTTTAGAAAAATTTATCTTGGCCCACCAAACTTATTTTCATTCGATTTTTGGCCCGCGGCCGGAAAAGTTTGTCCATCCCTAATCTAGGGGAACAATATCACTGGTTCTATAGGAATAAATTCGGTACAAAATCAACCCGAACGATCAAAGCCGGAAAAATAATACGGGAATGATCGATCAAGATTCCACTGTATACATTTATTTTTTAACTCCTTTTTTTGTCCGAACAAGTAAGAAGTAATTTAATATGTATCTAAGTTTTGGTTGATTGCCACCTTTTACGGGGTGTTATAGTAGTGATTATATTTCCTTTATTCCGTTTCATGCTGTACGAAAGAGTGTTTTGTGTGAGTAATATGCAGAAGAGTTCTAGTAATACTACAGCATTTAAGTTGCAAGCAAAGCAATATGCAACAGAAACTGGAAATGCTGCCTCAAGTCAATTCGACGTTCAAAATCAATAATTAATGTTACTAGCACTGTCGTATAAAAGAAGTGCAATAGAAATAAAATATATATGCAACAATACTTTTATTGAGTAAGATATACCGGGTGGCCATAATTAAACTGACACTGCTCACAGTATTCTGTAGCGTGATCTATTTGCGAGAATGAGGAAGATTAAACAAGACGGCGAACGAAGGATTTAGGGAAATATTTGGCGCTGTGTAATAGAAAATAGAATGTTAACAAATGCAAATCAATACGGAAATTACTTTCTTAACTGTGCCAATGGATGTAACGTGAAATTTGAATAAAGAACTTCTTCTTCTGCTCAGCGCACGTGATATTGCAGATCACGAGAATTTATCGGTGTTTATGTAGATTTTCCGCTTTTTTGAAAGTGTTGCCATATTGCACTTCATCTAAATCAGAAAATATGCACAATAAAAGGTAATTTTATTCCGTATTAATTTGCATTTGTTAACACTCTATTTTCTATTACAAATCGCCAAATATTCCCCTAGTGTTGACTTTTGGAACTAATTTGTCTTTTCGTGGAATCCTTCGTTCCCCGTCTTGTTTAATCTTCCTACAAAATGTAGCGTCATTCTCGCCAACAGATCGCGCTGCAGAACACTGTGAACACTGTCAGTTTAATTATGGCCACCCGGTATATTTGCCTTTTCATTTTTTTTTTTCTTAAATACCTGTCTTTATAATCATGAATGAGATGATTTCTCTTGTGATAGCGAGCAATTTTCAACCAATTTATTTTAGTTTGTTTTGGTGTACTATGATCTATTGTTCTGCTACACGAGGGTTAATGAGACCGGGACTTAAAGCCGATTCCGAACGGCTACGAACATACATGACTGTGAGATTCGAACCCATGAACTTCAGTATGAGCAGAATACTACTCATTGGTCCATCGTTCAGTCCCGATTTATTTTTATTCATATGATAAGGCCTATATACCCACTTTATCGCGTGATTACAGGAGCTAGTGAAAATTATTCCGTGTATAACGAAAACCTTGAGATTCTGCCGTAAATTTCTGAAAAAAAGAAGTGCGTGTTATACACGAGTAAATGCGACGAGAAAAAAAAATTCTGAAAATGAATTAAATAAAAATATCCTCGAGTACTGATTAAAGACATTTGGCAATTAATTCTGATGAGAAAATAATGCGTATAACAGCAATTATTTACTTAATGTAAAGGAAATGATTACGGTATTTTTCCGAGATCCTTTTGTTAAAAAAGATCAATTACTCAAAAAAAAACTTGAAACAAAAATTAGGTTCGAAAGCTTGATACAGTAACGTGCGTATGAAGTCATGAAAAAAAATGATTTTGACAAATTCGTGATAAATTACATAAGTTGAAAACTTACTATAATGCGTATGCGTGAGACGTTCACAAAATGCAAATATTTTTGCAGCCTTACTACAAGGACAGGAAGAGGGGAAAACCAGCAGTTTTTTCTACATATTCGTGTCGCTTGTGCCTCGAGCAAACTAAAATCGCTTCAGCAAATTCTAAAATGCACTTTATATTACACTCGTACACCATTATTAGAATTTGAAGTGACCAAACATTATGTTCGCTGTATGCAAGCCGTTGAGAGAAATGTTAGATTCTAACAAAATGTATCTTTTTAGTTACTACAAGGACAGGAAGAGGGGAAAAACAGCAGTTTTTTCTACATATTCGTGTCGCTTGTGCCTCGAGCAAATTAACCCCTTCCGGTATGATTTAATAATGAAAAACTGTGCATGAAATAACCATTTAATTTTTATTTAAAAAACTTGTTTCATTTTACAATTCTTACATATTCTTAATTAAAATCCACTTTTTTACATAGTGTTAAATAATATCAGAAACAGTAAAATTAAGAAAATATCAAAGCAAAACATTAATAAGGTATACAGATAATAGTCTTCAAGCTAGTGGTACTTTTCAAAACAAAGTGCAAAGGAATTCTTAATTGTTTACACCGCCAAGTAGTCTCACTTTTAATTTGATTCGTGAAACACACACGGCATTTCTTAGTAGGTTTTCTTTTATTCTGACTCATTAATTTGGCAATGACTTGTACCAAGAAATTCTAAGTAAACAATATGCAATAGTGACTTGTGATTTTCACAAGTGATAAAAGTGTTGCCAAATTCAGTACACTAGAAATTTTAAACTAAATTAATTATCATATTTAACAGTAACTTTAATCGCATGACGAGTGTAGCTCGTCATTGTGCGGTTTGGAATGAAAAACTAATGACGAGCTAGACTCGTCATTTTACCGAAAGGGGTTAAAATCGCTTCAGCAAATTCTAAAATGCATTTTATATTACACTCGTACACCATTATTAGAATTTGAAGTGACTAAAGATTATGTTCGCTGTATGCAAGCCGTTGAGAAAAATGTTAGATTCTAACAAAATGTATCTTATTAGTTAGCCCCAAGCAGAAATAAGCAAACGTTGAAAAAAAATGTTATATTATAAAATCCAGTGTTTTAAAAAATTATTTTTTATGAATTTTCTTATTTAAAAGAAGCATTTTAATACTTATAGAGAAGCTGTTGGTATTGGTAAGAATCTATAACTAAATCTATTATAGATTCTTACCATTGTTTACCAAATACTCCTAATATGTCTTAATATAATTCCGGGTGTTCGTTTTAAATTTTAAATTTATTAAAGTTATTAAAACTAAATTTATATTCAGAAATTTGCCAATTTTTTATGGAAATTCAACGTTTAAATAAAAAGTAATTCCCCTAAATAAACTATTCAGTTTATCAACAAAATAATACCCCTAAAGTGTTCAAATATATCTTTTAGTATTAAACGCAGTTTATTCCCGATAAATAGAAGTGTCAAACAACTCAGATAAAAGAGATTTCGCGCATGAATCAGATTTGTTTATCAAATTTATCGTTTTACTCCTCCCTTTTCCTTTCACTCACCTGGTTTTACAGTGACCTTTGAAAACCATGGTTCTCCAAGGTCATGCTTTTACCCTCTGGTGTGCGAAGCACACACACAGAATGCTGTTCACTCACAGAATGCTGTTTTACATGCACTTATATATACCATGCATGTATCTGGTGTACGTATAAGCTATATTATACAATTATGATATCATTGAAAATTTCTATGCTAAGTACGTTATATATGTTTGTATGTGTGTTTATATATATATATATATATATATATATATATATATATATATATATATATATATATATATATATATATGTATATATATATATATATATATATGTATGTCAGGATTTAAAATATAGAGTAATTTAAGAGATTTTAATTAGGGATTATTTTAATGGGAGTAACGCGCCTCGCGTTACTAGTCACATAAATACGGCTCACGCGCAGTGATAACAGCAGAGAGCGATAAGCAATTACTAAAGTCGGACCCTGTGGCTCCTCGAATAGTGAATACGGCCTTTGTTTGCATTTGGGCGCCAAAGATGAGACGCCATGTTGATTAGCGTGCTAAGTGGATTAATAAAGAGAAGAAAATAATGACTTGAGTGTGAACTGATTTATATATTTACTAGTGGATACTCGGACCATGTCATATATATATATATATATATATATATATATATATATATATATATTAAATATCATATATGTGTGTTAGAAGATCAATGAAAATTTCAATATTTCCTAGACAAAAACAGCATTAATACGAATTTCAAAGAATATAATTGAAATCTAACTTTCTTCTAGAATTAAGTCAATTAAGGAAATAAAAATAGGTCGAATATTTTATTCATGTCGAACAATTTTCTGGAATCACTGTTAGATAAATATAAATTTTATTTTGTTTTTGGATTAATACAGTGATTTTCGTGGAGTTTAGAGGTAAACTGCGAACAGAGTTGTTTGTATTGATTATAACAGAAATATAATTCTAAAAAATAAAATTTAATAAATTTGCCAATTTTAACGAAATTTTCTTTTTTGGATGTTTTTTCTTATTGTTGTTAACACTATTATAAAAATAATATTATTTTAATAATATTCAGGGATATCTACTGATATCTATCTATCTATCGATATTTACTGATCTATCGATATTTACTGATTGTCGATATCATTCAATAAATATCATTTACTGACATCAAATGATATCTTACGAGATTTAGCAAGAACAATAGAATTGGACTGTCGTAATTTCTGTTTTGGTTTGGAGCGCTACGGTCTACTGTTTTACTCACGAGAGCTAACCAGGACTTACTGTTTAAAGCCGATTATGAAAGGCTACAAACAACCATGCCAGCAGCGAGATTCCATTTAAAGTAGGCCGATTTTATAATTTTGACATTGGCCGATATTTTTGTGCCACCTAAGGCTGGCGATGAAATTTCTAGGGAGGCTTGGTTAAATAATATTAAAAATGCTAAATGAAACTTTTTTTTTTTTTTAAACAAAAAAGAGCATTTCATTGAAAACATAAAGTGAGAAAATCTATTTTTTTTTCCTCTGCCTTTTCACGTTTGGAATAGTTATGCTATAAAACTTGGTTAGAGTTTAATGACTACGTCTTCACATATTTTGATAGTTAAACATAGATGGATTTGCAGTAAAGTGATTTTAAAAGGAGTTTTTCCTTAAAAAAAGTTCAGAAATATTAATCAAAAATTTCCAAACGGGTTTGTAATAAGGGGAAAATTGAAGGTTATGCTGTATAAATGTGACACAAATTTAACGGTCTGTCTCGTTAGTTAGATAGGATTAATAGCAATCAAAAAGAAATTATGCAAAAGTTTGGAATTATAAGACATTATTGATGAATTGGCAAATAAGCAAGAAGAGTGCAGTTTGTGAGTGTATCTTGTTATTTTTTTGACAGAATAAACGTTTCAATAAACTTAAAAAGAGGATGTATATATGTATATGCTCTTTTTAATTTTTTTTATCCATAATCAGTTATATAGATATCAGTAATATAAACGTCATAATACTAAACTTCATTTTTTGGTTAGATTATGAATCTACTGGGATTTCACATTCATAGGGACAAGGCCTGATTAAACCGGTCGACTGTTCCTAGACCCCATAATGTTTGGTATGTACTTAATTATTAAATTTTAAATTGCAGACAGATTTTATTCTCTTATTAGAAACTATCAAAGTAAATCAAATGTTCAGTTTAAACTTTTAGTATTCAATTATAAATAGCTCATAGCATACATAAAGAAATTTATTATGATTTGCAGTAATTAAAGAAACATAATACTGGAATAACAGTCTTATTACATTGAATATTTATAATATGAATCGTTAATTTACAAAATATTAAAAGAAAAAAGCATTTATCTTATATAATATAAATTATTAATAAATTAAATATTTCAGCCAGATATAAAGATATAGAGCTTTTTATTATATTTCTGAAAGATACGATTGTTATTTGCTTAAGAATTTTATTATTTTATTATTTTTTCTCTTATTAATTTTGTCTTAAAATCTACGAATAGCTATTATTTGTTAATCTTACCTATGCTATTTTATTTTATTTTTTATATAAAAACTTAATTGCAAGTGTTACAGTTTACATCCTTGAGGATATACAGATTTTTGGCATTCGACTGTACTACAAAGGTATGTAAATATAAAAAAAATAATATAAACTTTCCTCCAAAAATATTCGTTTGTATCCTCTTTTATAAACTTTTTTTTTGCCTTGAAAGGAGGGTAGGGGGAGGGGGGCGAAAGACAAACCAGGCCTTGAGCCCAACTTTGCCTTGATCAGGCCCTGCATAGGGGGTGACTAAATACTATCTTGAACACCAACGGCCAATAGACCCCAGCCAACACTGCCAATAGTGATATAACTGAAAAATTTATAAAATTCTACAGATCTTCAATGAATTGAATTGATTGAAATAGATTAATTTCAGTTTAAATTTGAGTCAACTTAATTTTAATAATCCATGAAATTTTAATCAATTTCCAGGGTATTAGGATGTTTATTTTAGGGTCGCTATTAAATTGTTAAAAGTATTTTTCTGACATTTGAATGGCACTTTCAAGGAATTTACCGACATATTTTATCAAAAGAAAAGATAAATTTTTAAAACAAAAATTATATTTATAACACACATAGAAGTACAGCGGCAGAGAGAAAAAGCCCTACTTTTAACTTTTAAGAAGAATGAAAAAATTCAAACTATCCAATGTTTAAAAAAATAAAATACAATAATTTAATGGATATTCTTATGATGCCTTCTCTTGATGAAAATACTACTGATAATATAACATAATAAACTATCTAAAAAAACTTTTGAAACCCAAATTCTTAATGTATCGTATTTTTTTTATCGAAATTACAAAAATTAAACGTTTCTGAAAAGGTTAATATTTTTTCGACTTCTTTTAATTGCTTCGCCTGCAAATTTGTTTCTTCTAATTAAAAGAAAATAGGTATTTCATAAGTTTAAGGATTTTAATCAAAGATTCGTAAGAAGCTGGTGTTCAAATTTCGACAACTATCAATATAATTTTTCCAATTTCGGAATTCCTGGCCAAAACAAAATTTCAAACTATGGGCTCAAAATATAAAACCTCCCATTCTTACAACAACTATAAAATACTTAATAATATCGTACATTTTCTGATTGTACAACGTAAATAAAAGAAATTTTTAAATTGATCGGCATTACAGGTCACAATTTATAAATTTGAATCGTCCGTTCTTACTTATAGCTTGATTAAATTTAACGTCAGAATAAAAACTTTTTTAAATAAAAATTCAAGCAAATAGGTAAACGTAGTTTTCAAATTATTCAAGTTTAAGTTCGTAGTAATTTATTAAAAAAAGATAAAAAGATGACGAACTGATTCTTGGTTTAATAAATGTTCTTAGTTTTTAGAGATAATCATTCATTTCCTCTGATTTTATATCTATTTCATCTTTAGGCGAAATTCTCATTAAATATTGTTCGTATATTCGGAATAAGTTCGTAATAAATAAATTTATGTTGAAATTTAAAAGTTAAGTAGTCTAAATCTACATCATAGCTACATATATGTAATTTGAAAAGCTTAATTTTGGAGGGTATATGGGCGGAGATAGGGTGACATGAAAATCAGTCTTCCTCGTAGGGCCCTGGTCTAATTCACTTTTCCTCAGATTCTTAACAGGCGCCTGAAACCTGGTATTCCACTCGGCCTGTGATTAGCTGGTAAGTACATTGGCAGCGATTTCTAAAATTGGCGAAATATCTTGGCGATGCTTTCCACAATTGCCTTCTTATCCATTGATTTAGATTGGTTTCTTATCTATTTATATTTCTCTTTATTTATACATTATTTAATCATTTTTTTAGAAGAATTTGGAACGTACAAAGAATGGAGATTGAAAGGTTTAATTGTAAATATTGCAGCTCTGTGTTTTATCAGAAAAAATGTTTAACAAAGCCTGTTAATCATATGCATAAAAAGGAAAATGAAAGAAATAATAGAAATGAAAGACCTGAAAATAATATAGAGTGTAAAGAGGACAACTGTAATTTGAAATTTAGAAATTTATTGGAATTACGCGAACATTTAGAAAGTGATCATAATATGAACTAATTTAGAATTTCTCAGAAATTAACATTTCCCTCCAAATTGGGTACATTTTATTGTTTTAAAAACTGTATCCAAATTATTCTACATGTAAATCTTTATCTATTATCTTTTAATTTAATATACTAATATACTATGTATGAATTATATAGATATGCATATGTATTTAACATATATGTATGCATTATATAGTTATAATATATGCATGCTTTTTCCAGAATTTATGAAACTTTATCAATCTTTTCTTCTTTTTTCTTTTTGTAAATCTGGGATTTTCAGAATATTTAGCTAGTTACCAATTATGTATACCCCTTAAATGGTTGTAAATAGTAATTAGCTAGTATATTTTGTATACATTCACATATCGAATATATATATATATATATATATATATATATATATATATATATATATATATATATATATAAACTGAAAAATCTTGGGTAAAAATAATGTAATGTATGACATTTGTAAATTACATTTGTAAATTAACTTTAATTAAATATCAGGAAATCTATAATTAAATATACACTCTCCCCCCTCCCCTCCCTTTGAAAAAAAAAATGTGTACGATCCTGTCTCTTTCGGATTGTTGAAATAATATACAAATACACGGAGAGCGTCGCCAAGATATTTCGCTAATTTTAGAAATGTGCCAATGTACTTAACATGCAGATAGTTTAGTTCACTAATTAAATTGGAAAGGTGCGTTGGACGGGGGGGAGGAAGGGGGTTCTTTCCGTAGCATTTTGTTTACATATAGCTGGTAGGTATCGTTTCCAGTTTCGTCTTTTAGTGTCCAAATGTTTCAGAAATTACTAACGAAAATAAACTTGAAAAAATTTGAAAGCTGCGTTTATCTATTTGCTGGAATTTTTATTTAAAAAGTTTTTATACTGACGTTAAATTAATCAAGCCATAATTATGGTCTGTAATGCTGATAAATTTAAAAGTTTCTCTTATTTACGTTATACAATCGGAAATATGTACGATATTAAGTGTTTTATACTTGCTATAAGAATGGGAGGTTTTATATTTTGAGTCCATAGTTTGAAAATTTGTTTCGGCGATGAATTTTGAAATTGGAAAAATTGGATTCATAGTTATCGAAATTTGGACACCAGCTCTTTAAAACATTTACGAATCTTTAATTAAAATCCTTAAAGTTATGAAATACCTATTTTTTTTTAATTAGAAGAAACAAATTTGCAGGCGAGGCAATTAAAAGAAGTCAGAAAAATATAAATCTTTTTAGAAACATTTAATTTTTGTAATTTCGTAAAAAAAGAAAAAAAAAATACGATACATTAAGAATTTGGGTTTTGAAAGATTTTGTTAGATAGTTTATTATGTCACATTATCAGTACTATTTTCACCAAGGAAAGGCAACGTAAAAATATCCATTAAATATTCTTTTTTTATTTTTTTTAACTTCCGATTGTTAAATTTTTTTATATCTTATTAAAAGTAGGGCTTTTCATCTCTGCCACAATACTTGTATGTGTTATATATATATATATATATATATATATATATATATATATATATATATATATATATATATATATATATATATTAAAAGATTTATCTTTTCTTTTGATAAAATATATGCGGAAATTCTGTGAAAGTGAGCTTCAAATGTCAGGAAAAAAATCAAATATTTTAACATATTTCTATACAGAAAAACATCTAATTATATTAAAATTTAGACGTATGTGTTTATACGTGTGTACAATACTTATTTTTCACTATCTGCAATATAAAGAGGTAATTCTGCCTTCGTCCAATTTTAACACTATATATGAGCAGAAGTTTATAAACCACCTAACTTGTTATAACTTCAAACTTGTATCGGAATGGATAGAGGCACTATATCGGGGGGTTTTGAAGGTATGTATGTATGCAGATGTGTGTGTGTGTGTGTGTGTGTATATATATATATATATATATATATATATATATATATATATATATATATATATATATATAATATATATATGCAAATATATAAATGTGTGTGTGTGTGTGTATGACTATGAGTATAGATGATATTTTACGAAAGTTAGAATTCAAAGTAACAAGAAAAATGCAATAAATTGAAATTGTATTTAGTTTCAAACCTGTATATAAAACCTACTTTTTGTTATCTATGCATTTACTTAAAAGAACACTAGAGATCATTTCTATTTTATTGCTTTAGTCACCATTAAATTTTAATTTTATACACAATATTATAATTAAAATTTTGCTAAAAGTCAATATCTTTAAATGAACATAAAATACTGTAAAAAGAGGGCTGTGTAATGATGTACAATAGTTCTCAGTTAAAATATATTACATACAAACTATACGTTATAATTTGACATAGTTAAATATTAGTCCAAAATTTTTTAAAAATATTAGTATAATTACAGATCTTATTTGCCAACAGATTTACAGAATCTTTGTTATTACAATATGAAAATAAAATCTCAATACAACAAAGAATAAGTTCAATGCATCACTAACCATTTAAATTTGAACTGTTTTAACAGTTTGCTCCTCATATTACAAAAGTTACTAGAAAATTAAACACCACAGTTATGATAAATGTAATACCAGTGAATAATGTGTTTAAAAATTAATACTGCACATATTTTAAACTAAATAATAAAGTTTCAAAAATGAGGAATACTATTTTCTACACTTAGTAAAGTTCTAATTTAGTAAAATGCAAATATTTTCTTACCCAAAATTTATCACAACAGAAATTTCCAACCATGCTTCTTTTAATATTAGAATAAATTCTAAAGCGTCTGTTCAACAGTAAAAAAAATAGAATACTAAATGCTGTACAGATGCTTTTATATCACAGAGATATTGAGATGTGTTGTTCTCACATGCACCGGCAAAACATCAACATTCTTTCCCTGTTGCACAGCGTGGAGTAAATTTAGTTTCGTCAGGTAGCGCCCTCTATTATTTATCTCAATTACTAGTTACGAAGATATGTCGTGCAAGTCTTTCATAAAGATGTTGTAATCTTTCTCTTAGAGATAAAAATTCACTTCCTCTTATTGAAGACAAAGAAGAGATAATAAATTATCAGTTATTTTTTTGTATTATTTCACGATCTGAAAAGCAATGTTTATTGATTCATTTCAAAAATTAGATTGGCTTTCGTGGCATAATTGCATAACAGACATATTTTTAACTTAAATAGAATTTGTGCAACTGAAATCTGATTAAATTTATATTTCGAAAGACTAGTTTTTAACCAACAGAAAGTTTGAACTTTTAGAAATAGAGAAATGAATGTCTCCAAAAAAATATTTATTTAACAAGTCTGCAACTGAAATTCTTAATATATTATAGTTGAATACTGGCTTGAAATCATAATCAATAAAAATTCAGTGATGATAATGTGAAAATATTGAAAACGCCGTATATCATGATATTTCGAAAATAAATATCGAATACACCACTAGGTATTATAATAGACCTAAATAAAAAGTTTCATCATTTTATGGCTAATCGTTTTTCCGTTGTGCCCCACAGTGTTAATATACGTGGGGCAAACCTATAACAAAACCTTTCATTATATAGAATTCAGATTGCAATCAAAAGATGAGGAGTACAACTAAACGTTACATTAGTCTTAAATTCAATATTTCGATTTTATTTTATGACTAATAGTTTTTTTAGCTATACCCAACACCTTAATATACGTTATGTTGAAATTTTAAGTTATATATAGAGCTGAATGCGATCAAAAGGAGAGGTGCTCAACTAGATGTATATTTGTATATACACACGCACATATATATAAATATACATGTTTTTAAGGTTTGTATCATAAAAAACTGCAATGGAAGCTTGGAAATATTTAGTTTTTTGCCTGGAAAAATTCGGAGAATATTGAAATGAGTTAGCACCCTGGTTATTACTTTAATATAAATACCGTTAATTTTTTATACATTTTGTTATACTTCCACAAATTTATTTTTATTTTTAAAATCACCGTAGCAGCTATTTTTGCTTAAGTGTTCTAATAGAATGCAAATTATTCAAATTAAATTAAGCTAATTTATTAAGAACATATAAACAAAGTTTTGCAGTGGAATAGCACGTCCTTTTAAAATCTAAAACATCTGAAATAGCACGTGCTTTAGTGATCTAAAAACATCTAAATCGCGTACCCTCTAAGTCGAAATTGTAGCTCTTACAAACGTGCTACAGAGCGGTTAGTAGATTTCGTAGAGTCTTATGGATCTCAAGGAGAGCACACCTCGGAACTCCTATAGAGCTCCATACGACAGGACCTGGATATTTTTCGACGTCTTATGGACGTTTGTATCTTACGTTTGTATGAGGTGAGCTATTATAGACGTCTAATAGAGATCCCCTCATTAATTCCGATGTCGAGAGGTCCGCTAAGCGTCCAGTCGTATTCCAAATTCCCAGCTTTTTACTGCTACAGTTCTGCATTTTCCCCGTGTTGGCGCCTTTATCGCGACGGGCGCGCGCCCGGTACTTTGATGGGTCATGCCGTGGTGGGGTGGTCCCATGCTTGCGATTGGGGTCCTAAGTACATAATTTCAACTCTTTACGGCTAATCATTTTTGAGTTATATCCACACTAATAAAATTTCAATACAACGAATAATACAGTTTGTTATATTAAAATCTTTTGTTACATAGAAAAAAATGAAAAAATTATTACACAACAAAAATTTTCAATTTAACGTGAATAGCGATGTAGGGCATAACTAAAAACCAATTAGACGTGACTATCTGAACTGTATAACTTATATAAAAACTGTGGGGCAAAATTGAAAAAGTGTTAACCGTAAACTGATGAAGTTTTTTATTTACGACTATTTAAAAATATAGAAATGCACCTCCTTTTTTATTACAGTCTGCATTCTATATAACGGAAATTTTCAATATAACGTTTTTTAGTTCTGTAGGGCTTAACTCAAGAACGATTAGCAGTAAAATCCTAAAATTTTGTAGTTAAAAGAGTTATAGCCACGGCCATAACTAGGTCTTTAAGCGCCCCTGACAAAAAACTGGTCTGCGCCCCTGCCACCAAATATAGTAATAACATACATAAATATGTCATATATATATATATATATATATATATATATATATATATATATATTATACATATATATACACATATATATACACATATATATACACATATATATATACATATATACATACATATATATATACATATATATATACATACATATATATATACATATACATACATACATATATATATATATATATATACATATACATACATATACATATACATATATACACATATATACATATATATACATATATATACATATACATACATATACATATACATATACATATACATATATACACATATATATATATATATATATATACACATATATATATATATATATATATATATATATATATATATATATATATATATATATGTGTGTGTGTGTGTGTGTGTGTGTGTGTGTGTGTAAGAAACTTTTCAAAATTTAAATAAAAGGCTAAAAATTCCCTCGTCATTTTGCATTCCACTTTTTAACGCCTAACTTAAATTGACCACTGGGGCAACAGTCCACGCCCTCAGAGAAGGGGCCTAACCAATTATAACTACATTGCCGTAGCGGACAATTTAGGAAATTTCCTAACAAAAAGGAGATGCACGCTATCGGAGGCAGATTTTTTCCCCCCAGATGTTGACCCAGGTGTTAAGGGTCTTGTACATACAACTTTAAGCTAACCGACTCTTCTGTTTGTCCTGTCACTATGATGAAATCGGAACCCGTCCTCAAACGTTATCTTAATAAAGGTCTTTAGCTAAGACGGTGTCATTTTTATGGGCCATGACTGCAACCACCCATCGTGAAGTCTGTCTTATTACACACACACACATATATATATATATATGTATGTATATATATATGTATACTATATTATATATATATGTATATATATGTATATATATATATTCAAAATGAACTCACAAAATATTTTATTATTTTATTAATTCTTAAAATGTTCCTATCATATTAATTTAGTTTTTTTTCCTATTTTCCCTTCTATTTTTCACTTAAAAATATTTTTGAACACTTTGGGGGTATTATTTTGCTGATAAACTGAATAGTTTATTTCAGGGGATTATATTTTATTCAAAAGTTGAATTTTCGTAAAAATTGGCAAATTCCTAAACATTAATTTTAATAACTTTAATAAATTTAAAATTTAAAACGAAAACCTGGAATTATACTAAGGCATATTAGGAGTGTTTGGTAAACATTTTGTTAGAATCTATAATAGGTTTAGTCCTTTAAAAAATAAGAAAAATCATAAAAAAATAATTTTTAAACACATTGGATTTTATAATAAGAAAAGTTTTTTTTAAACTTTTCCTTATTTCTACTTGGGTCGAATCGTTCTCTTTCGGACCCCATTTTCTTCACAGTGCGGCGCCCCTAAGATGCGCCCGTTGTAAATGCCACCTATGCCACGTCCTAGTTACGGTCTTGGTTATAGCGCCTAGTTGTGCGTTTCTTTCTTTGACTGCAATCTACACTCTATATAACGAAAATTATCAGTTTCATTCCTGTATCCCCGAGCGGTATAACTGAAAAGGATTAACTGTTGTAAAACATTGAAGTTTTCTGTTCAGGATTGTTATAACGTCTAGCTAAGCAGTCGCCAAGTGGTGATTCATGGACCACCAGTGGTCCGTGAAAAATTTTTGGTGGCCCGCAGAAAAAAAGGATGATTATTTATTGTAAGTTGCACAGGGCCGTAACTAGGTCCTTTAGCACCCGTGGCAGAAAACTGGTCTGCGCCCCTATCACCAAATATAGTGAGAAAATATATGTTTTTTTTTTTTTATTCTATATCATATATTCAGAATGAGCTTACAAAATATTTTCTTAACTCTTAAAATGTTCCTTGAATATTAATTTTTAATTTTTCTTCTATTTTTACCGTATTAATACTTAGATATTTTTTAACATTTTGGGGGTATTATTTTAAAGATAAACTGAATAGTCTATTTGAGGGGAATATATTTTATTTAAACGTTAATTTTCATAAAAAATTGGAAAATTTTTAAATTTAGTCTTAACAGCATTAATAAACTTAAGATTTAAAACGAAACCCGGATTTATATAAAAGGCATATTACGATTGTCTGGTAAACATTTTGTAAAAATCTATAAGAAGTTTAGTCTCTAACAGCATTTTAAATAAATAAAAAAAATTACAAAAAAAAATAATAATAATAATTTTCAAACACTTTGGATTTAATAATAAAATAAATTATTTTTCAACTTTTTCTTATTTGTTTTCGAGCCAAATCATCCTCTTTCAGAAGACATTTTCCTCACGGTGAAGAGCCCCTATGACTGATGCGCCCGTGGCAATTGCCATCTTTGCCAAGCCCTAGTTACGGACCTGAAGCTCCAACACAACTAACAAAAAATTTCATTCCCATTCAGATTAAAAAATGAAAATTAACAGAACTTATGGTGAATTATGCTTATTATCAGTTTAATCTTAGGTACTATTTATTATCGAACTAAATAGTACCTAAGATTGAATTCCAAACTGAATGCTTTGAAATTTGTAGATAATATATCCATTTGACATCGAAGAAAGTAAATTAAACATCAATGAAAATGAAAGCCTCATCGATCAATCATCCGTCTTAAAAATTTATTTCAATTAAGTCTTTTATTTCGGCAATCTTTGTCAAGATCTCATTTTTAGCTTTCAATAAAAAATGAATACTCATCGGAGTAAGAAAGCATTGTAAATTTTAATTCATTTTTCAATAATATATATGGGAAAAAAACATTTTCATCTCTCATAGCAACTAAAACTCGAAATCGCTCTCGACTTGAAATAAACGCCGCTCTTCGTCTTGCAGAGACGTCTTTGGAGCCAGAACTTCACATACGAATGGTATAAGCAAGAACATAATTACAATGAAAATATGTAATAAGTAAAGTTGTTTTTTTTAATTATGATATAACTATTTTACTTTTAATATGTGCATTTTGTAATAATAAAATAAAAGTTTCTGATTATTATTCTATAGATATATTTACTGCTTTTTTATTTTAAATTCGTATAACTGGTGGTCCGCCACAGGGGCGTAAGCAAGAGGGAGGGGGTTTAGGGGTTTAAATACCCCCTTGAGCTCAGACAAAATGGTAAAAATAAAAATTTTAGTAGAAATTATGTGGGCTATTATTTTTCCGAATTATGACCCTCCCCCATGAAAATTATGAACCCCCCTTTGAAAAAATTCTGCTTACGCCACTGGTCCGCCAAATAAAAATGATATATGTTGTGGTTCTTGTAGTTCTAAAGGTTGCCGACAGCTGGTGTATCTGTGCATCGAAGTTTTCGATCTCAATCTGCTCTCTGTATAACGAAAAATTTCAGTAGAAGTCTGAAAATTTAAAGCTGTGGAGCACAACTTAAAAACGATTAAAAGTAAAATATTGTAATTTTGTACACAGATGTTGATATATTAAAGATTGTTTCAACACTTGTGTCCTCCGAATGATGGCCAGATAAGTAGGGCGCTGCAAATTGGTACCAGAATTTACGGGTTTGAATCCCACTGCTGGCTTGGATGTTCTTAGCCGTAGATCCCGTTCTCATTGGCCCTCGTGTATCAAAACAGTAGATCATAGAGCTCTAAATTATATCAATCAACATCATTGTACGCACCTCCATTTTTGATCGCAATGTTTACTCTATGTAATGAAAAATCTCAATATATCAGCCATTAATACCCTCGATTTACAGTGATGCATTTCAAAGATATGGACGTATTCATACCCACTTCTAACAATGCTGTTTAAACAGTGGAAACATTGACCCGTCAAAGGTTATTTTAAGAAAAAAAAAATAGTAATCTATTATTTGTAGAAAATAATTTTGAATTTTTACTCTTTATTTCTTCTTGTTAAGGGGTGAAGGAAATATTGTCATCACGGTAAATTCCAGTTTAAAACGAAATATGTATGCAGCAAAGTCTTATTAAGACGATTATTAACTCTTCGGGTCTCCGCCAGATGGCAGTGTTCAAGCTATACTCTGATAATATGGATACCATGAGAAACGAAATCTACGCATCATACACAAAAAAGTAATATAATATAACAGGCCTACATAAAAGTCATAAAAGGTCTACAACCTTATTTATTTATTTATTTTTATTATTTATTTAATTTATTTATTTTTTTTTTTTTGTGTGTGTGTAACTTTAGAAGGATTTGTTATTCTTTGAAAATTTTTCAAAGAGTAACTCGATTAGTTTTACTTTTTTGTAAGTATATTGACTTCTGTATCTCATACTAAGGTTCAGATATTTCAAAACTAAATTATTTTGTTTTTAAGACCTTTGTATGAAAATTTATCATAAGCTATTGACAATATATTTGAGTAAATAGGGACAGGACTAGAACGGAGGCTTTTGTTTCTTCTCGAGGCTTCTACCTGCTAGAGCCTGGTCGCTCGAGGACCGCTCGTATCTCCGTGTCTGGAGTTTGTTTTTTTTTTTTAGAGACCGCCAGCGTCTCTGTTGCTAGAAAGTCGACCTGCGACTTGGGAATTTCTTCCCCGTTATTTGCTTATTATTAGTTAACTTCTTGCATAGAAGTAGGCAGCCGAGAGTGACTTTGCTCTCGAATTTGGATCGTCTTGCATCCTGATATTTACTTCACGAATCCCAGCGTGATACGCACTCGGAACTTCCGAACCTTGCAGTGGAAGCCAACTGTGCTAATCGACAGACGGAGTGATCGTGTCAGCATTAGTCCCGGCACTAATTAGTTCCCAACTCTTGTGATTGGAAGCCCTAGCCGTACTGTTCCGGTATCCCACGCATCCTTGTGTGTACATATTATCTCTGTACGAGATCACTGAATGTTAAAATCCTACTGAATTTGTACATAGCTGTACATAATTTATTCTATTGAATAAAGTATTTAATCCAGAATACCTAAATTTCTAGCCTGTTTCATTGACGGCCTCGTCTACTTTATTCCCAGTACGTTACTATGTGTATATGTATATATATATATATATATATATATATATATATATATATATATATATATATATATATATATATATATATATATAAAATCATAGATGTGTGTATGTATGTATGTGTTAAAAGATCAATGAAAATTTCAATATTTCCGCAACAAAGACAGCATTAATACGAATTTCAAAGAATATAATTGAAATCCAACTTTCTTCTAGAATAAAGTCAATTAAGGAAATAAAAATAGGTCGAATATTTTGTCCAACAATTTTCTGGAATCACTATGTTAGATAAATATAAATCTTATTTTGTTTTTGGATTAATACAGTGATTTTCGTGTAGTTTAGAGGTAAACTGTAACCTAACCGGTCTGAAAAGATAAAAAAAATGAGATTAAAACAGAATTAGAAAATGAATATGAATTTTCGTTTATATATATATATATATATATATATAATATATATATAATATATATAATATATATATATAATATATATATATATGACTGTGTATGTATTATATCAAAATTATTAAATTATTACACCTGAAATCTAAAATTCTCCTTGGTCCCTTTGGTTAAACTTACAAATGTTAATTTTCTGTCCTCTGGCCATATTTTCCAGCTGTCCCAGGAAAATAGTTTCACTTCTCTTATAACTAAATTATTGCCTGTGAATTTCGAGATAACCGAAATGATCAAGGTTCACTCTTGAGTGATTTTCGAGCTAACTTAAATGAGCAAGGTTCACTCTTTACTCCCAAAAAACGTTAAATAATTAAAGTCTCATGAAAATGAAATCACGTGATCTCTAGCTATGGATGTGAAAAATCATTGAAAGGTGTATTTTTCTTTTGCTTTCGACTTAAAGTTTTTGCTTGTATTAAGGGATATTTTTTTATCCTTAATAAATTTAAAATTTCCCAACGTTGGACTTCAAATTATTTAGTAAGCCACGGAAATTCAAATAATAGGGGCTAATTTGTTGTGTAATCGGGGAGATAATTTCCCTGGTTATACACACACAGATACATATATCTATATATGTTTATCATATATATATATACAGGGAATGTAGACTAAATCAATAAACTCCCTTGACTTCAGATTTGAAAAACCCTTAGAATTTTCTAGGGCTTTGAGGGCTTTCGGCTATAAATTTACGTCTGGAAGTTTCCTGACAGTATATTCCTTCAGAGGCCATCTTCGGGGTTTTATACTGGTTAAAAAACTGGTCTGTGCCTCTACCACCATATAAAGTGAGAAAATATGTAAACATGATTTTGTATCATATATTCAGAATAAAGCCGCAAAACATTTTGTTAATTCTTAAAATATTCCTATTACATTAATTTTTAATTTTTATTCTATTTTCACCTTATTAATACTTAAAACTATTTTTAAATTATTTGTAGATATTATTTTGCTAATAAACTGAATAGTTTGTTTGAGGGGAATGTTTTTTATTTAAACGTTGAATTTTCATAGAAAATTGGTAAATTTGAATTTAGTTTTAATAACTTTAAAATTTAAAACGAATATCCGTATTTGTATTAAGGCATATTAGGAGCCTTCGGAAAACATTTTGTAAGAATATGCAACAAGTTTAGTCTCTAGAAGTATAATAAGAAATAAGAAAATAAGAAAAAATAAGAAAATTCATTAAAAAATCATTTATAAATACATCGGATTTAAAAAAAACTATTTTTCTACTTTTCCTTATTTCTTCTCGGGGCGAATCGTTCTCTTTCAGACCCCATTTTCTTCACGGTGCAGTGTCCCTAAGACTGATGCGCCCGTGGCAGATATGCCACGCCCTAGTTACGGCCCTGCCGCTATCAAGAATATATTGGTTATGATATGAGATGAAAATGATACTGGGTAGAATAGTTTAAATGGAATTTAGACTTTTTAAATAGTCATAAATCTTGACTTTGATTTAAGAATTTTCTTGAGTAAAAGGATATGTAAATGTTCAATATTATGAAGAAGTAAAAAATAGGTAACTTTACCTTTTGTTTATTCTGGGATTCTCATGACTGTATAAATCCAAACACGGCTGTTGAACACAAACTCTTTTATTACACAATACGATCAATAGAGAATAAACTGTGAACTGGATACAGAATTATGAATTATGTTACGCTTTAAATATTTTAAATATGAATAGAATTGAAACAAATAACATTTAAAACCAAGGAATGTCCAACGTTTTCTCTTAAAACTGTTTTTTTTTCTCCCTGCTCAATAGCGCCATCTAGCTTTCGGTGGCGAAATTAATCTAACAATACTACGAAGTTAATAAATACCGTCGAACTACACGAAGAGGTCATAAAATGCAAAGCTTTACGTGTTCATTTTTGTAACATATCTTTTCTTTTTACAAATAAGGCAGATATTTTACTACACCACCACATTTCCCATGTAAAATTTTATGTATTAAATGATAAATCAGTCTTCTCTTTTTTAATAGTGCCACTTAAATGCTTCACACACGCAAGAAAAATAGAAGGTCAAGGCTTGCGTTTATGCATTCATGTCTGTATATAAGTAAGAGTATAAGCATATGCATGCTGGTTTATATATAAATCTTGAAACTACCTTAAAAAAAATAAAAATAAAAAAATAAAAAAAAATAACAATCTTTAATGGATAGTCTCAATGTGTATGTAAAATTGTACTTGTAAATTCGTATAGCAATATATATGTGTACATATGTACGAAAAAAAAGTATATGAGGTAAATATTTCGTGAAAAATCTTGAAAGCATCTTTAAAAAACGTATAAAAACTTTAATAAATAGTTTCAATGTGTATGTAAGAGTGTATATGTAAATGCGTATATCAATGTATATGTGCATATATGTATAAAACAAATAGTATGTGACTTAAATATTCTGGGATAAAAGATATAAAAGGCTAAAAGAGGTGGTATGTGTAGGCTTTCTTAGATGTGTACGACCGGAACTGAGGCGTAGCTAAGGAGACATATGCCAAGGGCACATCAATCGTAGGGATTGCATACAGTACACAAAATGCTTGCTAAATGCACTTCGTGATGAAAACTGATTCTGGACGAAGAAACTTTGTCCTCCTCAATGGAAAGGCCGAGAAATAATTTCCAAACTTTCATAATTCTAATTAAAGGGCAATGTTAAAAGACAAAATAGAACTACTACTAAAATAAATAAATAAATAAATTTAACAAAACATGCATGGAAATTTACACTTAAGCCTATCGAAATGGATTTCAATATTCCTAAAATGTAAAAAGTCGATAAAGATATTTATTCATCGTCTAGAACTAGAAAACACGTAACCAAATATACCGGGTGGACATAATTAAACTGACGGTGATCACAGTGTTCTGTAGCTCGATCTATTTGCTAGAATGACGCCACATTTTGTAGGAAGATTTAACAAGACGGGAAACGAAGGATTTCGCCAAAAAACAAATTAGTTCCAAAAGTCACCGCTAGGAGAATATTTGGCGCTGTGTAATAGAAAATAGATTGTTAACAAATGCAAATCAATACGGAAATTACCTTTTATTTTAGCTGGCACTGTGCCAATAGATGTAACGTGAAATTTAAATAAAGGACTTCTTCTTCTGCTCAGCGTACGTGATATTGCAGATCACGAGACTTTATCGGTGTTTATGTAGATTTTACGCTTTTTTAAAAGTGTTGTCATACTTCCCTTGAACTAAATCAGGAAATGTGCATAATAAAAGGTAATTTTAATCCTTATTAATTTGGCTTTGTTAACACTCTATTTTCTATTAGACAGTTCCAAATATTCTCCTAGCGATGACTTTTGGAACTAATTTGTTTTTTCGTCCTACGTCTTGTTTGATCTTCCTACAAAATGTTTCTTCATTCTCGCAAATAGATCACGCTACAGAACACTGTGAGCACTGTGAGCACCATCCGGTAGTAACTGCATCGAGAATCATTTTAGGTCTGCTTCTAACGACTATTTCGTGCGGACGTTTTTACAACAAGCCGAAAATGATAAAATCCTATCTACGCTACCCTTTGGAACAAGAACGACTAGGAAATATGCCTGTACTCAGTGTCGGATTAAATTAGATGGAGGCCCTTAGGTAGTAGACATCTTAGGGCCATGTCACCTATTAATTTTATGAATATGAATAGAGCCTAAGTAGTTGCCTTATTGATATATAATAATAGAAATATGGAAAACTAAATGCAGAATCTAAAATTTCAAAACATATATATTTATATATACCCATATATTGTAAAAAAAGATTTATAAAGAAAAACTTAAAAAAAATTAAAACACAAAACACAGAAGTGTTAAAAGAAGTTTTAAGTTTAAAATAATGTATTCATTAAAAATTTTTTTATCTACCTTTGAAACAAAACATAAAAGTTTTAAAACTTTATGAAATAAAATGAAAACTTGAAATATTAAATGTAAAATGAAATTATAAGAAAAAGAAAAGTTAAAAAAAATCTTATAGGAAAATAAAAAATTGAAAAGAAATGATAGTTTTTAAAAAACGTAAAGATTAAAATAAATCACTAAAATTAAAAAATAATAACATTCCTTCAAAAATGTATACCGTAAAAAAAGGTTTAGGTTTAAAAAAAATAGTTTCAAATCATGCTGTGCTAATCTTGATTAAAGAGTGAAAAACCAGTAAAAAAATTGCATTGTTCAATTCTTGATGTGAAAAAAAATCCTTCAAATTGATAATTATGCAGTTTTATTATTATTTCAGAAAGTAATGATTAACTAAAAGTATAAAATAATAAGCGAACATTATTTAATAATTACTCTTAAATACGAGGGTCACTCTGAAATTTTTGAGATACAACTAGGCCTTTAAAGTTATACTTACAAAATTTTAGGTGTGTTCTAAGCAGTCTCCTCCAGCATCAATGCACTTTTGTAGACGAATTTTCCACAGATTAAATGCCACGAGCCATTCATTTGTTGCAATAGATGAAAAAATGCATTTATAGCCACATTAATCTCTTCTGAATGAAAACGACGTCCAAGTCAGTTCTTTTTTAGATTAAAGAATAACCAAAAGTCACACATAGCTAGATCAGGTGAATACGTGCTCTATCACTTTTGTTTTTGTTTAAGAAATTCAACTGTTAACCCGGCTGTATGTGAAGATGCATTGTTATGGTGAAGCATTTGTCCCCTAACATTCACCTCTTGTAGAATTTGTGGAAGACATTCAGTGGTATACCAGTTTGCTGTTACTGCCTTCTGTCCTTCCAACTTAATGGCTTTAACCAATCTCGTACTTCTGAAGAAAACGGCATACATCACTTTTTTCAGTGCGCTTTGTCTTTTCATCATTGTCGGCGTGGGATCATCTTCATAGACAGATACTTTGCTTTCTTGAGGTTTTGGAACGTCAAAAAACGGTATGTACTTTTCATCACCCGTTACAATTTTAGAAATGATGCGGTGGCCACCATCATTAACAATTTAAGAGTTTCGTTACTGACTCCAACACGCTCCCCTTTTTGGTGCTCAGTTAGATTATGGGAAACCAAATGGCAAACTACTTTTTTCATATGTAATTCTTCATTAAAAATTTTGTGTATGGCTGCAGATCCTTGCTAAGTTCCTTCTGTATAATTTGATAGGTACAGCGATTATCACCCATTAACATTTTTCATATGGCAGACACATTATCCGGGATTACTGCCAATGGCGGCCTTCCTGTGTGTTCTTCATCCTGAAGAAAATTGCGACCTCTGCTAAATTCTTTAAACCATCTGAATATGAGCTGGAGATTCATCACCAAATGCCAATTGCAACCGTTGAAAACATTCTTCTTGATTTAATCCTGCTTTAAAATCATAGAAAATCATAGAGAGAAAATGTTCTAGCGTCATCTCCATTTTCTAGTCTGTTTAAAATTTATTCTACGCTAAACAAGTTGAAGTAAGTCAGGTCGTCTACTGTGTTAAAATACTTTGTGTTTTAAAATCAAACCGTTATTTTTATTTTGTAAATTCTCGTCTGCTCTATCTCAAAAATTTCAGAGTAACCCTCGTATAAATTTCACCTGACAACTATCTACAAACTATCACGAGAACAAAAGCTTTCGCCTGAAAATTTTTTAAGTGCACAAACCGAAACTAACGTTAATGTCCAATGACCTTTTTAACCTTATTTTACCCATCCAATTTTCACCCTACTTATATTAATATCAAAACTACTTTATTCCTTACGATATAAGATACTACTGAATAGGAAGCAGAAATTGCGATTTTTACAAGGATCATGGATGCCCTGGAATAAATTTTAAATTTAAGAATCAGAAACTAATAAAGTTTTGATAGTTATTTGTTTTATAGTTGTGAAAACTTTCCTGAATGTTGTGCATATCAATTTGTATAAATGTACATAAAAATAAGCAGTTAAACTCCTTTTTTATGTGAAAGTTATTTTTTTTTTCAATTTAGAATTATGTCAAAGTTTCTCTTTTAATTCCTCCCTAGCGCATAATTATTATTTCAAGTTTTTATAATATTATTAATTCCAAAGGCATCCCATACTAAATTACAATTTATATTCTATAATATTTGTTTAGTGTATATATAATATGTGTTTTCATTTTATTGTTATTACAATGTTTATATTGATGTAGTATTAATGGGTTGACCAACTTTATAGAATAAATTGCGCATTTTTTGAATGCCATTCTGTATATTGCCAATTCATATTGCATTATGCCTAAACAGTAAAATTTGAAAATGCAATAAGTGTATTCAGGAAGTTTGCTTTGGTAGAGCTGCATCAGTCAATGTATTACTTAATTATTTTGAATAAAACCATTAAAAACTGTTATAACAAAAATGCATTACTATGATGTGTCAGTAAGGGCTTCATTTTTCCCAATTCAGTATAAACCCTGTTAAGAATAATTGTTTTAATATTTTTGTTACTATTATATCATGTAAATTTACACAATAATATACACAGACAGTAAAACTTGAAAATGCGTGTATTCAAGAAGTTTGCTTTGGTAGCGCTGCATCAGTTGATGTATTATTTAATTATTTTGAATAAACTAGTACAGAATTCCTATAACAAAACTGCATTACTATCAGGGCCGTAATTAGGTTCTTTATCGCCCGTGGCAAAAAACTGATTTGCGCTCCTATCACTAATATAGTGAGAAAATATATAAATGTTTTTTTTTTCTATATCATATATTTAGAATGGACTCAAAATATTTTGTTAATTCTTAAAATGTTCCTAGTATATTAATTTTTAATTTTTCTTCTTTATTTATTTTATTAATACGTAAAAATATTTTCGAACACTCTAGAAGTATTATTTTGCTGATAAAATGGATTGTTTATTTGAGACTAATATTTTTTTATTTGTACGTTGAATTTTCATAAAAAATGATGATTTCCTAAATTTAAATTTAATTTTAATAACTTTAATAAATTCAAAATTTAAAACGAATACCCGAGTTTATATAAAGGCATATTAGTAGTGTTTGGTAAACATTTTGTTGGAATCTATAACGAGTTTAGTCTGTAGGAGCATTAAAAAAAAATAAGAAAAATCATAAAACAGTAATTTTAAACAGATTGGATTCTAAAAATAAAATCTGATTCTATAATAAAAAAAATATTTTTCAACTTTTCCTTATTTCTACTTGGGGCGAATCATCTTCTTTCGGACCTCATTTACCTCACGGTGCGTCGCCCCTATGACTGATGCGCCCTTGAAAAATGCCACCTTTGCCACGCCTTAGTTATGGCCCTGATTACTACGATGTGTCAGTAGGTACTTCATTTTTGCCAATTCAGTATAAACGCTGTTAACAGAATAATTGTTTTACATTTTTTTGTTATAATATCATTTAGGTTCTTATTATAATGAGCTCAAATAATAAAATTTGATAATGTAATAAGAGCATTCCAAAAGTTTGCTGAACTACTTCATTGTACAGAAAGGATATGACTGAAAATAATATATTAAGACTGCTATAATGTGTCAGTCGGTGCTCTTTTTTTTTTCTTTTTTCCCCATTTGGCCTAATGAGTATGAACCCTGTAATTTTATGCTTACTATAGCTAAAATTTTTGATGATAAGGTAATCTTTTAAAAAATTAATCTTTTTTAGCTTTCTTGAAAAAATAGTGAGAAATTTTGTGGCCGAACAACTGTCAGCCGTACTAGATCCTGAAATCCCTGGAGTAAGGCAGAGAATTTTTACTGTGTTTCGTGCTATGGACGTTGTTCAACACACATTCTTGGTTAGTTTAAAATAGTCATTATTTTCCTATTTATAATATTCAATTATATTGTAAATGTTGCTGTCCCAGATATTTATGGACTGTAACTCCATGTTACTTTTTTAGTGGTCTTAAGACCGATCACGATAAAAAAAATAGAATTAAATTAGCAATTGTGTTTAGAGTTTTAAAAGGACATAGTACCTTTCGATGTTTAAAATGGTCATTATAATAGCTTTGAGGTCATTCGCTGCCATTACTAGGAATCCACAATCGCTTGTGTGTATGTTTAGTAGAAGAAGACAATAACATAGCTTCACTAATTTTTAATTAAAATTATAATAATACTTAACTTTAAGTAAATATAAATGTAGGTTTAGTAAAAAATTGAACACAACCGCACAAATCTGGATGGGGTTTTTCATAAATTACCAAATTAAAACACTTTAATTCCACTGTACATGTAACTTGTAAACACCACAAGGTTTAGCTCAACAATATGTAAGAAGTAAATGACTGTATAGCAATTATACATTTTATAAAACGTATAAATTTTATACCAAAGTTAATAAACAAATAGCCAAGTAATTTTTTAAAAATTACTAAGTTTTTTTTTTATAATGTTTTAGCTTTTTTGTGTTTATGTACTGATATCAGCCAACGAAATTTCATGAAGCCATTCCTAACAGCACACAAGTTTCACTAAACATCTCATTGACGTCCAAGGTATCATTTGGACGATGTGTGGATATTGTGGACACCGGCAGAATGGCGGATAGAACATGTGTGATGTTACAATAAGTTTTACCTGGATTCTATCAGAACAACCGAAAGTTTAACTAGACATCTACTAGTTCTGCTAATTAATATCCATGTCTTATGGACAAACATTTTGGACGTCGAATGGAAGGCCTTTGTGTCAAATTATTTTGAACTAAAAATTTATTTCAATAACTGTATAAAAACTATACATTTTATAAAATTTATAAATTTTATACGAAAGCTAATAAACAAATAGCCAAGTAATTTTGTGAAAATTAAAAAAAAAGAGTAAACCTTAAAGCTTTTTATAATGTTTTAGCTCTTTTGTGTTTATATATTGATACCAGTCAACGAAATTTCATGAAGCTATTCCTAGCAGCACACAAGTTTCACTAAACATCCCATTGACATCCAAGGTATCATTTGGATGAAGTGTGGACGTTGTGGACACCGGCAGGATGTCAGAACGTGTGATGTTACGATAAGTTTTACTCGGATCCTATCGGAACAACCGAAAGTTCTACTAGACATCTACTAGTTCTACTAATTAATATCCATGTCTTATGGACAAACATTTTGGACATCGAATGGAAGGCTTTTGTGTCAAATTATTTTGAACTAAAAATTTATTTCAATTTATTTTTAACCAAATTATTTGGAATTTATTTTGGCTTCTTCATATTTGTCGATATAAAGCAGGGCTTTAAACTATAATTTCTTTGTTTTCAGTTCAGTATATAATAATATATAAATATATATATATTATATATATATATATATATATTATATATATATATATATATATAAATATACATATATATATATATATATATATATATATATATATATACATATATATATACATATATATATATATATATATATATATATATATATATACATATATATACATATATACAAATATAAATATACATATATATAAATATATAATATATATATATACAGATATACATATATACATAATATATATAATATATATTATATATAAATATATATATATTTATATATATATAATATATATACATATATATACATATATATATATATATTACACACAACACACACTATATATATATATATATATATATAAATATATATATATATATATATATATATATACATCTTGTATCTCAGAGTAAAGTCAGAAATTGCATTTTAAATTTTTACTTTAGCATTTGAAAAGGTTGAATTATAAAATATATTCATGTTACATCAAACAGTGATAAATTAAAATAAAACTTGTATTAAAAATTTATCATAGTTGGAATTTATTGAACCTGTGCTTATGAGAGAGATGTGCTTATCTCTATGGAGGGTAGGTTTAAAAAAAATTATAAATGGAGTTACGTATAGCAGTTATACGTAAACATAAAGTAATCATACAGAAATTATACAAATTCTTATTATAAATGCGAGTGATTCACAATAGATGGCAGCACTGCGAACCCAAAACTAAGCAATTGTTAAGCAATTTAAGTTTAATCCTAGCTTATTTTGATGGTTTAAAGTGTTCTAATGTTTAAGATTAGGCATTAAACATTTACCCAGATTATAAATATTTATTTGGAAAATACGTAACGTTAAACCCAAGATGTGGAGCTAGAGATTAAAATTTCACTTTGCTCCTACACTTTGCAATAGCAAGTGGATTATTTTATATAAAATTTACTAATATTTTCTAGATTCTTTCCCTTGTTAATATTTTTCTACTTTTTCTCAAGAAGCAGAATCAAAGTACCAGATAATAAAGTAAAGCCTTTTCTAATGCTATTTATACAACTATTCTTACGAAGCACGGCACTTGAAATGTAGTCAAAAATATCGATTTTTTATTTTCTACACACACACACATAAAATCGGAAAGCTGTACTGTCGATATTTATGCTATTTATGTATATTATTTCATTAATACTTTATATAAACAAATTCAAAATTTTAAATGGCCTTTTTTCCCCCCATATTTGTTCTACTTCGAATTCAATTCATTATAAATTAAAAGACTTTTTTGTATTTTATATACAAGTATTAGATTTTTATAGAGTGTTTCTGTAATGTGTAGAATAAAATTGTGTATGAAATGAGTAATAAGGTTCTTAATTCTCTCTATACAAATATATATGAGAGAATGTGAAAATCACTGTACGTGTCACTAAATTTTTTTTATAAAATATAATATTATAATCTTACAGATATTTGAAAACCCATTTACAGTCTCGTGTGTAAAGCTTTAATATATACCAAAATGAATAAGCAAATAAATAAAAATAAAATATGACTGAAAAATATTAATATTGGAAAAAAAAAGTTATGAGGATTTAAAAAATAGGGTTTAAAAAAACTTTTTAAAAAGTTAAGAAAAATTTTAATTTAAATAATGTAAACTATTCAAACAGTCTTTAGTAGCATAATTGCTCTTTAAATTGGATTCTCAAGCTGAAAACAATAATAATGTTCACTGTAATGCTTTAAAAAAAAAAAACTTTTTTTTTTTTTTAAGGTACTTTAGACTAACAAATTGTGACTATGAATTAACTGATACTTTACAGTCTTATAAAAAATCAGATTGCTTTTTAAAAACATCAATCGATTCAGCAAATCAAAATAAAAACTCGATAAAGAAAAAAAAAAGAATGATAAAGCAGTGACTTTATTTGATTAGACTTATTATCTGAAAAATATAAAGATATATGTAGAGCAAAGGGAGAACACACCCTTGTCATTAAATATAATATAAGGGTAAGCGATAACTAAGACACTAGTTGTTATGACTAGGCTTATTAACTGCAAAATAACTGTCTATCAATAAGTATTTGGACACCTATTCAAATGACAATATCTGCAGTCCTGAGGTACTTCACGGCTCGGCCGGTATACATCGCGTAGGAAACAGCATCGGCATTAATCGCATGCAAGATGCCACGCAGTTCGGAGCTCTCTGATTTCGAAAAAGGTATAATTATTGATTACAAATGTGGCCGATCCTTAAGGGGCATATCTAGAGATCTGAAGTACCCAAAATCGACAGTGGCCTATGTGATTAAGAAGTGGAAGGTGAGCGGTGATTATTCCCCGAGTCGGCAGACCAACGAAACTGGGAGATAGAGACCGACGAGTGCTGTCCAGAGAAATTCGGAAGAACCACACCCAACCGATGGCACTCATCCGCGAGGAGTTCAGCAGGCATCCGGGAGTATTGTTTCAATGAATACCATCCGTAAGGAAGCACATCTGCTTGGTTTTCATGGTCGTGCTGCTGCCCATAAGCCTTTGATCACAAAGTCCAACCGCGCTGCTCGGTTAATGTGGTGCAAAGCACATCGAAATTGGACCGTAGATCAGTGGAAACGGGTTCTTTGGAGCGACGAATCAAGGTTCACCCTTTACCGTTCGGATGGCAGGGTCTGGGTATGGCGTCTGCCTGGAGAACGTCTCCTGCCAGAATGCATTGTGCCAACAGTCAAGTTCGGCGAGGTGGAATTATGGTCTGGGGGTGTTTCTCCTGGTATGGACTGGGACCCTTGGTCCCCATTCATGGTAAGCTCAACGCCGATGCCTACTGCACTATTTTGGATGACAATGTGCTTCCTACGTTGTGGCAGTTTTACGGGTTGGACCCCTGTTACTTTCAGGACGACAATGCCAGTTGTCATGTTTCGAGGTTAACCAAGGCTTGGTATGGTGCCAATGGAGTTCATCGAATGGACTGGCCTTCCCAGAGCCCAGACCTGAACCCTATCGAGAACCTCTGGGACGAGTTGGATCGCCGAATTAAGGGGTACATTACCCGACCAAAATCGGCGAAGGAACTTGTATATCTACTCCAAGCAGAGTAGAAGACAATACCACTAGCTGTAATACAAAGACTTGCGGAAAGTATGCCCGGGAGGGTTCAAGCTGTAATTGCCTCTCGTGGAGGCTCTACCAACTATTGATTTTGAATAGAGTTAGTTTTTCTTTTCTATCACAGGTGTCCAAATACTTATTGGTAGACAGTGTATGAAGGTATATTTAGTACAAAGTGCTAGCTCACCTTTGTCACTAAATATAATACCTGAAACACTAGTTGTTACCTACTACTAGTTGCGATCTATTGAGTAAATTGTATTAATTTTGTAAAACCTTGAGTTCTCAGAATTTGAAATCCACCTATAAAAATAACTGTATTCATTTTTTTATCGATTAATTCTCATCTTTTAACATTTGAATAGTCATTTAACGTACTATCTGAAAGCCTGTTGTGTTCACCAATGAATTTAATTTACACTTAACTTTTCTTCCGCAGTCCTTGATGATTAAGAAAAGGAGTTTGGACGGAGGTGTGATCAAAAACTACTATCAGCGTTATCGCAAGGTATTCGACACCATTCCCGAGCCCTTTGTCACGCTACAAGAAGTTAGACATATCCTGATGGCGGTTTTTGACGTAGATCAAGCTAATACCATTAACATCTTTTGCAAAAAATTCCAGATGATTCTGCCGGAAAGCGACACTTTCATCACACCCAGGAGTTTGAAGCACCTCAGTCGATACCGAGTTAGAGAAGTTATGAGGGTAAACGGAGTATCCCTACGGGGTATACAATCTTCCAGTTCCTAAAAAGGTGCGAAACTATATTCTCCTGAAACACCCTGACGACGACTAGTTTTCTGATGACTCTGTGGGGAAGTCAAACGAGTATATGATGTTGTCCTTTAAAAAATTATGGTATATAGTGCTCTGTGACTCTGGACCAAATATCTTTCTCAAATCTACTCTGCCATTGTATTCTGATTCAGAATTAATTTAAAAAAAAACAACAATTTTTTTTTAAATTTATCGGACCAATAAATTGCTTAGAAAGGTATATCAGTTCTCAATGTGTAGAAATAATAGAAAAGGTGAATATTTTAAAACCAAAGAAACATCTAGAAGAGTAAATCAATATTTTTTAGTCTTCCTTTCATATATTCTGGCCTATTATTTTGCAGTTTTTATTAAGTATATGCAATATTTATTGTTTGTTAAAATTTTCATATATTAACGAAGAATCTGTTTCCATTTAAAAAATGCTTCATGCTTTAAATTCTCTTAAGTCAATACTGACGATTCTTTTTTCTTAGAAGTTGAACATTTGCATATGCAAACCATCTTCTGTCAATGATAGGCATATATGTTATTAAGGTTCTAATACAATGCATTTTATTTTAAAATTTTCAGACTTTTTTCTTGTAGCAATATTTTGTAAAAAGTTCTTTTGGCATGAAATTTACCCTATCTCAATCCCGTAGATGTTTGTTTCTCTGTAGATACATGTTCATATGCCTCTTCTATCATTTTACAGTTTGAGGATTATTTTCTTTCCTTAAGACTTCATTCGCCTGGAGGAGTTGAAAAAATGTTGTTTCCCCAGGAAACTAATTTGAAATCAGATTCAAATGATGGACTATGCCTAAGAAAAATATTTGGTCCAGAAGGATCCATTAATGTCCATAGAGGATCCTTAAAGAATTTATTTCACCCTTTAAAATTTCTTCCCCAGAACTTGGCTTAGATCAGAATGAATTCGACCAGCGGTAAATTCAGAAATTATCATGAACCTTACTGTGTGATTTCGACACCATATCTTAGCCCACTGTCTTAGTGCAGGAAGTTGAGACATATGCTGTTAACGATTTTCATGCTGTTGTCGTGAACAGATACGACTACATATGCCATCTTCCATTGCTCGAAAGCAATAAGCCCCTCACATATAAGTCTCTGAATGAAGCTCCTCAGTCGAAGCCGAATTAAAGAACTAGCGGTGAAAGGAATGTTTCACTGTATACAAGTTTCCAAGTCCAAGCAGAGTAAAAAATATATCCTCGTGGAGGACCACTTTGATGATGACGTTGACAAGAAAGCAAACAAGAATAGGACTTTCTTTTGAAGAAGATGGTAACGATTTTTCTGTGATTCTAGTCCAACTCCAAACAGGGTAAAAAAAAGTTAATATAACGAGTATATGACGTTGCTTCCTTTGAAAGAAGTTGGCACTGTGGGTTCTGGGTTAATTTTAAATAGCGTAACAAAATATTTATCCACTTGAAAATTAATTTGCTTATGACGCCGTTAAGAATGCAAATGTGAATATAATGTTATTTGAAATCAGATTGTTGGGTGTTTTGTGATTTTGGTTCAAATATCTACGTCGAACGTACTCCTCTACTGCATCCTGATTTCGAACAAATTTCCAAAGAAAACTATAAGTTTCCAACTTCATTATGCGAATAAATTGATAATAAAGGAAAGTCAAATCTTAAAGTGTGGAAATGGTAGAAAAGCTGATTTTTTTTATTCAAAGAAATACTTCCAAAAAGGCATTAACATTATTTAGTCTTTCATATGTGTTCTTGTTCACACCTCTTAGTCTTTCATATATGTGTTCTGGACCAAAATTTATAAATTGTAATCAATATGTTATTCTTTTAGAAAACGAATAAAACTGTTAATATTTTACTGACATGTCTGTTTTCTCAAATCTTTATTTTTTAAATAATTTTAATTCAGTAATGGTCAATCTCAAAATTAACCATGATCATATCCAAAACCTGCTGTCAGCTGTGAGTATATATACTTTGAGACTATAAACGTTTTTCATTTTTTAAATGTTTCAGACTTTTGTTGAACAATCCTGCCTTTATAAAATCTCATTCAAAATTTAATTGACATAATACTGCCCCTGTTCTCACAATTCACGCATACTTTCAATAAAAGTTAATTTCTGTTTATCGAATATTACATCAAACTTTCTGTTTAACATTTTTTCTTAAAAACTAAGGACCATTGAAGTATCGTTCTTCAGCCATTTTCTACTTACTCACTAAGACGAATCTGCTCTGAGTTAT
Source organism: Pardosa pseudoannulata (assembly GCA_032207245.1). NCBI lineage: Eukaryota > Metazoa > Arthropoda > Arachnida > Araneae > Lycosidae > Pardosa > Pardosa pseudoannulata. The sequence continues at coordinate 29,652,891 of CM063510.1, forward strand.
TTAAGCTGTCGTGTTATGGCACAATTAGTGTGGGTGCATATATATCGGATGATCCAAAAGTCATAAACTTTAAAATTGATTGATTCGACAGTGAATAAAGATAAAAAGGTACTGTATGCATCAATCGGATGCATGTATATAGGACCAACTGCCAGTACTTATTTTTTATTCATAGTGTCCAGTTATTATAAATGGGTAGAAGTTTATCCTACGAAGTCCTGTGTAGACCTGCCGAATCTACACAGTTGAGTAACGAAGAAATTGGGATTCTTTGTGTAGAACTACAAAATAGATTAAATATTTTGAGGTTCCCGATTGTGTGCTGTTCTGAAACTGTACCATAAACAATGTGAAGTGGAATGAAGACTATGTAACTGAAGAGGAAATGGTTTGTATGAGGTTCGTGTTAAGAATGCCGTAGTATATGTGCGTCATATGAAACAATAGAAAGTGAATACCTCAACTCCGGAGAACTCTGCTGTTAAAGGGCTGATGCATAAAGATCTGTTCAATCACAAACTGAAGTTCGGACATCAACCAGTGATAAACCCTGCTTCCACGTTCCATGGATATGAATATGTCCAGTATTGAAGAGCCATCCGCATGCAAGATCGAGGGAAGTTTCGAAGAATCTGAAGCACTTTGATTGATGATAATAAGATTTGATTGATGGCCAAGCATAATTTCTCTCTTCTCTAGATTACCAGAACTCTCTAGAAGTTTCTCTTAATTAGGGAGATACCCTGTATCGAAACAGTAACTGTCCCAAAATGTGCCCTGTAAATATTTGTGGTGAGGCGATTTAGATCATTAATATAATTGATAATTAATATAGTTGATATAATTAATATAATTCATATAAATAAAACGAGAAGTAAAATGCTTGGGATCTAAATCTAAACTCATCACATCATTTGTAAAGGAGAGAGGACCTATAAAAACTAATTGAACGGATTCATCGGGTGGTGTTCTGATCCCAGTCCCAGATTAAAATGATGTCTCCGTTCAATTAATTTTTATAGGTCCTCTCTCCTTTACAAAAGACGTGATGAGGTCAGATTTAGATCCCAAGCATTTCACTTCCAGTTTTATTTATATCAATTATATTAATTAATCAATTATATTAATTATATCAATTATATTAGTTATCAATTATATTAATGATCTAAATCGCCTCACCACAATATCCTGATATATTTTATTGTAAGACAGACATGACGTTAACCAGTGTTTATTGGTTTACCTTATTTAGCGTTTTAGCAAATTTTAGTTAAGGTAGTTTTTAGTCCTTTTTCCCGAAATACATAACGATATGTGTGAAATTAATTCAGGCATGGTCAAAATGTCTATTTCCGGTGAAATCTACACACCGAGCACGATTACACTACTTCCAAGGAAGTGAAAAAATATATATGAAAGTATTAAATGGGGTAAAAATACCTATTTTTTTATTAAATATGTTGTTTAATCATATGTCACAAACAATATTACTTTATGTTATCGTTTCTATTAAGAAAATTAATCAGTTAAGGGGTTAATGGGTATATAGGTTATCTAGAAGGTTTTCCTGACGAGAGAAGTTTTTACGAAATTTCCGTCCTGAAAGGATTCAATCTCAATGTCAGTGAAAAAACTGTCACAATGTTATTTCTTGTTTAAATGCACAAAATTACTTCAACGTGTGATATCCGGAAAGAGCGCAATGTAATTGTGGAGTTTAGGAAATCGGTGCTGTTACCACAGAAACAAGCTATATATTACAAGCACACGGCCTTTGTGTGAAACACACGTTTCTGTTATGTTAAAACCTAAAGGTTATCAAAAGTGTTTATGTTTTATAATCCTTTTATGCCTTGTGGAACATTTTCGTTATTAATGTTTTGTTATTTGTGATGGCATAGATCATCTTTCACCAGTACGACTGAATGCGATAAAAGAACAAAGGTAATAATTCTCTCTATTCTATGTTTATTACTTTAATGTAAGAAGGGAGTTAAATTAAATTATTAAAATTTTTAGTGATTGTTAATTATATTGTTATTGTATAATGAGTTTAATTTGAAAACATACATATTATTATTTTTTTTTCAAATTTGAAAAATTAGTTTTATTTTAACAATTCAAATTTCAAAATAATGCAAAATTAAACCTAAGGCTAATTGTCAACATTTTATTGTTAAAATACTGGCTATAGTAATCTATCAAACATGACATATAATCAGTATTTCTCCTTTCACACACACACACACACAGTCATATATATATATATATATATATATATATATATATTCACACACACACACACACACACACACACACATATATATATATATATATATATATATATATATATATATATATATATATATATATATATATATATATATTGAAGTAGTAAAAAGTAGTGGCAATGACTCTGGGAAGTAAAATGAAAAAAGCATTGTAAAATTATTATTATCATCATACTCCTTTGAATGTCCTTTGTATATTGTTTTGAATGATCTTTAAAGTGATATCTACATTTTGTGTCTTTTTTATTTAAAATATTTTTTTTTATTTATTTTCCAACATAATTTTGCAACATGACTGAATATCCATGAGTGAATCTTGATGAGCAAAAATCCAAATTCCGATTTTTTTTATTAAACAAAAGAGCAACTAAAACAAGTGAAATGTTAGGTAAAGTTCAGGTCTTATCCTCCTTTCACTTGTCAGTAAATAAAGCTTCCATACTGTATGTTTATTTCAATAACATCCTCGTAACACATTTTCTGATTTGATCATTAGGCCTAATTCAAGAACATGTTTTTTTCTTTACTGAAGATTAGTAGTTATAACCTTATAAACTTTTTAAATGCGTCAGCAGTCATTCGTATACCCAATCTTCTGTTATAAATGATAATTTCTTTGATATTTCAAACTAATTTTTCAGTATGAACGGTTTGGAGCCTACTGACTATAACGTCAATTGTTTCGGTTCTACAACCCGTAAAAGCAAATCAAAATCCTCCTGTTAACTTTTCTTAAGTCTCGTAAACCTTTGTAACATTTCTTTAATCTTCTATATAATAATAGCCTAAGTTGTCTGTCCGCGAATTTATGAAGCGGTTGTACCTGGAATGGACACAGGCATCCATATTGGAGTTTTTATGAGTTAGGGTTAGCAAAATTCAAAGCGAGTTCGAAATCCACCCCATCTCCGCTTTTAGAGCATTTAATGCTATTATTTCAAGCCTTATTCTCCCTCTTATTCTATACTAAATTCAATCTTGATAGGATGGCGAGGACGGAGCGTAATATTTAAATTTCTGGACTGTTTTTACTTGACCCTCATATATTCTAATTAGTTCCTTCACCATGTGTAGTCGTGGAGCGTTTGGTAGAGTGTCTGCTTATTTGATCGTCGTACTTCTCGGGTTGACGGTTCTGCCCCTGACGATAGCCAAATTTTCTAAATGTCGAACTAATCTAATACTTTCTGCTTTTTTAAAATTCTTATTCCTAAAGTTGTTTTATTATTTTTAAAATAAATTTTTATTATTTTTCAACTTTTTATGATTTTTATAAAATAAAATAGATACATGAGTGATAATTTAAATCGATCACTTTTGTTGAAAGATAATTCTCAGCCAAAAACCAAATTATTTTTAACAGCCTCATAGGGTACTTTACAATTCTGGAAAATTAAAAATTTTACTGATCCCGTTATACGAAGGGCTATATGCTAGTTGTTAAAATAATGTTTTATTCAACAAAAATAAAATCAAATATTGGATTTTTGTTCTTAGTGATTTACTCCTGGAAATTCTACCATCTCGCTATTTTATGACCCGAAAAAACACAAAATATAAGATATTAATTAAAAAAATATTAACAATTTTAGTGTTATTTTAAAAGTGAATGTCATAGCAACATGATATTTATAACCGTTTTTTATTTAGTGGCCAATTATCAGTGACTCTGCTCTTTAGACACCTCATGTATATGTTACGGTAAAAATGATAAATCGGTGATTATATAAAATTACCGTTGATTATACATAATTACCACTAAATTTGGTAAATATGACAATTTATTTCATATTTATCAAATTTACCAGTTAGTTTATAAAATCCCCAACTCATAAAGGGGAAGGTAATAAAAGTCCCTAACTTTACGAAAATTCGTTCAGTTTGTGCAACTGCTTGGCTTCTATCAATACATGACAACCACGTGGTTTCAGAAGTAGTTCTCATTTCGTTGCATGTAGGCATTTTTCTTCTATCCTTTCGTAAAAAATTAAACGCTCAAGCCATTTTAATAATGGCTGGTATGCTTGAGCGTTTTAATTCCAAATTAGTTAATATTATGGATACTAAGAAAACAAATAGTGGTTTCTGATGAAAAAAGATATGATGATTTGTTAAAAAAAGTAAATAATAGTAAAAAAAAAAGTAGTGAAAAAAACCGGAAGATTAGCTAAGAGTTATTAAGACTAAAAAGATATGATGTAATGAAAGTAGGCAATGTTGAAAAACTTATCTTCCCCGTAACTAAAGACAGCTCCAATGTTAGATTTTACGAGTAATTTGAAGAAATTTTTACCATAATTCATGAGGTACACTTATCAATAGGCTATTATGGTAGAAACAGGATGTTAAAAGAACTAAAAAAAAGTACAAAAACAGTACTACCGAAGAAGTCATAATTTACTTAAATTTGTGTGAAAGTTGTTTTTGTACCTAAAAGAGGACTTGTTGTTAGGCCAATGGTCTTTTAAGAGATGTACTCAAGATGCCAGGTGGACCTAATTGATATGCAGTCGCAACAAGATAATGACTTTAAGTTTATGTTTCAAGACCACTTGACGAAGTTCGTACAGTTGCGTGCCCTATAAACCAAACGTGCAGAACAGTTTACATGTCATCTAATTGATATTTTTACTATATTTGGAGCCCCCAGTGTACTGCAAAGGGACAATGGTTATAAGTTTAGTAACAAAATCGTAGAAGAAGCTTGTGCAATGTGGCCAGATCTGAAAATTGTGCACGGAAAACCTAGGCACAGCCAGACTCAAGGTTCGGTTGAACGTGCAAACCAGGATTTTGAAAATATGCTAAGTTCTTGGTTGGAAAGCAATCACACCAGTAAATGGTCCGAAGAGTTACATTTTGTGCAACTTATGAAAAATAGAGCATTTCATGAAGGAATCAACTGTTCTCATGAAGCAATGTTTGGAACGCCTGCAAAATTTGGCTTGAAAACGTCTTTGTTCTTGAATGACTCTATCGATCTGAACTATCGCACTATCTCTATCGATTAGAACTGAAGAAGAGCTTCAGGCATTAATCGAGACAGTTAATAATGCTTCCGAAAACACCAATAGGGAAATAGAAAATGTTTCTAATATGGACAATAACGATCTATCTTAAAATGACCCTCCATCTGAAGTTAATATTAAGACTCAAAAAGAGAATGAAGCAAAGATTGCTCTAATCCAGACAAATATTTTATGCAGGAAAGAGCAAAGTAAGAAAACTTAGAATGAGTACTAAAGAAGGTTTAGAATTACAAGCAAAGAAAATGTTGAATGTTTAAAATGTTAAATTTCCTGCTGGTAAAGTTGGTGACACAGTGAAACTACGAATACCTGACGTTGACAGAGCAAGAAGATTTTATCCCCGAAATTTATTAGCGGTGGTATTAGAAGTTCAAAATGAAGAGTTTTATCAGTTAGGAACGACACAAGGAAGACTCTCACAGTTGTATGCCAGAAATCAATTCACAATTTGGGAAGAAAAATTTATTTTGCTTGACTATGTTTCAGATCTAGCAATATCCCTTCGAGAATGCGTTAGAAAGACATTTCTATCTTGAAGTCAGGGATATCAGCGATGTGTTTGTAAGGGACAATGCCAGTCTGATAACAGTAAATGTAAAAAATCTGACAAGCTTTGTAATTCTAAATGTCATAATAGTCTAATATGCTCAACTAAGTAAACTTAAAATATTTAGTAATTCGTAGTAATAGCATTTAACGTTATTTGAAAATATGCTTTTTTCTCTCTAGAATATGGGCTTAGTTTGTTTTTTATATGTAACTGCAGTTTTTTTATGTGCAGCTGTTTTGTACAAGCTCATGTAAATTGCATTTTTTTTTCATTTCCCAACACCTGTAAGGCTCTTATTCAAATTTCGTTCAGGCTAAATAAATGTATGTGATCTAAAATAACTATTGATTGACTTTTTAATTGTAAAATATTGCAATTCGTGGTCTCTTACGCCATGTTGTCCAACCAAAAAATATCTTTCTGTGTAGTAACTACTAAAAAAAAAAAAAAAAAAAAAAAAAGCAGCACTCTACTATACTGGCCCAATAAGTCATGATATTTATCACATTTACCATTACGAGTTGGATATTTACCAAATTTAGTGCTGATTATGATAAGTGCAAATGTAAAAAATCTGGCAAGATTTGTAATTCTAAAACAATCTAATACGTCTAAACGTAACTTACATGTAAATGTAAATAAATGATTTTTTCCCCATAGAATATGGGTATGATTTGTTTCCACAAAATAATCCGAATTTACTACCTTCCTCATTATGAGTTGGGGATTTTATAAACTAACCGGTAAATTTGGTAAATATGAAATAATTTATCATATTTACTAAATTTAATGGTGATTATGTATAATCACCGGTAATTTTATATAATCGCCGAATTTATTACTTTTACGGTGTCCTACTTATTACATTTTCTTAGGCCGTTTCCGGATTTTTAATGCAATTTATTTCTAAAACATATATTTTTTATTTCTTCAAAATATTTAATTTTTTCACAGTCGTAGAGGTGTGGCAGGCAGGGTTGGCTAAGTCCGTCTCCCCCGTCTCGGTTTGACAAAATTTCTAAAACTTAATCTAAGTTAATAAAAGTTATTTTTTATGTTTATTTATTATTATTTAGGCCTTTTTTGGATTTTTAATGCAATTTATTTATTTTTAAAACATATATTTTTATTTTTTCCAAAATTTTTAATTTTTTCGATTTTGATCACTATTATTCTACATTTTCGGCTTTTTTCGTACGGATGTCACTGGCCGTAAATATATTTTATGTTTTTCTATCCCTAAACTCTCTACTCTCTAGTTTTGTGTTATGAACTCACGAATCCACCCTTCTATCTCTTTGCTCTTTTATGTGTTTATTTTTCGCTCGTTGTCATTTTTGTGCTTACTGACAGAAGCCTCTAGATTGAAGGGCTCGGCCCATATGGCCCAGTTGTATCACCAACTTTAAAGCCTTTAGTGGTGATTATGTATAATCACCGGTAATTTTATATAATCACCGAATTTATTACTTTTACCGTGCCCTACTTATTGCTTTTTTATAATTTTTTTTGTAATTTAGCATAGGTACAAGGATCCCATTAACTGTCTTACTTGATTAAAATATATGAATAAATATTAATTGTGAAAGGAATAATGCCTATTTGTAAAATCTTACAAAAGCGGGAAGAAACTAGATTTGAATTAACAATTAAAAAAAAAAAGCGTCTGCTGAGAAATATAAGACTTTTGTGGCTATTTCTAATTTTTGTTGGAAAACTAATATTTATTGTTCTACATTAAATATTTTTATTAATAATTTAAGATTTTTCTGTTTTCCATATTATTTAGCTTTGTTTTATTTATTCGTTTATATTTAAAAAACTGTATATAATAAACAATTATACATCGTTTTATATTGAACAAAATTGGAATGGGACGGTAGCCCGGTAAGAAGAAAATGTTTAGGGTCCCAAAATTGAGTTTAATCTAGCTCTGAAATGTAGATATAAAAATCGTTAACAAAGATATACGTTATCTGTTCTCCTTTAACCGAAATAATCGATCGATTGTAGTATTCGCTTTTAATTGCTTCGAGGCTGTGGAGAGACATGCTACTCGTGACCTATTATGACCTCGGACAACGTAACTGGTCCTGCAAGTGGACGAAAGAAATGTTCCACTTTTCGTTTCTGTTCTTATTTTCCATTTCGTAGTAGTAATCGTGCATTACGCTCAAGAACCGCTGTTCCGTCTAGTCACGTGAGTAAGAATCCATCACTTCTGTGCCGGTAACTAAACATATCTTTTTTTATTGTTTTCTGTTTGTTAATATTTGATTGTTTGCCCAAAAATACCAAATCTGTTATTTAATCCTTTCGAGATGATTAAAATTTTGCTATAAAAAGTTGCAATATTTAATGTTAACATAAAAAGAGTGTACTATGAGTTTAAAATTGTAAACTTTTTCCTGTTTCCTTAAAATCTCCTGGGACAGGATATCCCAATCCTACTGTCAACTAGTACTATTTATCCAAATTGTCTTGAAGATATAAGATATCTTTATAATTCAACAAATATTTGCCTAAAAACAACCATATCAATCTGAAATAATTTGATTTCTGCTAAATACGTGTGGAACAATATATACTACTAAAAGAACTTATTCAACATTTCTTAAACCTGACATAAAAAATTCCTAATTTGTTATTTAATAAGAAGAATTGGAGCTATTTCATACTAAGTTTACTTTAAATATAGTTGTACTGACATTTAATAATAACACTAAATCAAAAATTGGAACTTTAGTAAAGGGCGAACTGAAAAACAAGTGTGGCATTTGCAATTTGAAAGTGTTGCCAGGTTTCTTAAGTCACATTTTTGTTCCCCAATTCCTTAAGCACACTAAAAATGTAATTTAAAAGTGGGTTTTATTTACCCAGTAGTTAATGAAATCTAATATCTGGGACGTATATGCCCATTAGGACTGAAAGGGTTAAGGGGATATACTATCTTTAGATATTCGAAAACTTCATTATAAACATTCATCATAAAATAAAACGTTTTTCTCCATTAAAAATGAATTTTTTACAAATTCTTTTTAACGTTCTAACCATGAAAAATAATTAGATTAGTCATTTCAATTAGTATATTTTGTTTAGTATAAAATAATTACTAAATAAAAAATAATATTTTATTTTATACTGAATCAAAAATATGCTGTTTTAATTAAAGCTTTTCAGCTCGAAATGTATTATGTCCAGTGCATGCTACACAGTTTTACGAAATTATTAACTTAAAGTTATGAAAATTTTGACAGATTGAAATAGCGCTAATCTAATCCCATTATTTTTTTTTATTTGATACTTTTCTTAAAGATTTCATTTTTTGAAAAAAATTGTTAATTTTTAAAATGTTTTTTTCTGATTAATTTTCATGCTTTTTTTTAATTTTTGCTTTATTATTACTAAAAACAAAAAAAAATTGTTTGGTATTCTTTTGTCGATTGATCCAATAGTTAAATTATAGGAAATAGTTTTGTGTCTGTATATTGAGTTCTTGTGACAAATTGTCTTTTTGCTATTAAATTGAAGTGGTTGGTTGGTTGGTAGGTGTCGTGTCTCTACAGAAGTCACATGACTTCTCATGGAAAGATGGTTGCCATTGCTTCCAGAGGTTGAACGTCTAAGATTGGGTCCTCGTAATTTAGAATCAGGGAACAAACAGAAGATTTGTAGGTTTGGCGTGCTCCCCCCTCCCAGAGGTATGGTTTGGAAACTTGAAAAAAGTATCCCAGGTGCCATTAATGGACACGGCAGTTCTTTGTCTTGCTGAACCCTCCTGTTACATAATCACTGCTTGTACTGACTGAGCTACCGAGGCTCATTAAATTGAATTTAATAATATAAATGGAGCCGAAATACAAAATGGAGACTTATATTTATTTCAATATTTATCAGGAATATTTGGTAAACATTTTGTAGAGATCTATAAAATATTAAGTAGAAAGGAGCATTTTAGCTTCTTGCATCTTAATTTTTTATAGATAAGGAAATAAAAATATGCATGAAAAATATCGTTTAAAATAATATTACCTGATTTTAAGAAAAGTTTTATTGATATGAGTTTAATTAAACCCTAATTTATATGGGGGTGAATATTCATAACTTGAAGTTAGCTGTGTAAACGTTAAGTTCTCTATTCTCTTAAAGCACTAGAGATGAAACAAAATTTGTGACTATCAATATAACTATATTGTGTTTTGAAGGAGCAGAGAACGTTGGAATTCAGCAAAACGATCAGTAAACGTGGTTATGTTCTAATTATTATAGTTTAAATAATATGGAAGTAAGAATTTTTTACACTGTGATTCTAAATTAGACATTCCTTGTTTATATAAAAAATATAATTTATTTATAATGAAAGTATATTGTTGAAAATACGTATAAATAAACTATATTCCTAAAATAGGGGCTCTGTACATCGACCCGATGCTTAACGGTTGTCAATATTAGAACAAGTACTCAATAAATCTCACTGGAATTATAGAAACAACAATTTTAATTCAACTCAAAAACATTTCAACATTTACACTACTCCCCTTTTATAGAACATACTACGTCACTTACATTTCTCTTCTTAACTCACTTCATTTCACCACGTGAAATAAAATATAAATTCAGGTGAATGAATCAGTAATGAATGAATTTGTTAATGATACTAAAACTGAAGTTCATGAAGAAAAAGGATGGGGAAATTCAGGGACAATATTCACCAGCACAAGTTTTCATAGGTGACTGGCATCGCACATCCCAAGCGAAAACCGCAATATATATTAAAACTAGAGGTTTAATGTATGCCGCTAATAGAAGATAAACTAAAAAACTAAGAAAAAGTGAAGCAAAACTATCTTGAATTACGACCTATTTATCTGATTTATGAATAAACTTGATAATTTTTTCTTCTTATATTTAACATTTATTTGTTTGAAAATTAAAAATATTACTTAAAAGTGAAACAGAACTATCCTGAATTACGACTTTACGCATAAAAAAAGCAATATTTGTCAGTTTGTTAGTATTTGATTGCTTACGAAAATATTGAGTCTACTAAACTTTTATTGAGAAATTTGAAATATATTTAAACTATTAATGAATAAAAAAAAAATCTTTTGACAATCTAATCCGTACGATTGTGGTGCTGTGTTTTAACTCGTTAACTTTTTCCCTGCTATTTAATATTTATTTGTTTGAGAAATACGAAACTAAGAAGAATGAAGCAACTTTATTCTGATGTACAGTTGTACTTATAAAAAGAAGTAATACATAGTGTTGTGTTTCAGTTTGTTAGGATTTGATTGTTTAAAATATTGCCATGGTTTAAGGTTGGGATTTAATTTGAAATTCCTTTTAAGTATTGCTGGATTCAGAATCGAATTTAAACAGTAGGTGCTGGTCTCTTCAGCTTAAATGTTGTCTCTCTAACAAAAATGTTGGCTTCTGTTCTTTTTTGCTAAAACGAGAAACCGCAAGGCATGTTTTGTCTGTTTCTCCCTTTTAGGCCAAGCTCTGAAGTTAGCACTGTAAATTTTTATAGAACCCTCTAGAAGGTATCACTTCAGAAAACTCTTGAACTCAAAGCCGATACACGCTACACAGATTTGTTGAGTTTTTGAGCTTTTAGATGTTTTATGTGTTTTTTCTACTTAGTCCATAATTTACTATACGCCAAAAATCTACCCTCAAAGACCAAGCAAAGGAAAGAGCTAGTACAGTATTCCAATAAAGATGCTTGTTGAGATATCCCTGCCATCCTTAATAAGTGTCACCAGCTTCAAGCCTATGTGTTTGAACCCATCTCCAACCCGATTGCCCAATTTATTACACACACACACACACACACACACACACACACACACATATATATATATATATATATATATATATATATATATATATATTGAAAGTTTGAACTCATGTCGCCTCGCACTGAATCTAATGGATAAATCACGCTTGAAATACTTTCTTCCAGAACTCCAGTTCGGAATCGGCTTTAAGCAGTAGGTCCCGGTGTCATTAACCCTCGTGATGAGAAAAATAGACCGTAGCACACCAAAACAAACCAAACCAGAACTCCAGAGTAACCGAAGAATACTGGATTGTAGCATTGTCTTATTTCTAGGAGATACTGTATATATCAAACTAATTAAAGTTTGGTAAGTTCTTAAATTTTACTTGTGTATATAGAGCTAGAATAATTCACATTTACGATTTTATGAGGCGAAATGGTTTTGAATTGCTACGGTCTATATTTTTTTACACGATAGTAGAAAATGTCTTGATCAGTGTAACGCTCAGGATTCCCCTCATCACAAGAAGACTCTCTCCAATGTAACTTAACCTCAAAATCCACAGTTTTCAGCATTGTTGTCCTTACTTCTTGTAATAGTTAAGAAGTTAGAATCGGGTTGATTTACTCTGCGCCTTTAATAGATATTTTTTAATTAAATACTTAATTTTAACAGCGTATTTTTCTTTAGTCAGTGTCAGTGTCCTTTCTGGAACCCTTTAGTTATAGTCCGATTTTTAGCTGTGGTTTTTTTTTCAACGATGAGATCGGGATGTACTGCTTAAAGCCGGATATCCATGGCAGTAGCGGGATTCGAACCCCCGAACTCCATTTCGGAAAAAGACACCTACCCATTCGGCCCCGACTTTATACAAAAACTTTTTTCAATGCTTGGTAAAATATGAGCTGTGTCTCAAGGTTTGTTTCGAAGTTAAACTTTCCCAAAGTTTGTGATGAAAGGGCATAAATAGAAAAGTAAATACCGACAGGGAACAATAATGACTGGTGTTTTATTTTTCGCATTTGAATCGAAACTATTTCTAATGTGGTACAACATCAACAGAACAATGAACAGAATTGGGCATACATCGGATGAACCTTAGAACTACCATTGTTTGTATCACGATGTGTTAGTGACTAGAGACTAGTATTCTGATGTTAATAGTTTTGTACACTATTGTCTAAAATGTCAGACAGAGAGGAGAGGTTTAACAAAGAAATGATTGCATGCATATGTAGGTGAGTGAGTCAAACGCCATCTATCTTTTGTTTAAGGATTAAAAGGGAATAGACCGATATAGGAAGTGACAAATAGCATGATTGCTTGTGTTGACAGTCCCATAGATGAAATAAGTCTATAAGGCGGCAGAGAACTTCCAGCTGAATGAAATTCTGTGTAAATTTCGATGTTTCATTCTTATAGAATTTTGAAAAATGACTGAACAAAGAGCAAAAAATGTTTCTTAATATCTGCCATTCAGTAGTGATTATGATTGTTACCACACAATACAATTAGTTTAGTACTACTACTAATTTTTTTATATTTAAAATAAATAAAAAAGTGATAACCCTGGTGATTTTCTATATAAAAGTGAAACATATAGGGAAAAATGAAAATAATTGGTTGGTATGCATTGCAGAAGAAAACTTTTTAATGGCTATTGTTTAACAGCAATATTTTGTTTTATTAATAACATTTTGGGTTTTAATCAATTTAATGTAGATTTTACTGCTTTATATGTTTAATGTAACATTATTATGAGCACTTAAAGAATACAGTGAAAAGTGTAATAGTTTAAAAACTGAGGTTCAAGTTTCCTTTTTCGCTTAAATAATATTAAGTGTTATCGTAATTGTTACTGCATGAGGGCCACTTGTAAAACATTATATAACCACTGTAAACATTGAGAGCTAAGAACGCACAAGGGCTCTGCTAGAAGCGACTGAGTGTCAGAACGGTACTAGACCCTGACCGAAAATCAAGTGTATTTCGATGTGGGTAAATAGTTATTATTTGACACCCACAATTATTGTAAAATAATTTTGTATATGTATGTGTATATTTATATATGTATATATATATATATATATATATATATATATATATATATATATATATATATATATATATATATATATATATGTGTGTGTGTGTGTGTGTGTGAGAAAATTCTCAGGGGTTTTCAAAACTTAAATCAAGGGCTAAAAATTCCCGCGTCATTTTGAATTCCCCTTTTTAACCCCTAACCTAAATTGACCACTGGGGCTACAGTTTAAGCCCTCGGAGAAGGGGCCTGACCAATTATAATCCTACATGGCCCTAGCGGACAATTTAGGAAATTTCCAAATAAAAAGGAGATACACGCTGTCGGAGACAGATTTTTCTAGAGATATTTTCCCACAGATGTTGACCCAGGTGTCACGCGTCTTGTACATAGAACTTCATGCTATCTGACCCTTCCGTTTGTCCTGTCCCTATGATGAAGTGGGAACCCGTCCTCCAACGTTATCTTAATAAAGGTCTTTAGCTGAAACGGTATCATTTTTATGGCCATGACTGCAACCACCCATCGAGAAGTCAGTCTCATTACACACACACACACACACACACACACACACACACACACACACACACACACACACATATATATATATATATATATATATATATATATATATATATATATATATATATAAGGTACGAAATTTCTCTTGCCGTCACATAAGAAAATAGCTTATACTATTTTTAACTGGAAGGTATTACTGGGTAGTGTGTCAGCCTAAGTATTATGCAGTTTTGGCTCCATTACAAGGAAGTAACGAAGTCCGTGGTAGAACTTTTACTTTATTTTAGAATAAAAATGAAATATTTTTCCAACAAGAGCAGAACATTGATACACGAAAAAACTTTCCTGACACATTTCGCCCCATAGCGAGAGGTGGTGCGGAGATATTACCATGACAGAGCAACTTAATGAGCCTTATTAACAGTCAGAAAGAAACTTATCAACCAATTAACTAGAGACTGTAGAAAACGACCTTGATACTTGAATGCTTGTAACAATTGTTGCACGCCAATCCAGTATGTCTCCGAATGTTTGCCCTTCGTGTGCGAGAGTCTTAGAGAAATATAAACACTAGCAGTTGTGGTAGCAGTGGCGCAAAGTAACATGTCCGGTATTGCCATACATTTAACTTTCTTTTTTTGTTCAGCTCATTCTAGCCCAAGGGTGCGTTTAAATTGGATCAGTCTCCATCAGAGTGACGAAGACATAGAGGTCATCCTCGACGGCAATTTATTTAATTATAATGAACTAATAAAGGCGTCAATAGGAATGCTTAATTATTGCTTCACAGTGGGGAAGTTCGAATGAACCGCCGTTTTAAGTAGAAAAATTTCGAGATATTAGTGTTTTGGTAGCATGATCAGAGATGATATGGAATTTGCTGATAAATCTCACAAATTGAAAGTAGAATCTCACTTAAAATTGCAAATGTGATTCAATTTAGATAGTGATTAGTTCTTACGATTAGTTCCAAATACTATTATTACTTCTTAAATCCGAGGCGCTATAGGTTTTGTTAATTTATCAAGTAATTTCTGGATGCTTTTACGAGACAACTTAAGCTCATAAAAGGGTTGGCCAAATGGACGACCTGTTCAGAAGCCCCATCAAAAAGACCCCCACCAAGTGAAGAGTTCTAAGAAACAAAGTGTTGATTAATGTGAGATTCTCTTTGATCTCTTGAAATGGAACTACTCAATTCTCAAAATCTACATGGGTATTTGATATGGTTTTTTATCATCATAAAACTACGAGGTTCATAAAAGAGTTGGCCAACCGGACGAACGGTCCAGAAGCTCCAGCAAAAAGACCCCCACCAAGTGAAGAATTCTAAGAAACAAAGTGTTGATTAATGTGAGATTCGCTTTGATCTCTTGAAATGGAGCTACTCAATTCTCAAAATCTACATGGGTATTTGATATGGTTTTTACCATCATAATACCACAGGGTTCATTCTCCACTATCTTTAAAGTAGTTCAAGATTCCACTATGTTCACACCATCAATATATAAAGTTAAATAATACTACTTACTCTCTATGAAATCATTTCGCTTCTAAACTGATTTAAATACTCAAGCGCGAGCCATTAACCTCTTATCAACTCGGATGTTTCAAATAATTCTGATTTATAAATAACTTTCTTATTGTTGGCAACGAGCCAAATAAATTTGTGTTTTGCCTTTTTTTTCTTGTCCCTGTCTTCACTTATAACAGTCTGTATTAGGAAGATTAAAACAATGGCAGTGTTAGATAGATAGATAGAGAGAGTCACGTGCTATTCAAGGTCTAATTAGTGACATTTATTTTATGGCCTTAAAGGGGGTCAACGCTTCATTTTACTGAACAGAAAGGGTGCTGACGTCACTTTTGGGTGTATGTAGTAGGGTTGTTTATCTGAAGCGATAACTCGTCACACTTTTCTCGTTTGTAATTAATGTTTATAAAGGCATTTCCTGATTCGCCATTTTGATCTGCGGATGATTTTAAACCAAGTTTGTGTAAACGAGAAACGAAATAGAATCTGCACGGTCGGCTTTTAAAAGATAAGAACGAAGAGGTAAACCAATATTTCGGGATATTTTCACAATATTGAAATTAATACGGCAAACAAAACAACTGTTTTACTTCTTGAAAATTGTCAGCAAATAAGTTTTTACTGAAAGTATTCGAATGCTATACGCTGACAGGTGAGTTCTTTTCATGATAAAGTGAGCATTTTTTGTTTATTGATATTTTCTGTAGAGTGAAAAAATTTTAAGATATTTAAAAATGTGTACTTATTATATGTCTTTTGGTGACTAGTTATTTTTGGTACCAGTATTTTGTACTAGTTTTGGTAATTATTTCTGTCTTTTGGTTATCTAGAACTGGAGGTACGAGAGTTATTTGTTTGTTTTGAAAAGTATGTGTATATTGAATGATTATCTTTAATTTTCAAACATTATTTTTACACAAAACTTGTTTTTTTTTACAGCCTGATTAATAATTTATACATGTAAAGATTGGAAGCTAATACAATTTTAATAAAAAATGACGATGGTGAGTATTATGATCCTATATTTTGGATTTTCTTTAAATTAAATTGGTAATATATCTGGTTCTCCCAGAATATTTGAATTTGAATTACTTATCTTCGTGCATATTTTTTATGAGCTACTAGCCACTGCATACCCAGCCTACGGTTTGGATAAACATAACCAAATTAAAATTCCTTCCCAGGCTATTGTCAGTTTAGATAAATTATTACGTATTAAGGTTATAGATAAATTATTACGATCGGCATATTTCATGTTTGTATTTGCATGTGAAAATGATATTTCATCTCCCAGATCTAAAAAGGATTATGTTGTTCATTGAATACAGGCAGTTCCTCTATCAATTTTGACTATTCACACTTTTATAAAATTCGGTACAGATGCATTATAGACGCCGTGTTTTTTGTCGCCAAATTTGGCGATTTTACGGGGCGATGAGTGGGTTGGTGTGTTTGCCCTGATTTTGGTGGTGGGGTATGGCAGCTCTAATGTGTTCTTGCACCCCATTGGTGCACGTGATTTCTGACGTCAGTACCCGGCACTATTCCAGAAATTTGCATCATAGCTGTTCTTTCGGTTTACAGTGGTACCTTTTTTTTATTCTTATCATTTTCTGGAATTTAGTAACCAAATTTTTTTTTGTTCTTATCATTTTCTGGGTGTAGTTATTTCGGTTCTTATTTCTTATTTTACTATTTTTGAAATTGTTAAAAAGTATCAGGATATTTTAAATCAAACAAGATGTTTTGGTTTGGAACATTTTTGCTTTGTTCTTATTTTCTAGGATTTAGTTAATTTAGTTATGACGGTTGAAGTTATTTCGGTTCTTATTTGTGAAATTGTTAAAAAATATCAGGATATTCTTAGGTGTGAGGTGGGTTTTGCATTTCATTCTAAACTCCAAGTGTGATGGAACAACGGTATTCCGAATCTTAGGTTTTTTTATTTGGTAAAAAAGAATTATTTCAAAGTTTTTTTTAAGGGAGGTAGGAGTGTTGAAGAATGTTTGTGGCGCTACCCTTTCCAATTTTCATCTGTTATTAAATTTATTTTGCATTTCTTTTATTACAAGGGGGGTTGAGGGGGGGAATTCCCCTCATGTTACATTTTTTATAATATTAGTGCTTATTAAAATGCTATATATTGTGTTTATTCTGTTGATATATATCATTAATATTACTAATCTGTTATTTATTTTTTAAATAACATGAAAAAAATGATAATTGTTATGCTAATTTTATTTTAATAATGCTTTAAATTGTTAATCTGTTTTTTTCCTTAAAAGTTAAGTTATGTTAATGTTGTGTTTCAACTATAACATGTGACCGCCGCCATGGTTTTTTTTTCCAGAAAACGCGTACATCCGCCATGTTTTTCTACTTGGCTATTTTTCAAAACACGCGATTCTTTCGTACTGAAAAAAATTACATATACGTTACTTATTAACAGCCCCTCGTACTTATATCATTGTTTGTTATTGATATGTACACCACCTCAAACAATATTTTACAGATCAAACAGATGATGAACTTTGTCAGAATAATACTGACCATCACTAGACCATACTCCATCTTATTATTGGACAAGATCTACAGGTTGATTTATGGGGCCAAGAAGAAGCTTCCACCGATAAACGACCGCCTTCTATTGATTCCTGCAACTGAACTGGCTGAGAAGATTCGAAAGAAACAGGTGAGTCTTTTGTTTCAAGACGGGATAGCGATGGCAAAATTTTGTTAAAACCTTCGTCACTGATATGTACTTAGAAAAATGTTAATATCAGACACTTGAAGTGTACACATTTATACTTTCATATGAACACAAAACGATTACTTGGAATGGATAATCTATAAACTTTCTATAACTAAAAAAAATATAATAAATATATTAGTAACAATAAGTAAGCTCGAGCCTCGAAACTGTCCGGATATGACAATGACGACTTTGCTGACTGACCCACCTCGGGTCTAGTATCAAGCATACTATTTATATATTAAAAAACAATTTTCAAAGATCATATATTTTCAAAGTTTCTTGATTAAAAGTTATGAATAATATTAATGTATTGCTCAAGTTTGATTAGCCTTGATGTGATGACAGTATTTCTTTTACATTTAGTACCCTATTTGTCATCAGCAATCTTAAATCGCCGAATAACACTATTAACGAGATAATTAGAAGTATTTGTTGAAAAAAATGTTTTCGAATTATTCTAATAACAATCAAACTCTTCAATGCACTCTTGAGAGTATAGTCAAAGGGCACAGCGGTTGGTCTTCAGCGCTTTTGTACCGGAACCACAAACATATATAGCAGGTGTAATAAAATCGTATAAAAATACCTGTAAGATGGGCAGCTAGATTGAAAAATACAACCACTTTTTAATAAGACAGGACGACAAAACTGTTCACACTGCACCTGCTGGTCTGTGATGCCAATTTGTACCCCTTACTACTTTAGAAAAAGTATGCGCGTGCATGCTTGTGGTACCTTTGTACCACACCGGAGTTCACCGAAAACATGCGAACAATTTCAGCCGGTAGCTTGTACATGGTTTGTGTTTGCGTTTACAAAAACTAATAAAATTAAACTCGATGTTTGTTACGTATTTTTACAACAATATAAAATTTTAATTACCTATCTATCTTTTAACTTAAACAAAAAATTATACATGTTCTCGATTTATAGAAGAATTTTAATTTATCAAAATAAAATGTAATTTTTTTCTTACCAAGTTTTCTTTTAAATGAAAATATTATTGCGCCTTCCGTGGATATTTGTGCCAGAGCCGCACTTAAGGAGCCAAAGAGCCACATGCGGCTCTGGAGTCGCACTTTGTCGACCACTGTACTAGGGTATTGGTCAATTCACCGCCTATAACAGTTGTCAGAAAAAAGAGAAGATGAGACATTTTCATCTAATTTTCTAATATTAATTTTCAATGAAGTTATTACAATGAAGTTGCTAACATATGAACTGTATTAAAAAACTACTTTTTTCGAAAAGTCGTATATTGAGGGAGAAATTAGCAAAAGTAGTTATTCGTGCCCCGAATGAAAAGATCACTTTCTTAGGTAAAAGACAGTAAAATGTTGCAAAAATGCAGGAATGACTTGCATTTATACTGAAATAAGTTTGGTTTGGAGCGTTACAGTCTCCTGTTTCATTACGAGAGGGCTAATGAGATCGGAATCTACTTCTTAAAGCCAATTCCAAATAGTCACGTACTTCCATGCCATCAGTGGGATTCGAATACATTAACTGTAACACCTAAACAGCAGCGTCTTACCCGTTCAGCCATTGTTCGGAATACTGAAATAAGAGGTCAAACATTCAAGGTCAGATAGACGAAATTTCAACACTTTAAGGATTGATGGGTTAGTGTTATGTATGAAAACAAATAGCCGAGTATCAGCCAATGTTTAAATAATCCTGGGTTAGATTTCTTCAGAACCTATAGGTAGACGGTACTTTCCCATTAACGACCTTCATTCTAAAACTACGAAACAAAGTAAGTAACTATATTCTACAATTTCATTACGAGAGGGCTAATGAGACTGGAATCTAGTTCTTAAAGCCAATTCCGAATAGCCACGAACTTTCATGACAGCAGTGGGATTCGAATACATTAACTGCAATACCGAACAGCAGCGTCTTACCCGTTCAGCCATTGTTTGAACTACTGTAATAAGAGGTCAAACATTCAAGGTCAGTTAGAAGGAATTTCAACACTGCAAGGATTTATGGGTTAGTGTTATGTAAGAACAAAATTGCCGAGTATCAACCAATGTTTAAATATTCTCGGATTAGATTTTTCCAGAGCCCATAGGCAGGCTGTCCTTCTCCGTTGACAACCTCTATTCTAAAACTACGAAACAAAGTAAGTAACTATATTCTACAATTTCATTACGAGAGGGCCAATGAGACTGGAATCTACTTCTTAAAGCCAATTCCGAATAGCCACGAACTTTCATGACAGCAGTGGGATTCGAATACATTAACTGCAATACCAAACAGCAGCGTCTTACCCGTTCAGCCATGTTCGGAATACTGAAATAAGAGGTCAAACATTCAAGGTTAGTTAGAAGGAATTTCATCACTGTAAGGATTGATGGATTAGTGTTATGTACGAAAACAAATTGCGGAGTATCAGCTAATGTTTAAATAATCCCGGGTTAGATTTCTTCAGAACCTATAGGCAGGCTGTCCTTCTCCGTTGACAACCTCTATTCTAAAACTACGAAACAAAGTAAGTAACTATATTCTACAATTTCATTACGAGAGGGCTAATGAGATTGGAATCTACTTCTTAAAGCCAATTTCGAATAGCCACGAACTTTCACGACAGCAGTGGGATTCGAATACATTAACTGCAATACCGAACAGCAGCGTCTTACCCGTTCAGCCATTGTTCGGAATACTGAAAAAAGAGGTCAAACATTCAAGGTCAGTTAAAAGGAATTTCAACACTGCAAGGATTGATGGGTTAGTGTTATGTAAGAACAAAATTGCCGAGTATCAACCAATGTTTAAATATTCCCCGATTAGATTTATTCAGAGCTCATAGGTAGACGGTCCTTCCCCGTTGACAACGTCTATTCTAAAACTACGAAAAAAGTAAATAACTGTATTTTACAATTTTTATAAGAAGTATAATTTTCGTTTCTATTAAAACTAAACTCTGTATTTCAGTTAAAAGCGGAGGATCTCATGAAAGCCTACATAAAGCGTATCAAGAAAGTGGAGCCCTTGGTGAATGCCTGCGTCGATAGCAGGTTCGAGGAAGCTTTGCAGGAAGCTAAAGCTGTGGACGATTTTCTGGCCAGTGGTACCAAATCTGAAGAAGAGATTGCGAAGGAAACACCCTTGCTGGGAGTTCCATTTAGCTGTAAAGAAAGTATTGGAGTCAAAGGTAACAAAATGGAAAAGTTACATAAAAAAGGCAGTTTTAATTTTAGGGTTTGTTTTATATTTGGATACTGTGGCGTACCGAGCGGGGCGTGGAGGACGTGGTCCGCACAGGAAGGAGCATTTTAGGGACGGCCTTTTTTTAAATATTAGTCTAAAGAGAAAATTTAAAAGTTTGGCTTTTATTGCAGCCCAAAAAATAAAAAAAATGTTAAATATGTTAAAAGTAATAATGTTAAAAAGTAAAATAAAAGTTGGCAACATTGATAAGCTAAAAATAAAAAGTTGATAAATAACAATTTTATATTTAAAGAAAAAGGGATCCCAGATTTTATGGCTGTATTTGCACGAGAAGAAAAGACAAAACTTTGGAAAATCAGAGATAAAAAGCCTCTTTAAAACTTTTTACATTTTAAATTTTTTTAAAAAAATTTTTGTTTAAAATTTTTATTTTACTATGCAAAATTTTTTTAAATTTCTTGTCCTTTAAATCTTATTTTTCTTTATTGATTTTAAGTTTTATTTTACTTTATTTCTCTTTTCAAACTTATTACGAAATATATTTTTTATTTTATTTTATATTTTTTAAGTTTTAGATATTTTATTTTCATTTCGACTTAGACTGTTTTATTTTTTACGATTTACATATTTTTGAACTTAGATGTTTTCTTAGTTTTTTTTATGTTCCTTAAGTTTTAGCAGTATGTTTTATTTGAATGTTAGACTAAAAAAAATTTTTTTAAAGACTATATTATTTTAAACTTAGAATTTCTTTTAGCATTCCTCTGTTTTGTGTTTTATAATTTTTAAAAGTTTTTTTCTTTATAAAATTTTTTCTATAATATATCTGTATATGTAAATATACATGTTTTCAAATTTTATATTTTGCATTTAGTTTTCTTAATTTCTATGATTTTATATATATATATATATATATATATATATATATATATATATATATATATATATATATATATATATATATATATATATATATATATACATATAACGTATATATATATGTGTGTGTGTGTCAGGTTTAAAAATGGGGTTAAGAATTAAGCAAGTTATAATTAGATAGAACTCATAGAGTGTTAGTGAATAGTTAGACTCATTAACGGTAACTTAATAGGAGAAAGACGCACCCTCGAGCAGAACTATACTGTGTAAAGAAGCTGACGCGGGAGTAGACAATGGAAATTTTCTTTAGGTAGCAACGCCAAAAAAGACAGTTCTGACCAAAGTATGCAAAGTATGAGAAAAAAAGGATTTCTAAATGACATAGCTATGTACAGAAGGATTACAATAAAGAAGTTTTTATATATGAAATGAAATGTGTCTTTCATGCCTTAACCACTTGTCCATATCATGTATATATATATATATATATATATATATATATATATATATATATATATATATACATACACACACACTCATATATATATGTATATATATACAGGGGCTTACCTAGGGGGTTGCGAGTTGTGCGGCCCACACTGGGAGGCACGTGTTTAGGGGCGGCGCTTTTTAAAAATTAATCCAAAAAGATTGACATTTATTGCAACCTGGAAAATAAAATACAACGTTGAAATTAGGAACGTTGAAAAGGTGAAGATAAAAAGTTAATAAAGAATAATTTCGCATTGACAGAAAAATGATTCAGGTGTTTTTATGGCTGTATCTGCACTAGAAAAAAAGACAAAACTTTGGAAAATCGGGAGCAAAAAGCCCTCTTGATTTACTAAAATTTATTCAAAAGTATAGGCTTGAAAATTCCGTACCAAACATGGTAATTTTTAACATAAGAATTTTTTTTTTACAATTGCAGACGGAGCTTTTCTAAATTCAAGTTGATTAAAAATTATCTTCTTTTTCCAATGAGTGATTTTAGACTGTAAAATCTAGCAATATTATTCATAGAGAAAGAATTTACAAATAAAATAAATTTTGATGACAGTATACATAAATTTTCAACTCAGAAAGCTAGAAAAAAAAATATATAAGTTCACCCTTCACCTTTATGGCGTACAATACGTTTATTTATAAAAAAGATGTAATCTTCCTTATTTATAAATAAAAAATAAAAAAATATTTCTTGTGTTTTTTTTTGTAAATCAGGTAGATGTATATAGTTTATCTTTTAAAGTTTTATGTATAAGCTTATTAAAAAAACCACTATTAAGTTGATCTGGGAAGAAAGCCATATAAGAAACCGCACCGAGCGGCAAAATTTACAGGTACGCCACTGTTTAGATGTATTACATGTTTAGTTTTACAATATTAAATTAGTTAAAGATTTATATCTTTTTAGAGTATAGTTGGCCAGATGTAGCAGCTTTCGGAGATCTACTAGTTATGATGTAATAAATATCGTATTTCATATACACATTAAAATTATATGTCCATTCACTACATTCCTAAGTTTTTATATAAATTTGGAAATAAGGTGATAAATTATATTAGTTACCTTTTTCTGGGCTCAGAATAGATGTTGTGTAATTCCTCTTAATTTAAAAAAATGTTGTAAACCAGGGATGGGCAAACTACTGCCCGCAGATAGAATTTTAAGTTGCCGGTCCGAGGCAAATTAAAAGAAATATATATTTATACATTATATATCCATCTCCTTTTCTACTTTGCTTAAATATTATATCCCAAATTTATTATCTCATGCCCAGAAGATCAGCGGTATATTTGCTTCTTATATGTGAACAAGTATTTTCAACTTTGAACCTTAGAAAGAATAATTTCAGAAGTAAACTGACAGATGAGCATTTAGCATCGTTCCTTAAAATCCGTACATCTCACTTCGAACCTCAGTATAAGGAACTTTTAAAAATGAAATCGCAATTTCATTCATCTCATTAACGCATTAACGTTAGGTAATTTTATATTGTTTTTAATATTTTAGAAAAATTTATCTTGGTCCGCCAAACTTATTTTCTTTCGATTTTTGGTCCGCGGCCGAAAAAGTATGTCCATTCTTGTTATAAACGTTTTATAAACAGTTTATGATTGCCAACGCCCAGAAGGTATCTGAGAATAAATTATTTTATTTACGTCTTTAATACGGTGTGTTTAATTCACATATTCACGCAATTGTTATGTATTATTTTTATCTTACGTGACATCCGTTTTTGAGTGTTTTACATTTTTCCAATTTACCAGAATATAATACTTCTATTACGCATCTGAAAATTATTTTTGTATACTGATTACATTTTTTAATCCAAAATATAATTGACAGTTTCTTATAAGTCTCTTAAGAAGATAAAATTTTTGTTATTAGATGCCCATACTGGGAACACATTATAATGCATAAAATGTAGCATGATACAATCAGTTTGATATAATCATTATTTTACAATTTTGTAAAGTTCTCTTAAATATATATATGCACATCGTTTTTACTTATTAAACATTACAATTATAACATATCATAATTATAATCATTTAAAAACTACATATGAGGTTTAATCATCAGTTAGTCATTGGTTATAAACAATAATCGAATGTTTCATTCCAAGCTTCCAAAGAGACCGATTTGTAAAATCATTAAACCATCATTAGGAACCGACATAAAATTAAAACTACTAACCAGTAAACAAAATTAAACTTGTATTTTTAAAAATATTCTTTTCTTTTTTGTGTGTGTTCAAGGAATTTGTATTCATAGAATGACAAATTCCAACAAACCATTCTAAGATATTTTATAAATGATTCTAGGAATGATCCAAATGTGTGGCATCTACGCGGCCAAGAATCGTCGAGCTCCGGATGACGCTGTATCTACTGCTTTGTATCGCAAAGCAGGGGCTATACCTGTCGTGGCGACAAATGTTCCCGAATTTTGCACCTGGTGGGAGAGTGCAAACACAGCTTTTGGTACAACGTACAATCCCTATGACAATGCAAGGTGCGCTGGAGGGAGTTCAGGTATTGTTTACTGCATTGTTTATAGAATAATGAAATAAGTTATATAAATGTAAACGCTAATATGTAACGCACATATACTTAATTCATTACATCCAATTAGTCAGTGATAATTTAATGATATGTCTCCAATGTGATGCCAGTGTGAGAAGTTATTAAATACTTTTATTAAATTAGAATTTCTTACCAGTTTCAGATACGCCAAAGATCACGGTTAGATACTACATCGCAAGTCAATGGTCGAGAGCGCAGAGACAGTTTCTTTCTATCAGTCTAGCCTAAGCAAAATAAAAATACTAACTTGAGAATCTTACATCAAGTTGCAATACATGTATAGAGCCGATCTCACCAAAGTCGTTTAACGTCTAACCTCGATTAAGGTCTGTTTAAATGGAGAATTGCATCCCACCATTTGTTGGAGCCATGGGTTAATTGCGGTTAGCTTTTAAAAGACTTT
This sequence comes from Pardosa pseudoannulata, assembly GCA_032207245.1. Lineage (NCBI taxonomy): Eukaryota > Metazoa > Arthropoda > Arachnida > Araneae > Lycosidae > Pardosa > Pardosa pseudoannulata. The sequence continues at coordinate 29,678,948 of CM063510.1, forward strand.
GGCCCTAAATATACAAGCACTAATGTTAACTAAAAGTTTTCTGATATGCTCTAACGTTATTTCAATGCTTATAAATAACTTTATACATCAATTAAAAACAAAAAAAAAATGAAATGAGTTCGATTTTGATAATTTTTGGCGCTAATTTATGACATTACATACACACATACATACGGTAGAGTATCGTTAATTTGAGGTGGACGGAGCATAGCAAGGCAAATCAGCCATAACTACATAATTACAGTTCAAGCTTTGTAACGTATACCGTTCCATTAACACTTTGAAGATTATACTCTTATTGAATACTTTTACAGGTAGCGAGGTTGTGATATTAGCAAATGCCAGACCATTCATTGGAATAGGTAATGACCTCGCTGGAAGTATATGAATACTTTAAACTTTTAATGGAATCTAAAGATAGGCAATGTAGAAGATCATTTTATTGGTTTGATATAGCAAGAGATTAAAGTAGAAGCCCTTCCCAATGAAACTTTCCTCCTATAGCATAGCTAGGCAAAGCGGCAATAACTTCATTTTTACAGTTCACTCTTTGTAACGTATACCGTTCCATTAACACGTTGGAGATTATACTATTATTCAACACTTTTACAGGTGGCGAGGCTGTGGTATTAGCATATGCCGGATCAGTCATTGGAATAGGTAATGACCTTGCTGGGAGTATACGAGTACCTTCAGCATTTAATGGAATCTATGGACTCAAACCGACACCAGGTACTAATTGAATGAATAATTACTTCACATTTTCTAGGTCCAAAATATCACTTAAGATCAGATTTCATTTCGTTTTGGTGACATCATGTGATGCCATACTTTATTTAGAGCAAAGATGTCGCCAATAATTCCCCCCCCCCATCTGGTAACTATTCACCATATAGGGGCGATACCTATCGTGAGTATAAAGGACACGATGTTACAGAATTCAGGTGTCTAGAAATGTCAAAAGTCTTTATGAGCTTCAATACAACCACTCAAACTTTCGAATGAATACCATGCTTAAGGGGTATCAATACGATTAAACAATTTTAAAATGTCCATTTTCAGAAATTATGTACAAAGCGTTTATAGAAATTCAAAGGGCCTGAACTTCCTGGCAAACCCTCTAGTTCAGGTTTGGAGCTCTACGGTGTACTGTTTTGCTACATGATGTCTAATGAGATCAGGACTGACTGCTTAAAGCCAAGTACGAACTGTTACGAACATCTATGCCTTCAGCGAGATTCGAACCCACGAGCTTTGGTACCGAAGAGCACCACTCTACTGTCAGTCATCGTCCGGCCTCCCTAGTTCAGAATTATCTGGGGATTTGCACACACAAGTAATTGATTTTATATTTATATAACTTAACAGTACAAATATTTTAATTAAATCGAAAAAATTAAATATAAAATAATAAAAATTAAAAGTGAAATACTTTGTTTGCGTTTGAATAAGGCAGATACATAGTAAATGGAAAAAAAATATTAGAGACACGGGGCAGATAATTTAGCTTAAAGGAATACAAGATGTAAAATTTCAGTAGATAAAAAAATACGATTCAGCAATAATATTTGCAAAAATGTATTTGTAAGTACAATTACCAGTTTCCGATTTTTATGATTTTTTATATGGTGTAAGACAAAAATTAAATGAGATGATACTGGAATAGTACAATAAGATGAAAAACGACAGCAGAGAGGGAAAAAATGAAACGGGGTCTTATATCGGATCAGAAAGATCAGATTGCAGCCAATCAGAAGTAAGTAGGTAACCAATGACGATCTTAGTAATAGACCTTCCTAAGTTGGGCTGCAATAAAAAGTAAACTACGAGGTAGGGAGAGAGAATTTGAGAGAGTGGGGGAAGAACCCGGGTTGTGGGGTGCAATCAAAATTTTGAAGATTGACCACAGTGGATGAATAAAAGTTTCTGTACAATACGTTAAAACATATAAAAAGTTTTTTAATAAACAATTGCTCTTATTTAACAAGAAAAGCAAAAAATAAACACTAAAAATAAAAAAATTCTCTTTGAGTTTCTAGTTATCCACTAACAAATAGATAGCGATACTAGTTTTAAATCCCTGCAACAGGGATTCCATTACGCTAAACAGATTTTTGCATTTACCAAACGTTTCGCCCAATCCAATTTTTTTGATGCAATATTATATTGTCACCGGAATTGAACCTATATGCTAAATTTAAGATCCAGTCAGGAAGGTTGTTAAAAATATATTTCAAAATATCAACTGACTCAGAAGTGAAATTAAATAAAAGGTTTAAAAAAGGAAATATCTGAATAATCTGAAGAATATGCTAGAAGAATCCAATACGCTTGAGTTATGGTGCCCAGCCACCTTAACTCAAAAAGATTTTCTTCAAATCAATAAAAATTATAGAAATTAAGAGAAAAATGTTTTTTGTCGAATTAAAGATTTCTAATTATGCTTTTTTTTAATGTGTCGTATAATGCTGAAGTCAAGTAATAACAAACCGTTTTCAAAAATGCGCAGGTATGATCTCTAACCGTGGATTTTGGCCGGCGGATGGGGAAGAAGGCGTCGGTATGGATTTATACGTTGGTACTGGCCCAATGTGTCGCTATGCCCAAGACTTACCCTTACTGGCTGGTATACTGAGTGATCAGAGAATTAAATTCAACAACAAGGTAAGAATTTAACCACCGTGTCCTTAAGAATTTTCTTGACGATACATGTTTTTTTTCTTGTTTCGTATTTTTACGACTGTTTTAGAAATGCCACACACACACACACACACACACACATATATATATATATAATATATAATATATATATATATATATATATATATATTACGACGGTTTTAGAAATGCCACACACACACACACACACACACACACACACACATATATATATATATATATATATATATATATATATATATATATATATGTATACCAAATGAGGTCAAACTTTAAAATTGAATAATTCGACAATTATAAAAAGATAAGAAATGTATGTTTTGCACCAACCGGAGGGAAATGAAGCCATATCTTTTCTGAAAAAAAGAAAAATAAAGCTAGATTAGTTTTACTGGTAATGGAACAGATGAGTTATAATTATTTATTTGACAGTTGGATCACTTACAACTTCAAAACCATAGATAATTTAAAAGAGCACATGCATAAGACCCTGGTGATCGAGTTGTATGCCTAGACATGTCGTTAGATAAGAATCCTCTTAGTTAAGATCCTCTTTGTTAAACTATACTTCAAGAATGCAAAAAGTGTCAGATTTATATTGTAGACATATCGCTTCATATGCAAAGTACTAAAACGCCATTAGCGAGTTCTACATTGATTAAAATGATAGAAAATTTTAGGTTACAGTACGTTAGCATTACGTAAATGATGGTTGGTTGGTTGGTTGTTAAGAGCTTAATGGCACTGCATCCTCCTGGGATATATTGTGCCAAGCACAAGTACAAATTAGTAAAAAAACATTTTAAAAATAATTTCAAAATTTAAAACTCAACAACGAAGCCATGATTCGACAAGAATTACGAAGGGAAATGTATGTAGAATTAAAAGAGTGAATGAGGTGCGATTATATTATCAAATATGAGGATAAAAACCAATGACCTTTAAAAAGGTAAAAAGTTCAGGATGTGGCGACGCATTTAAAAGATATTTGATATCAGAAGTAGCAGTTTTAAAATAATGGAGACGATGTTCATTAAAGATGGGACAGTCTATCAGGGCGTGTTTAACAAACATGTTGATCTTACAAATTTTACATGAAGGGGCGTGATCACCGAGTAAGAGATGACGATGGGTGAATCTTGTGTGTCCGATACGTGAATGAAGTGAACATCCTTCAGCAAACATTTGACATTCAAGTGACATCTAACAGTCAAATAAAGAATTATAACACCACCGTACAATCGCCAACAAAACTTTTTAGCATTTTCTCCTTTCGATAGAAAAACCCAACTTTATTCCATCCAATTTATGCAAATCACATCTTTTTATCTTTATCCATTGTTGAAATGTTGAATTTTAAAGAATTTTTTGAGTTTTAGATCATTTACTGTATATTACCTGTGTACTTTGGCGATAACAAGTTTCAGCCATTTGAGTTTTAATGACATTAACTATTTCACTGGTGATACTATTTTAAAATCATAAAAACAATTAGAACAACGAACATTACAAAGAATTTTTATTAAATTATCTTGGTATTATATGAAAATTTGCAAATATGTACAAAGTGATTTTTTTGAAACTGAAACTATTCAGTGACACCTAGCTCGATCCAGCAGCCGAAATGATACCAAAATTTGTAGGGAGACGAAGGATAGATAACATAAAAAAGTAAGATTCCATGTCATGAATAAAATTGGTTCAAAAATTTGCCGATGGGGATAATTATAGTGGGTGTTATAGATTGAATAAACCAAGAATTAGTGTTAAACGTGGATATCAAAGCGAAATGCACATTTTTGCTTTCATATGGGGACACAGCACCAGCGTTTGGGCTATAAAAACATGTAGACAGTTTCGAAAAATATTTTCAGCTGAAATGAGTTCAGCTGAATTCTTGAATGAATATGCGACTCCCATTAGCGGAACGTGCATTATTGGTAAAGGTGTATTGATTAGTTGTATTAATTATCTACAGCTCTTCGTGAGTCTAGGCCCGACTGATGCTACGTAAGGTGCCACTATCACTTGATATTTTGAAAAGAATAATTAAGAAGTTCGGAGAAACGTGGTTAGTGATAATTCTTCCAGGTAGAGAACGTAAATCTGTGTCAGTTAATGTTATAACAGATGTTACAACTGCAATCGTCGACGGGTCAAACGGAACCATTGCTGATGGTATTAGTGCCCTGAGTGTAGCGCGATAATTGGATATGGAATTTTCAAGTTATGGAAAGTGCTGCGGCGAGCTGTCCTACTATCCATTGATACCAGTTGCTTGCAAGAATGTTGAAGCAGTGATTAGGACAAACGATTGACATTCGCTCTGTCGATTCTTTTGGGAAAGAGGTTTACTATGGTCTCCCAATGCAAATTCTATGGGCAGATGAGATCCATTTCACCCGAGGCGAGTGATAACACAAAATTGCTGAATTTGGATTTCTAAATAGCCCAAAAAGTGCAATAATTTTTTAAGCATTCAACAAAAGTCACTGTTTGGTGTGTCTTCACAGTCGAATTCATTATTGGGCTATTATCTATTGACAGTCATACAACAGGACCAGTCACGTGTACCACCAATACACAGAAATCCGTAAAATGTTGACCAATTTTGTCATTCTACCATTTCAACAAAGAAAATGTCTCAACTACAAAATCTTTATGCAGGAAGGTGCTCTAACACATATTGGTGTTAAGACTCAGCAGCTGTTGCGACGTCACTTTACTGATGGAAGAGTTATCGTCGCTGTTCTACAGTTTCATAGCCATCTTGTTCTCCCGTTTGCCGGAGATAACTGCGTATGACTTATGGATATGATGTTATTTAAAATCTGAAGTTTATGTTAATGGAGTATTATAAAGAATAACATACCACATGCAGCGTGAAATATTTGTGGAATATTCCTTGTGGCATATTTCATACCTGCATAGAGAATGTTGTGCAGAGAATACACAACGTAGTCTCTGAGAACGGCGGTCATATTGAATGTGGTCGAATTCCTCACCGGGTAAATGAATATGGTAAATAAAACTTTACAGTTCACTGTAATTTTGTATGTTTTATCCTATTTTTGTAACACATTTTACATTGTACAGCCCCATAAATACCCCTATCAATGGTTTTTGTAACTAATTTTTTCCTTTTCAAAATCTTATTTCCATGTCAATATTAGTCATCATACTACGTTTTGTGCCATTTCGATTAGTATATCGAGCTACAGGTGGCTCTGAATTGTATCAGTTTAGAAAATATCGCTCTGTATACTGATGTATAGCTAAATCAGTCACATTAACTATTTTTTTTAAAAATCAGATCATTTTTTAAAGAAACCTTTGAAACTTTTGTTGATATTTAAAATGCTACTTTCGCTTTAAATTTCTTTTTTCTAATTATTTTGAGTCATAAGAACTTAAAATATTTTTAATATATTTAAACATTTTATGGATAGATTTAATACAATTAAGTATTAAATCTATCAATAAAATGTTCCTGTAAATTAATACAGGAAACTGTATTAATTTACAGGAGCTGTAACTGTAAACCATTTCTGTAAAACATACTGTACTGAATACTGTAAAATATTTCCTGTAAATTAATACAGGAAATGTTTTACTTCAACACTTATATTGAATTATATTAAATTCAAATAAATTGAAACTAAAATAGATAAAACAGATTTTTTGAATTTATATTGAGAATGTTTAGTAAAACTATTGTAGAACTGAGAAATCAAATTGTAAAAATTTGAAAGACATGAAAAAGCTCAAAACGACTCAGTTTTAGAAAGAAGGATTGAAAAAATATTTTGCACTTATTATATAATTACTACTTAAAATTTTTATGCCCTTTTGCAATTTTTTAAAATTATTTGGAATATATGCGTGCAAATTTCAGTATAAGGTTCCGTTTAAAGTATTAATTATCAGTACTTCAAAAAAAGGTTTTAAAACTTTTGGCTGATTTTGAATACTTTAAAATTCCAGTATGTCCTTTATACAAAAGATGGATCAGGAAGCAGATATTTCTTTAATAAAATACATAATTATTGAATACAATAATTAGTTTTCTTTTCCCTGTAGGTTGATTTCCAGAAGATAAAAATCTATTACATGGAACAGTTCCCAGGATACCTTTTGGAACCTATTCCTGACATAAAAGCTGCTGTTAAAAAGGTAAGAACGTAAACAAAATTAATCTTTCTGCAAATCGTTACCGTTGATATCACATGAATATTCTTCATTTTATAATAAGCTTTAATTGTCTTGGTGTTTAAAATTCAAATTGATGCGTTATTTTTTACGCCTCGCAATGTATCATAAAACATTAATTTATTTGATGGCAAAAATAGCTGCTTCATCTGTAGATTTTAAATTTATTTTACTGTATAAATAACACAAAGAACAGTTTAATCTCTAGACTGTTATTTTCTATAAATGTCTTAAATTTACTAAATGCAAGAGCGAAATGATGTTAATAATCCTTAGCTTCAATAAATATTTTAAATTACTAAATGAAAATATCATGTTCTTAGACTCTTTACGAAAGTTTTGCAGTTTTAATCCCATGTTAAAACGCATATTTTAATATTTCTAGGCTGTCAAACATTTTGAAGATACGTACGACAACACTGCAACTATGCTGAGTGTACCCGAACTTCAATACGCTCTGGATATCTGGGAATCGAAACTTCTTGAAGTTGGCCTACCTCCCTTCAGAGATGCTGTCGTTGGAAAATCCAGTCTGTTTTTAGAACTCATAAAGGTGTTCTTCAGGTCTAGTGAACATACCCTCCCGGCTGTCTATTACTCAGCCATCGAACGTCGAGCAATGGACTCTAATTACCACAAGCTTCTCAAGATGTATGACACGCTAAAGAAGAAACTGGAGGAAGTTCTGGAAGGTGATGCAATCCTCTTGATACCCACTCACCCCGAAACAGCACCCCACCACCTCATGACTATTCCAAAGTACCCCAATCAGGCATACACCTGCATATTCAACGTCCTCGGTTTGCCTTCTGTGCAGATACCTGCCGGTCTTAGTGGTGGACTTCCAATAGGAATTCAGGCGGTAGGGAAGGCGAACAACGATCACCTTTGCATAAGGGCGGCAATGGAACTAGAGAAGGTGTTTGGTGGTTGGAGGAGTCCAAGCAAGATAACAACGTGATTATATGCATCCATTGAGAAAAAACTGTTTATTTTTTATATTTATGGACGTTATATGTTACCCACAATATCACAAAAGTGTAAAGAATGAACACATTCAGCCTCTGTTTGGAATTCAGGAAGTTGATCCTCCGGTCTAGGGATGATATCTTTTTCAGCTTCTACTACTCGGCCATGAAAAGAAAAGATTCTAAATACCACGGGTTTCTCAAAATGTTCAACATGCTAAAAACCTGGCTGAAGAACTGGAATGCAATATCATCCTCACTGTAAAATGACCCACCTTCCTTAATATTTACATTGAAATATCCCAACCAGGCATATATATCTTCTTCAATATCCTCAGTTTGCCTTGTACTCAGATATCCACAGGACCGATTTGTGAACTTTCGATCTGAATTCAGGCTGTCGGTAAGACGAACAACCACCTATGCCTAACGATGATGATGAAACTACAGTGGTTTTTGGAGAATACAAGATATCGCCCTGATTACGTCATCTCCGAGAAAAAATATTTATTCTTTATTCTTGGCTATGGAAAGAAAAGATTCTAAATACCACGGATTTCTCAAAATGTTCAACACGCTAAAAACCTGGATGAAGATCTGGAATGCGAAATCATCCTCACTGTAAAATGGTCCAACTTCCTTAATAGTTACATTGAAATATCCCAACCAGGCATATATCTGTATCTTCTTCAATGTTTTTAGTTTTCCCTGTACTCAGATACCCACAGGACGATTTGTAAACTTTCGATGGAAATTCAGGCGGTCGGTAAGGCGAACAACCACCTATGCCTAACGACGATGATGAAACTAGAGTGGGTTTTGGAGAATACAAGACATCGCTCTTATTACGTCATCTCCGAGAAAAAATATTTATTCTCTATTCTTGGCTGTGGAAAGAAAAGATTCTAAATACCACGGGTTTCTCAAAATGTTCAACACGTTAAAAACCTGGATGGAGATCTGGAATGCGATATCATCCTCTCTGCAAAATGACCCTCCTTCCTTAATATTTACATTGAAATATCCCAACCAGGCATATATATCTTCTTCAATGTGTTCAGTTTGCTCTGTCCTCTGATACCTACATGACCGATTTGTGAACTTTCGATGGAAATTCAGGCGGTGGGTAAGGTGAACAACCACTTATGCCTAACCATCACCATCTTAAGCGGTGATGAAACTAGAGTGTTTTTTGGAGAATACAAGATATTACCCTTATTACGTCAGGTCCCAGAAAAAAAATATGTATATATATATATATATATATATATATATATATATATATATATATATATATATATATATATATATATATATATATATATATATGTTTGTGTGTGTATATGTATGTATATACAGTGGACTCCGCTTAATGTGGTGGCGTTTAATTTTATCAATCGCTTATTGTTATCGAAATCAGTTGGTTCTGATTTTCTCTATTCATTTCTATGTTCAAATTATCGCTTTATGTGCTCGTTATATCGGTTAATGGGATCAGTTTTCGATCCTCATTTTAACTACCAAAAGAATATTCACAATATATTCAGAAGGAATCCATTCTTTTCATTCCCTTTGCTGTTGTTTGAATTTCCGAGAATTCTTTTCTTCAACCTAGGGAAAGGGGAAATGACAAAGGGGTGGGAATTTACAATTTCCTGGAATTTTTCAGAAAAACGCACACCCTGCTGGTGGTCAATGGTTGTCAGATAAGCAGAAAGTAACAGATTATTATCGGATTCACATTTTATGTCTTATTCGCTTACATGCAGCTTGTCGATATGGAAGCCAGAAAGCGAAATGATTTAACATTAAAACAAAAGATCGAAATTTTAAATCGTTATGACAGGTTGATTATGATTAAGAACAATTTATCAATGAGCTTCTTAGAAAAAGTTGTAGACAGTCAACAATTGATCACTTTTTTAATTATGTATACAATTCTTTTGTTTTAAAGGATAATATACAGTACATAAATATAAGGTGTGTTTTTTCATTTTGTTCTGAAATTTAATACGAGGGAATTAAAGGGGGGATTTATCTAATTTTGCCTATTGTTTATTGTTATCAATAGGTTATTATTATCATAATCATGGTGTCCCAAAGTTATCACATTAAGCGGAGTACACTGTATATATATATATATATATATATATATATATATATATATATACATATGTGTATCTACATATATATATATATTGGAATGTAAATATGTATACCTTAAATTTTTTATAGTGTATGTAATTTTTATAGTGTTTTTATAGTGTATGTCAAGTGAAACTGGCATGATAATGAAAATTCAAAAATGAGTTCAAAAAGACAGCAGTAATAAAAAAAAGATATATAAAGAAATTCAATATTTATTGAAAATTTGACAGTATTTTAGAATATCTATTATTTGTTTGTGATCTGAGGATGGTATCAGAATAAAATAATATTTAATATTTAATTAAACTTATATTAGTCCAGCTGTTTTTGTCATTTTGTAAAAATGAGAACTTTTATTCTTCAATAAATCAACAGGCGTCCCAACCTCAGCTATGGATCCAGCCTCCATGACAACAATTCTATGAAAAGACAAAAAATATTATGCTTCGTATTTTAATTTAGCAAAATAAAAATTCAGTCTGATTGTAATAAAACTATTTTCTTTAAATACTAAATTTCATTCTTCTTCTTCTCTTTCCTAAAATTTTAAATTTGTATTTTATTTAAAGGCTTAGTGCAAATACGAGGCGTGTTTGTAAATTTTTAACTTACAATTATGAAATTTGTATGCACATACATTAAAATATAACTAAATAAATCACATTTTAAAAAGTTAAAGTTTATTGTCACCATAATTTTAAAAATGACTACGACCATTAGAAAACAGTTAAAAACATTATAACAGTAAAATATTGAAGTTAAGAGAGTAAATAAGAAAATAAAATAATCAGTTATTGAAACCCTAAAATTTCAGATTTATCATTACAAAACAATACATTTTGAAAGACTGTTTTCTCGGATTTATAAAATGAGAGATACAGAAAGATGAGTAAAAAATATAACATATGCTTAAAACTTATTACAATAAAATTAATTCAATTATCCCTTTATCACACTGTTTAAACTTACATTAAAATGGGACTTTTACATCATTACATTTCAGAAAGTTAAACATATCTTAATGAAACAATAAAATTCATCATTTTATATGATTCCTAAATTAAAGTGGTAAAAATCTATTTCTGTAGCCAATACACAAATATATATATATATATATATATATATATATATATATATATATATATATATATATGTATGTATACATTGTCTACCAATAAGTATTTGGACACCTGTGGTAGAAAAGAAAAACTAACTTTATTTAACATCAATAGTTGGTAGAGCCTCCATAAGAGGCAATTACATCTTGAACCTTCAGGGCATACTTTCCACAAGTCTTTGTATTACAGCTAGTGGTATTGTCTTCCACTCGGCTTGGAGTAGACATACAAGTTCCTTCACCGATTTTGGAAGGGTAGTGCACCCCTTAATTCGGTGATCCAACTCGTCCCAGAGATTCTCGATAGGGTTCAGGTCTGGGCTCTGGGCAGGCCAGTCCATTCGATGAACTCCATTGGCACAATACCAAGCCTTGGTTAACCTTGAAACATGACAACTGGCATTGTCGTCCTGAAAGTAACAGGGGTCCAACCCGTAAAACTGCCACAACGTAGGAAGCAAATTGTCATCCAAAATAGTGCAGTAGGCATCGGCGTTGAGCTTACCATGAATGGGGACCAAGGGTCCCAGTCCATACCAGGAGAAACACCCCCCAGACCATAATTCCACCTCCGCCGAACTTGACTGTTGGCGCAATGCATTCTGGCAGGAAACGCCAGACCCAGACCCTGCCATCTGAACGGTAAAGGGTAAACCTCGATTCGTCGCTCCAAAGAACCCGTTTTCACTGATCTACGATTCAATTTCGATGTGCTTTGCCCCACATTAACCGAAAATCGCTGTTGGACTTTGTGATCATAGGCTTATGGGCAGCAGTACGACCATGAAAACCAAGCAGATGGGCTTTCTTAAGGATGGTATTCATCGAAACAATACTCCGGGATGCCTGTTGAAACTCCTCGCAGATGAGGGCCATCTGTTGGGTGCGGTTCTTCCGAATTTCTCTGGACAGCACTCGTCGGTCTCTATCTCCCAGTTTCTTTGGTCTGCCGACTCGGGGCATATTCCGACAATCACCGCTCACCCTCCACTTAATCACGTAGGCCACTGTCGATTTGAGGTACTTCAGATAGCTAGATATGTCCCTTGAAGTTCGGCCACATTTGTGATACTCGATAATTATACCTTTTTCGAAATCAGAGAGCCCCGAACTGCGCGGCATCTTGCATGAGACTAATGCCGGTGCTGTTTCCTACACGATGTATACCGACTGAGGCCATGACGTACCTCAGGACTGCAGATATCGTCATTTGCATAGGTGTCCAAATACTTATTGGTAGACAGTGTATAGTAATACTGTGTGTGTATTCATAAATATTTTTATGTTGCAAAAGAGTAAAATAAAGTACTAAATAACTTTTTCTTCGGTCAGTAAGAAATGTAATGAAAATATGCTGGAAATTATTAATGCAGAATGAATAGAGTTTTTGCTAAAAACTAAAGCGTTGAGTGTACTCTAATTATTTAACTATATAACTTAAATCGTATACAACACTTTAGTTTTTAGTCAATAAATCATCGATGACATAGGATTCATTTTCAATACATTTTCATTTCACTTTTTACAGCTCTAAAGTTATTAATATTTTTGCGATATAGAAGGGTTAGTTTATAAAATTTCAGGGACTATTTAAACTTACGAATACTGGAAAGGGATTATAGTTAAATGAAGAGCCAATAGGTAGAGCCGAAAATAAATAAATAATAAAGATTTTTTTATAAATTGTAAATTCATAACTAATTTAACTATAATAATGTATTTCGATTTATTTATTCACATGGTGTCATCGAGGATTTGCAAAATTTCAAGGCTCCAATTTATCAGAAAGTGGATTTAAAAATGATGAAAAGATTTGTGCTAAATTAATTTTCAAACCAAGGTAATAAAAGTTTTGGTAAAAAGAACCTTAAACAAATACATACTTGTCATAATCCATAATTGTGTTCAACCTATGTGCAATAGTAATGACTGTATGGTTGGTAAAAGCAGTTTTAATGGTATCTTGTACAAGGTTGTCAGTATCCATGTCAACGGCTGCAGTAGCTTCATCAAGGATCAATATCTTTGATTTCTTCAGAAGGGCTCTTGACAAACACAGCAGCTGTTTCTGTCCAGCACTAAAACAATAAGTACGATATTATGGCAATAAAAATAATTTAAACTAGGAACTTCTAAATCTAAATTATAATAAAAAATTTCTAATCTGTTCAAAATCAACTTAAATTTTAAAAAATTGTATGTATGAATGTAAAACTGATATCTGAACAAATCTATTTTTAGAAAATGTTTGTTATAGTTGTACTTAGAAAACTAACGAAAATTTAAATGTATCATACTTAATGTCAAAAAATGTTCGTTAAAAAACTTCAGAATATTCTGATGCTAAAATCTGTAAAAAGGTTGATACTTAGTCTAGTAAACAGTACAATATAAATTTTGAATATAATTGTGTTTTTGTTAATTGGGATATTATTCAATTGGACACAAGTTTGAATGAGTATGGTAATATTTTTGAGAAACACAAATATGATGTTGGTTGATTCTTTTGTAAGTGTCTTCATAAGCATAGCAGCTGCTTCTGACCAGCACTAAAATATCTGTACAACATTTTGAGGAAACTATAATTTAAGCTACGATCTTCTAAACATAAATTATATTAAATTGCTAATTTGTTCAAAATCAACATAATTTTTTTTTTAAATATTGCTTTTATGAAGTTTAAGCTGATATATTAACAAATCTATATTTAGGAAACTCTTGTAATAATTATATATTTTTAACCTAGAAACTGATGAATGTTTAAATGTGTATCATACTTGCTGTCAAAAAAAAAGTTTGTAGAAAAACTTTTTAAGTTTTTCTACAAACTTTTAAAAATATTCTGATGATAAAATCTGTAACAAGGTCGGCACTTAGTCTAATAAACATTACAGTATAAATTCTAAATATAATCGTGACTTTGTTAATTGTGGTATTGTTAAATTGGACACAATTTTGAATGAATACGGTAATATTTTTGAGAAATACAAATATGATGTTGATTGATTCTTTTGGAAGTGTTCTTCCCAAGCATAGTAGCTGCTTCTGACCATCACTAAAATATATCGACAACATTTTGAGGAAATTATAATTTAAGCTACTATCTTCTAAACATAAATTATATCCAATTGCTAATTTGTTCAAAATTAACATAAATTTAAAAAAAATATTTCTTTTATGAAGTTTAAGCTGATTTCTTAACAAATCTATATTTAGAAAACTCTTGTAATAGTTATATATTTTTAACTTAGAAACTGATAATGTTTAAATATGTATCATACTTGATGTCAAAAAATGATTGTACTGAAGCTTCTAAATATATTGGTACTAGAATCTGTGAAAAATATTGATTATCAGTCCAGTAAATTTTATGATAATTATTATTCTAGGAATATAAGGTTTCTTACTATAAGGTATTTCTGTTAATTATGAAAACATTCAACTGGACAAATTTTTAAATGAATATGGTAATATTTTTTGTGAAACTCGATCTCATAACTAGAGGGTAATGGGATCGAGGTTCGATCTGGCCAATGATCCACCGTGTTCATTAATGACGGTTGTGGTATACTTAGTCTAGTAAACATTACAGTATAAATTCTGAATATAATCGTGTTTTTGTTAATTGTGCTATTGTTCAATTGGAAGCAAATTTTGAATATGGTAATATTTTTGAGAAATACAAATATGATGTTGGTTGATTTTTTTGTAAGTGTTCTTCGCAAGCATAGTAGCTGCTTCTGACCAGCGCTAAAATATATGTACAACATTTTGAGGGAATTATAATTTAAGTTACGATCTTCTAAACAAATTATATTAAATTGCTAATCTGTTCAAAATCAACTTAAATTTAAAAAAAATATTGGGTATATGATGTTCAAGCTGATATTTCAACGAGAAAATTACATATTCTTAAAGATAGATTTATGTTTAGAAAATTCTTATAATAATTATATATTTTTAACTTAAAAACTAGTGAATGTTTAAATGTGTATCACACTTGATGTCAAAAAATGTTCGTAAAAAAACTTAAAAATATTCTGATGCTAAAATTCTAAGGTCGACACTTAGTCTAATAAACATTACAGTATAATTTATGAATATAATTGTGTTTTTGTTAATTGTGGTACTGTTAAATTGGACACAATTTTGAATAAATATGGTAATGTTTTTGAGAAACACAAATATGATGTTCGTTGATTCTTTTGGAAGTATTCTTCACAAGCATAGTAGCTGCTTCTGACCAGCACTAAAATATATGTACAACATTTTGAGGAAATTATAATTTAAGCTACGATCTTCTAAACATAAATTATATTAGATTGCTAATTTGTTCAAAATCAACGTAATTTTAAAAAATATTGCATTTATGAAGTTTAAACTGATATCTCAAATCTATCTTTAGAAAACTCTTGTAATAGTTATAAATTTATAACTTAAAAACTGATGAATGTTTAAATGTGTATCATACTTGCTGTCAAAAATAGTTTCTAGAAAAACTTCAAAATATTCTGGTGCTAAAATCTGTAAAAAGGTTGATACTTAGTCTAATAAACATTACAGTATAAATTCTGAATATAATCGTGATTTTGTTAATTGAGATATTATTCAGTTGGGCACAATTTTGAATGAGTATATTAATATGTTTGAGAAACACAAATATGATGTTGGTTGATTCTTTTGTTAGTGTCTTTACAAGCATAGTAGCTGTATCTGAGCATCACTAAAATATATGTACAACATTTTGAGGGAATTATAATTTAAGTTACGATCTTCTAAACAAATTATATTAAATTGCTAATCTGTTCAAAATCAACTTAAATTTAAAAAAAATATTGGGTATATGATGTTCAAGCTGATATTTCAACAAATCTTTAGAAAACTCTTGTAATAGTTGCATATTTTTAACTTAAAAACTGATGAATGTTTAAATGTGTATAATATATCAAAAAATGATTGTACTGAAGCTTGTAAATATACTGATGCTAGAACCTCTGAAAATGAATTATCAGTCCAGTAAATTTTATGATAATTATTATGCTAGTAATATAAGGTTTCTGAATAGAAGGTATTTTTGTTAATTATGAAAACATTCAACTGGACAAATTTTTGAATGAATATGGTAATATTTTGGAGAAAACCGATCTCATAATTAGAGGGTAATGGGATCGAGGCTCGAGCTGGCCAAAGATCCACCGTGTTCATTAATGGCGGTTGTGGTATACTTAGTCTATTAAACATTAAGTATAAATTCTGAGAAATGTTAATGGATTACTGTAATTTTTGCCCAATATATAGCAAACAAAATAAGTCAAATGACATAATTTTCAAGATAAATATAACTAATACAACAGTATTACTATTTATAACTATCATGAATTCCATGTCCCCCAGATTCTTTTGAATTTCACAAATCATTTACAGTATTCGACAAATGGCGCAAAAACCACCGACCTTTTTACGGTAAAGTATCGTTATTGATTAAGAAAATGGTAAATTACATATAATGCATTGGACGAACTGAGTTCAGTCAATCCGAAATTGGCGCATTTGCGTTGCCAAAACTGAGTTCAGGCGTCACAGGCAAGGGACTAAAAACATTAATGTTAAGCACATTTTCAGATAAAAACATATGTTATCTTATAGAATAAATTCCATTAACGTTACAATAAAATATGGTAGGGAGAACGAAGAGCAGGGGTAGAATCGAATCTGCACAGCCAGGTCAGTAGAAGCGTATGTTACCTCTACGACACATACAGGGTTCCAGTCTTTTTCCAGAACAAAAATTAAGGACTCTTTAAGGACATTCTAAACACCAAAGTAACTTTTTATAAGGACCTACTTGAAATACACGGCATAACGACATAAACTCTATTTACCAAGGAACATATTTTAATGATTATGAACCAGATAAGGTATGTTCAATAATTCTTTGCCCAATACTTATCACCTGTACTGGTGTTCTTAGAACTAGTTAGGGTCAAGTTTAACTCCGAACTTACAAAAACAGAAAGTTCAGAGAATACGGAGAAAACTGATAGGAAATCATATGACGACTGCAGATCACGTCAATGGAGAAATTGATCGCGTTCCAGTTTAAAAATTAAGGAGTTTTTAAGGATCTTTGATGAAAATTAAATAGTTTTAAAAGCCTTAAAAATGAAAGCTAAAATTAAGGAATTTTTAAGAACTTTCTAAATACCAAAGTAACTTTTTATAAGGACCTACTTGAAGTACACGGCATAACGACATAAAACCTATTTACTGAGAGTCATATTTTATTAATTATGAACCAGACAAGGCATGTTCAATAATTCTGCCGAACAATACTTATCACCTTGTTCTTAGAACTGGTTTTGGGAAAGTTTAACTTGGAACTTACAAAACCAGAAAGATCAGACAGTACGGTGAAAACTGATAGGAAATCATATGACGACTGCAGATCACGTCAATGGAGAAATTGATCGCGTTCCAGTTTAAAAATTAAGGAGTTTTTAAGGATCTTTGATGAAAATTAAATAGTTTTAAAAGCCTTAAAAATGAAAGCTAAAATTAAGGAGTTCTTAAGGACTTTTAAGGACCGTGTGAACCCTGACAGAAGATCATGAAGTCGGCCTATAAAAGAACAGCTATTTGCATCTACCAAACTGATTTTTTTTCCCTCCAATTTGATTTCTCACAAGATATGGTCCTGTGTGGAAAATTTCAGATCTCTAGTTAGTAAGGAAAGTAGATAAAATTGATTGCAAATAACAACTCATACACAAGTGAAGTCAAATAAAAGCGATTAAAATAGGAAAACTTTCGGCTTATAACGAAATAGCTATATAATGAAAGAGATATCATTATAACGGATATTAACATTGTTAGTCATCGCGAGAAGAAATAACTTGATCTCTTCTGACAACACCGTTATCTTGAAAAACGATAACTTTGAACATTTAAGGGAATGTGCAAAGGATCATTCTAAGAAGGCACCAGACAATCAATACAAAAATGCATAATTTAATACGGATACAAGGATATAATTTAATCCAAATCAGATAGGGCAGAAATTAAACAGCTAATTTGAGTTTATATGGTTTTCTATGATAAGTGGATTTTAAAACTATTTTTTTTTAAACGTTGCAATAAAATTATTATAAGAAATAATTTTATTGCAACGATAACTCACCTGCGGTATTATGGTGAGTTTAGAGCGTAGAGAGTGAAGTCCGATTTTCGATAGATCTATGTTATCGATGAATATGGTTCCTCTAGCTGGTTCAATAATTCTGAACAACGCGAGAGTGACAGAAGATTTACCAGCTCCGGTACGCCCGACAATGCCTACCTATACATAAAGATAAATAGGATTATTAATGAACAAAAAGATCTATGTGAATACTATTAATAGTAATTATCTTTTTAAAAATTTAAGTCATGCCTGTTATTATAATACTTTTGTATTGAGAACATACTAAGCTAACATGGGAAGAAGAATTGATTATTAAAGTATGATTTACTCTGATAAGTTTTTCACACTACACAGCTATATATGTTACCTTACTGCAAACAATATTTTATATAATCTTTTATTGAGATTAAAATAGTCTTTAAAACTTACGAAATCCACCCTTCCCCCTTGAGCGTTTAATGCTATTATTTCAAGCTCTATTTACCCCGGTTAAGAGCAGGCGATTAAATTTATCAATTTATCTCATAATAGAAAGGTAAAAATTACATTTTTTTCTAGCACTATGACGGCATTCTTTTAACCATCTCATTTAATCATTTCTTATTTTAAATTACTTAAATATCGTCTGCATTTCACAAGTTGTATCACCGGTACTAACAACAAATTCTTTTCATAAAAGTCTAAGTTTCTATTTCACGGACTGATAAATATCTAGTTTGAAGAAATTAAGAAGAAAAATAACCTTTTTTTTCTAGCATTATGACGTCATTCCTTTAACCATCTCATTTAATCATTTCTTATTTTAAATTATTTAAATAACGTCTGCATTATTCTTATACATTTTATCACTGAACTTAGGTATTACGTAAGTAACTTATACACCCGACCCAGCTTACGCCATACGGGGAATTCATTATTTTAATTCCTTTTCATATTTTAAACTATTTAAATATCGTCTACACTATTTTAGTATCTTTTATCACTGAACTTAGGTATTACGTAAATAGTTTTCTTAACTATTTGACTTAATTAATAGATTAGGTACATATGTGATAATTTTAAATTGAATCATCGATTATGTTTTGTTACAAGATAATTCTCAGCCAGAAAAGAAACTTTTTTTAACCTGCCTCATAGGGTACTTTACAATTCTGTAAATTAAAAATTTTACTGATATCGCCATATGACGGGCTATATGCTAGTGTTAAATAAAGAATTACTGACAACATAGAGTCTATCAAATGCAATTAATGAGAAAGCTTAAACTGACGACACTCAGCATCATAAAGCTTCAATCTTAATATGTTATTCAGATAAATACGCATTCCAAAATTTTCATTAAAAGTTGAACAGTTCAAACTTACTTTTTCATTGGAATGTACATTTAAATTTATATCTTTCAAAACCAAATCCAAATTTTCTCGGTATCTAGAACTGTAGTTGTCAAAAACTATCTCTCCATTTTCTGGCCACGTAATTGCGGGATCTTCGTCTAAATTTTGCCATGGAGCCTGTAATAATACAAATTTTTTATTACAGGCATAATACAAATAATACAAATTTATTATTATTTATTATTACATTTATTAAATAATTGTCAAGTTCAATTTAAGGAACATTGTACCTTTCAAGCTTTTACATCTTCAAAATAAAAGACTTTTTTTGATTGGTCATAGGATAAAAAGTTCCGCTTTTTATAGGATAAAATTTTCAAAACATTTTAAAAGATCATAACACATGCACATTAAAGGGAAAATATTAAATTTTTCATATATTTTGTGGTATATACATGGCATGTCGTGATCCAGAGTTAAGGCGAATGGAAAACAGCCTTCTTGATAATAATACATTTATCAAATCATCGTTTATTAAGGAAAGCAACTTGCGCCATTTTCATTTGTTCGTGTCAGAGACACGCGTAGAGTGTGTTCACAGTTCCATGTCTACGCTCTGATTGAAACTTATCTGTTTGCAAGCTCTTCAAATAGCTCAATGCTTCCGCCTGACCGTATTATCCTAAAAGCTTACGCGAGCGTGGGTCTTTTTCATTTATTGTATTATTATAAAAGAGTTCCATTTTTAAAATAGTTCTAACTCACGTAATTATTTCCAACTCCCCCTTTTTTACACCTGACATACATATACATAAACATATATATATATATATATATATATATATATATATATATGTATATATATCATATATATATATATATATATATATATATATATATATATATATATAATATATAATATATATATATATATATATATATATATATATATATATATATATATATATATATATATATATATATATATATATATGTAAGTGTGTGTGTCCTAAGAGAGAGACTACGATGGGTGGTTTTACAGTCATAGCTAGCTAGAAACAAGACTCCATTTTAACACATTGTATGCGGATTGTGTACTAGTACTTTTTCTGATGATTGATACTTGAGCGCGGGTCACTTACTAGTACGGGTTAGTTAACAACATGGTTTGTTTGTGAGTACAAAATTAAAGGTATATACAGGAAAATAAAGCCAAATGTTCTTGGCTTTCATTTTTTTTATAATGTAAAAATTTTTATATATAACATAATTCGAAAAAATTAAAACTATATACTACTATTTCTGTTTGATTTTTCATATTTATGATACTATTATAAATTTATTCACTAAATAATATATTTTTTGTTTACAAAAGTCTTATGGTTGTTATTTATATTTTTTTTATATATTTCAATATAAAATACGAAAAGTTGGTTAAAAAATTAAATAATTTTTGATCTATTGAGATTGGACTGAATAACTAAATTTACGCTCAAAAAGCCCTCTCCTGGTACAATTGCACTGCGAAATGTACCCGCACACAGTGTGTTAAGTATGAAAGACCATTATTACCAAAGTGTCGATTAAACGGGTTCCCAATACATTATAGGGAAGGATCTGAGAAATCAGTTAACGTGAAAAATCTAAGTAAAAAGCAGACCAACGTAGAATTTAATCTTTTATTTGAAATTTAAGCAAAATAACATGTTTCTCAGTCAAAGATAGAGAAGGAAAGGATTCACCTCTTTCTCTGGTGAGAAACACTTTGCTATTAAAAAAGTCGTCCGCACAGCGAGACGCGGAGACGAGTTCCTTTCCAGAGAAAGTAGCTTCGTCAGTGATATTAACAGTAAAAAGGAACTTAGATCAGTGGAAAAGGTTAGTCGGAGACACCTGGAAAATGCGGTGACTGGACAGAAAATTTACATTTATTTTCAGAGAAAGCTTTATGAAATGGGTTGGAAGAATTCAGGTTGTGGACATTTTTTTTCATAAGATATTTTGTGGCTGAGAAAATAAATTTGAAGGAACAAGAAATAGATATTTTCAGTATAATAATTTTGATATATTACACACACACATATATGGAGTTGAACTGACTCACGACAGAAAAGAACGGTTTGATATTTACAAGCATTTATTAGAATCCTCTTGGATATACATTTCAACAAATAATATATATATATATATATATATATATATATATATATATATATTATATATATATATATATTATATATATATAATATATACTATATATATATATATATATATATATATATATTATATATATATATATATATATATATATATATATATATATATATTATATATATATATGTATATATGTAAGTGTATGTGTCCTAAGACGGAGACTACGATGGGTGGTTTTACAATCATAGCTACCTAGAAACAAGACTCATAGATTTATAAATACGAAAACATTCTTTATTAAATGTCACAAAAAATAAAAATGTAGAAACAATCTGTGATTCCAAAGCATCTTTCGTCTACTTCGACGTTCAAGGAATAATTTTAAAAAAAATCAACTAAATATGTTAAGGAACATATAACTTAAAAATACAAAACATTTGGTAAGTTAAAACAATCCGTACCTCAGATTGTAAATGGCAGTATTCATCTATTCTTTCGACAGCGACTGATTTATTTTCTAACTCAGTATTTGTCCTTACAAGAGCCATTAATGTGTCTGTTACCTAGACAAAGAAAAAAGTTAGTATCTATGATGGAACAATTAAAGATAAATTATTTGTATTTGACGTATTGAGTAAGGGTGGGCGAGGCCATCAAAGATACAGACTGAAACTCGATTTACTCTTGAATAAATGTTTTATTCATGGGAATAAATACACATATTTATGTACACGATTCTTTGATTCAATTTCTTCTGGGATCTCGTGCTAAGATAAACGTTATGTGAAATACCATACGTGGGTACATTGAAGCTAGTAACACAGGAACAGTTCGCTACAGAGTGCCGGTAGGGGACACTATAATCTACCGGTCTGATGATCCGAACAGTTGATGGAGGCTCGAAACGAGAGTGCGTATATTTCTGGAGTTCGTTGAGAACCAAAGGATGCACGATGATCCAAAATGAAAGCAAGTGTCATTCTCAGCGACCTACTTCAAATCACGAAGTAAAAAATTATTTCAGGTAGAGGGAATGAGATCCTTAAGTCGGAGGTCGACTTATTAGCAGACGCTGGCGATATCTGAAAGAAAGCAAGCTGCGGCAATTTGGAGAAACAAGTGGACGCTGCTCGAGATCCACCAAAACAAAAATCTCCTCCAAAAAAACTTTCTTGGCTCACGAGATCTCTTTATATAGGGGTCCCGGTTGCCCCTCGCATGATTCTTCCGGAACCTTCCAGAATCCGGGGTGACGCAATCTTGCGGCCAACAGACCGCAAACGACCCGCCTGGATCAGCTGACGTGTTTCCAGATGTGGCCTAAGTTCTTCTTTAAGTTCACCGACCAACCATCTTAAATCCATTAGTGGCACCATTAACTTGGGGACCCGCCGTCACTCGATTTATAATTATTAGCAGAGTCTTTTGACGGCAATAGATATCATAAAGTCGTAGACACACTGGCTCCGGCGTACTGACAGTTCCTAATTTACCTCCGTTTAAGCGACTGCCTCGGCTTTGTGTCGGAAACCTAGTACACAAACGGCTTTGTCCGGACCACGCATGTCTACCTACCGCTAACAATAATTGTCCGCTGCGAAAGGTCACATTCCGTTCTTCTTTTGCTCGGGTCATGTACCAGATCGTTACAGTATATTTAAACTGAAAGAAAAATACTAGAAGTGCCGTAAAAACTACGAAAATCATTTGCAGGCAAAAATAAGTTTTTACATTGAAATAGTTGCTAAAAAATGCAATTTTTAAGTAGTTTACAAGAAAGTATTGTAATCGTAAAAAATAGATTTATATTTTGATTCATCTTTAGATTTTGTAATTTGAGACAGAAAATACTATTTTATGTTTAAGAAATATTATATTTAAGGAATTATGCCTCTTTGTGTGTTTTTATGTGAGCACGACAGATCGAGATCGTTTTGATTTCCAGAAATCAAATTTTAAATAATTCTATCAGTTTTGGGGTTATTTCCGGTAACTGGGACTAGCAGGTAAACTGCTACTTCCTGTTTAACTCCTACCTGCATCCGGTTTATCCCAGTAGTCATTCCCA
The DNA here is from genome assembly GCA_032207245.1 of Pardosa pseudoannulata. NCBI lineage: Eukaryota > Metazoa > Arthropoda > Arachnida > Araneae > Lycosidae > Pardosa > Pardosa pseudoannulata. The sequence continues at coordinate 29,702,805 of CM063510.1, forward strand.
AGCAATGCCCATTTATATTAAAATAGCGAATTAACGTAGCTAAAACAGATATTATCCAGGTGATAGTGTTTATATGTTTTGTCAAAATAAGACCAAAAACATGACAAGAGAAAATAGTTACTTAACATATTTCATGGGTATAGGAGGTAGTCGAGTGGAGGCTACACCCAATTTTTTAAATGAAAAGCTATCTAAAATTTAAGGAAGATTCAATACAAGTAAGTAACATAACTTTTGAAATGCAGGATTGATGTCTCACTTACCGATAAAGCATAATGTATGACCAATCCAACAAACGGTGCTCCTAAATCTTCCCTGTTTTTAAGAGCCAATGCAGATGCAATTAAAACAATAACAGAGCCAATAAGATATAGCCAAAAGTGTCGCCACCTGGAGAAAATTAAAAAGGTGGTTATATTTTAAGGAACATTTGCTTTAGTAATTTTATTTCTGATCGTTTAGACGTATAATAATTTAATTCTTTTGTGAACTAGAGTACGTTGATTTGAATATTATTACTGGCATAAATGTTTGCAATCGTTTAGAATTGACTTTTAACCCATTAAGAGAACAGTGAAGGTTACAAAACATTATTGGCACCAAAAAAATATCACCAACAAAACTAGGAGCACCCTGAACTGCATTTTCAACGCTTATAGCACAGAAAATACCCTAGTTGTGATGCATTATCTGATATTATTTAAAATTCCAGGACTTTCACTGTGACCCAGGAAATTTAGAATTCCGTTTCTTTACACTGTTTAAAATGATCTTAGTTCTGTTTAGTTGTGACCCCTTTAAATCACAACTGGCAAATTTTTCTTTATATAGAATTAGTGAATTTCTCACTCAACTCTAAGTTTTTTGGTACAATTTCACAAACTATCAGTTAGGGAAACTACTGTTTTAGATATTAGGAAAATAGTGTTACGAATTTGCGAATATTGCTCGAGTTTAGCATGGGACTCTATGGGTATCTCGCCAAATTGGCGAGATATCGGCTCGTTGGCGATGGATTTGGCAACCTATTTTTGTCGCCAAGTTCATCGCCAAGTTCTTCGCCAAGTATCGCCAAGTGTCGCCAAATGTCGCCAAGTGTAGCGTCACGTGGCCACTTCCGGTTCCGGCTTCTGGAGTGTTCTGGCAGTTTCTGTGAGCCTATATAAGGCAGACGGAGTCCCATGCAAGAGAGTCGTTAAGAGAATATCTCCGTCTAAGAGGAGTACGCACGGTGTGTTGTGCTTGATGCGGAAAATCTTGCGTGAGCCGACGGCATTTGGGCTCAAAATTGTTCCGCGGAGATTTTGACGTTGTATTTCTTCCAATAAAGTATCTGTCTTCGTGCTGCAGTCTTGCTTTCTTGCTTAAAGTCCATTCAATCCCTGAACCCAGCAGTTTTAGTTTTGGAAGTTCGCAACAATAGTACAATTTTATTACAAGTCTTGATTACTATAACTCAATTGCTTTTTAATCAAAATTATTAGTTTTATTATTTGATTTGAATACTTAAATTTTTATATATATATCCCATTTCACTTCCTCTTTACAAGCACAAAAGCCCTTTACAAGCCTTGGCCGCCTCAACCACACGTTCCTTCCAGCGTCTTCTATCATTAGCGACTCCTCTCCAAGTGGTATTCCTTTAGCTCAGGATTCAGATTTTTGTAGGATTATCATCTGGGATTCTTCAAACATAGCCAAGCCATATTAATCGGTTACTAAGATTCAATTTTAATAGTTTTTTCAGCCCAAAATAGCATTTATAAGCCATTTTGATTCCGTTATCAATATCTGCTTTTAGCTCATTTTTGTCATTAATAAGTGTGCCAAGGTGTTTAAATTCATTCACTTACTAAAGGAAAAAAAAACATTAAATAAATGATATACAATAGACTCCGCTTAAAGTGATCACGATTAATGTTATCAATCATTTATTGTTATCGAAATCACTTGGTCCCGATTTTCTCTTTTCATTCGTATGTTAAAATTATCGCTTTATGTGATCGTCACATCGGTTAATGTTATCAATTTTCGAACCTCATTTTAACTGGCAAAGAAATATTCACAATCTATTCAGAAGTAACCTAATATTTTCTTTCCCTTCGCTGTTGTTTTAATTTCTGAGAATTCTCCCTCTTCCACCTAGGGAAACGGGGATGAACAAAGGAGTGGGATATTACACGTTCCTACAATTTTTCAGAAATACATGCACACCTTGCTGGTGGTCAATAGTTGTCAGATAAGCAGAAGGCAACACATTATTATCGGAACTGAGAAGGAGCGTATTCACATTTTATACCCTGCTCGCTTACATGCAGCTTGTCGATATGGAAGTCAGAAAGCGAAATGATTTAACAGTAAAACAAAAGGTCGAAATTTTAAATCGTTATGACAGGTTACCAAAAATGAGTTATCGCAATGCTGCAGCGCAGTTAAGCATTTCTCAGCCTCTGAATTGCATTGAAAGTTTTGAAACGTGGAGTACAACACCGCTCTGATGACTTTAAAAACATTATGATTACGAACAGTTTATCAATGAGCTTCTTAGAAAAATTTGTAAGCAGTCAACAATTGGTCAATTTTCTTAATTATGTATACAATTTTTATGTTTTAAAGGATAATATACAATACATAAATATAAGGTGAGTTTTTTCATTTTATTTTGAAATTTAGTACGTGTAAATTAAAGGGGGGTGGGTAAATTTATCTAATTTTGCATATTGTTTATTGTTGTTAATCGGTTACTCTTATCAAAATCATGGTGTCCCAAACTGATCTCATTGAGCGGAGTCCACTGTATATGCAATTTTTCGTACACGCAATAAAATATTCAGAATCAAATTGAAACATTTCCAAACAAACAAGGAAAATATATACTACCTGTTACAAGCTGTCACGCTAAATGCGCAAGCAATGTGATTATCAACGCAGTCCTCCAGTTTTTCAATAAATTCTTTCTCTACTTTAAATGCTTTGATAGAGACTACTCCATAAATAGACTCCAACATGTGGCTATAAATGGGCGATCTTGTAGTGGACCGCAATCTCATGACTTGGCGAGACGTATGTACATGTAACTTCTATCATAAGAAGAAAAACTTTAGTTTTGTTGTTGTAAAAATAATGTTACGTTGGCCTAGTGTTTGAGAAAGAAGAAATTAAAACTCATTAAAAAACACATGTACACATATTTCTTGATTAAATAATTTTATGAAATTAAATGCCTAAAGAATACAAATGATAATCAACTTATCATTTGTAAATATCTGCTCTCGAGTCGGTGTCGGTCTTAAAAAACAATAGAGCGATGATTTTCCTCTTTCTTGTGTCGCTCCTAAAAATGTCTATCCAGCAAGCAGCGGATACCAGTAGCGTTCACCCTCTTCTTTCCTCTATTAACATTTTTTTCTCTAAAAAATCCGACTGCCCCGCGGCGCAAGGAACAGGGGTCCATTCCAAGAACGGAACGGATAAGAAAGCCACCAAACCAACTGGCCCTTCTATCGGTTGGGAGAAGTCCGAAGTTTCTTCTAGCTCAAACTGATCCTGTACTGTATGTCACTGACGATGGCTCACGAAAAGGGGTAAAAAAAGCTGAATTTAATGTAACTTATTGTTACAGTTGTGCAATATTTTTCATATCATAACTTTTATCACAAGTGAAAAATGAAACTGTATATATCAGAGTTTTAAAACCCCCGATGTTTTAGGGTTTGATTTAAAAGCTGGATTTTGGCAAGTGCCTTTGAAATCTTGAGTGCATTACTGTATCTAAAGGAATAATTTTTAACAAAATAAGGCATAAATGTTATGTAAAATTCAAATGTTTAATATCCACTTCACTAATATTCTTTTTTTTTGCACTGTCCAGCTGCAAACATACTTCTTTCATGTTACTAAAATCACATATTTATTAAGCATATCACTAATTATAATCTATCTATCTATCTACAGGATGTCCCAAAACGACCGTAAAAAACTCTGCACAGCTAGATTCCTCGTTGGGAGTACATAAAAACTGCCCAAAGAAGCGTTCCCAGCACATTTAGGCTTGTGTCAGGAGCAACAGCGTGGTTTGAAATTTTAACATGCTAATTACAGATTACATATAAGTACATATCTTATTGGTTTCTAAATTAAAATTAAATTTTAAATATTTACACAGTAGTAAATTGAAAAAGATAAATTAAAATTTATGCATTTAAAAATTTATGAGTTGCTATTTTAGCTTTAACAACTTATTTTTCAAAACAATGTTTTTATAGCAACATTGACCCTGATTCAAAAATTTCCATTTTTCTATCATCGGGGATTCTAGAGTTTGTTTACTCAAATTTGACCTAAATTCAGTTTGGTTTTTCCGCAGAGTACTGAAATCTTTTAACATGCTGCGTAAAAAGAGTAATATTCAGCATTGATGTTAGAAAAACTTTGCATTTAATTGCTGAATTGTAATCATTTAGCTGTTCAAAAGTTTTGTTATTTTTCTTAGCAATCCGAGGAGTTGACGGAGTTATCAAATTTTCTCATTTCTCCAGAGCAATTCTGGAGATTCCGGAGTAGTTGGCATGTATGCAGTTCCTGTACGATTCATAGTTTTACGAGAAAAATACGAAAAACAAAGTATGACGTCACTGCCGGTGCAAAAATAAAAACCTTTTATTGGACATATCAACAACAGTATTTGCATATCTTTCCAGACGATAATGTTTAAAACTTTCGCCGCTCATATCACGTCATGCATGCGCTCGCGCCATGGAATGACGTTAAGTTGCCGTTGAACTGGTATTTAAAAGGCTGTATCTTGTAGTCTTTGTTTGGTGGCCATGTATTCCGTTCGTGACTACTGCGACATGTACCTGATGTACGGTCGATGTAATGGAAAAACCTTACGAACTGTTAAGGATTATGCCCGTTCATATACTGCTGTTAATATGCTAAATAAAGTGTTTTTTCTTGCAAATGCATTGACGTCATACTTTGATTTTTGTATTTTTCTCGTAAACTATGGAAGCTTTTTTGGGAAGTTTTTATGCACTCCCAAAGAGGAATGTACCTGTGAAGAGTTTATGCGGTCGTTTTGGAACACCCTGTATATGTATATAGTGCGTTTGTATGTAATGTTAAAAATCAAGTAGCCGGATTATTAAACTCTATCACTTCATCATCTCACTTATTTTTCATCCTAACTGAATATAGAAATTTATTCAGATGAAAAACAGATTACATGAATCCTAAACTTTACCTGCACGCTAATGCACGTACATATTGTAGAGGTATATAGTAAGAGACCAGCCCTATTTACGCCGTAAGCTGCGAGAAAACTCATTTTTTACTTGTATATCATTTTGATTTAAGCGCAATGCGTGTAGCGCGACTAAAGGTAAAACGTCTAATTTTTGAGTTCTGTAAAATAAAAATCCTTTGATCTCGACTGTACAAACTTAATTACTACTTCATTTGGGGATTTACTACGTTTAATGGGTCTACATCATGGATAAGTTATATTCTAAATCTATCTCCAGCATTTCTGATTTTACTACTATTCAATGCATTTTTGAGCACACACATACATATATGTATGTGTGTGTGTGTGTGCAGACACAAAATGTAACAAAACTAATGGTCACAACTGTAAGAAGTAATAGAAGTTGCCAAAACAAGCGACTTCTTAAATACAAATTTGGAGGGGAGATGAGTATCTGTAAGCAAAAAGTGAACCACGAGAAGTTCCTACTTTATGAAATTCGAGGGCACCATAAAAACGAATAACAAAGGCCAAGGATATTTATTTCTTAAAAAAAAAAAAAAAAAAAAAAAAAAGAGAGAGAACTAGTTTGTCCGATCTGATTCCTCTGGAAATTCGATGAAACCTGTAAAAGATCCTGTTTTGCTGTTCCAAGAAGTAAAAGTACAGTTTGTCGGAGATAACCCTCTGTAACTTCATAAAACTTATAAAAGACTATGTTTTGCTGTTTCAAGAGGTAAAAGTACAATTTGACCGATATGATAATTTGTAATTTGATAAATTTTGTAAACGACCATATTCCAAGAGGTAAAAGTACAAGCATATGAGATCGAGAGATCTGAGCAGTAAAGAGACTTGCCTAGTGCAGACGAACTCATCTTGGAGAAAGGCAATGTCTAAGACGCATAATCTTATTAAATGTTCTCATGTTTTTACCTATATTATTCTCGTGCTTTTTGGAGGACCTACATAATACATAAACCAGAGGACGAGCCCGCGTCCAAGAGTTGCCTATGTAAACGTTTAAATGTTCTCTGCTTGGGCCGTTGCCTTATTTGGATATCAGTTCTATTACAGTTTTACCTAATATGTATTTCGACCTTCTAGGCGTTTCAAGTATTATTACATCTTTGGTGATGAATAGCAACTGAATGATGGGCTTTGGTGAATGACAACGTTTCATCCTGTCTAGAAAATTTGCATCCTGGAGGCTTGCCATTTGACATTCGATTCCACATTATATTAGGAAAGGTTTTTATTAGCCAAGTCATTATCAGTTTTGTTGGAACCTGTTACTGCCTGCCCAAAAAATATTATCATATCAGCAAATAGTTTTAAAAATTAATAAATTAAAATATAATCCAAACTTTATTATAGATATCGTTTTTCCTCATACATTATAGAAAATAGAAATTATTTTATAAAATTTTAAAACTATTTGCTGATCCGATAACATTTTTGGTAGACTGTACACACAAACAAGCATATATAATTCTTGCGTGCAAAATTAAAAACTTCTTAAGTATGACTACATATATTTATGAGCCGGTAGCTCAGTCTGAAAAGGCAACGATCTCGTAATTGAGAGGCTGCGGATTCGGAACCTGAGCTGGCCTAAGATCCGCCGGGTTCGCTAAAGATGACTGAGGGACGTAAAATAGGTTCGTGGCCACAATGTCCTCCAAGTTCTCAATTAATACCTCTAGGGTGGCAGGCCAAGTCTACGGGTTTTCTGCTTGGTCCCTGCTTCAAAATTAAGAGGACCTACTTGAGAGAAGTCGTTCTTTCACCTTAATGGTGTTCATTAAAAAACGAAATTTACTCCTTAATACGAGTGCCTGCAGGCTCAATCGTGCTTGGTTTGTCCAAGTGGCATGAGAAACAACAACAACAACATACATTTATTATATAAACACGATAGTTAAAATGTTACAGATATCGCTGATTGAAAACAGTCTTTCTTAATTAAGCATTTTAAATGCAATAATAACGCAAATTAATAAACCATGAAATAATTTTATCAATCCGGATTTCTGAGAGATATAAAAATATTGCAAGAGAAGGCTTCAAATCTGAAATCGTTAGGACCGGGTAATTTCAAATTTTGGACGCTTTACAAATGTTCTTTAATGTTAAAAAGTAATATTAACATATCCTCTCCCCACTCTCATAAACACGTTGAACTTGTGTACGTGTTAGGTCCGAATTCGTTTGCAGCACTAAGCAGAGTTCTCGACCATATGGCTTCTAGCAGACATGTGCTTGAACGCCCCCTTAAGCGTTCCATTTTTTTTGCTTCAATATTAAAAACTGGTTTTGGTTAGGGAACTTGCCATTTAAAACGATTTAAGTATGAAAATTATTGCCTTCAGAAACTGTTTTAAGAGTACAAGAGCTGTTAATCGGGTTTAAAAATTGCAAATTATAATATACAAAATTTAAATAATTAATGAATATTATATGTACATAAAAATAAATAACAAAAAAATTCTATTTTAAATAAGATATAAAATTTATAAGTGATTTTTTTAAAAAATAACTGATTGGAAAATTGTCTGGATTTTAATCCAATCCAAATTTTGGAAGTCCGGAGAGGATCTCTACTGTATTATGACATGATAAACACTAGCTTTAGTGCTCTACCAACAAATGTATAGACAGAAAGTAATTTCTACAACAAATGCAAATGAAATATTTTAAAGATAAATAGATTAATTAGCTATACTAAATTAAATTAACTAGATTATATTGATTTAAGGAGAAAAAAACATGAAGAATAAAAAATACCTATAAATACATAAATAATAATATTCTTTACTTTTCAAAATGTAATTAAAAATAAAGAATAACGAAATGTTAAGTTTGTCCTTTTACTTATATAAAATCTGTCTAAATGTCTTATCATGCACCAACATGTACGTGTTGAAAAAGCAACAGATACAGTTTAGGATTCCTTTACTTTATGCGGAACGTAAAGGATTCAAAACCTCATCCCGTGTTAACCTGAACCAAAATGAATCTGTTGAAATTTTTTTTGATGTAACACATGAAATCAGCACAAGAATGTACAGATTTCTTGTTTTAAAGCAATCCTAAACTATATCTGTTTCTTTTTCAACGCTCAATATATTTTTTTAAATAACGTGGGGTACTCGCCTATTAAGGATTCGGACATACAACGCCGCGGAATATGTCGACCATTTTATTATAGGTGGCCAACATTACTCTTTAAGACATCACAAACAAACAAAGTGGGTCCTTATTATTTAGAAGCAGAGACCAAGTAGAAGACCCCTATGCTTGGTCTGTCATCTCAGAGGTATTGTTTGGGAACTTGGAGGAGGTAATAAATCAGAATAGGGTGCTCCTTGGCAAATTTGGTGAAATTATTGGCGTTATTTACTGAAACAAAAATGTATTCCTTCCGAACATTGTATTCCTTGCTTTTTTTTGGCCACTTTAATTGATGCAGAGTGCGCTATTGTAACAGAATTACGTACTCTCACTTAATTAACCCAATATATACATGTAACTTAGAAGCAAGACATTTATATTATAGGCAATTAATCCCTCAACAGTATACAAGGCTAAGATCTCCAAATGATTAAAAATTAGCCCTGGAGAACCATTAATAGTTTACTATATCAAACTTTTTGAAGCATTACAGGTATTTAATATACAAGAAAAGGGTGGCACAAGGAGAGCTGGATACCAATATAATATTAATCAAAATATAGATACAGATTTTTTAAACACTGCGTAATCAGGAGGGAGTGTTAGGCTACCATGCTTTGAGCATTATTGCGAAGCTGACCGGGGCACCCTGTTCTAATATCAAACCTTTGTAGGACATTGCAATCACGAACCTATTTTACGTGATTCAGCCGCTTTTAATGAACACGGTGAATCTTGCACGATCCCCGAACTCGCTACCTTCCGGTTACAAGATAGCTTCCTTTGCCGTCAGGTTACCGCTGCTCCACATGTACATGCTCACGCTTGATAAGGCTTTAAAAGAACAAACCGTCTTACTTCAAATATAAGAAAAACAAGACATTTAAAAACAAAGCTTTCTTAACACGTTGAATGTCACGGCAATTTTCAGAAATTTGGCCTAAAATGACAATTTGAATTAATCACACTGTTATTAAAAACTCTAATTTGTGGACAGAAATTCATTAAAGTCCTGAATTATTTTCTAAGAGCATTGATTTTTTGTTCTTTTCCCAGAAGCCATATATCGATATTAGCACTGATATACTATGAGTTTATTCGTAGCTGCACAAAAATGGCAAGTAGACACAGTACGAGTTGGCGTTTTAGAAAAGAACGCAATTTACGAGTTATCTCGTTGTTGGCAGTCAACGTATTAAACAATGCAGTTTAAGAACTATTATATCTTACCAGTATTATATAATACACGATTCCTAATGGTAAAAGGGCAGCCAGAAAAATAGGAGCGTTCATCCCTATTATAATAAATGTCGAAAGCGAATACAATATACATTTTATCCATCCATCAATATCATAGATGATATAAATATCTAGAGTGTCCATATCAGTTGAAAACCTGCAAAAATAATATTTTAATTGCAGCAAATCATAGTTTTTAACAATGAAAATTAGTTTTGTTATGTAATAAAAATAAACATACGGTACAGATGCAATATTTACACTCCGGCTTTTGTCGCCTAACTTGGCAATTTTTCGAGCGTTTTGCCGGGCGATGACTGGTTAGCTTTTTCTACCCTGACATTGGAGCTTTGTAGTGGCAATCCTCGTTTGTTCTTTCAGCCCCATTGGTATACGTGATTTCTGACGTCACCACCCGTCTCTTGCGAATAAATTCTTTCTAGTTATTTCCATAGCCTTACGGGATTCTTGGAGTTCGGACGTACCGAAGAATTTTATGTTTTTCCTTTTTAGTTTGTTCCTTTCTAGGTGTGCAAAGTGTTTGTAATATGTACTTATTATTTTATGTAATAATCTTTAAGGGGGGGAACACCCTTCAAATATTTTAAATTTGTTTTAAAGAATTTTCAAACATTTACTTTCTATACAAACGAATTATAAAGCTCATTCTTGGTGTGATCATATATTTCTTAAATAGTACAAATCTGTAAAATATATGCTGTGTCAGTTTTTGTGGAATTTTGTAATATCTTTGGTTGCTTAAAAGCCATGTAGTGCCACCTTTTTTATTTTATTTTATTTTTAATTATTATTATTATTTTTTTGTGTGATCTTTTAGGAAACGCTATTTTCTGCCAGCATTTTTGTTTGACGACATTCAAAAATGTTTTTTTTTTTCTTCAAAGATCGCCAAGAAAAAACATGGCAGCCGGAAGAGTGTAGATATCGCATCTGTTCCACATAGACATCTTAATAGGTTGAGTTGCAAAAATTACTCTTCATTATGGGTATTTATTAATAGACTAGCATATAGCTCGTCATATGACGGGATCAGTAAAACTTTTAATTTTCCAGAATTGTAAATTACCCTATGAGAAAGGTAAAAAAATGGTTTGTTTTTTGGCTGAGAATTATTTGGTATACGCTCAATAATTTGTTTATTTTTATTGACCGCATGTTAGTTGTTAACTTTAAATTTATCTTGTCATATTACGTGAAAGGAGGGACAACAAAGGTTTTAATATTTACAGTGATTATTTGACGGTATATATGAATGACGTCAAAAATTTAGCGATTTATTTGCAAACCGTGTGGTTATATATAAAAAACAAACAAACAAACGAACAAACTTCTTAATTTTCAAAGATATGTAACTTAAACACTAGATATTTATTAGTCCGTGCAACAGACTCCTAGACTTTTATGAAAAGAATTTGTTGTTAATACCGGTGATAAAATTTTCATTACAACAAAAAATAATCGATGATTAAATTTAAGATTATCACATATGTACCTAATCTATTATTTAAGCCAAATATAAAAGAAAATTATTTACGTCTTATCTAAGTTCAGTGATAAAAAGTATAAAAATAATGCATACTATATTTAAATAATTTAAAATAAGAAATGACTAAATGAGATGGTTAAAAGAATGACATCCTAATGTTAGAAAAAAATGTTATTTTCATCTACTAATAGTGGGATAAATTGATAAATTTAATCATCACCTGCTCTTGACCGAGGAAAATAGGACTTGAAATAATGGCATTAAATGCTCGAAAAGGGGGGAAGGGGGAATTTCTAACGATTTTGAACTTGTTTTGAATTTTGCTAAACCTAACTCATCAAGAATCCAATATGGATTCCTCTATCCATTCCAGGTCCAACCGCTTCATAAATTCGAGGACAGATAACTTACTATTATATAGTGGATCACAATTATTGTGGATTTTTTTTAACATGGAGAAATCCCAGTCGTTATTACAATCATTCTCTCCACTTTTTCATCACGGTACACTTTTAGCTGTTTAACAATTTGGCAACACGTTAGCAATATGATAAAATTTAAAAGAATTTTACTCTATTAGTTGAATAATGTATCTATAATATATTTAATTAAAAATAGCTTAGGGTATTATTTTCAATGAAATATAAAGTGAAATTGCATCACAAAGTATATAAAATGTTTTATTTAATTGCAAGTTACATATTCCATATATTTTGAAATTTAATCTTGGATTTTATAACTTTATTAGGCTGTAACTTTATTTAGACGTAAAAAGGATAATGCATCCTGATCTACATTTTAAAGTAAGGATCTTATTTCCGTTTTTATTTTGGTGAAAACCGAAAACTTAAATTCGTAAAATATTGTAATAACATAATTAATGGTATACGAGAAGATATAAGGTAAAGTATTTCGATGGAATGTGGCATAAAATGCAAAGCTACCGTATGAAAACTTATAATTTATTTATATACTACTTAAATATATATACATTTAGTTTTTCAAGGTAAATTTATATGGTATACTATGCAATATATTGAGTTTAATATGCAATAATATACATGTAAAGAAAAATATATTAAAAATAAAATTTTAAAGTATAAATATTTATCAATTATATTCTTATGCGAAAAGAATAGTTAATAAATAATGCAGATAAAAAAATAACGATTGTTTTGCTTTAAAATTCATCGGTATAAAATTTTTAACATAATCGGAATGTCTGACAAACATTGTTAAAATGATAAACATATAAACAAATGATTTCTTTAATAAAATAAGCTTACATTTTTTAATAACTAAATATAAAAAATAACATTACTAGAACTTAAATAATTTTTAGAGTTATTCACACGGTAGCAGGCACTCATGAGACAGTTAGTGGGCGCTTTTAACCATGAGCATAGGTTGGGGACATCTGCCATTGCCTACATCAATGGTTTGAATATTTGTTTTAAAAATATTATCGTTTGCATTAGCTTAATTTTAATTTTTCTTTTGTTGTGTGGCAACTTTTGAAATGAAAGAATAATAAGCTTTTCTGATGAGATTGAAGTTTTGTAAGATAATGGAAAGCATATATAAGAAATTAATAAAAGTGATCTTATGGTGCTTCTTGTCGTATTTCTATGAAACTGTCTATATCATGCAAGATTTGAATAAGAACAAAACATCTGCTTTCGGGTATGACTGATATACTCAGAGAAATATGAAGTTAGTTGAAAATAGATATAATCAGAGATTTTTAAATAATTGTGTGCTATACATCATGCAAATATATACCTATATGCATTTCTCTGCGTAAATGGATAATAGAGAAAAAGGTTTTTTTTTAATATTCTGAATGTAAAATATTTTAACTTTAATATTTCCCATTTACATTATATGTTGTGATTGGTTACTATAGTTACTAGTTGTGATTATTATATTATTTATGTTTTCTCAAAGTTTGTGTTTCAAAAAATGGCAACGTTATTACTATGTTTTTTTAGAGTTTAGAATTTTTTTTCTAAAGTTGATGTTATAAAAAAATGGCTTTTATTTGTCGGTAAAAGAGAGGTTTTTTTATTTAGAGTAAAAAGAGAGGAATTTGTTTTAACACTGAAGTTATCTTAGATTCCTCGAATAATTAGAATACGACATAAACATTTTGATAATTGAAAGAAAAATACTTCTGCGTAAACAAAATGTAGTAAAATATTCTGCATTTATCCTTATTCAGATTACATACTTTAATCCTTTATATAATAATAACCTAAGGTATTATTACATAGGGGTCCGTCTGTCTTCGAATTTATGAAGTGGTTGGACCTGGAATGAAAAGACACATCCATATTGATGATCCATATTCATGAGTTAGGGTTAGCAATATTCAAAGCAAATAAAGTTTATCTTCTCCTAAACTATCCATCCAATTCTAAAATAAATTGGCATAAATATGCTTTATACCACTGGGAAAAATACTGTCTTCTTTAAAACGTTCGAAATTCTCCACTTTCCCCCTTTTCGATCGTTTAATGCCATTATTTCCAGCCCTATTTCCCCGTTAAGAGCAAGCGATTAAATTTTTCAACTTATACTTAATAAATAGGTAAAAATAATATATATATTATAATTTATATGTTATTTGCATCCAACTCTCCTTGTGTAACTCTTTTCCTAAATATTAAAAGTGCACAATGATTAAAAAAATTAGATATAACAAACCATTAATGGTTCAGTATGGCTGATTTATAATTTTTAGAATATTCTGATTATAATTATTTATTATATTATTTATATTATTATTTTATTTTATTATTATTTATAATTATCAGGCTGATTATAATTATTTCATAATAGTTTTGAACTGTTGCGTTTGTAAACTGTTAAAGGATTAATTGCCCATAAATATAAATTCCAGGTTTTCAAATCGTTTTCTTTAATTAAATAAGAGTATATAATTCTATTACGATGGCGCACTGTGCATTCATTAAAGTCGTCAGAAAAAGCAAGAAATCCAATGTTTGGATTGATTATCTTTGTATTTTAGAAAATACGGCCAATATTTTAGCCAAATTTGCCAAGGAGAACCGAATTTTTAAGTAGTGCCTGAAAATTTTATCACTGGTACTAACAGCAAATTATTTTCATAAAAGTCTAGGAGTCTATTTCACGGACTAATAAATATCTAGCTTTTAAGTTATATATCTCTGAAAATTAAGAAGTTTGTGTGTTTGTTTTTCGTACATAACCAAACGGTTTGGAACTATCGAGGGACATTAAAACAGCCCCATTTCTGATCGCTGTATCACTGATCTAGTTCGCTCGCTGTTTGGGATTTAACTGTACCCCTCCCTATTTGACATCGCTTTCCCCGAACCCACATATTTAAACCAATTACATTCTGTGGTGGTCAAAAGACCTGGAATAGATAGAGGCATCCATATTGGATTCTTGATGAGTTAGGGTTAGCAAAATTTTACTGATCCCGTCATATGACAGGCTATATGCTAGTAAATAAGATAAAAACCAATTTAAATAAAATGGAAGAATGAATACAAATATAGACATGATTTACGATTATCTCATGAATCTATACCATTAATATTCCCACAAGAAGTTTATAATAGTATGTAACAACAAACAAGTATGTAACAGTAAAAAAGTGACATGTATAAAAATTCAATAATAAAATACCTATTTATAATTCTTCCCATGGGCGTAACATCAAAAAATGACATTGGAGATTTCAAGACGGAGTCAAGTATTTTCTCATGGTACAATGCCGAAGCTCTTGTGGATCCATATACCATAATTGCGACGCCCATGACAATAGTACAAACTGCAAGCACATGCATAAATGTAACAAAGATCGTTACTATGTATTGTAAAACATTTGTCGACCAACAATATTCTTCTTTTACAACATCAGTGATTTTCTAACAGAAATGTTTAATTCCAATTGAGAAAGTAATAAACTATTACATATGAAAGGATATAAAATCACAAAGAATTATCAGATAAAATATTCACTAATTTACATTGAATTCACAGTTAGGATTTTTTATAAAAAATAAGCAAATAAAATAGTTAAAAAGTAATGTAAAAAAATAATTATGCTTACACTTTACAATAAAAGCATCTATAGGCCCCAATTCATGTTTTTTTTAACAGGAGTAGCTCATAGTCGTTCTAATTTTAACTTTGTAATTCATATATTTATTGAATTTGAGCAGAAACTTTAGTCTGTACTAAAGCTTGTTATACCGTGTATTTATTAAAGACGAAATGAATAATAAAATGATAGCGTAAATAACATAGTATCTAATGAATATCAGACATAAAATAATACAGAAAATAAATAAATTTTCAAATGGAAGAAAGACAGCAAAATAAACCAACTTATGGCTAAAGGTTCTCTCTTTCCAGTAACTTAGTCTTTCTCCCTTTGTAAGTAAGTAAAGTGAAGTTTGACTTGTACACATAATACACTTTAGGGGTGTGATGTCGCTGCATCCCATTGGCTTCACAAAGGGGTTTTGTTAAAGCCTACGGCAGGGTGATACTCTGTCTGGGTTTTTGACACTTCACTACAAAGGGTTGTCACTTCGACCACGCCTTGAGATGTCTAAGGTGAATCGGAAGGACGGACGAACAACGAAGTATCAGACAGTGAGGCGCCACCGAAGGAGCCAATCAGAAGCTACCCGCGAGGAAAGAAAAAGCCAATGTAAGAGGCAAAATGTGACGTCAGGCGGCGCATTTTCGCCGGAGAGTCAACAGAAAGAGAAAAGGATTAGAGATTGGTCTTGCGGTTGGTTTTTTTGGAGAGCTTTTTCTCCAGTTTTGTGCGGAACTCGAGGAAACCCAGTTGTACCCCTGAACAACGGTATCTGTTGACACTGTCCGCAGATTGTTATTTTTAGGTTCGTTTAGAACCTGGGACTTTTAGGTCAACACCAGCCCGCCTGAGCCTTGTGATTTCCATTTGAAAATTTGTACATACTCCATTTTAATCAAGAATAAACATTGTTTTTGTTCTAAGCTGTACGTCGTGTCATAACCACTTTGACACCCATACGCTACCCGAGGATCCCGTGACGTTAGAGGGCAATATCGGTCCCAGAGCGAGAATCGCATGATTTTATTACGAGACTACAGTTTGTTCAACAATTTTCGGAATTCATTAGTGGAATTTTATCACTTAATACTGCTCGAAAATCACCCAGTTCTGAAAAATAGTTATTGTAGAAGAGAAACCATTTTCGCAGGGCAGCTGAAACATGTAGATGAAAAAAATAGTGATTTGAAAAAAAAAATTGGACTCAAGGTAAAAAAAAATTCTCTTACCGACGAAAAAAATACCGCATTTACACGTATGTAATGCTCGCCATGTTCTTTGCATGAAAATATGGTGAAAATGTTTATTTCGTTCATAACAAGAATCATAAAATTGATTTTCCAGATTACAAACCAGTTGAAAGAAGCACAATTAATCAGCCTTACACTATTTTTTATGGTCATTCTTAGTTGACACCACTTATTGGTACTAAGAACTAAAATATCCTAACCCTTAATCCTATAATCCACATTAAAAAATCTGGGAGATCCCAAAGTTTCGGACAACACAGTATATAATTTGCTGGTAAATACAAATTGTAAAGTTGGTGAATAGTGTATTCGAGGACTTTTGTAAAAAAGAAGTTTTACATAATAGAAGCAATATAAAGAAGTAGCAATACATTTATTGGATAAAACTTTTATTTCCATATATGATTACCTATCGTGATTCACCCATATACTATGTGATTATTTACTTGCAAAGGAGAAAAAGTAACAATTATTTTATGTATAATTCGAAAAAAAGTAAAAAATCTAAAGCCATTAGAAAGCTAATTCAATTGGGAAAATAACGATTTTTTTTTTTTAATCTTCATTTGTCTTGCAGCAAAAACGTGTCCAACTTACCCAAAAATTTGTATTAAAATTCGTTTTAAACAAATATTTTAATATTAATTTTCAATTTATTTGCTCACGGTTCACACTATTAATAATTCGTTATAAGCTAGTTTATCTTAACGATATTTTACTTTAATATGAAGATTTTTATTTTGAACAATAAAAATCTTCACTCCGTTTCTAATGATACAATTTTGCATATTTTACTCCCACAATCAATGGAAGTATAATTGCTAACATTTCCGTGAGTCCTGAAAGATTCCTGAAGAACTTTTAATCACATTGCCATAGAATTCAATTTAAAATTAGTACAACAATTTTAGTACAAGATAAAACAAAAAACGTTCAGAATATGTGACTTCTAAATTTCTCATGCTAGTAGATTAAACTTGTTTTACAAATTTATTTAAGCCAAACTAAAAGTTTTAAATACACAAAAGGGTAATAAAAACTAAAAATTTTTGAGACTAAAAATAAATTTAATTTAATTTATCAAATAATGTAGACAGACATAATACATATGAAATAAGAATTAATTTATTAAACATCTTATACGTCAAGTAAAATGCACAGAGTGTCATACATTTGCTCTCTCTAATGCATAAGTCGAATGGCTGAATAGTTAGTTTTGATCTTATAATTCGTGGGTTCAAATCACTGTAGCAGGGATGTTCGTAACCGTTCGAATCGGCTTTAACAAAAGGTCTTGGCTCATTATTTGTGTTGCAAAAAAGTAGACCGTAGAGCTTCAAACTAAACCAAATCAAACTAATGTATAATAAACAACTAGAAAAATTTTTTTATGCCACACTTTAAAGTGGATAATTTTGGTTTGAAGAGAAAAATTTATAGTTTTAAGTAAATGCAGGGTATGTAGAAAAATATAATTACTAGGTTGAATATTAAAATTTACCTTGAGCGGCTCCTAGACTTCCATAAACTGATAGACGCCATACAGTTTGGGAGTTATCTGTTCCATTTTTGGCTGAATCACCAGTCCATTCAGCTAACCAGATGTTAGATCCTGCCTAAAATCAAATTTTATCAATAGAGGCAATTTCCACTCGTATTAAGAATAAATCTTCTGTACTTCTTTACGTGCATGTATCGAACATTTCCAATCCAAAACAGCCATAAAAATTAATTTCAAAGAGAGCATAAAAATAAGTGAGCACATGTCACAGCTACGTAAAGCAAAAAAAGAATTACGTTACACACGCTTAATGTTTTATTGATAAGTATATTTTAAACAATTTTATGCTGCACTTTTAATATGTCCTCCCCAAGCTCTATTTGTCAAACTCAAAGTCATTAATTATTAAGGTGAATTATATTTTTAATTAAAGAGGTTATAACTTTAGTAATTAATTTTTAGTTTTTAAGATTTTAGATCATTGAAATTTTGTAACTTTTTAGAATTTATGTTTAAAATATAAAAGGTTTTGTGCGTGAGGAATTGTTTTAATTATTCATTTAAGATATATAAATATTTTAGAATTTTAAAAATTTGGTGTCAGTTAAAAAAACCTTTTAATTAATTCTAGATAATATTAAAACAAGTTGGCATACTCAAAACCCCCCGAGAGAATTGATAAAACACATTCGGTATTATTTAATTAATTAACATATGCAATCTAGGTCTCCCCCAAAAATTCCTTTATTTATAGCTTATTACTTTAAAGATTCAGGAGTATATGATCTCTTAACAAGGTATGAAGAACACTAGGCTGATTAAAAGCAACAAATTCTACAATCCAACAATATAAGGTAGTTCAAAAATAGCTTATGAATAAAACACACTCTTAGAAAGAAAAAAAAAACGACGCACCATGTCGCACCGAGAAGATGTAATGAAAATTGGATATTAATTGATATGCATACAGGTTTCGACAGAAAATGCAAAATTTTAAAGTTTGGCGGCCAATGAATTAACGTGTGTCGCTGGAGCGCATCTTGTCTGCGCAACTTCCAGGATATTTAAGGGGAGAAATTTCGATTCCATGTCATATATTCTTTGCGAATTTCCTCCCGTGTACATAAACTATGACTCGCATACAGGTGCGAGAACAATATGCACATTTGGGAGAGGACGTGTAGTTGAGCTCAAAGAAGCTGGTTGATCTAATCAGCGAATCGCTCGACATGGATCGATACCACTGTTAGATGATGTTAGCAGAAATGGAGGAACCATGGCCGACTACAGCGTCAAGAAGGAAGCAGTCGCCTTAGAGAAACGACAGAGCGTGAGGATCGAGCAATCGTTAGAGCGGCACTAACTGCCCCAGATGCATCATTATCATTGATTGCACATGCAACTAGAGCTTCAGTTACCGCAAGGACCATTCATAAACTCCTCAGAGAAATGGGGCTGAGATCATAGCAGCCCTTGAGCCGACTACCATTGACCTCTGACAATGACAAGTTCGTTTGCAGCTGTGTCGGGCTCATTCGAACTGGAATGTCACTGACATGAGTAGACTAGTCTTCAGTGATGAGTCCCGTTTTGAACTGAGCCCCGATGACCAGCGAGAACGTGTGTGGAGACGCCCCGTCAGAAGTGGGATACCATCCTAACTCTCTGATGGCATACAGGCCGACAGCCAGGAGTACCATTTCATTTCATAGTAGAACCCCTTTGGTTGTCATCCGTGGCCCCTTGTGGAACAGCGGTACGCCGACGAATTTCTACTCCTCGTTGTGTTGCCCTTCATGTCACACCATCATTGGTTTACATTTCAGCAAGATAATATCCGACCCCACATTGCACGTATGTCTACTACTTGTCTCTGTCCTATCTTCGTCAGCAAGATCGTCGGATCTCTCTCCTATTGAGCAGGTTGGATCGTTGTGAGCAGTGTCCTCCAACCAGCTAGGGATTTTGAGGATCTAACGTGCCAGTTGGACAGAATCTGACATGATATCCCTCAGGAGGAGAACCACCACCTATATCAATCAGTGCCAAGCCGAATAACTGCTTGCATAAGAACTACAGATGCACAAACGAGTTATTGAGTTTTTCACTTTGTGAAGCTCTGTTACTTGAGAAATCATCCAATTTTCTCAAATTTGCAAGCATTTGTTTATCTGTACATATACATCACATCTACCGAATTTCGTGCCATTAGGATAACTCCTTAGTGAGTCTTTTTTTTGGTTGGTTTAAGAGTATAAAAAGACTTTAGGAGCTTATATTTTGTTTACTTAGTTTAAACTAAATTTAAGCCAAATTATTTCGTGTGAAAGTGTAAAGATTAATGCTCGTTTTTAAATAACAAGTGATTGATTTTTTTACAATAAAGTATTATTTAAAAGAATTTAAATGAGTTTCAAAGCTTTAGTTTTAAAAATAGTTTAAAGTTTACACCACATAATTTTTTACATAAAATAGGAAGTGCAAATATAATGCTATGCAACCCCTCTGCCCCCCCAAAAAAGCCGAATGATGGCCAAATGGTAGAGTGCTGTCCTTTGGTACCGGAGTTCTCAGATTCAAATATCGCTGCTGGCATGGATGTTCGTAGAATCGGCTTTAAGCAGAAGGTCCCGGTCTCAATAACCCTCATGAGGGAAACAGTATACCGTAGGGCTCCCCCCCCCAAAAAAAAAAGGAAGAAGAAAAACCAGTTCATTTAATTCTGTGTTTGTAATTTTGTAGTCAATTATCCATCAAAGTAAAGCCTCCTTATATTATTTTGAAGTAGAAAAGTTTAGCTAGTTTGACTAGTAACTGTCTACTTTTTCTTTGCTACATGAAGGCCAGTGCATACAGACGATTTTGAATGACTGCAAAGAGTCATTCCATCAATTGGATTCTCTGGTATCAAAGAGCAGTACTCTACCTACTTGACAAGGAAAAAAAAGTAAATAGTGGCAGTCTCAATAATTTTTTTTTAAAGAGTCCTGCAAACAAACATAATTATATGTACAATCTAACAAAGCCATTAATTCATAAAAATATTCCAATTTTCATCGTATATAGTCAGACCCCAAAGATTAAATATACAACCTAAAATGCTGTTTGAAATGCATATATTCCCTATTGGACTTTTTATAGAACTGAAAGCACATAATTTGTGAAAAAACTCCTAATCATTCTAACAAAGAAATAGAAAAAGTCTTTTGACACACTTACTTCAAATAGTGTAAAAGCAACATATCCTAAAAGAGCTACAGCAAGTATATGCCAACCCAAATGTCTCATATAATTGATGTAGATATTTCGTTTCACCTAAGCAAAAAATACATTTTTTGAATTTTAAGCACACGAGAAAGAATGCAAATAAACAAAAATGTATACTTAATTTTTATAAACAAGAAACAAATAGTTTAAGACTTCACAGCTGAGGCAAGGGAAGCATAACAATCTGTAACTTACACCCTCACTATACAAAGTAATATGCTTAGTGAAACTCAGTAAATGTAACTATGATACATATATACTACATCAAATAAACTATCTCGTTCATCAGTAAAATGATACCCTCAGAGTGTTCAGAAATATATCATGTGTAATACCCTATTATTAATCAGGTAAAAAGGAGAAAAATTTAAAACTAATATACCACTAACATTTTAAGAATTAACAAAATATTTTATGAGTTCATTCTGAATATATGATATAGAAAAATAAAAGATTTATATATTTCCTCACTATATTTGGTGGTAGGGGCGCAGTCCAGTTTTTAGCCACGGGCGCCAAAGGACCTAGTTACGACCCTGATCACTTCTTTCGCTTGATTGTTTAAGTTATCTCTAAGGTGCCATCCCTTCTTCCTGAGTTTATTCTATACGATATGGATGGCGTGGTCTTATAATTACATTATTACATTATTCTTCAGTAAAATGTATAGTATATCTACAGAAATATGCTTTAAATTGTCGGGACGACTAGACGCGGGTTGTAGTCGATGCGAAACAAGCTTTCGTATCGACAGGTGACGCTCTGGTATATCACCCTCTATGTGCTATTCATAAATTGCTAATACAGATACCAACATTTATAAACTGCAAATGATTAGCTCAAAACTTTCTTTCTTCTTCCAGGAATTTGATTTAATTTCTTTTATTTCAATCAATCGATATCAATTAGTAATCATTCATAAGTATTTTCCTTTCGTTTTTTTTTCATTTTTTTTCCCATTTTTTTATTATAAGTTACTTTTGCAGAATGAAATGCCAGGTGATAATATCCAAGCCTATTCTTTAGGGAAGTTTATCTGCCACCGAAGGTCAAGGCACCAATATTTCTTTTATTCCGTAGAAATTATTATTGAGATGAATAGTTTCTCGATAATGAGTCTTATTAAATAGCATATGTACATATTATTTTCTAAATGATTCGATTATCTGTTGTAATTTGCGTATATATAGGTGATGCTCTGGCATATCACCCTCTATGTACTATCCATCGATTGCTAATACATATACTAACATTTATAAACTGCAAATGATTAGCTCAAAACTTTCTTTCATCTTCCAGAATTTGATTTAATTTCTTTTATTTCAGGCAATAGACATCAATTAGTAATCACTCAGAAGTATTTTCCTTTCGCTTTCTTATTAAGTTATTTTTGCAGAGTGAAATGTCTTGAGGTGATAATATCCAAGCCTAATCTTTAAGGAAGTTTTTCTGCCAATGAAGGTCAAGAAACCAACATTTCTTTTATTCTGTAGAAATTATTATTGTGAAGAGAAGTTTCTCGATAATAAAATTAGTATTATTAAATAACATATGTAATAACATATATAATAATAATAACGTATTATTTTTTAAATGATTAGATTATTTGTTGTAATAATGAATCCTATTAAAAGATCATCTGTCAGTTTCAGAGCCTTGGCGTCCACATCAGAAATTCATACAAGGCGATATTTTTCAATAACGTAATTAGCGAATCTTTTTATTAACGAGTCTTATTAAATGTTAGATTATCTCTGGTAGTAATTGTAGCTATAATCATTCTCTGTTAGTTTCAGAGAATACAGCTCAAAACCTTGTCGTCCACATAAGAAATTCATAACGGTGATATTTTTTCAATAGCTTGATTAGCGAGTCTTATTAAATGTTAGATTATCTCTGGTAGTAATTGTAGCTATAATCATTCTCTGTTAGTTTCAGAGAATACAGCTCAAAACCTTGTCGTCCACATAAGAAATTCATAACGGTGATATTTTTTCAATAGCTTGATTAGCGAGTCTTATTAAATATTAGGCTATCCCTGAAAGTAATGATTACTATAAAATGATTTTTAGTAGGATATGGCTCAGAACATTGTGGTCCACATTTGAAATTCATATATGGAGATTTTTTTCAATAACTTGATAAACGAGTCTTTTTATTAACGAGTTTTATCAAATGTTAAATTATGAGTGGTAGTAACGATTCCTATAAAATGATTCTCAGTTTATAGGAATCGTTAAATGATTTTATATGAATCGTTTCAATGATTTTTCAGAAGATATGGCTCAGCATCTTATCGTCCACATCTGAAATTCATACACGGCGGTGATTTTCAATAACTATATGAGTTGATTATTATAATGAAAAATCAAAAAAGGAAAAGAGAAGAGATCGATGGCCATACAATGTACAATTAAAGAAGATGGTGCCAACTGTTTGTAACCCGAACTCTATATCAATAAAGTGGTTAGCGGTTTAAAAGTTCAATCTCAGAAACTTACCCCACCCACTTCCATTTTTTCTTCCTCGATCAATATATTTTTGTTCCCTTCTTGTTTTGATTCAGATGCTTTCACTATATCTTGACTGATGGTTCTGTTATATGACATTTGAAATGTATCATCACCTCCTGATTCATCCAAAGATATAGCCCTAACATAAATATGTATTGATATATTCATGTGTAGTCATATTAAGATTATGATTGTTCCATTTGATAAATTCGTGTATATATAAGAAATCAAAGCTATATCTAACACACGCACACATAAATACACACGCACATACATATATACATACATATTTATACATATATACATAAATATACATATATATATGTATATATATATATATAAGGGGAAAGTAAACTAAATTGGTAAACGAATGTAGATATTTTGTAGGGCCGCTGTACCCCGGTTGGTAGAGCTTCATTCTCGTAACCGAAAGGTGGCGAGTTCTGTCCTCGTCTCGATCAAAGACCGCTGTGTTGCGGCAGTTGAGGCACGTTAAATATGTCGTGACTGCAATGTCCTCCAAGTTCTCATAACAAATTATACCTCTGGGTATATCGAATCAGGGATGAGTCGGTCTCTGGTTTGGATCTAAATTCTGATTTGTGGATAGATGAGTGAGTGCATGAATAGGTTCGACAGCTCTCTAAAAAGGGTTGTGTCGTGTGTATTCGAACAAAGTCGTACTTTCACCTTAATGGTGCTCGTTAACAAAGAAAGGTGCACATTTCTGCCTTAATTCTAAGAGCAGCCACTCGGACTTGGTATAACCAAGTGGCATTAGATCCACCCACCCAACAGATATTTTGTATAAAATCCCGAAGATGGCGCCTTAAGAAATATACTGTCAGAGATTTCCGTTATTTGATAGTTCAATCGTGCCGAAGTAAATTTATAGCCGAAAGCCCTCATTCAGGCCTAAGAAAAGCCTTTAAGGATGATTGCTTTCTTATCAAGAGTTGTATAAAATGCTTAAGGATACAGAAAACTCATCGGAATAAATTTCATACACTGGTAAACCATTCACTTCGACAAATCTTCTATCAGACTAGCATATAGCCCGTCATATGACAGGATCAGTAAAATTTTAATCTTCCAGATTTTTAAAGTAACCTATGAGGCAGGTAAAAAAAAGGTTTGTCTTTTGTCTATGAATTATTTTGCAACAAAAAATAATCGATGATAATATTTAAAATAATCACATACGTACCTATTCTATTATTTAAGCCAAATATAAAAGAAAATTATTTGCTTAATATCTAAGTTCAGTGATAAAACGTATGAAAATAAAGACGATATTTAAATAATATAAAATAAGAAATGATTAAATGAAATAGTTAAAGTTGTGACGTCATAATGCTTAAAGGAATGGTTAAAGGAAGGGAAAAATGTTATTTTTAC
Organism: Pardosa pseudoannulata; assembly: GCA_032207245.1. Taxonomy (NCBI): domain Eukaryota; kingdom Metazoa; phylum Arthropoda; class Arachnida; order Araneae; family Lycosidae; genus Pardosa; species Pardosa pseudoannulata. The sequence goes on from CM063510.1 coordinate 29,728,004, forward strand.
CTATTTATGTGATAAATTGATAAATTTAATTGCTTACTCTTAAACAGGGAAAATAGGGCTTGAAATAATGGCATTAGACGCTCGAAAAGAAGGGAAAGGGTTGGATTTCGAACGTTTTAAAGACGACAGTAATTTTCTATGTGATATGAAGCATATTTATACCAATTTATTTAAGAATCGGATCGATAATTTGGAATAAGATAAACTTTACTTGCTTTGAATTTTGCTAACCGTAACTCATCAAGAATCCAATATGGATGCCTCTGTCCATTCCAGGCTGAACAGCTTCACAAATTCGAGGACGGACGGACAGATAACTTAGGCTATTATTATATACGGGATTACAAAATTGATGATTGGTTAAGGTCTCTTGGCAATATCATTATTGATTAAGATTTTTATATCATGTGGTTCTTTCCAAACACTTCTATAAGAATATTTGCGGCTTGTCGATTCTCATTCAATTGACCCAACAGATGATTTAGATAAAATATATTTTTTAACACATTAGTATTGGTAATGAAAAATTGATACACTTTATGCTTTTGATACAGAAGCAGCTCAAAAATCAAGTGCATAGGGCTTGATGCTTAAAGCCAAACTGAAAGAATCACGTTAAAGACTGTAGAAATCAAATCATTCTAGATTGTCTTCTTCTATTGCCATGATGCTGTGAGTTAGGCATTTCTACTAACTGGACAAAAAATTAATAAAGAATATCATGAGTTATTACAGCGAATCAATTCGTCGTAAACGACGTAATTTGGAGACCAATAACTAATGGGGTTTATCCCACGATAATCCTTCTTCTCATGATTTAATTATGAGCCGCGATAGGTAAAGGCAGATTAATAGGATTGTCGGTAAAGGCAGCGATCTCGTTAGTGAGGAATTACGGGTTCGGGGCTCGAGCCGGTCTAAGAAACGCCTGTTCGTTAAGGGTGACTGGGGCACATAAAATAAAATCCATGGTTACAATGTCTTTAAAGTTCTCAACGATACCTCAAGAGATGACAGCCCCAGCCTGGAGGTCTTCTGCTGGGCCCCTACTTCTAAGGCACTGTTACTTGTTGCCGTAGTATTTATTAAGCTACACGTACTCAACTAGTGGTGTTAACGGATATATGTTTGTATTGCTACATGCATTAGCAAAAACCAATTTAATTATTTGCGATTTTTTGAAAAGGCTAATCTGAAACTTCAACTTCGAAGTTATTGTTTTGGATCTGCAAAGGTAATAAAAGAAAATTGAGGGAATTCCGAGGGGGATTGTGAGAAAATCATCTTAAGTCTTTTGTATTTTTGGATAAAAAAAAGCTGATAAAATTTCAGTGCAGTCACACAATTGTATACCCAGAAATTATTATTTTTTTAAACTTTTTTTTTGGGGTGGTGGATATTTTTATTATCATCAAAGAAGCACTTTCTGAAATTTAAAATTGCCAACTTGGCAAAAACTACAGAATACGCTATATTAGTATCTCCTGTTTAAAACTGTTTAAGGATAATTATAATTTTGTGCATTAATAATTTTAATTATAATTTAATTATAAAATTTACACAAATAATTTAAGAAAAATGATACCGTGAAAAAAATTCCTCCTTATTAAAAGCGGTGGACTACAATATCATTGGGAAACTAATTAAAATAATTTAATGATTAAGAAACTGTCTGGAAGAAAAGAATGCCTCTTGTAACTGTGTTCCACGAAACTACCGGAAGAGGAAGGAGGGAATATATGCTAAAGAGATGCACCCTTTCCGAAAGTCTACAAATTTTTACCATGAACTGCTGACACTTTTCAGACCCAGAAAATACGTTTCTATTCTTTTCTCAGAAAGTTGTTTTTTCAGAATTATTTTTTCCATTCATTAAGAAAAAAAAATGAACACGAGGAGATAAAAATTCAATTTTTTTAAAGTTTATAAAACTTATAATGATATCATAAGAAACTATCTCGAAATATTTCTCATTCGAGAAAATGCCTGGAGGGTGCTTAAGTCCATTTACACCCCTTCTAGGTACACCTGTGCAGTTCTAGAAGATTATTTTATAAGTGATAAATTAAATTTAATAACAATACTGATACGTTCTGTTACGTGACCGCATTTCTTATAATTTTAATCACAGTAATATATATATAACATGAAGATAAATAAGTGTCTGTAAATGAATATAAAAAATAAATGAAACTTCATGCATGTTTGAAATTATCGTGAATACAATTTTGCCAATTTAAATATAACAAGTAGAAGTTTAAAATATACTTAGAAAATATCTAATAAACATGACTGTATAATATTGACATGACTCTAACATGGCTCTGTATAATTTTATATTAATAATGTTAAAGTAGAAAAGATTTAATTTTCCTTAGTCTCATAAAAATATCAATAGCTATAACAATTATAATAATTATAAAGGAAGTAATAGTTACTTTTCTGAATCCGTGCTTTCAGTTTCGGAAAATCCTGAATGTGTTTTAATAAAATTCATAAAGCTTCTACTTCCATCCATTAGTTCTTCGTATGTACCCTTTTCAACAATTTTTCCACCATCCATACGGACTATTAAATCAACGTTTGGTAAAACTGATATATCATGTGTAACAAGTACCTTGGTCTGTAATAAAACTTTAAAATGAAATGAATGAAACTTCATGCAATTTTTATAAACTACCTAATATAGAAGGGAAGATTACATTATTTGCTGTAAATAATTTAAAAACTACAAATGTAATTACAATATTAATTATGATTTAATTTATTCATATATATATATAATGTATAATATATATAAGTATATAGATAAAAATATATTATATAAAGAAATATATATATGTATACAATGTCTGTGTATATATGTAATATATCAAAATTATTTAACTTTAATATTTTTTTAAAAACCTCCTCTCTCCCATTCTAATTCATTTAAATATTTTTCCCAGCCTCTAAATAGTTTAATCAAAGGAATGTTTTCCACTTAAATTTCTTTATAAAGCTGTCTATCCTAAAAATGTAAACTTTCTGTCTATTCAGCACGATTCCCATCTGTCGGCGACAAATGGTTTCGCTTTTTGCTGATATTGCATTTAATTCGCTTATTAAGGTTTTTTTTTTTACTGTGGGATAATTGTTTCTGTCTTTGCTCTTGGGTGCACCTCTGTCCGATCAGAGTGAACTCTGTGGCTTTTCTTTGTCTGCCGTGAAGTAGAAAAGATGTTCGTTGTAGCAGCTCTGGAATAATGTTTCAATTAGATTGGTGCCGTTCTCTTCAATGTCGACCTGACTGCATTTTTATTACTGCTACCTGTTGAGCTTTCTGCTTGTTAAGGAGTTTAAAAAATGGATTACACACACACACACACACACACACACACACACACATATATATATATATATATATATATATATATATATATATACACACACACACACACACACACACACACACACACACACCATGTAGTTGTTTAATACTTTCTAAACATTTAAGAGAAATACTTGATAAAGATTTTGAAATTGCATTTCAGAAATCTGGTTTAAATTTTTTATTTATAGTATAAAATACCTAAACGTTCTCTTTAAAATGGCCAAGAATTTCATGATATCAGATGAATACTAATAAATACTGATAAATACTAGTGCCTCCGTATTGGAAAAATTTCTATATCTATGAATAAAATTTATCAACTTTTTTATTTGTTTTACTTATCTTAAAATGATGAAAACACATTGTCTTTTAAATAAAGAAAAGTTCTATATCTTATGAAAGGTCTCCCTTTTATGTATGTCATTTGTGTAACTTGCACTGAGTATGTACTTTAGAAAAAGAAACCTGTACCAAACGGTTTATAATAATAATAATAAAACATTAAACACAACTATGCACTTTAACATGTACAGACCTCAAGCTGAAGATTACATTCTACTTTGCTAAGAATTTCAACTGGAGTTATTTTAATGACCAGATATAATATTTTGTATGAAGAAAAAAAAAATCAGTGTATGAATTTGTGAATCCTCAAAGGGAAATGCTTCCAACAAAGATAGAAACTCTACTATTCAAAAAATGTCCTAAAGTAGAACGTACACCTTTTTTTTTGTCTCAATCAGTTGAAAATGAGGAATTTTCCCTTTTTCTAATTTTAATATTAAACAATAGAAGAAAAAAAAGTAAGCAGGACAGTACCTATTTTTCTTTCATTTTGGTGCCTAATTAGTGATTTCTAATGGGTTTTATAGCGGACTCTTTAACGTCTCTCAAAAACGATACTTTTCCTCCGCCGAGTTTGTGACGTCATCGTTCACGGAAACACCGACCGCCTATGTTGTTTACATGTTAAAAGGCGACTTTTAAATTTATTTCTGTGTAAATGTTTCTATTATCGCATATAATAGAATTTTTTTTTATTAGATGGCATTAAAAAATCATATTATGAATATTGTATTGTGCCACTTTGTAAAAATACAGCAACTAATTGCAATGAGAAGATATTTTTCAGCGTTTCCAAAGATCCACATACACGTAAAATCTGGACAAATGCGATGAAAAGGGATGAGAAATTAAACCCCAAATTATCATATAAATCATCTCTATGGGTTTGTGAAGACCATTTTTCGATAAGTAAATGTTTGCTTTTGTTTAAATAAATATTAGAACTAGTTTAAATACATATATACCTTTAAAAGGACTGTTGATTAACCAGTGCTATTTAACTTTTAAAACTGCTAATTTTCGAGTATTATCACAGAGTTCAACTACAATAAATGTTTGATAAAGCATATAAATATCGTAAAACATATAAATATCTAAAGCATATAATTATCTAATAAATAACTCGGGAGAGGGAAAGGTTACGTATTTTCAAGTTATTATAAATATTTTCTTCAAAGATGCATGTTTTAAGTGTATCAATTCAAGGTGATATTTTTCGATTAAATTTGTGACTAATTTGAAAAAAGTATATAATATTTTTAAAATATTTATAATGATATTACTTTAAAAATTAAATTTAATTTCAGAAACTTTATACATTTTTTAATTTAACATTAATATTAAAGGCAATAAAATTGTATTGCTATTTAAAAAAGCATAAATAATTAAGTAAAGCCTTTTAAAGATTTTAAATTTCTTTTCATCAAATTTAAAATACTTAAGAATTGGTTTGGTTTTCGAGCGCTACGGTCTACTTTTTGCAACACGAGGGCTAAAGGTCCCGGTATCACAATAAATACCTCCTCTAATTCTTATTTTAATATATTACATCCATCTCTATTTATAAAAAGCGATACTACTACAAATGTGTGTATATGATATATGTATATTTATTTGGCTTGTCTGTGCCTACAAACAGAAGTGCTGGGATTTGCATGAATAAAATATTAATATATGTTAAGTAAAATTGGATAAATATATAAATAATTTTACATATCTTTGGATTTTAATTCCCCGTATTTCTTCTCTCATAAAATCCGGGTTTTTTTGCAAGAACGAAAACATTGACATGCTCACAATTTTGTTGCTGACAATATGGAGGTTGTCTGATTGCCCTTTGGTAAATCCAGGTAGAAGAGACATTTATGACAAATTGAGATAACTAAGCTATCTAGATCGATAAAATAAACATTAAGGTTTAAATAAAAATAAATTTTGATAGCTAGAAAATTTCAGGAACTTGCAAAAACAAAATCGGAAAATAGTGCGCGCTTAAAAGCAATACAAAAATATTGGTCTGCATGAACGATGACATCACAACCAATCATGGAGCGTTTTGATGTCACATGATTTTCGCTTAACTTTAAAATTAGTTTTTTTTTAATGATGGACCCAGTTTTTTACATTTTTGAGAACATTTGGAATCTACGAGTCTGGAATTATTAGAAAATTACTAAGTTGTACGAATCCCCCACATGTGCAAATTCCTCATTCTTTTTCTAGCCCTCTAAGCATTACGCATGTAATTGTCTCTCCGGCACACGATGCCTTCAAACGGGTCTGTACAAGTTATGGGGTTAGATCCGAAGCTTTTATTACAAATATTATAATCATTTCATTAAAAGATTTTTATATGAATCTAAATAGCTGTACCGTCGAGAGAGACCTCTCGACGGTACCGTTATGGTTTAATTTGGTTTTTGGAGCGCTACGGTCTACTTTTTGCAACAGGAGGGTTAATTATTGACTATGGAGTAAATTACGTGCGCAACTCTTAGAGGGCTAGTAGACATGATGAAAGGACTGTCGATCCCATACACACTAACTGAAAGTTGAGGTATCTTATCGCGAAGGATAACTTGCCGTTCTAGATTTTTAACACTAGATTGCCCGAGATTTCTTGTATACTTATATTGCCTAAACACATTCAAAATGACTGAATTGTGAAAAAATAACAAATATGTAAAGAAATTTGTTTAAAATTAATTTTTTAATATTATATAATAAAGGAGGGCGGAAGTAACTACAATTATTCATAAGTCCATTTATATGTTATAGAAAAAGTCACCAAATACTAAGAAATTGTGTCATTATATTTCATAATTGTTTTTCTAATTGAAATTAAAAAACAGTCAAAATGACTGCCTTGGGCAATCTAGTGTTAATAAAGCAAAATCATTTAGAGGAATAGTTAGATATATCCCAGTAATGTGTAAATTTGTGTTGTAAGTTTAAAGCCAGCAAAATGAATGTTTTGACACTATAAACCATGAACTTTTTAGTTGAGCAGTGTGTATAGCAATTAAAAAATTAAAATATAAAAGGGTACCTATCTACATTTTGATTTGATATCTCATTTTAATAGATAAGATTATCTTAAATTAAAAATTTGAATAGCAGTTTTACTATATAATTGTATAAATAAAACTAATGATAAATAACAGAATTTTTTTAAGTTGTCTGGTTAATAATTTTAAGTTACTGGCTTTTTCTAGTCGGGGAAATACATAATATATCAGATAAAAGTCACCAACAGTGCTCTGAGTATCGACACACTCTTAATTTTGCTTAGTTGTGAGCAATTGTGGCATCTAGGATGTCAGATATTTCCTTCAACTTACGGTTGCTTAACATAATTTTGACGATTCTTTGACAATTTCTGGTGTAGTCACCTTATTTGGACAAGAGTTCAGCTTGAAGGTTGATGCAACCTAACACACTTATGAATTGTAATTTTGCGTCGTCATCTATGGTTTAGTCTGGAAACTCATTGACCGACATGTTATTCTAAAAATATTAATAGCACATTTATTCCCAAAAAAGCATTTTGTTGCTGAAAAAGGATCAAAAACTTTAAATGGATAAATAAACAAAAATTGAATGTAATTTCCTGTAGATAGGCTGCGGCTTAAGAGCTGAAATGTAATTTCTGCTGTGTATCTGCCGGCTCAAAATATCTGAAGGGGTTGTTAAGTTCAAAAGGATTCTTTTAGCTAAACGTTTTTCACTTGCCCCTTTTATATGATTTATACGTTTTTTTTTCATACTGTACCTTAAAGTATCAACACGATGTATCTTGCTGTATGGTATCAATGAATTTTTTTCCTATGCAAATACGCCTGAGATGACAAGCGATTTATCTGTCATAGGAAGTTCAAACAAGAAGAATTACTTTGGCTTTGAAGCACAACAACCAAGTATTTACTATACGATGGTAATGAGACCGGAACCTATTCCGAGCAGGGTATACGCCGGGTTATTTATCTACCCGAATTTATGGTACCTTATTTTTCAGAAGGCCTTTGTTTCCAATGACATCCTCAAAAAGGGCTTTTCGAACATGAGCATCAACAGCACTGAGGGGATCATCCAGTAGGTATATGTCCTTATTTTGAAAGACTGCTCTTGCTAAGCTGACACGTTGCTTCTGACCACCACTTAGATTAATCCCCTGGAAAATGTAGAAGCTTAAAATAAAATGTGACAGATGAAATAATTAATAAGGGTAATAAAGGTAAATGAAAAAGAAATTCTATATCCGTTTAGAAGTTTGAATGAAAAAATAATTACATTAATAGTTAAGTTTATATCAGTACTTAGGATTGGAATCTTAAGACCTTCTTGCACTTCAAACTGTACATGTTGAAAAAACAACAGATTTAGGTTATGATTTCCTTTCTCTATGAAGAATAAGCAGATTTTTCATGAGATAGAGAAAAATTTTCAACCTATTAAAGGCCTTATCACATGTCAACCTGAACGAAAATAAATCGGCTAAAAGGTTTTCGCTATCACATAAGAAATCCTCGCATTTATCGGGTAAAGGTATCGTAAGGTAGCGTAAAGGTACCGTT
>CM063510.1:29736395-29783895 GCA_032207245.1 Pardosa pseudoannulata
ACAAATCACATTAGTATGTCACATTTAGACAAGCGTTAAAGCCGTCTTGTTTTTCTATTATTTCTGAAAACATTTAAACCCGCAAAAAATACCATGGATACAAATCACATAGTATGTCACATTTAGACAAGCGTTAAAGCCGTCTTGTTTTTCTATTATTTCTGAAAACATTTTTCTTCTTCTTTGAATTTCTGAGGAAAAAAATTGTTAAGCCAAATCACGATTTGGTTCAAAATTCAGGGTTGAAATAAATTATGAAACGTCAATCGGGATTTTTTTCTCCTAATAAAATTCGGGTAACTCCTTCATCTGCCAGCTCAAGTGCGTTTGTATCTCCTGCTTATTTATGGATCAACAGTATTTCCAAATATTTAAAGTATTTTGTTAATACATTTTTATCTTTTAAATCATATTTGTGTGGTACTAAATTAAATCGCCATTCCAATGGATTAATCGTTTAAAATGTTTGTATTCTAAGTATTTTCTTCCAACGCAGCAGGCGATACAGACATTTAACCTAACTCCTTAACAAGGCTCCGAAACTGTTAGCCATTTAGCACCACCCTAGGAGCACGTATAGCTTAAGGTATGCTACAGACGCGCAGTGGCGGACTAAGGCTAAAGCGGGCCCTAGTCAACATTAGAATTCCGGGCCTATTTTTCAGTCATGACACATACTTTGTGTTTGGTAGTTTGGTTTTAAAGAATATAGTATGTAGTTCTATTTAGTTATCGGATTCCAAGGAAAAAAAAAAGGAAAAAATAATATACATGTACAAAAATTAAATAAACATAATTTAGTAACACAAAAAACATAAACATAATTTATTAAAACAAACAATTATAAACATATATACCCAGATTGATTAGTTATATTGCCATTTTTTCTCACTTTTAATTCTGCAAACTCGTCGATTAGTTTTTCATAATTAATAGAGTTATTAAATAATTCTTTTTCTATATAAAGTAATGATAAATTATTTAATTTTTGCTGGCCTAATGGGCAACTTAATTTTTTTTTATTCTGGCCATTACTGTTATTGATCTTTCACCGCTTGCATTGCTTATTGGAAGGGTTAAATAAATTCTCAGAATTATGTCTAAACTAGGGAATGTCGGAGTAATATTATTTTTCTGGATAAATAACACATGGATGCAGGTGAAATACCTTCAGTAAAAGCGAAAGCCTTTACTGACGTACATAGTAAAGGCTTGATAAGTACGAGGCTCGATCGTATTTACACACATCGATGCTAGGATGTGGATGCATAAGCACGGGAAAGCTCGTCCACACTTGTCGACTTTATCAATCAATGATTCGGCATAATTTGGATACGTTTCAGTAATAATTATGAATAACACGTTTTTCTGTTATATAAAAATTCAAATTAAAAACCTAATTTAACCCCAAAATTACGGGAGCTAGGTACGTGCCTAGGTTGCCTAGGCTCCTGCGGACGAAGGTAGCATTACCCCCGCTGGGTCCTCGAAATTTAAAAGCTGGGACCAAGCAGAAGACATCCAGACCTGGCTTGCCGTTCCAGAGGTATCGTTTGTGAACTTGAAGGACTTTGTGACCAAGAACATATTTTAGCGAATACCGCGAATCTTAGGCCAGCCCCGAACCCGCAACCTTTCAGTTACAAGATCTCTGCTTATGTCGACTGACCTACCGCGGCTCGTATTCTAAGTATTGTATTTTGAAAAGAACTTTTATATATATATACATACATATATATACATACATATATATATATATATACATATATATATACATATATATACAGTAGAACCTCCATAAGTTGACCACCTAAGGGACTGTAACTAAGTGGTCAACTTAGGGAATTTTTTAAAAATATTTACTACAGTACAATATTATAAAAAAGTTAGTAAGCTTTTTTAGTATTTTTTAAGGAAAAATTTAGAAAAAAGTTAGCACTTACTCATTTTTATTTTTACTGAAAGTACAGCACATTTTTACAAATTTTGAAAGAATGATTCAATTTTTGTTTGAGTCCGTTTTGTTCATTTGGTAACTGCAAAAAGCACAGCAACTGCAATTTCACAGTTTACAAGTCCATTAAGCATGCTTGGGCATTTTTCTGCATCAATATCTTTAAGTTGCTCCATCATGCGCTTTACATCGTCTTCCTTCAGAGTTGGGTAGTTTTCAATTTCATCGTCACTTAGATCATCATCCTCTTCGCCGTCCATTTCTCGTACCTTAGAGTCCTCGTTGTGCTTAGTCCCAGAGAGTATCTCACTGAAGATTGCTTCTGGGTCTGGTCCAACACATGTTATTAACTCATCATCCATGGTAACATAATCTTCAAAATTAACTCCATCAAAAACTGGCAAGGGAGATAGAGGAAGCTCAACCTCTTGCACCGATTTTGTAGCTGTAACAAATCCAGCTTTCTTGTAGCAGTTCTTAATCGTGGCTTGAGTAACTTTATTCCAAGCAGAATTAATCCAATGAACAGCATTCAAAGCATTTACTGATGCTGCTGTTGATGATGCCTACGCAGAAGGACCACAGGCTTGTGCTTTCGTGATCATCCATTCCAACAGTTGAGCTATGTAGTGCACTTTGAAGGACTGAATAATGCCTTGATCTAAAGGTTGGGTTTTCTGTTTGGAGGCAAAAATTTACCTTCATATTTGTTAGATTATTCACTTTTGGGTGCCTGGGGCAGTTATCCACGGTAAGTAGAATAGACCGCTTCTTTTTAATCATTTCTGCGTCAATTCCTCTTACCCACTCTTCGAATAAAGCACCGGTCATCCAAGCGGATTTATTCGCTCTCCAAAAAACAGGAAGGTCATCAGGTTTTACATTTTTAAATGCACGGGGTTTTGCGGTTTTGCCGATCACCATAGGCTTCAATTTTTCTCCTGTCATACTAGCACATAGAAGAACAGTAAAACGCTGTTTTGAAAGCTTTCCTCTTTTGTAAGAATCACCCTTCATTATTAGACTTCTATCAGGCATTGCTTTAAAGAAGAGACCGCATTCGTCAGCATTAAAGATGTCCTCATCTTTAAAACCTTTAGCAAACTCTTGGAATTTTTCAATAAACTTCTCCACTACTTCAGCTGAAACCTCATTCGATTCTCCACAAAAAACTTTTTGAGAAATCTCGTATCGTAGTTTGAATTTTTCAAGCCAACCTGTTGACGCTTGGAAGTCGTCAATTTCGAATTCTTTTGCAATTTTTTTGCTATTTCCTGAAGTATAGGCTCCGATATTCTTGCATTAATTGATCTCATCTCTGTAAACCAACGAAATGTGGCTTCATTCACAGCGTCGAGACACGTTTTTCTCCTTTTTCTTTGAAGTTCTCAGTTTTCGGAAGAATATCTTTCCAGATATTCTTCCTTGTGTTTTAAAATGTTGCTCACAGTTGTCTTACTCACACCAAATTTTTCTGCTGTCTTTCTTTGGCTGCTGCTTTCCAGAAAATTAAGAAGACTTTCTCCTTTAATTTAAGTTCTTTTAGAGATTATCTTTTCTCCATTTTTAATAAAAATTCGCAAATAAACGACTGCTACTGCCACGACGTGATGTCCAGAAAAAAAGAACAGAACGTGTTTCACATGTGAGCGATACACGTTGTTTTCCAATTCTGCGTAGTTCGTTTAATGCTACACCTCTACACACATACCCCACTCTCCTGACCGACAGATTTCAGCAATTACAGCCAATCCAAGAAATGAAAGCATGCAAAGGGCTAGAATATCATTTCTCTTTAACAAAAGGCTAGGTACTCTCTGGTATTTCCCTCCCATAGTACCATACTGAAAGTGAACAATGAAAGAGGCACCAAAGAGGGGGGGATTGCGAGTGTTGCTCAGATAATCCGATTAACTGATAAAGAAATTCCTGGAAACCAGGTGGAGAACAACCGGAGGAAAAATCTAATTCAAGAAAACATCAGTTGTCAAGTTACAGAGAGTAAAACCTACTAAAAATTGGTCAACATACAACTTACGTAGGTGGTCAACATAGAAAGGTAAATTGCCATTGTAAATGCATTGTGACCATTCAAACTAATAAATTTCGGTCAACATAGAGAGGTGGTCAACTTTGGAGGTTTTACTGTATATATATATATATATATATATATATATATATATATATATATATATATATATATATATATATATATATATATATATATATATATATATATATATATATATATATATACATATATATATATATATATATATATATATATATATATATATATATATATATATATATATATATATATATTCCTAAGACAAGAGTATGCTTCCCAAAATAAAAATGCTATTCCAAACAGGCGTCCAGCCCTAAATTTGTAAATACTTTTCTCAAAAATTAAATAAGTATTATTCGTTTACAAGAATCCTTGATAATGGTCAGAGCTTTGTCATTTTATGATACAGAGTGGCGGCCACTTCAAGCTACATAAGCCGTGAAATAAAATATTTCAGGGCGGCATATCTATGATTTACATTGTGCTGAAAAAATCTACCTACAATCCCATATAAGGTATTTTCTCCTTCTTTAGTTGTTGTAATTTTATATCTTCATTTCTTGGATCTTTTTTATTGGTTTGGATGAATAGGCGATTCTTTGCATATTTCAATATTCCATATCATCAACTCCTTGACCTGGCCTCCCCTTATGATCCATGGTTACATTAATCCCTGAAGTTACTCAATGAAGTGATTGGATATTTAGTTTAGCCGATTGCTTTATTTTTCTTATCATTGCCAGTATCTCTACCAAGTCCTCAAAGATTAAACAATTTAAGGCTGGTTACAACCGGGGTGGGAACTGTAACCCTACGATTTACATCGTTAACGCCCTTATCCGCATTCTCATAGATATACCTGCCCTCTGTTTCTTTGGGTCGCCTCCACTTCCCAATGATCTCTCAATTTGATCTATCTAAGTCGCCCACTAGCCTCTCTCGTTGGACTTCCATTCCTGTGCTTAGCTAGGAATCGGTGGTTTACTTTATTCCTGTCATTTGTCCTTTTCGACGAAGTCTTTCTTAATATGTCATCTCTCTTCTTTCGAACGTATTTGCTTTCAGAAAACGGCTTAGGACGCCTTTGGATATACACGATGATACACTGGTCCTGGAGGTCTGTTGAATTTCTGGGAACTTACCAAATTATTCCCGGTATCAACTGTTGCAACTGACTCCTCTTGCTCAAACACCTGATAATGTCATCATCACCTCTGACCTCCCCTTCCAAAACAAACAATTTTCTCGGTAGAGGCACTTGCGCTGTGTTTTTTCCATCGCTCTGTTCACTAATGTTGGGTAACACAACTAGCTCCTCACGGATAGATTCTTCTTTCAAATCTCTTAATGCCATCCACGCTAAGTTCCTTAATGTTATCCTCCTACACAATCTAATTCGCTTTGCCGTCGACAAGTTTTGCACTATTGCCCTTCTTTGGTACATTAGTTACAAAGGCATTATCCTATAGATAACAAATAGCACTCATTCCCACGTCCAACCAAAAGGTTTACAACCTCAGAAGCCACGGTAGGAGGAGAGATGTATATCTACAATCAACGAAAACATTAAAATATTATCCTACATGAGAAAATTTGCAGTCTGGCTAGACATGGTCCTTACTGGGCTCAAATTATCATTTAGATCACTTCCGAAGATATTCAGAGAATTCACCAAGACTGCTCAATCGAAAATAAATACACCTTGTAACATCACAGCTCTAAAACATGTTGGTATCGTTTTGGTTGAGCGGAGTTCTTCGAAGACCTCATGATGGTGGCATCATCGAGCACACACGAGATGGAGAAAATGAAGGGTTTATTTTATATTTACATCTATTTACACAATGTACATTGCTCGGCAAGCTCATTCATGCTCGCTCTCCGAACAACAACTCTCTTAGCGTCTTTCCCCACACTAAACGACGCTCGACATCATTTGCAATCCCCCACATTCCTCTTTTTGACTTTTTCAAAGGAGAGCTTAAGGTAGAATGAAGGCATGGAGACCCCCAAATAGCAAGGAGCATTTGCTCTTCTCCCTTTCGACTGACATCAGAGCGAGCCTTAAACACAAAATCAAATACAAATTACAATAAAATAGTTTTCCAGTGGAGTGATGTTACAACCTGAGTGAACAGTGACTACTACCAGGAGTTGAACTCTATTATCAACAACCAGTGTTATAGCTCCGGGACTCATTCTTGCTTGTCTGATATCTGAGTTACCCATTAGAGCACCCGTACATTTGTAGCCCCAACCGAACTTTTTCTTAAGAATCTCGCTTCTCACTACCGTGTCCTTTCTGTCAGTTCCAAGACACACCTGATCACATTCTCCTCCACTTCTCTTTTCCCTGAATCGTACTCGCCTCCTGTCATCTTTCCACCTGTTTCCTTTGCTTGCCTTGTTCTCACTTCTCTCTCTTCCCCTAAGGGAATGTCTTTAATGTCTTCTTGACTTATGGATTATTGGGGACAAAGTCATTCTTCTTTGGATGTAGCATAAATCACAACTCCCTTTAACCAAAGAACTAATTTCCAAATTTCAATGAAGTTTTCACAATATCTTAGTGATTCATTTGGATTTTTAACCCTGTCAGAGTAATTTTTACTGATCATCTGGCATCTTAGCATGAAAAATTACTGAGCTAGAATATTTTCTCCTGAATATCCCCAAATGTCTCGCTTTGGCAAGACACTGTTTTTCTGGTGGCAGATTCGATGTCGTAAAGGTAAAACAGTACGGGATTAATAGTTTACGAAAAACAGAAGTTTACATTTGCCGAGTCTATCTCCGACAAACTATATAAGAGCTCGTTGTTGTTATTGTTGTTTCTCATGTCACTGGACAAACCAAGCACGGTTGAGCCCGCAGGCTCTCGTATTAAGGCCAAGGGGTGCGCTTTTCGTTTTAATGAGCCCCATTAAAGTGAAAGAACGACCTCGCTCAAGTAGATCCACGTAATTTTGAAGCAGGGACCAAGCAGAAGAGCCACAGACTTGGCCTGCCACCCCAGAGGTATTGATCGAGAACTTGGAGGACATTGTGACCACGAACATATTTTACTTGGTCCAATCACTTTTAACAAACACTAATTGCTATTTTCCTCCCTCAGTAAAATTACATGTCTAAATTCTGCCAGGACATGTTATATACAGTAAAACGCGATTAGGCAGTTTTCCTGATTAAGAGTCATGAGTAAAAGTAAAAATAATTAATTTTTAAATTTTAATTATAATCAAAATATTCAACACAAACATTTATTAACAACATAAAACAAAACACACAAAAAAGAGATACACTACCCTTCAGGTAGGTAACTCAGGTGGATGCTTTAACCAAGTATCTTTTAATAATAGTCGACGAGGTAGTAATATAACAAATAAAATATTTTAAAAATCTCGTTATACATTTAAATGAAAATTTTCTTAAGTTCAGTGATGGGTTTTGCTCTTTTCCTCGCATATCTATCACAATTACTTTACATTTATTTGCCAAAACTATGTGTACATCTGTTTCGATGTTTCAATTTTTATGTGACACATATTGCACAGAAAGAACACAGAAAGCGTTGCCAGTTGACTACATATTTTTTAATTATCTTTTAACAATGATAGCTTAAAATATTAATGAGCAACATTTTGTTAATGGTTTCAAATTTATCTGTAAATTTAGATGCACTAAAATATGTTTCGGTTTGGTTTGGTTTGGAGCACTACGGTCTACTTTTTGCAACACGAGGGCTAATGAGACCGGGACCTACTGCTTAAAGCCGATTCCGAACGGCTACGAACATCCATGTCATAGTGAGATTCGAATCCACGAACTCCGGATCGGAAGGCCAGCACCCTAGCCAATCGGCCATCGTTCGGCAAATATGTTTCGATCGTGGTTGTAACTCTCTTTACGAGTTTTACGTTTAATGTATATACTTTCTGACTGCCGAATGGTACAGCACTTCTTTTCAGTACCGGAGTTCTCGTTCAAATCTCGCTGATGGCATGAATATCCGTAGCCGTTTGGAATCGGCTATAATCAGGAGGTCCCGGTCTCGTTAGCCGTCGTGTAGCAAAACAGTATACCGTAACGCTCCAAATCATATACATTTTTACATTCGATGGAACTCAAAAAGCATATATATTTGCATTACTGTTTTATAAAAATGTTTCCTGGTGGTGTTTAAACAGATTTTTTTTTAAATTCTTGACTATTTAAGGAAAAAAATTGTATAGATCTGCGTTAGGATATTAGAAATGTATCTTTATTGTAGGGAAAATTAAAATCTTGTTTGTAAAATTGAGGAATTAATAAAACCAGAAGTAATAATGATTATCACACATATTGGTTAGTATTGGCGGGAGGTTAAAAACTAAAGTGATATCAATTGATGAAATTAAGAAAAATACATTAACCTACCATGGCACAAGAGCCTTTGAGCTAATAGAAAAAAATAAGACATTGTGACTAGGTCAAATGTACAAAGTACTAGAGAAATAGGCCTGTCACTAGTATTTGACAGTAGACTGATCATTTTACGATCAGACAAAATGTGAAGGAAATTAGTGTCACATAGGAAAGACCCAGTGTATCATATCGATAACGGATAAGAAAAATGAAATATTAATCATACTTTTCCCATCTCTTAACTCTTTGTGCTCTAATGTCGAGTCTGACTCGACATTCTCTTTCTTTTGCAGCAAGCACAACGTCGAGTAAAGCTATGTAGTTTTTAAATTTAAGAACAATTGCGAACACTTATTTAACTTAATTAAAATTTGCTGAATCAACAATAAATATAATTAAAACAAAAATTTAGACCAGACTACTGGAAACGGACGGACGGACGAACCAACGAACGAAAGAGCGCACATACACACCTTAGCTCAACTGAACAATTCTGTTCTAGATGAGAAAAAGAACGTTTTATTTTGAAATTTGCACTACTATGTAACATTTAATGAGGTTTATATATGATGTTAATCGACAGTAATTAAATAATAGTACAACATTAGTATTTCTGTAAAGTATAAAAATTTCCCGTTTTGGAACATTTCGAATAGATAGACGAATTAACAAAATTTGCCAAGGGGCACCCTATTCTTCAGTATCACTTTTTGGTTTGCCTGAAGAACAGGGTATCCCCGCCAACATGGAGGTAAATCTCTGAGCCTGGTAGCCTAATATTTTCTCCTTACCTCGCCGTGTCCAACAATCTGTATCGATATTTTAATTTATATTACATATTACATTTGTGTCCAGCTCTCCTTGTGGAACTCATTTCTTATGTATTAAATGCGTGTAATGCTTAAAAAAAATTAGATATAATGAACTATTAATGGTTCACTATGGTAAATTTTTAATAATTTGGAGCTGTTGGCTTAGTAAACTGTGGAGGAATTATAATTCCTTCACAGTTAGCTAGCAACGTTACGATGATCCAACGTTGATATGGCATGTTGGCCAACAGTTGGTTAATGGTTGTTTTTTACATAATACAAAAGTAAAACTACGATGGGTCAACTGAATGCCAACGTAATACTACGATTCCCCAGCTGAATGCCAACGTAATAATTACAATTACCCAAATGAATGCCAACACACTGTTTGGATGGGTTAATTATAAAATCTTGGGTTTAAAACTGTACAGCTGCAATACACCTTTCTCAGAGTTTAGAAAAAAATGCAGTTTCTTACTAACTCAGATGTGATTTAGTCAGTGGCGTGAGGTAGGTTTTAATGCAGGGTGTGCAGAGAACATGGATTTTCCAATAAATCTTTAATTATTGAGACATCTGAGTTCTCCATTCTGAAACGGGTTATTTATTATGAATATAAATTTAAAGATTACAATAAATAAAATATTTACCTACGAGTAGTCGAGTTATAACTATAAAAACAGCTAAACTTATGAGAATTCTACTAGCACTGAAGCAAAAATCATGTCTTTTGTTGTATGGTGTCATATCGGCGTCGAAAAAACAAAGCTTCGGGCTTCCACGAAAAACTTATATGTTCAGCAAACGTAGCACCACATGACGCCCGCCGCTGCGGTGCCTCGTCCGGAAGATCATTTGTGCCGACAATCCGAACGTCTATTCCACGCGCAGAGGATTTCACTGCACGCTGGCACAATAGAATGAACTGTTTCTTGTTTGGTCAGTGGATTAAATTATATTTATTAATTGTTTTTAACATTTGGAAATCATATATTCTGCGAAAAACATCTTGACAATTAAAAAAAAAAAAAAAAAAAAAAAAAAACAGGAATATGGTGATACTGATATAGCTTATATACTGTCTGTAAGACACAATGAATGGTAAAATTTGGACTGTTCTGTTAAAATTCGTTTCTTTTTTGTCTAACAAAACAACATTGTTTTTCAGCAAATTATTTCAATAAATATAATACATCACCGAAATTACTTTACCCACTAAAACACTTCCCTTTATATTGATAAAATACTTCTTTTATATTCCCCCGAAAACAAAATCTTACAATATATAAATTTAAACATTAACCGTCTGCAAAGTCGTAAGTCCAGTTAATCAGTTAAAAAACCAAAAGCGCTTCAGCAAGTAAGTCCCCGCTCTAATACAACGCTTAATAAACCGTACCTTTGGATAATTCTGAATGCTAAGTGCAGGAAAAATAGCTTAACTTGCCTCTGTGCTATAGTAGACTGTGCTTCTCCAGTAGCCCATACATATAAAGCGTTATTTTCTATTAGTGGGTAGTGCATACACATCAAAACTTCCTATGTTCGTTTGCTTTTGAACGCTCTGCGTGGTGTAGCACCTAGTACAGCACGCATTGCGGGAAAACAAGCAAGCAAATCAATATAATATTTGAATATATTATGAATAATATTTATTATATACCATATAAAGATAGGTAGACATAGGTACAGAAAATTATATAGTGGCATATGGACCGTACGCCACTGGATTTAGTTGTATGTTTAGTGTTAGCTGTAAGCATACATAAAAACTATAGTTGCTGGAGACTGACTGTAGAACTAAATTACACCTTTTGGAGTTGGTTTAAGTAACAGATTTTTATCCAAAACTCTGGTAAAAGTTTGAAGCATTTTTACAGTTTATTGCAAATACAAGAATTTACTCCATTATATTTCCACCCAAACATTAATTTAATACGCATGCATCTGTAACTTGTTTTCAAACTTAAGTGTCCAAGTAGTATGACTGAAGTTTCAAATTAATTAACTGATGAACATGCAGCGGCATCACATCACCAAATCAGCACTAAAGACTTCCAGTACTGCTTTGGCGCCGCCACTTGGCGATAAACTGAAAATGTAACCGTACAGACCATTGTATATATACAGCTTACATAATGTAGCGCGCATCATCTCTCAGTTTCTGTACAATCTTTGTGTTTCACTCTGCGCTGGTAATCAGCATTCCTTCTCCTTACAGCAATGTGTGTAAGATGTAACTATTCTCCATATTAAATTGTTAAGTTTATTTTACGTCTAGCACATGTATCCTTAATTTTAACCTTTTATTTTCTTTAAATATTGATGCACGTTCGAACTAGAGAGCTTCAAACATTTCAAGAATATTATTTATTTCTTAACAATTTTCATAGTTTAATAAAACCATGATTTCTGTTTATTATTTTGCTATAGTGTATAATAGAATAGGCATGTGCTATTGCTGTGAAATAAGCTGATGTTTTTATAACATAAGTCATTTTTATATTCTGCAAAATTTGAAAAATAGAGAATAGATATATATAAAAAAAAAGGAATGAGATAGGGGATTTTAGTCCACACCACACATCTCATATTATACTTACTCTACTGCAATCCATTCATTTCTCTAAAATCTGTATTAATTTTTTTTAATGGTACAAACTGCTTCTTAAATAAGAAAAATGAAAATTTCTCCGCCTGAGAGCTAAAAATAGATAATTAAAGAAAAGCACAACACAACAGATGTTAAACAAAAAAAAATATTTTAGTTATTTTTCTTTTATTTACAATTTTTTTTTTTTTAAAATTCGGCCATCATTTCCATCTACAAAAGTGCTCTACATTTTCTCTGGATTCAATTTCATGGCATCTAAAACACAAATAAGTAACTTGAAAAGTATATATTGTAAAATGTTTTAATGTTACTACAGACATTTCCTTTTACCCTTTTAGCTTTTTAAAATGATTCAAGGATGATTTGAATATTTAAAAAGAAATAAATGCTAATATAATTACATATAATAAATAAAATTACATCATAAAGTAAACAAGCTTCATAACAACTACGATAAAGTGAAATCCATAATATTTACGTATTATCATTATACAACTTTATTGTTATTAAGAAAAGACACAAAAGTAACTTAACGATAATTTAAATGAGCATGCTTTAAAAAAATTAAGTCAACTATCTAAAATTGAATAAACTTTGGTATTTTCTTATATCTGTACTAAATAAGTGTACTAAAAGGTATTAAAGGTCGAAGTGTATTAAAATGCTGTGTATATATTAAATGATACGTTACTACTAAAAACACAAAAGAGAAACTACACTTCAGATAGCCAAATATAATTTTCTTCAGGAATAAATTAATAATAATGAGTACATATATGATAGAACAAAATACCAAGATTACTTACCTTGCAATTTTGAAATTCTGCAACAATGGCGCTATAACACTAAAGATGGCTGTTGATACACAACTTTCTCGGTTGGGTTCTGAACATGCGCGTAGCTATAGGCGATTACTTTTATATTTCTCAGCCAATGGTATGTCGATATTTGTGCAAGAAGCGTAAACAGGAAATTTTCATCATTGGCCCGACAGTTGGCCAACGTTTCAGAATTACCGATAGCCAACCAGACATTTTGCCGACTAAATACCATCATTTCATTTCCCCTTTTCAACGTTTAGCCAACCAAAATCCAACAGCCAACTTGTAGCCAATTAAAATCCAACGTTTCCGTGCTAGCTGGGCCAATATGTATAAAGGTTTTGTTTCTATGTGGTTTTGTTCAGTAAAAGCATATAATTCTACTGCATTGAAGCACTCTACATCAATTAAAGTCGGCCAAAAAAAAAAAAAAAAGGGATATGATATTCGGATGGAATACCTTTATGTTTTAGTAAACATCACTAATAATTTCGCCAAATTTACCAAGGGGCATCCTATTCTTCAGTATTACCGTAACTTCATTTCGTTAATTGCTTAAAACACGCATATTTCTTTTTATTTTCCCCCCATTCATCTACAACTTTTTCTTTGTCAGCATACTTATACTAAGCTATCAAATTTCTCTAGGTATTGTTTTGTTATATAAACAATCACACTCGGAATATTGTTTCAAGTAAATGGATGCACACATTGTTGAGTATCAATGCAAAAACATTGACCATTGTTAAGATCCAACACTATGCATGAAAGTTCACACAACAAAGAGTGTTCTAAGATCATTTTAAACTAAACTCTTCCTTGAGTCGGTTTGAGCTCTTGAAACATTTACTTTTCTTTGAAAAAAAAAAGTTGACGTTGTTATTTTTTAAAGCTTTTACTTTGATAAGACAATTACGAAATGATGGGTGGCAAAGGACTTAAAATTTATAGTTCTTTAATTGGATATTTGCTTTCTGATTCTGAGAAAATGCCATTGATTGAAAAATTTCATGTTGGATATTTTGATACAACTTTTGAAGATCATGTCAGTTTTGAAAATGAAATTGAAGAAAATTGGGTGGACATTCCGTTGAATACTCCAGAGCCAGAACGGGTTCTTCCTTCATGCAATTTAAGAAGACGACTGAAGAAATTGTTTTGCTGCTGTATATTTGCAGAAGAATAGATTTAAAGTTGTAGAAGTCAAAATTCTAAATCTAAAATGTTTTAGTCCACATCAATTACAACTGAACTAAATTATATATCTCAAATTGCATTTCTCGAATAATGTTTCAATCTGTTAGTCTGGCCTTTAGAAACTTTAATTTTATCTCGTTATAAAAGTCTTCATACCAGTAGTATTAAAAGTTACCAGCAAAAAACCCCATCATCTCTATCTTATTACATCTTTTTGTTCTTCAGTCGCCTGTACCACATGAGTGACAATTTTCAAGAAATCAACATGTGACTATCGTGATTCCTGTCCACCAAAAGTGATGACTTCGACCTGCAACATCTTTGAGTCAAGCCACCTAACTCATCTGATTCTATGCCATTTTGAAGCCGACATCATCAGGCTGATTTGTTCTTATTCTGCTCCTAAAGCTCTAACTTTGACTGAAATGCTTCTGCAACACTATTAAGCTGCAGACATTCGGCTAAACCAACCCTTTTTTTCACATTTAAACATTTAACTGAATTATTCTCCTACATGACTTGAGCCACTACCATCTGGATAAATTATTCCTCTACCATCTAGTAGCCGCTAACATCTGGCGACTTCGACCTTCCACAAGATTTGAGCCACTACCATCTGGATAAATTATTCCTCTACCATCAAGTAGCCGCTAACATCTGGCGAACTTCGACCTTCGACAAGATTTGAGCCACTACCATCTGGATAAATTGTTCCTCTACCATCAAGTAGCCGCTAACATCTGGCGAACTTCGATCTTCCACAAGATTTGAGCCACTACCATCTGGATAAATTATTCCTCTATTACCAACTAGCCGCTAACATCTGGCAAACTTCGACCTTCCACAAGACTTGAGCCACTACCATCTGGCTAAATTATTCCTCTACTACCAACTAGCCTCGAACATCTGGCTAACTTCGACCTTCTTCGTGCTTCCTTCACAACATACAAAAGCGAGAAACGCGCTGACCGTTAACATCTGAGGTCAGCGGATGGTCTCGCTAGAAGGGGAGTCTTAAATGCCTTACCTCCCAGTGGTGCTCCCCGGTAACGTTCTTTTCTAGAAGAAAAAGAACGGCTAAAAGGCTATCTTCAAGCACACGGCGGTAACCTATAGTAGTTTTGCTTTAGATTGGTATGGTCTATGTTTTTGCTTCTCGAAGATTAATGAAACCTACCCTTACAGCTTAAAAGACTTAATGATTAATACGAATGATACGAAATATCCTCTATTAAAAAATCAGCCAAAGGACTATGAACATGCATTCCAACAGCAGATTTTAAGCATACGAATTTTACCAAGAAATGAAAATAAGAACATTGTAAAGAGTAATAAAAATTAATGAAGTATATGACGATGTGTTTATGAATGCAATAATTTGTAACAGAGTAATTTTATGCTTAGCTGATAAACTTATGTAAATTGTGAATTTATCTTAAGACCAATATCTTCTGTAAAAATGGGAATAAAAAATAAACGATTACGTTTCATAACTATTTTGTCATTCCTAATCAGCTGTGTTCTTTTATTCCAAACTAATAATTCTTAATATATCTTAAAATCATCCAATAAATTTGCTTTTTTAAGGGTTTTTTAAATGATTTCTCTACTTAAAATATTTAAAAATTTATAAACGATTGGTAACAATATCAGGGCCACATTCCTTTGATGCTAATTACCTGCTATAAGGCGATTTCACGCAGTAAGGCAAATTCTCAAATTATAACAATTCTGGCTTTAGTTTCAAACGGAAGGGCAGTTTATTGTTTGTCTATTGGCTGCTGTAAACCTGAAAATGAATGGGAAGGGCATTATAGTAGTTCGTGACGTTGTGACAAATTGCCTTATACTGATTATCACTTAACGAAAGTTAACCAGTGAAAGTCTAAGTATTTTTGTTCTTAAAAATAACCTTAAATAACTTTATTCCTTGATAGAGAATATTTTTTACAACATATGGATCATTTCGTTTTTTTAATGCGGGACAAATATTTATAGTAATTTGGAAGCCATTTTATTACAATCCTTTCAAAAGCATAAACGCAAATATATGCAAGGGAGAAATAAACTAAATCGATAAACTAATGTAGAGCTTTTGTATAATATACTGTCAGAAATTTTGATTATAAATCGCATACTAAAAGAATTTTCTGGGGATTCTATCCATAAAATTACAACCTTTGGAGAAATACCTTTGTTTCTCTTTTAACTGTGGTAAACTGTAATGACTTCCACAACTCGAAATTCATTTCTGTTTAGCTTCAACTCCTTTTCGTAAATTAGTTTCACCTCTATCATCTGCCCTGTGGCTAAACTCGTAACACTCACTGGCTGTCTCACTTTCGGCTTCTCAGAACCATACAAGCTAATGTAAAACGTTTTGGTGAAAAGGCAACAAAGATTGTTGTTCTAATAAACTAAATATCTTTTTTCTTCAAATATTGGTGTATTATTTTATGGTCTAAGAACTGCATTATACCCAGCATGGAAACCATTCTAAGTTTGTAGTGGGTAGGAATATCCATATATATATATATATATATATATATATATATATATATATATATATATAATATATATATATATATATGTATGTATAAAATTTGAAATTATATTCTTTTTACTTCCCCGAGCTACTGGGCAAGGAGAAGCCTAATCAGCTTAGCAGTAATAAAATAAGATGCAGTCTAGCCATATTGAAGAGAATGGCACACAAGTTTAAGTCTAAACGAAATTTTATTCAAAAGCTGCTAGAAAAGGACATCTTCACTAGTCAGCGGCAGACAAGAGAAAGGCACAAAAATCACTTTGCTTCAATAGAGGTGTCCCCAAGAGCGAAGACAGATAGAATTTTCCCGAGGGATAAGAAACATAGTCAGCGAATTTAACCGTTACGATCAGGAGAAAAGCTAAGCCATTTGCTGGCGACAGCTAGAAAACGTGTTGAATGGACATAAAAATTACAGCTATTGGACAGAAAGCTTTGGGAAATGTATTGAAAGAATTTTAAGTCGAGGACACTACTTTGATTAAGACATTTTGAGGCTGGGAAAAAGATTTTAAGGAATTAGAATGGGATAGAGAAGTGTTTTTAAAGAAATATTAAAGTGATTATATATATATATATATATCTCTATATATATATATCTCTATATATATATATCTCTATATTATATACATCAGGGTCGTAACTAGGGCGTGGCGAAGGTGGCACTTGCTACGGGCGCATCAGTCGTAGGAGCGCCAAGCTGTGAGAAAATCTTTGATAATGACTCTCAAACGGGATAAATACGAGGACGAATCGACCTCAAATAGAAATGAGGAAAAGTTGGAGAATGCATTTTCTAGATAACAATAAAGGATAGGGTTAAGAGACATTATGTTAAAATTATTAATAAAATTTAACGTAAAAATTAACATTTATGTTATTTAATGATTCCTGCATGTAAAGGCAAAATATCACAAATAGATAAAATCGCATTGACTTGCAAAATACTCATGCGTTTTAAGTGGCCATGCGCTTTTTAATATAGAGGCGTCTGAATTCGGATTGATCAGAAGGGCTAAATACTTAGCCGTAAAATATTTTTGGAGGTAAAAATAATTCCCCCTTCGTCTCCCCCGCAGTGTTGAGTCCTCAGGTATCTGAAAGACAGTCTCTTCAGTTTCAATTAGGTTCGGTTTTCAAAATACAGTGAGTACCGGCTATATGGTCAGTTTTCTGATGTCCCATCTAACTTAATAGGAAATATGTGTTAAAGTGCATCGCTTATACAGTCATTTTCTTTTTCTTGTTACCGGTTATAAGTCAGTTTCATGTTTTAAACGAATTTCCGTTTTTTTAAGAAGTCAGTGCGAAATCGGAGAGGACATGAATTTAAGCCTTTATTTCCCTTTCTTGCTTGTGTAGACTCATCGTCGGAGTTTCTCACCTTTCTCAGTTCTCTTGCCCCTGACAAGAGGTGGACATCTGACTGTTTACTGGTTGAAGTTATCTCTCCCTGCTTAAGTTGTAATTGAGATGAAACAAGTAAAGAAAATTTTTGTTGCATTTGGATCATACGTTCCGAATAAGAACGTCCATTTTTTAATTATGGCTTCGAAAAGAAAGAATTGATCATTTGCTGCCAAAAATGAATTGATTGAAAGATTTAAAAAACGCAATCTTTCAACGGCTGCTTTCGACAAAGCAAATTCAGTTACCCGGACGACATTAAAATACATTTTAACTGCCAAACTTTGGTCCTAAAGTATTGAATCGGTGATCAAGAAAAAAGTCAGCTCTTATCACTTTATGGGAATGTGGATAAGGCTCTTCTGTTATGGATTAAAAATGTACGGTATATGCACAATAGGATTGTATTGTTCCGCATATATGGTCACCCCGCTTATATGGTCTGATTTTCTTGGACCGCTGAGCTGACCATATAACCGATATAGATTGTATAACTATTTTTTAACTGGAACGAAATCCTGACCACATGCTGATAATACTGCAGAACTGTGCGGTAAATTTTATCGGTCGGTCTGATGCTGGTCTTTGAAATTCTGTTCCTTAAATGTTTTGATTTCGATACTATTACCACCAACTCACGGACGCTTCAAATGGAAGTTTCTCTTTGCATCACAGCATCGTACGGGAGGAGGGGGTGATTATGTCCAGCTTATGTTAAGATAACAACTTAATATCAGCTGCACACAAGATGTGGGATTAATGGTTTTGGCTTATACAGAACGGAGAAAGGATATCCATTTATGCTGTCTGTTGTCGTTCAGTTTATGTTAAACAGAGTTCCAAAATATGCTAATCATCCTCAAAAACAAAGAATTACTTATTTTGAATTTTACATTTGAATATATTATCTAAGTTCTATCAATACTATCTTTAGTTACAGTTCTGAAAGTAGTTTAAAATTTAAATATTAGGGTGCCTATTTTGGTATTTTAAAAGGCAGATAATTACGGAAGATTACGGCTCCAAGATAGATGGTTTCTCTTGTGAAATTGCACGAGAGGAAAACACTATTAGTCTCTAGGTGTACAGATCCCTATCAGCTTGCCGTCTATGCACGCTTTGTCTCGACATCTTTGTTCAGGACGCAGCAGCAGGTTCTTGAGAGAATTACCTAGCAGTCATCTCTATACCATAGTATATTTAAAGCAACATAGCGATCTTTTGAAAGCATTGCAACCGTGTCCAGTGTTCTCCTTGTGCTAGTTTCTGTTGTCTGAAACTGTTGCCATAACCAGGGGATCATCTGTGATGCTTGTAGCCAACAAGCTACTTCTGCTTGTCATTGTCCAACTTTTAGCCTACCAATGGTACATCGTAGCATTTCATTGTTTCAACGACCCCGTGTAGTCATTCTAACTGCAATCTGTGTGGCTGTTACTTTTAATAAAAAACTAAACACAAATTTGGTAGTTTTAGGAAACTTTTCAACTTAAAACTCCACTTGCTTTATTTTATGTTTAAAGTTCTTCTTCACTATTTAACAGACACTAAAAGCATAAACTGCAATCGTTCCCCAAATTACAATATATCATTTGTTTTGAGCTCTTTGGCGTATACGGGGGTTATTTTCTACTTACCCTCTTTCCTCCAGAACTCAAAAGGATATCGTTTTCTGTCGTTAGGTTACATGTTGTTTTAACTAAATGCTCTTAGCTGAACAACGAATAATGTGAAACAATTTTGTTTTCCGAGACAAAAGTACAGTTGTTTAAATTAAGATGGTTAAAAACGGTTTGGTTTCAGGTATTGTCGCATAAGAACAACATCAGTAGAAACCCTGCACCTGCTGAAATTTTAAGTTTTAAACACAAAAACGCCGTGATGCTTCTTCTAGAGACTGTGATTAATTTTTTTTTCCTGATAGCCAAAATTTAATAAACATTTTTAAAAATAAAAATGCTTATTTTGTCACAAAATGAAATTTTTCTTGCATTATTTAAGTTCTAGTCTGTCACATAGTATATGAATAATAAGAGATTTGAAAACAAATTTTCAATTTTACAACTCCTCTTCAACCTCCACTCAAAATACGTGTTCTGCAAAGATCGGTCGATTTACTTAAAAATTGGAAAAAGAATTTACCAAGTATCTAACGAGTTCTATTAAGATCGCTCTATTTACTTAGAAAATAAAGAAAAATTTATATAAAAATATACCATTCAAATTTAAAATGGTTAAACAGAAAACAGAAACTCAAAAGGCTGCTCGACTTCAAAAACGTCGTGAACAGTATAGAGCTAAACGAGAAAAAGCAACTTCTGAAGAGCGAGAATAAGAGATTTGAAAAAAAATTTTCAATTTTACAACTCCTCTTCAACCTCCACTCAAAATACAGTTTCTTTTAAGTCAAAGTTTTTTGCTGGATGAGATCCCGCCTACCCTCCCTCATCCCTTTGGACTAACTTTCTCTTGGTATTTATAAATTAATATATAAATACCAAGTATAAAGTAATTCTACAAGTATAAATTAATTTTACAATTTACACTAAATCACAAATTTGTGATGAAAATCACACTCAGTTTATTTAATTTGTGATTAAGTGAATGTTTCAGTCTATTTAGTATGAATGTTATGTGTTTTCTTTGTTAATTCAATTAGATTTTAAATATTCAATTTTTGTAAAATTTTTCCTCAAAATGTTGTTTTTGTTTATGTATCAATTTATTGAGTTACGATCCCCTCGCCAGATTTCAAACGCCACGCTGCAAGCACGTCACGCACGCAAGCTGCAAGCACGCCAATTTCGCCAAATGTGGTTGAAGCACCAACAAGATCCATGATTAGAAACAGGAGAGTGGGCTAAGAGGAGTTGAAAAATATAACAGAAAGGTAAAATGATACTTGGGCAGTCAAAATACCATCAAGGTTAAATATTTGTGACCTGCTGAGATTTGCTTCAGGTTGTGGAGTTTTTTTCTTGGGCGTTCTTGATAGTGTTTTTATTCTTCCTGGGTTTGGGTACATTAGACCTCTGGTCGTAGTGCCCTGCTCTTGGGGAATTCTCCAAAAGACAAGTTCATTCATTCCTCCAAAAGTATTAAATAAAATTGGCTTAATCATAGTGTTAAAAAAATCTGCATCTCATATGAATTTTTAGGAAAAAGAACATTTATATATACTCCTTGCAGACCTTTAGATTCATAGCATTTTTTCAAAGACTACTAAAATGAGTTTCTAAGTTGCATTTAACCCTAAAAGCTGTTACATTTATTTCAAATATACGGTTTTTCCCCAGTATGTATAAACAGAGATGAACTTTTAAGTTGCAATAATCAGAAAATGTTTTGTTACATATATGGCAAGCAAAAGATATTTAATATAAACTGCAAGCAAAAGGCCTTTCTCCAGTATGTGTTCAAAGATGAGGTCTGAAGAGAGAGTTACATGAAAGCACTGTTACATACAAAGCAAGAGAAATTCTTTTCATTAGAGTGTATGTTATTTGAATAATGAAATGTCCTTTTAATCATTTCACCAACACTGAAAGACAGGCACTGTCATTAGTAAACTGCATCTTTAATGTGGATTCAAGCTCTCACATCATCACTTGTATTCACATCAATAGCATTTCAAAATCTGCACCTTTCACACTACTCACATCACAAATAAAGAACAGTGATTTGCTGTCTAATTATGGTAGTGCTTGTCCTTCAGTTTGCCCGACAGAAAGTAAGGGGGTGAGGTTGGATGAAGACAGAGGCTAGAGTACAACCTACTCATGGTAATATTACTTGCAGCACCATCTATCAGTATAATTTGGAACTACATGTTTTATTTCTGTATCATATTCTAACACTATTTTAAATAAACATACTACTAAACTGGTTAAATAAACTGGTTGCCTGCTTCTAACTCCTACAACTTCTGAATTATTGATTTTTAAAGAACAAGGTCCTTTATGAAACACTCTGTATTTATTACAACTTTAAAAAAATGTACAGGAAAAAAATAACTATATCTAATCAGTCAATGATTTCTACATGAGTATGGAAGAAACTATAAGATTACAAAATATACAGGTACTATGCTTCAAGTTTTCCCTTTCAATAAAACATTTAAAATTTTCTGGGTTAGTTCTGAAACCTTTGGAATATTAATACAGGAAAAATGTATTATTACAATAGTAGTACACATATATCTATTAAATAATGGCTAAAACCTAATTACACATAAAAAGGATTTCTTAGGTGTGTGTCATGCTGTAATTATAAATAATTAGAATTTTTCACTTAAAACAAAGTCCTTTATTTTTTTTTACTCGAATAACACTGTCTCTATGACATCACATTAAAAAAGATTGTTTTGGTAACATTACACATTACTCTATAAATATATATAAATACAATATTATATTTAAAGTAATAAATTGAACATTATAATTTGTTAAAAAAGATACATTAAAATTGAGTAATTAGCAGAAATATAACTTAAATGGATAAAATGACACCCGCGTTTATAAAAAAAAAAAAGAAATAAAAAAAGGTTTACATTACGTTATAGCCAAATAAAATTTTAAGTGAAAATGCCCCTCACAGTGGCTTTTATCTTTAGTGTATCTCTGTAGTCTTCATTCACTTTTACTTTCCATTCTACACACTACAGGTTTTGAATACTGCTCCTTTCGTCCAGTATATTTCACAGTTTGCTGAGAAATGCTTGACTCTGACTATTTCCACCATTCTTATCTCAGCCAGTGATTTTTCAGGACTTGAATTTCGAGCTGAACATTTCATTAGCAAAAGTCAGATGCACATGTTGCCAACCCCCTTCTTGAAATTCCGACGTATACAACAAGTAAGTGTACCTTTTATCTTTCTAAGCTTTTACTTTTTAAAAATAAATAAATAAATAAAAAAACTTAAAAAAAAAAAAAAATAAAAAAAATCGAACTAATCTAGTCAGCCATCTAATCCACATCATTAAAGTTAATAGAAATATAATGTCCATACAAAGGGCAGAACAGGTGTATAGAGA
Organism: Pardosa pseudoannulata; assembly: GCA_032207245.1. NCBI lineage: Eukaryota > Metazoa > Arthropoda > Arachnida > Araneae > Lycosidae > Pardosa > Pardosa pseudoannulata. Next base: position 29,759,259 of record CM063510.1, read on the forward strand.
TGTATTTGAACTATAGTATTGTTGAGGCTAGCATCTACTGAGTATTAATTTATTGGTAATGAAAATAAATATTCACCTTAATGTTCATTTCTCTCTGAAGTTACATATCAGATATTTTAATACATTTTGCTTTATGGATCAAGTTCTCAGATAACTGAATAGCTAGTGTGCTTATAGTTAATGTAAGATACAACAAATCTGAGTCTACAGTTGGAATGGATCTTTGAACGTGTTCAGAATCGGATAAAAGTTCTAAAACTTAGCCCTGGAATGCACAAACACCTGGTTCACAATAACACTTACAATCAGATCAAACCATGAGTAAAGGAAAACTAACAATGTCCTTCTGTAAATATAAAATAGTAGGATGCTTTGATGTTAACTAGAACACTGATGTAAATAAATAATGAAAAAATAAATGATTTCCAGAAAATGCAACTGACTTATAAACAATAAAGACAGACTTTTTTCAAAGTCATCAATAATGTTAATTTTCTAAGCAAAAGTTTCTTAAGTATTAAATGCAACTGTCTTATTCAGACTATTAAATCAGCTTATAACTATGAATTCTGAATAAAAAAAATTTCATACTCATTTCAACAGAAAATCTTATCTCAATGACTCAGAAGATGAGCATCTAAACTGCATTTAACCCTAAATGCTCTGTTACATTTATTGCAAACATGAGGTTTTTCCCCAGTATGTATACGAAGATGAACTTTTAAGTTTCGATAATCTGAAAACTTTTTATTACATATGGTGCACGCATAAGGTTTTTCTCCTGTATGTGAACGAAGATGAACATCCAAGGTAGAACGATCTAAAAATTCTTTTGGGCATATAGTACAAGCATATGGTTTTTCTTTAGTGTGGGTATAAAGATGTCTGTTTAAGGAGCTTTTATGCAGAAACGATTTGTCACATGTATTGCAAACATAAGGTTTTTCCCCAGTATGAGTACGAAGATGAGTATGTAAGTGATATTTTGTAGGAAAAGATTTAGTACACACACTACAAGGAAATAGATTTTTCCCAGTGTGACTACGTAAATGATATCTAAGTCCCTCTAGAGAATGTTTCTTGACAAACAGAGCAAGAAAATGGTTTTTCTCCAGTATGCATACGAATATGAGTATTTAAAGAGGATTTCTTAGAGAAAGTTTTCTCACAGAAGTTGCATACAAATTGCATACAAATGGTTTTTCTTTTGTATGAGTATAAAGATGATTTTTCATGTCAGAACTCCGAGAAAATGATTTATTACATACATTGCAATGAAATGGTTTTTCTCCAGTATGCATACGAATATGAGTATTTAAAGAGGATTTCTTAGAGAAATTTTCTACAGAACTGCAACAAAATGGTTTTTTCTTTTTGTGAGTATAAAGTGATTTTTCATTTCAGAAAAAAGAAAATGATTTATTATACATGCAATGAAATTTTTTCTTGGAAAATAATTATGATGGTGACGCTTTAAAAATGGTTAGCAAAATGATTTCTTTAATAAATGCAAGCAAAAATTTTCTCCAGTATGTGTTTAAATAGCCCTAGAGGGAGTTAGATGAAAAAGCATTTACATACAAGCAAGAGATAATTTTTTTTTCACAAAATAGAATGTTATATTTGGAATATCATAATTTTTCTTTTATATAAATAACTTTTATGTTTATAAACCCTTGTTTTTAATTTGAGACAGAGACAAATGTTAATAAGTATAGGTTACACGGCAAGATATATTTATTATTATAATTTGGGGAAAGTATAGAGAAGATCTAATTTTATGTTTATGCTCAAAAACAAATGCTACCTGTAAAGAGATAAAAAGAAAAAGATATAGCACCATACAAAATATGAAAATCTACAGGTGTATATAATTATTAATGGGGACAGTAAGGTTTGCCACGAGACTTTGGGTAACCTTAACTTGCTTTGTAAGCCTAATCCTTTTGGTGATAATTTTTTTTTTCACAAAATAGAATGTTATATTTGGAATATAATAATTTTTCTTTTATATAAATAACTTTTATGTTTATAAACCCTTGTTTTTAATTTGAGACAGAGACAAATGTTAATAAGTATAGGTTACACGGCAAGATATATTTATTATTATAATTTGGGGAAAGTATAGAGAAGATCTATTTAAATTAAAGACAAAGTATTTTTAAGTTTGATATTACAATAGGGGTGGGTATGGCTTTTCTTACATAAATAACAATAAACGTATTACAAATAAAAGAAAACAATCATTAAACAAACAATCATAGCTGTACATTTAAATGCCTTTTGTAATGAATATTTTCCCTGTACATTATGCTTCAGAATTATTACTTGTGTTGAGCAACTATATAAAACAAATTTAAAACTTAGAAATCAAATAAAACAAGGTGAACAGAGACACTGCAAATTATACAGGTTGTTACCCAGCTTTAAAAATCAATAATTTGAAAATGTGATAGATAGAAGTAGGAAACTAGTGGTAAATATATTAAAATAAACATAAGAATATGATATAGAAACATTAAAACTTTAGCTACAAATTAAGATGATAGATGAAGCTGCAGGCATTCTCACAATGAGTAGGCTGTATATATGGCATCTATATTTACCCAGCCTCCACTTTTGCTTTTTGTGGTACACACTGAAGGACAGGCATAGCTAACAGAAAACTGTATATAACTTTTGGTGTGAATGCAAGCCTTTGTTATATTCACATAAATAGCTTCTAAAATGTTAATTTATCCCAATATACGTGTCTCCCCCCCCAAAAAAAAAATAGTGATGTGTAGTTTAATTATGGTAATGTCAGTACGCCAGTAGGCCCGATAGAAAAGGAAAGGATGACAAGGGGTTGGATGAATACAGTGGCTAGGTTACAACCTATTCACGGTAATACTGCATGTTGCACTATCTTTCAGTGTAATTTGTAACTAAGTGTTCAATTTTTGTATCAGATTATAACATTTAAATAAACATAACACTAGTTTCATGCTTTTATCTATCACTATTTATGAATTATTTATTTTTAAAATACAGAGTTCTTTGTAAAAAAAACCTTGTATTTATCATAAATTTAAAAATCTCCAGAAAAAAAACCCACATACCTAATTAGCCATTGATTTCTATATGAGTACTCAGGAAACTATAAGATTACAAAATTAACATATAGTACACTTGTTAAGTTTTCCAATGTAATTATGAAATATTAATACAAAAGAAAAAGTATTTTATTAAAGTTGTATTATACATGCATATAAAAAAAATACTGGCTAAAGTCTAATTACATGTGAATAGTCTTTCTTGGAGGTGTAATTGGGAGGAATTTGGAGGTTTATCTTAATCCTTAAAATACTTAATTCATATATCATCAATATCAGTAAATCACGCTATTGAATAGAAAAGATCAAATCCATCTGAGTTACATATACAATACTTTAACACATTTTTGCACTACGGATGAAGTTCTCAGATGATTAATTCAGTAGACTGATGCAAATTAATGTAGCATACAATGGTTTTGAGTCCACAGTAGGAATTCATCTTTGAAGGTGTTCAAAACCAACTGTAAGTGGCAGAATTAGCCCTGGAACACCCTAAACTGAATGTCAATAGCACTTATAACCAGATCAAACCATAGATAAATGAATACTGAGAAAATGCTTTTGTAAAGATAAAATAATAAGATGGTTCAATTTTAACAAGAACACTGATATAAAAAAATAAAGAAAAAAATAATTTCCAGCAAATGCAACTGCCTTATAAATAATAAAGGTTTCTTTCTCAATTTCATGAATATGAGTAAAGTTAATTTTCTAACTAAAAGCTTCTACAAAAGTATTCTATACAATTGACTTATCTATAGTATTCAGAAAATCAACCTCTAATAATGAATTTTTAAGAAAAAGAAAATTCATTTATACTCATTTCAAGCAGATCTTACCTCAATGTCTATGCAGATAAGTTTCTAAACTACGTTTAACTCTAAATGCTGTGTTACATTTATTGTAATAATAATGGAGCCTCCACACTATGGCCAATTGTTCACCACTTCCTGATGGTGACCTTGAACGATGGTTCATGGGTTGCATCCACACACTGAGCCACTAAATGAGCCAAACATGTGGATTTGTCCATAGGGTCTACTGCGCACTGTTGTCTATTTTCTTGGGCACTCTTGAGTTCTGCTTTTCTTTCTGGGCCTGGGTACAATAGACCTCTGGTCATAGTACCCTACTCTTGGAGAATATCAAGAGCTGCCCTAAAAGCAATTTATTCATTCATTAATTCACATTGTGTGCATTTGTAGACGGATTCTTAAGCTATATATTTGGAAATTTTTTCAAAATTATGAACATGACATTTAGCAAAGATGGTACAATAAATTCCTATATTGATATAAAAGTTCCAGAGCCAGATATTTTTTCCACTATTACATGGTGGCCAACCAATCTGGGGGAAAAATACCTAATAATATTCCAAAACTTTCCTGAGATATCACAATCATAAACATTTCTCAGAGATATTCTAAATTTTGATCTAGTGGAGTCTGCATTTTTATAGAAATGGTATTCATTTTTTGAATGTAAGTAAAAATTATAATTTTAAATATATTCTAGCACAATTTTTCCATATGAATGCACCTTATAATTACATCACTCTCTCATTTAGAATAGTCAAAATCCGATACATCAAAGGAGTGCTCTTTTTTCTAAGTACAGTAGGTATATTACAATTGCAGTTTCTAATCCAAATAGTCTAAATTGAAGTAAACATGAATGACGAAATGTTTTTCTCAAGCTTGAATTTGGATCAAAAACTATGTAAATAATTTATCATACATAATGGATATTAAAATGAAAATAGACCTTTCTTTAAAGGAAAATGATAACATTCTTAAAATAAGTTTGATAAAATGTAAAACTTCTTTTTAATCTTAAAAATTTTAACCTTGGTGTGAAAATTGCATTGGTGACCACAAAGATGAAAACCACAATTGGAGAAATTTTTCAAAATTTCCAAATTTTTGTGGAATTTTCAAAAGTACCTCAATTTTTTCCAGAATCTTTCTCCAGAAGTACTCTGATAATTTCCTAATTTTCCTCAATATAAGGCCACCAAGACAAAGAAAAGGTAATTTAAGTCAATTATGCACGTTGTAATTCCTATAAAGGATACCAAATATTTTAACATAAGCCATTCACCACTAAAAGACTCAAACTTCGATCTTATATGATGCTACGGTGAAGGCCCTATTAACTCAAAAAAAATTTTTTTTTAAGAACTTAGAGACATATTCACCAAATATTATCTAATTTATAAGTACCTGATTAAATGTGAGCTGTTGCACTACTGAAATTCAAGAAAATAATTATTCTAATGAAACTTTACGTTATAGAAACGAAACTGTCCACTTACACATTGTCAGATATTATGGTTGGTTAATTTGATACGATACTTATATAAGTTAAATAATGTCATAAATGTGAGTGATCTGATTACGAATTGGTCATCATGTACGGAAACAATAGCTAAGACTTAATCTTATTTAAATTCAAGCAGTCGTGCGATATAAATGTCACCGAAAGTTTGCCAATATTTAATATATACCACACCGGTAGTATAAAGAACCGTAAGATGTAATAATACGTATAATAAACTAGAATAGTAAGCGTTTTAACATTACCTTAATATGACTATCAACTTGAATCCCATATTTTCAAACACTGAAAGGCTTGTTTTCATTACAGAAATATTCCATGGCGCGCTTTTGAAGCAACCCAAACATTGGCGATATCAAAACTCGCCATAGAAGAGGTATGGAAAATTACACCACGTTCTCAAAAGGCGCTTGCTAGTTGTGTGTGTATGAACCGTTTCCTGGGCAATTTATTTCTCATAGAACGTTTTCATTCTTTGTTAAACAATAGATGACAGCGCAAAACTTAAAAGGGAATCAGTCTTTCCATCGCTATAATAGCAAGGCCAATATATTAAAATGGGTTTTGCGCTTCCCACATGCGTATTTTGTAAAATCGTGTAGGTGGGAAGTAATCTTCCTACGGCAAGGGCAACCACTCTTCTGCTGCCCAAAACAAGTTTTTCGCTCTGAAACCATCTCACTGCTCACCGGGGGCCTGTAACAACCCTGTTGAGAACCATGTTCTAGACCAACATGGAGCAACTGGCCTTCATTAGAATTTTGTTTGTTAATTCTTTTTCAATAAAGCTTTACACCTGTCCTACTAACCTTATTAAAATAGCAAATTATTATTGATATTGTAAAATTTGGGCAAAACTCGGGGGAGAATAATCACTAACATTAGCAAAAATAAAATAGCAACAGAAACATTTAGATTCTTAGAATTGTAATATAGAATTAGATATTACTTTACAAGTAAAATGTAACTCCACGACATTTTAAGCAAATAATTCTATACAATATATAATATTTTTTAACATTTGGTATGCGTTTATATGAAAAATTTGTGTTTTAAGGAATACGCTGTGAATTAGAAAATATAAGAAAATCTATATTTCTGATATGTCAACTTTTATGCTTAGACTCGTGTTTTCTAATACATTATTATACATTTCGTTGTGACATCTGATGCAAACAAGTGGAACTGGGATTATTATAACGAGTTCAAAATTATGAATTTTTATCTGCTCTTCATTTGTTGACTGTTCTTGTCCTTTCACCAAGGCTCTAGTTAAGCATTATTAAAAAAATGCAATTTTTCAAAACGTAAATTTAAAGGTAATTGATCGTTTTTCATAGACAAACACGGATCTAGTCGTGGTCGTTCTCAAGTTATGTCGACTGTTTTATGCAGTCGAAGTGAGCGGCTTGCTCTAAAAACTACTTAGATGTTTATACAATTCAGTATTTTTTTTTTTTAAAAGAAGAAATTCATAAATTTTGTTCATTTTATAAAGGGGACACTATTTTAATATTTTTTTCTGTTTCTACAGATACCCATACTACGTATTTTTTTTTTGTTTTTATTTGAGATATGCTTTGCACTCTGCATTTCGCATGATTTTTTTTAGAGTGCATATCTACTTAAAATAATATATGGATCAATATTATGAATTAGGGTATTTAGATTTATCCAAAGTCAATCGAATTATTGTAAATGTGCTCTACTTAAGATATAAATGTAAGTAACCAAATTTTTTAGATTGTAAGATATAAATTTTTAAGATGGTTTGTCTGGCATTTTTTCTATTCATTTTAATTTATAATTCAGAAATAGTTAATAATTAATTTTTTCCTTTTTTAATGCAACTAAAAATTTTATGCACAGTGTCTTTACCATTTTTGTAGTACATAATGTTAATCTATTTGTAAATACAAACTTAAGACACTGCAAATCATAGTAGTATTTCTGTCGTCATTCCATATAAGTATTGGCTATTAATGACTAAAAGTCAACACTTTTTAGTGTTATTGAAGACAAGCATGATGTATAAAATTTAGTGCCTGTGTAATAATATATCAAAAGTAAAGCATGCATTTTAACTGTATAGCAGTGTAACTATATGTTATTTATACCATATAGTTACACTTTATAGTAATTAAAAAAAAGTATTAAACTTTGAGAGTAACAGGCAAAAGATTATTAAAAAATTTGTTTTGTTTTGTATGCGATAATTTACAATCTTAATCTTTTAAACTATGTACATTCAAGCATAAAGTAGAAATAAGGATTTTATAATGTTCCTATTCAATTACTAAACGGCACCTCAAATTTTCTTAACATTAAAATGTAAATTCAAATTATATATATTATAGCCTTAGGTAAAAGAGTTTTTAAATTAATAAACATGGTTAAATTAAAGAAAAAAAAAGTAGCAATAGGTTTTTTTTTAAATGTTCATTAAGGATACTTTCCATTAAAGGAATGTTAAAAATCTAAAAATGTTAAATAATGTTAAAAATCTTGTTTCACTATTGCAATTCTTATTTTTTTCTACTGCTTGACTAGAAATGAAAAATTCACTGTTTAGAAGAAAATTTATTTAAGAATTGGTTAGAAAATGAGACATGAATTCGCTTATATGTATATACTTTGAAGTTGATTAAAAAATTCAGTCTCAACTACTACTTACTGTTTAAATTTTTTCCCCATAGCTTTGAAATAGTTTTGAAAAGCTTAATAAGCTTTGATAAGCTTTGAAATAGTTTTTCTTTGCAATGTTTTTAAGAGGTCTAAATCTTGAAGTAGATATGCTATAACTTTTGTTACTTGTTGAAAACTGAAATTTTTTTTTATGTTTAAGACTTTATTATAATTTTTTTAATAAAATATTTATTTACCAAAATATTGATCCAATTTTAATGCATCAATTATGTTCTTTAAATTGCAGTTCATATAGTAGTTTTAGAATAGCTTTACTTTGTTTAGGAAACTGGTAAATTACTGCATTATAAATAACTATAATAATATTTGAAATCATTCATTCTTAAATGCCTTTCATTATTTAGCTAATAAGAATAATCATCAAAATCAAAATGAGTTTTACTTTACATACTTTATATTGACACAAAGAAATACTTTTAGGAAGCTTTTTTCCTTATTTATTTTCTTTGTTTACTGTCATTGCAAGATATTTTCTGATATTATTTATTCAGTATTAAAAATATTCACATTGAAAATCATAATAGAAAAGAAAATTAAGAAAAATATTATAGTTTGAAACTGGTATTATTAACAAATCTGAAATATTTTGTAGTTTTGTGTTTACTCTGCCTTTATATAAATAGATGTTCATTAAAATATATTCCAAATTATTGTGTATTATTGACAAACTTGAAAATACAGGTTTATATGTGAAACATATAAGCCTGTCGGCAGAAAATACACTGAGTTTGAAAAACTCAGTTTGTTTTCTGCAGTCATTCTTCACTAATTTTTATTTTCTGTGTGTTTTGTATAAAGTATGAGATTAATTAAATATTTTGAATTTACAAACTTTTATAGTCATCAGCATTCATTAAAAAGTTTTTGTAAATTTATATAATTAGTTTAAAATCAGACTATTTTTTATGTAAAAACCCCTCCAAAACAATTTCCCATTAATAGCTTTAATTCATCAATGCACAAGTCCTTTCTTTCAAATACATATTGATAAGTATCTTGAATCTAAGTTATTACAAAAAATTTGGTAGATTGTTTATATGATTGCCATCTACCTTTGTTGAAAATGAAAATCTGCTCTGAAAAAAATATAAAAATATTACAAATTGATTTTTAGCTGTTCTTTTAAAGGGATGGGTAGGCAATAATGGTGGGCTAAAATTTATGTTGAATTCACAGTGTTCCAAAAATTTAAAACTTGAATATCTTGCTAGTCATTTCTGTAAATTTAGGATTTGACTTTATATTCATGTAATAAATTTTATTGTATTTGATTAGTATATATTAGCTATATCTATTAATTTTAGGAAATTTTTCTTGAAACAAGATAGTAGGAAAAAAATATTTAGCCAAAAATATTAAGCCAAAAACTATAGCCAAATTATAATTTAGAAATTTTGGAAATAAACATTTTACTATTCCTTAAATTGCTATATATGAGTTAAAGTGTGTAAATTATAAGACTTCTTCTAAATATATAGATACTAAATATATAGAAACAGATTAGGAATACAAAAAGCATTGAAGTTAGTATATTACACATGAAACCTTTGCCTTTTTCTTTATGGATTTCACAGACAATTTTTTTTTCCAAATTGTCATGTTAGAGTTACCATAGATTTGCAAATATTTTTCTGGATTTTGATAGACTGTATATATATTTCCACAGAATAATTCTTTAAATATAAAAGAGGATAAAAAAATAAGATAACAGTTTCTGAAAATAAATATAAATATCACCAATTTTTAAAAAACCCAATAAAACCCACTTCAGAGTGGGTTTTAATGGGTCTTGCCCAGAAAAACCCGCCTTGGTTTTTCTGGGTTTTTGGATTTTATGCAACGCTGATTACAATACTTTCTTTATTTTGTACTAGAAAGTAAAATACTCTAAATGAAAATGAAGTAATTTTTAAACAAAACACTTTTTCCTTATCTGTACCCTTACAATAGTTTAAATATATTTGTAAATTCTTTCTCTTTTTTTGTAAAAAACATTTCATTCTCCTTTTTTTCTTTCTAGACATACCAAGAAAAGAAACAAATACCTTCTCAAAGTCGAGGTCACTTGAAGTTTATTATTTTTAACAGGTATACCTCTGGAAATAAATAAAATGGCTGTTGAAAATTATGTTAATACTATTACTTCATCCTTTGAAATTCATTGTAATAAAATTGATTGTAAAATGACTAGAAGACTTGTGGTATCACTAAGAACAGTATTAGAAACTAGAGGATGGCAGCAGTAAAAAAGACAGTATAAATAGTGCATCAAATATACAAACTAAATCAAATGAATTAATTGATGTAGATAAAAATTTATATGCAGAAATATATATATATTAAATAATCTTTATTAGACAAAGATCTAAAGAAATTCAGAGTAAAATAAAATCTTCCAAAAATCAAGACATTAAAATATGTATTCAGTTTGACACATCATGAGATAACTTTTATATTGATAATTTTAAAACTCATTCTGAAGGTATTGAGTTATCAGTAAATGCTAAACAAATATTTCCAGACAAGAATTTTGCATTCTCTAATTTTACTAAATTTGCAATAAAACTCCATTTGAAAATTGTATATCAGATGAGTCATCTATGCAAATGGAAGATCAGGAATCTGGTTTATTGTATAAGCTAGCCATGGAATCAGAATTTAATTTTCACCAAGTATCTGATAAAAGAACTGATCATGAATGTTTTACATCACAGTGTCAGACTAGAGGGAGAATTGAAGATACTTGCCTGCAACACATGTGCAAGTTACCAAATCATCTTTATTATATAAACTCAAGACTAGCTCAACTATTATCAATATAAATAAAAAGTATACCTTCTAAAATAAAAGATAAAAAATCATTATCACTAAAACATCAATGGATTAAGAAGGAAATGGTAGTGGGCAGCTCAAATTTTAAATTTAAAGAAAGTTATTTTCTTTAAAAAAACAAAAAAAAAACAAAAACAAAATACAGATTACCTTGATAGTTTATCAGCCAAAATTACAAATTAAAGAAAATGTGTCTCAAACACACCACTGCAAAATCATAAGAATGCAGTCTGAGACAATTGTTGGTATTCAAAGTATATATGAAAAAAAACATGAACAGTAAATCTGTAGAAGATTTAAAATTTGCAAAGATGCTACCATGAAAGCATAAATTCACATTAACTTTTTCAGTTTTTATAGTTAGTTTTCAATCTGATGGAATATGTTTGAACTCTACTGGAAATTTGAAACTTGTAAGTGTAAAGGAGTGTTTATGTAGTACTCATATTTCATAGTAGAATTTTAAAAAAGGAGTTATACAGTTTTATTCTTGTATAAATTGTGTATACTTATATAATTTAAAAATATAATTCTTAATTATAAATTTTGATAAAATATACTTTTAAATTGCATCTTAGGAAAATGCTTTAAAGTCATATTTTTACACATAAAGGTACAATCTAAAACTCTGAAAATTTTTGTGATTATATATATATATATACATACATACATACATACATATATATACATACATATATATACATACATATATATATTAGAATATATGGCAGGATGGGATGTAATAGGAGCAGACAAAAGGGGTTAACTATGGACAGTGACACTTATTGGAAATGCAACAATTTCCTCTGAAAAATGTATCTTTATTGTCATACTTATAAACATCATTCACATTCTTTATGAAGGAAAAAGTCTATCTCTCTACCCTGAAGAAAGAATTTTAGCATGCATTACATCACAGAATAAGAATGTTAACAATTTATAAAACCTCAAAATTTAAAAAATCTGCTAAGAGGTACAAATGTGCAAAAATATCTTAGATCCTGCTTCCTGGATTACTTGCTTTTTGTTTGGTAGTTTCTTGGAGTTATCACCAGAGCACTATAAAAATAATTTACTTGATTCATTGGCTAAGGTGTGACCTAGAATATGAGTGGTCACTTTAACCCTTTCGTGGGCCACTTATTTCTCACTCCACGTTTCTAAACTTTCAAAACAGAGCTGCTAATTTTATTCAATCGATCGAACAATTGATGACAGTGAAAACTGAAGCGGGAGTCAGACTGCCCTTTGTTTCAATAACAAGACAAATATTTTAAAATGGGTTTTGCGCTTTCCACAGGTGTATTTTGTAAGATCGTGTAGGTGGGAGGTAATTTTCCCATGGCCTATGAAAGGGTTAAAACTGGAGTTAAAATTGTGAAGCGAGGGGTTTTTGCTTTTTTTGTGATTTTGATATGCAGAACAATAATTTGGGGTGGCCAATCTCAGTTTTAGTTATAAATTCATGTCAGAAACTTAGGTGTCAAACTTAGGGAAACAAATGATGCTATATTCAGCTTGAGAATTGTCTCAGGGTTTTTCCTGTAGTTTTCTACGTAAGCTTTTATGTTCCAATTCTACTTAGTATTTTTTGTTAATATATTCTTTAATTTGTGTATATAGTATTTAAAAATAATAATGATTTGTTAATTTATCCAGCATCCAAATCTTGCTCTGTATTGCTGTCAGATGCAGTTGATGAACAACTTTTCATTTGCTGCAATAAGTGTTCTGATGATTCAATTTCAATCGTGACTTCTTCAGCCTGTGGAAAATATTTAAGAAAATATTTAAAACAATGAGAAATTGATTCCATCTTCTTCTAATGATTCAAAAAGTGGGTAACAAGTCTTATCTTTCTGAATAGTATTTCATGTTTGTTTAAAAAAGAAATAATGGCTTAATATTATATTTTACAAATCAAGAAGTATTTATTTCCTTGGTCTAAAGTTTTTTTAGGAATAATAAATATACATTTTTAGACAAAAAAATTTGGTATGTTTTTGCCTTTAAAGCATATATAATTGTTTACCTACTTTTGTTTAAATATAAGTGCTATCTGAAGTCTTGACTTAAATGTCCTAAGTACAGATAGTACCTAATTACATATAAAGCTGTTTATTTATATTTAAAGAGATAGTCTTTGAATTTCAGCTCATGAAATATAAAACTTTGAATTGCATTCTGATGGTGAGCATAAACAATGTTATATAAAATCTAACAAAATCTATAAGAAAATAATTTTTTATTTAATTAAAGCACAGTTTTATAAAAATGAAGTTATGTAGCAACATTTATTAAAAGTGTTCCTACTGCATTTTACATTAGCTGATTTATTTTCCTTTTTTACTATATATTTAGTATTTATATGGAAACAGAACTGGGTATCAGTTTTTATTTGTGTTAAATGCAACTTATATAAAGCATTTTTTTCAAGTTATATAATATTTTAGTAAAGATTTTTGTTGATTTGCAGTATTAAATATTTATATAGTATTAACTTAACAAAGTACTGTGCTACATTCACATAACTTGCTCATCTGGCCAAGATGAATTTCTCATTATGCATTAAATATTTTGGTGAAATATTAATTACAACAGACAGTTGATTTGTGTCATCATTCGTAATGGATTTTATTGAAGTCATCAGTGATTCCCATGGCACTATGAAGAAATTTAGTGACGGTCACCAGTGACCTCTGTGGAGCTCTGAGTACTGTGATTCTCTTCAAACTTTGCGTTTATTACTGGTGACCCCTGTGAAGACTCTCCTTTGTTCAAAGCACGCACCAAAACCAGCTGATCGGAAAATCCCTCCTGTTTCAAACCGCCGACAATACCATGGCGACACCGTGTCTGGGATGTTGACAGTTCGATTGAAAAGTCGTCACACCATTTGATAGGTGGCAGTAATGAGGCAGAGGATTGCACCGAGTTTCCAGAAGTATTACAACCAGCAAATGAGCATTCAGCTAAAAAAAGACTAACTGTTACCTTAGCTGGGGTTCTCAAATAACTGGGATCTTAACTGACTTAAAAAACAGTTCGTGGGACTGACCCTTAAGTATAAAAAGCCCAGAATTTTGTGACTTGGGGCTTTTCGACATTTTTTTACATAGGTGCTTAGACCTCGTGGAGGCTTTCGCATCTGTTGACCAGAGCCAGCTTTCTAGTGATTAAGTTCAGGAGTGAAATTCATAAAGTCCACTCATATAGGGAGCGGCAGAGTCTCTGATACCAAATGGGGGATAAATTGGGTTTGCATTGCACCCTGGGAAAGCATCCCCACTTGTATGAGATTATTTAATCTCTTTTCTTTCGACTGTGATCGTTGTGAGGAAGTTATGCAGGCAATCATCCTTTGCAGTTTGACATGTTTTGGGAGATTAGAATCCCCTTGTATATAGCTGTATTTACTCAAGAAATAAAAGTGATTTCCAATTTTATCGTTACTGTGATCCTTTCTTTACGCTACCTCTTCATTCAAAAACATTGAAGTCGTCACACCCCTATGGAGTTGAAACAAACTCTGTGCTGGTTACTGGTGGCCCCAGTAGAGTTTCAAACCAACTCAGTGCTGGACACCAATGACCCCCATGATATTCATTGTTAAGCTTTAAAGATAAGGGTGTACTAAAAAATAATAGGTTCTAGTGAAGTAAAATAATCATGGAATGAGGGAATAACTAATATAAAAATTTTTTCTAAACAAAGATAAAATTTTATATTTTTTGTTGACTTCTGACATTCTGAAAGTCCAGTTTAATATACCACTTTATAGGTTTGGATGTTTATAGCTGTTCAGAATTGTTTTTTAGCAGTAGGTCCAGGTCTAATTAACTCTAATGTTGCAAGAAAGTTTAGCTGTGAATGTTATGTTATTCTAAATATTTTAAAATTTCTTTTTAATTGTATCCTCTAACTATAATTTGCTTGTCACTTATTGTTCTTGAAACTTCATAAATTAGGATTCACATGTATGGAAGCCTCATTGTAAATAAAAAATAAATAAAATAAACTCACTAAGTAGTATAAATAAGTCTATATCAATAGTACTATACTATCAGTAGCAGTATAGATGAATAGCAAACATAGATATTGTAGTAAGCAAAAATAGATGTTGTAGTGTTTAAATTACAATTATTTGTTCTTTATGTGATGCATATGAGCTATGTGTATATTTTGAAGATTTTAATGGAATGTTAATTTTTTTCAATGCCTTTTGAACTTTTTGTGTCATTACGACTTTGTAATTTTTAACAAGAAGCAATATTTATAGAAGTATTTGCATTATCTCAGTTTATATACATCTTAAATAATATCTTTTGTTCCAAAACTCAAAAGTTGCCTGAATGTGCTGATAAAACTCCTACAATTATGTTTTAAAGCTATGAATTGCTTGTAGCTTATTATTTTAGACCTAAAATTTTCTTTTGGTAATAATATAATAATCTTAAGTTTCCTTTTCTAGATCAGCTGAAGATATCATTTTTGATGCAGAATGTGGTTGACGGCATCAGCAATTTTATATGCAGTATATTTAGTGCAGTAAAATTAAATATTATCAAATACAAACCAGCTTTAACTATGCTTACATTATCTTCTTCATTTAAGGTAATTATTTTTTATAATAAATTTATAATTTTATGCTATTAGTATCAAAATATATAAAAGCTGTGTGTCCATATGAAAGCCTATTTATCATTGTAATCAGAAACACATAATTTACAATGAAAGTTCTAGATGCACTATTCTTGATATCTTCACAAATGGTTTTAAGGCAGTATAAACATTATTTTTAGTTTTGTTTTGGTATGATGAGCATTGTTGATGTTTGTTATTTGTGGTTTGCTAATGAATGCAATTGGTAAAATTTGTGTTCTAAATTGACTTTCCTCATTCCCAATAATCTGGTTAATATTTGAGTTACATCAATTATTGCTGACAAAGCAGTTTTGAGTTAAGTGGGAAAAATAGTTTTTAAATTTAGAAAATGTTTCAAGCTACGCTGTATGTTGTATTTGTTGCATATAAAGATACTGTAGAGTTAAATTTTACATTGGAGCCCAAAAGTTTTAATCTTTCTAAACAATTTCAGTACCAATTTTTCATATGTGACCAAGACCTAAATTTCTGTTAAAATCTGAAAAAAAAAAAAAATGTTTTAAAATAAAACAACTTATTTTAATTGTTCCATTAGAAAATTCTAATTTTGTTTTCTTTTTTTTTCTGTTAATATGGAAGCTTACCTACATTATGTAACTTTATTTTATAGAATTCATCTACAGAGCCGACTTCTTGTAGATTAGTATATCCTGCACTCAGAGGCATACAAGTCAAAGAAGAAGATGTTGCTTACTTAGCAGTTGGGAGGAGGATAAATGACACAATTATTGATTTTTACTTAAAGTAAGTATCAAGCTTTCCCACACATATTATTAAAAAAAATTTAAATTAAAGTGGGAAATTTTTCTCCGACTTCATATGTTTAAATCTTATTTGAACTTTTCAAAACTTTAATTTGCAAATACATATAAAAATATATATTGTTTAGAGATTCTTCATTAAGTTTATCAGTTATGATACAAGGGATGTTATCAAAATTCGTACCATAATTTCAGGTAGATATACTGCTTGGCATATATGACACACATATGTAATTGACTTAATTAAAATTAAAGTTCATTGGATAAACCATTTTGGTGTATGCACTGTACAGAATCAACTAGTTAGGGTGCTCCATTTTGGTAGGGAGGTTGCAGGTTTGAATCCTGCTGATGAGCAGTTGTTTATAGTAATTTAAAATCAACTTTAAGAAGTATATCCTGCTCTTTTTTGCCCTCATGGAGAATAAAGTAGACCACAGCAATTTAAGCCACATAAAATAATCATGAGGAGTCATGTTTGCAAAGCTAGTGTGTTTTTTTTTCTGTTTACAGGCACAAAATTTTCTACTTGTTAAAAATCGGATACTTTCCAAATGAGATACTTTTCATGATATTATGAATATTTTGTTTTTAATTAGTTTTATGATACATAAAAGGCAGTTTTTTAGTTGTTTGAGGTTGCATGTAAAATATTTAAAAGCTGTTGTATGCTAATTGTTTGAATGAATTAAGGTCATGAATTTATCTCTAAGTGATTTACTGAAACATTATAGAAATAGTTTATATATTAATTTTTTTCAGCTATATCTATAATGAAATTATTCCTGCAGAATTTCAAGCAAGAACTCATATATTTAGCTCCTTTTTTTATAAATTTTTACTGAGAGCTTTTTCTCAGAAACAAGCAGATAAAAATGGGTATGTATTACACTGTGTACGATACTTGATATAAAATCTATGTAAAATGCTATTTTTGCATGCATATGATCAGATGTTTAGTATATGTGTATATGATTCTGATGTGCACCAATAAATGGCAAGTGTGCACTGATATGTTGTCCATTAACTGATAATTGCATGGGTGTAAGCATTTTTTAAAATATGCATATCTAATATAAACAAATAAAATTCTAATAAATTTTCAGGAAGGTTTTATTTCTCTCTTTTTTTAAAGAACTGCCACGTCTAGCGTTATTTTTTAAAGTTATTTATTTGGGTGTTTTTTCTTAAAGTGGGTACTTTTTCACACCTACATCCCTAAAAATGTTCTATAGAAAGAAATCTTCGATATTTACATACTACACACACACATATATATATATATATATATTTCAGATCTAAAAAGGGGGTTTGGGAAAAATTAAGCAAATTGGGAATGATTTAAAAAGGGAACTCTTTTGTAATAACAAAATAAATGAAAAAACCACACTCACATAAGCTTTTAGGATCATATGGTCAAGCAGAAAGATATTTGAAGAATTTGATGAGTATGCAAACCGATAGTAGTCAGTTGGCACTTAGGCGTAGAGCTTTCAACACTCCACATGTGGCTCCGTCACGAATAAATGAAAATGGCACAAGTGATGCCTTTAAACAAAACTTTACTTTGAATAAAGATGTGATTTACTAAGACAGACTAATTATTCCATTCGCCTTACTACTGGATACAACATATATATATATATTATCAAAGTCATACATTTTCTTTAAAAGTAGAAATTCATACTAATCAATTTATATTTAATGGTTTATTTTATTCACCAATTTGTGCTTTCTTTTTCCAATATTTTAATTTATTTAGGTTGGCCTTTCAGCTAGTTATGCAATATTTTAAAAATTGAATGCATATTTAAATAATAAATATGTATGTATGATCATGATCAAGAGTAGGGATAATGGGTATAAGCAGGCATGAAAGTTTTCTGCTTTTAAGCGGAAATCTGCTTTTTTGACAGCCTTTAGGACTGTTTTTTGAGATCGATGCAAATTATCGAGAAATCGTGATTGGAAAATGGGGGGGGGGGGGGGGGTTGCAGTCCTGGTCAAAATCAGTATTTTCTACTGCGTGTTTTCGCTGAGATGTACGCTTGTGGAGGTATGACTATGCATACTGATTCACTTTCCATTCCGATTGGCTCAACGTACTATAAGCAAGGCGAGGCTGCTCTTTCAGGGTCGAATGACGACAGCGTTACGTTTAAGGGTTCCAGGTTTGAAAGAAGGCGGCATTATTCCTAGCTGTGCAGAAATTTGCTTTCACTGACAACTTTAATGTTGTCTTTCCCTCTAAGCGCGAGTGGGAGGAACCTAAAACACTTCTCACACGGGCCGATGAGGTTTGGTTTACAGATGGCTCTAAAACGCCCTCTGGTACTGGTTCTGGTGCTTTCTGTGTTACCAGGAACATCAGGATTTCATTCTTCCTGGGTAAACTAGCTTATGTTTTCCAGGCTGAGGTTGCTGCCATTCTTGCTTGTGCAAATAACTCCATAGCAAGAGGGGTTGCCAAGAGAAGATTAAAGATCTTTTCGGACAGTCAGGCCGCACTCATGGCCTTGCACAGGTACTGCTTCTCATCCAAAATTGTGTGGGATTGCTACAAGACCATTAACCATCTGGCTATGGTCAATAAGGTAACTCTAGTCTGGGTTCCTGGACACTGAAGTATTTTTAGCAACGAGGTTGCCGATAATCTCGCAAGGTACGGCTCTGAGTTGCCCTTCATTGGGCCGGAACCGGTACTTGGTCTTAATTATAATGTAGTGAGAAGGACTGTTAAGGACCTTATAATAGGGGAGAATTATAGAGCCTGGCTTGATTAAAATAATCAAAGACAAGCCAAGGAGCTTAACCAGGGTTATCCCTCGATGAAGAGCTATGGGTGGCCATTGGTTTGTTGACTGGCCATTGTTGCCTCAAGAGGCACCTCAACATTATTGGCATCACAGATAGTCCGGTGTGTAGGGGATGCCATATGGCGGAGCAGAGTTAATCACATATGTTGTGTGAATGTGACTACTACTGCACCAAGAGATTTGAATTTCTTGGTTATCACTTCATCAAGCCATGGGAGCTGACCAACTTCCCGGTTAAATTGCTGCTGAGATTTATCTCAGATATTGGTCTCTCTGAGATCTAATGGTTAATATTTCTTAACCTTGTGCTGGAACTCTTTGTTCCAGTGAATGGGGTGCTTTTCAGTACAATAAGCCTTAGGCTGCAGTATTGGTGCCCTTATGGGCTGCCACACCCTAATTCTAATTCTATTCTATTCTATGGACCAAGCATGCTTGGGAACTAAACACTGGGGGTTCCACGGAAGGGGTTCCACTGGGGGTCCTAACCAGAACATATGTTTCATACCCCAGAGCCCTTGGTCACGTAATTGGAGATTGGCACGTAGGCACTGGCCCCCTAGGGGCTGTTGTGCCAAGGAGTAGCATATATGTGTATATATATATATACATATGTTATTTTTAAATATTTTGTTTTTGTTCTAATTTTTGAACATTAGCAAGTTATCAGTTAATTCAGTAGCAATATTTGGTATGTCTTTTTAAAATTTATTTTAAAAGAAATTTTAGTATAAATTGTTTTATATATGAATAGGTTTTTAAAATAAATAGATGTGTTTTGTATGTGAATGTGTAACTGATATTAGAATAGATTATTAAATAATTTATCATATTAGAATATGAATAAGTTTTTTTTATTATATATGATCTCATTTAATTTTCATCTATTAAACTAAATTTTAGTTATTTGTATAGGTAAAATGTAGTTCTGGAAATAAAATAGTTTTCTTTTATTATCTAAGATTAACTTTTGGTTGTCTTTTAATATTCTTGAAATGTCTCATGTGCAATAAAAATGTTTTCTTTTTAAAGGTCTGATGTTCACAGAAGTGTAAATAAATGGATAAAAAATGTGGACATATTTTCAAAAGATTTTATCTTTATTCCTATGAATAGAAGAAACCATTGGTATTTAGTTGTTATATGCTTTCTAACACAACTGAACCAAAATAGTTATGGTAAGAAAAACCACCTTTATTTTCAATAATATCATAATGTAAATTTGAATGCAGATTTGTGTAGAAAAATTATTGTTACATTTTGTTATAAAATTTAATTAGATATATTTTGTTCTGTTAACCCCTTGATGAAAAAATCAGATTGAATATGATGTGGCCCTTTCCCCCAAAAAGAGTGCAATTTAATTTAACTCTTCTGAACAGCTCTCTGCAAGCTTAGAAGCAGAACATTTTATTTTGAAATTTGCATTGTTGTATAACACAGGTATCAAACTCAATTTATGTAAAAGATTAGGTAGAATGCTGAAAATAAAAAGAGGGTCTAGAGTTGTAAATTTTATAAAAGATTTTTCTTTATGAATTTGTAAAACTTAAAAAAATGACTGATTACTAATTGGCATTATTTCTGCTGTTAGAACTGGAAGTTTAAAATTCATGCATCAAACTGTGCTTATTTGGCTGCTAAGCCCTCCTGGCAAATGCAAATATGATATCTTTTTGATTGCACAAAATTAACAATGTCTGAAAAATCAATTGTGTAGAAGCAACTTTCAATGTGGCATTTAAATACATGTTAGTAAGGACCAGAAAAAACTTTAACTTGCTAATGTTCATCAGGGAAAAGGTTTGCAGACATATGTGGTTCCAAACATGCACATGAGTTTTGACTTGTAAATATTCTTAATCTTGGATAGTTTGGTGGCAAAAGCTTGTAAAATTTTGGAGTGTTAACAATAAAGAAAAATTTTCTTTAAAAATACATTTGAATTCTTTAAGTTCCATTTGCAGGGTATCTTCTACTTTTTTATAGTAAAGATTAGGGATCTTTTTAGGCAAAATTTAGCTCAGTTAATGGACTCATCACAAAATATTATATTGTATAAACAGACATTTCACAAAGTTCTCCCTGTAAAAAACAAATTTTTCACAAATCTGTGTTATCTTAAAAACTAACCTTTCAAAAAGAAAATTCATTTTAAAGCTTAAGTCTTTGAATAAATGTAATGTTTATTTATAAATCTGTGTTTATATTTATGTATGTTTTTAAATAAGATTTTTTTTTAATATCAAAATCTTTATCTTATTAATTTCAGATTTGTATATGTTTTGCATATTTTTGCCATTACAATTTTCCTAATAAGGCTAGAAGTTGCCAACTCTACCGAGTAGTATCATATTCTTGAAACTGATCTATGTAACATTGCATGTTTCTGAATATTCAAGGATTATCTAGAATTTTACTCCAAAGGGGATAATTTAAATTTTAATGATGTGAACAGATATGTTAATATGCTATAATGTTGTTCTTAAGAGATGGTTTTTTGATTATAAATTTTGGTTTTGAAGAGGAAATTAATCTGGAAGACACTTCTATAGCAGCAAAAAAGTCTGACAAGAGTGATTCTGGAAGCAATTCACCAAATACAAGAAGAAAAGATTATCCATATCTAAATAAGGGAAAGTAAGTGTATACAACTATTACAAATTATTTTAATTTTTTTGTATATTTAATTTTTTAAGTGGGGTGAAATGCAATAAATGTATTTAGAATGAAATTATATCTAATTGCTTATGGTTTTCTTATAAAGCTTAATTTCTTTTATGGTAAATATAGTTAGGATTTGAAACATGCATTTAAAACAAATTTTTTAAATTTTTATTATTTTTACTAACTTTTTTTCTTATTTACACCATTTATTTTCAAAGCAGTAATATTTTCTACCTATTATATGTACATTTAAATTGTATATTTGTACAAATATTTTAACTATATATGTATATATTTATATACATATATGTCTGAAATGCATGCCCTAATAACTGTTTTTCTTATAAGTGTGTGTCTGTGTGTGTTAGGAAGAGTAAGTGAGTGAGTGACTGAGTGAGTGAATCAGTGAATGAATGAGTAGGTAAGTGAATCCAAATGTAAATTAGATAAATATGTTTTAATCAATATCATACAGTTATAGTGGGCCGAACGATGGCCGAATGGTTAGGGTGCTGGCCTTCAGAACCGGGGTTCGTGGGTTCGAATCCCACTAGGGCATGGATGTTTGTAGCCATTCGGAATTGGCTTTAAGCAGTAGGTCCCGGTCTCATTAGCCCTCGTGTTGCAAAAAGTAGATCGTAGCGCTCCAAACCAAACCAAACTTATAGTGATTGGATTCTGCTAAATGTATACAACCAAATTTTAAATAAATTTATTGTAAGATAATGCATTTTTCAATGTAGTTATTGCTTGTCATAGAATTATGCATTAAATTTTCTGTGATTAAAATTAAATTTCATTGAAGTGTATTAGTATATGTATCAACAGAAAATTCTTAAAATGTGTATAAAATTTAAAAAAGGAGGTCTTAGTGTAAGTGATGTTTTGTATAATGATTTTTACATAAATTAATATTCTAGGAATAAGTATGGATAGCAACATTAAATAATGAAAGAGCTTTTCCTCCAAACACAAAATATGATTATGATATTTATGATTTCATATTGTATTAAAATTGTATTTTTTGTAATATTGACATATTTATGCTTTATATTTTATATTACTAAAATATTAATCAATTAAAATATTCAACTTTAGGAAAGAGTGCCACTAATTAAATTGCTACTCCTGACCAGTGGTGTATGCAAAATTTTTTCAAAGTGGGTGGTTCATAATTCTAAAAAATAATAGCTTGCATATTTTCTACTAAAATTTTTATTTTTGCTATTTTGTCTGACCCCAAAGGGGGTGTTTAAACCCCTAACCCCCCATCCCCTTGTGTATGCCCCTGCTCCTGACCAGTGGCTGGTAACAATTTTTTTTTAGTTTTGCCCTGTAAGGCCCGTTATAAAAAAGGGACAAAAGAAGTAACAAGGTAATAAAAGTTCAATCTGATAACCCAACCTAGATTGAAATATATACATAGTATTTGCTCATGAACATTTTTCATGTAGGAAATACTAATCTAACTATACATAATTCGGATGAAGTACTTGCCAGATGATGGCCAGATGGTAGGGTGCTGCTCTTTGTGACTGGAGTCTGCAGGTTGTTCATGACTGCTCAGAATTGGCTGTAAGCAGTAGGTCCCAGTCTCATTAGCCGTTGTGTAGCAAAAGAGTGTATCATAGCATTCCAAATGAAACCTGATGAAATGCTTCATATAAATGTTATTAAAGTATAGAATTTATTTTAGGTACTCAGAATTTGACTAGTTGCATACTAAAATTCACAGCTATTTTAATCCTAAAGAAATAAAAAAAACCATGAGACAAATCTCTTATTTCTTATATTTTGTTATCACTGGAGAAGTTATATATATGTATATGTACATTATACAGTTTTATACATTGTATTTTTCTTTTCAATATTTCACAGGCCATGTGTATGCTTTTTTGATTCATTAGACAAAAGCACTGTTATTAAAGCTGATAAAAAAATAGTTGCAGAGACCTTAAAAAGGTAATCTTTTTTCATGTCTATTCCTTCATTTTGTATGTAATTAGTTTAATTTTCATTATTTTGTCAGAGAAACATGTGCTACATTTTCTGTTATAAATTTTTATGAATCATTTAGTATATCTGTAAGTTTTAATGTGCAGATACAGACTTTCCAGCAAGAAAATGTCTGGATCCACATATATTTATCTTGCGTGTTCTCTACTTGTACATAGATATCTAATGAGCAAGCCAAATTCAAACCTTGCAGTCAAGGATTCTAGATTATCATGCTAACCACTAGTGTGTCTTAACATAATAATAAGTTTGTTGACTGCTTAACAAAGAAACATCTAACATGTCATTACAGGGGTTGGAAACTCATAAATATAGAGGTTTTTCAGAGTTTATTCTGTTGCTAAAAATCTGATGTGGACACATGACTTCCTTGTAAACTTATTAAATTAAACATATTTTTTGCTGCACTTCATTTAAAGTTATTTGATTAATATGTGTAATGTGACCATCTTATTCTTTAATAAAATTACAAAAGTTCTAAATACAACATTTCAACATTTTTCTTACATATATATGTATGTATGTATTTGTAACATCAAATTGAAATTTGTTGAAATTCATTTAGGGATAGTCAAAATGGATATTAAAAGATTTAAAGATGAGCCGTGGTAGCTCAGTTGGTAAAGGCAGCAAATTCGTAATTGAAAGGTTGTGAGTTCAAGGCTGGAGCTGGCCTAAGATCTGCCATGTTTGTTAAAGGTGACTGGGGCACCTAAAATATGTTCGTGGTCACAAAGTC
>CM063510.1:29788895-29856395 GCA_032207245.1 Pardosa pseudoannulata
TTTTATTGAAGACTATTATTACAAAGATTATTTATCAATCTGAATAAAACTGTATAGGCTATATTTTAGATATTTGTTAGCATATTTAATTTATATATAATGTATGTATACAGTAGACTCAATTATGTAGAATGAGTGGAAAATAGGAAATTGCACAAAACAAAAATCATGGTTAATACTTTACATATACATAATTCTGAAAAAGTAAGTACAGTGTTAAAAAATAATAGTGATAAGACTTGAAATAAGTCAATAATACCTCTACTTACGCTGTCTATAGTCTAGAAAAGTTAACCTAGACTCATTAAAGCATTTGGAGCAGCTGTTTGGGCTGAGTTTGATGTTGTTAAGAGCTGTTCAAGTATGATGGTCTATTTTTCTGAAATCTGTATCTACAGATCCATCATGAATGGTAGGAACTAGTGTCATGCTATATCTTTTCTTAGACTATCTTATATGTGTTTGATAAGGTTTAAATCAAGTGACCTTATTGAATCCATTTGTGTAATATTTTCTGTACTAAACTGCAGTGCTGTTATTTGTGAAAAGGATTCTTCATAGATGACATATTATTCCTAATAAGAAACATGTAAGGAATAAAAAGCCTTAGTACAATTGTGGCACCAGTGACTAAACCTTTATTGGTAAATCACACAAGCAAAATAATAAAACAAATTAGTGCTACAAATTCTTAAACTCTATTATTCATTTTTCATCATAATTCAGTGTATAAATTTATTCAGATTCAAAATCAGATAATGTGAAATATTTTGCTTGTGAGCTTATGTTTATATTGTGGAGGTATATAATGTCAGATCATCACTTTTTGGAAATCTATATTAGGCCCTGAAGCCCTGAGAAAACTCATAATTATCACTTCGTGAAAAAAAATTATCACTTCGTGATGGTTATTTTGTTTTTGTATTTGGGTATATTTTTTTATATTTATTTTTAAATGTTTTGTCACTTGTCATTTACTTACTGTATGGTTAATTTTTAGTTTTAAATTAAAGATAATTTTTATATGTTGCTGCCTCTTTTTCCTCTCCAACAGAAAAAGTAGTTTCTCTTACGATCATTGGTATCAGCCATATTAGATTCCTTTGAGCTCACTCATTATTAAAGTATTTAACTCTTTTCCCAAAAGTTTTAGTCCTTATTTTTGCCCAAGAAGCACAACCTGGGTTAGATTTACAGGTAGCTCAAAGTTATGAGTATGTGTTGTTACCACTTTTTGTGACGTCCTAAAGTATGGGTAGGCGAGGCCGTCAATGATACAGGCTGAACATCCGTTTACTCAGGTTTAAATACTTTATTCGAGTGAATAATTATGTACAGCTATGTACAGGTTTCAGTAGATTCTAATTCTTCTGAGATATCTTGCTGAGATAACGTTAACACAATTACAATGCATATTTATAGTGAAGCTAATCCTTCTCGAACACTGGAACAATTCGCTAATTAGTGCCGGTACTAAACGCTGACACTGTAGTCTGGGGGCTGACGATACTACAGTCGTCTTCCACACTCAAACGCTCAGAGTGTGTATCACGCTGGAGTTCGTTGAGGAAAACTAAGGATGCAGGACGATCCAGAATGAGAGTAAGGGTCACTCTCAGCGACCTACTTCTAAGCACAACGTAGAAAAAATATTAAAGATAACGGGAATGAGATCCCAAAGTCGAAAGTCGACTTCTTAGCAAAAGCAGAGACGTTGGCGGTCTGTAAACAAAGTAAGCTCCGGCAATCGGAGAGACGATTCCTCTCGAGCTCCACAAAAACAAACTCCTCCAAACAACTCTCAAAGAAAAACCCCTCTTTTTGTCTTAGCCAATCTTCTTTTATAGGGGTCCGGTTGCCCGTAGCATCATTCTTTCGGAACCTTCCAGAACCAGGGGGACGCAATCTTGCGGTCAACCGCTCGCTTGGATCAGCTAATCCGTTTCCAGATGTGGCCGAAAGGTCGTCTTTAAGTCAACCGACCAAACCAACTTAAATTCATTTGCGGCACCGGTAACTGGGCCCATATGTGCTCTACAGCGTCGCTCGATTAATAATTATTACCCGAGTCTTTCGACGGCAGTAGACATCATAAAGGCGTAGACACACTCGCTCCGGTGTACTGATAGTTCTTAATGTACTGCCGCCTAAGCAACTGCCTCGGCATTGTGCCACAAACGGCTTTGTCCTGAGCACGAGTGTCTGCTTACCGCTAACCATAATGGTCCGCTGCAAAAGGTCACCCTACGTTCTTCTTTCGCTCGGGTCATGTAACGGATAGTTGCAATATCCATTGTAACATATAGATAATAAAAGGTAAGATTTGCAATCCTGCCAGCTTTTAAATATTAAAAATAGTAGCACTTGACAATTTTTGAAAAAAAAAAAAAATAGTAACACACTAATTTGCAAGGTAGGTTGATGGCGAGTTTTTACACCATAAATCCTGGGCAATCGCACGCTTACCATAACATAATACACATATTAAATGATTGTGTGTAGGTTTACTGCTCAAACAAAACAATCAATTTTACTAAAGTATTTAAAATACCATGAAAAACTGCAAACAGACAATATTTCATTTTCAAAATATATACATTTACATAACCTCCATAAAAAGTTAAGTGAAGTATTTTATTTAGATTTATTTAGTTGTATTTAAATGTTATTTCGCAACTTAGCATTTTTATAGTAGGAAATAATAATTTTTAAAAAATATCAGAAATATACTGAGGGAAGAACACAAAGAGCTTACAGTAAGATTTATAAACGGTATGGTTGCTTAAAAGCTTCATTAGACTGCTGACCGTTTGTCTAGAGTGTAGATCAGTGTTTCTCAACATTGGTGTTCTGTTAACCTCTTTTATATATGTAAAGATATTTGTATCGCTTTCGGTTCCGATTCTGTTTTTCCAGTAATTCCTTTCTAAGGAATATTCCCTAGAAAGGAATTCCTTCGAATATTCCCTAGTAAAATCCAATATCTTCAAGGTGATAGGGTCAACTGGATTCCCTGGGCCGGGCCCTCTAATCCAGAAATTTCTAACAGTAAGCACAAAAATGGACAATAAGCAGAAATAAAATAGCTAAAAGATGAAAGTAAAATCCTTCCGGTTGCATATCTAAAAATAGAGTTCTAACGTGCAAGTTATGTCATCCACGTGACTTGTAGTGATCGCTAATTGGTTGGCACAAATAACTATAAAAGCTGGTATGGTATTTGAAAAGAGTCTCGGGAAAGTTTACAAGGGGCCTTTTTCGAGTGTTCCAGCAATTTCGATGGGTTCTGCATAAATATAGTATATTAGTTTTGAGATTCCATTGTCTTTATTTCGTTGTCATTCTCGTCGTGAGTGCCACGATTGTGGGGAGGATGTGACCACCGGGAATTCCACTTCGAGAGGAAGCAAGAAGCTTCATTTCATATGTATATATATACCGGTTGATCAAAAAGTCCGTGTAAACTTTAAAAATTCATAATAACCTGAATAATAGCCAAAATAAAAAACGGTTTGCAGGGTTAGTATCGCTAGGATTTTTTTTAAAACAGAGAAAACAGTAACTTAAAAACAGCCGACAGATGGCGCTGGTACGATCGACTTCGGTAGAAATTTGCAAATGGGACTGACTTATAAGAACTTGCGCTCCTTTAAATACACAACCAGTTCACAGCTGTAAACCATGTATGCGAACAAGGATGCTGAGTGCGAAGGATAAAGCTTTGTTGGTGAAGTTGTTTTACGTCAGCCAGGAATCAGCGCCCTCTGCCTTTCGTAAGTTCCGAATTCAGAAGAATGTCAGGAGTGGAAAAGGGCCTTTAACAGTGCCAGGCCTTATAAACCTTGTTCAGCGGTTTGAGGAAACTGGAACGTTGGAAGATCGTGTAAGAACCAGACGACCATGTTTAAATAGGCACGTTCGTCGCGTGTTGCAGTCGAAATTGAAGCAATAGCTTCCGAATCAGCTGCTGGAACGAGCAGTGCTTGTGACGCTGCCAGACGGTTGGGCTTACAATCATCCTCGGTACTTAATATTCTTCATGGAAACCTTGATCCATATAGACTACAGTCGTGTCATCAACTTTTACCAGCGGATACCGTACAGAGGGATTTGTGACTCGCAGTGTGTTATCCCCTGTGGTGATGGTCATATGGAACACATGCTGGTGTAATAAGCGATTTGGAGGTATTCTGTTTGTTATTTGCGTTTTTTTCTTTGTCTTGTGTACATCGGAGCCCTCTATTGACTCTTTTTGAGTTATTTTTTTTCTGTTTCAGAAAAATCCCATGCCCTAGCGATACTAACCCTGTAAATAATTTTTTATTTTGGTTATTTTTCCGGTTATTATGAATTTTTAAAGTTTATACGGACTTTTTGATCACCCGGTATATATATGTATGTGTGTATTAAAAATGATTGTCCATAAAGTTAAAAATCTAATCCATCCACGTTCTAGTTTTCTTAACCTTAACTTTCCCAGCCACCCAAAATAATTCAATGATATGTATCATTGATTTTAGTATTCCTTCAACATTTCCCAGACCTGTAGATTGAATTAAAATTTTGCTATGTGTGACTCTTTCTTTCTCTTCTCTTACCCAGCCGTCCATTCTAACAAACTGAAGATTTTTACAATTTTAATTTCGTTGTTTCTAGTTCTACCCATGTTTTTTAAGCTACAAAATAAATGCTGATCTAAAACTCTTTCTTATGTGAAGTCATTCACGTGAGCACTGCGATGTTGCTGAAATATCGGTGCTGGCATCAAATGCTAAACTGAAAAACTTGCATCTTCTTAGGTTTTTTAATATATCATCGGAAATAAATTTGGAAATGTCTTTAATACGCCTGGTGCAGGAATCCGAAAGCTGTATTTTTTTTATATCAGATACTATTTGTTTTTTGTTACTGTATTTATCAAAAAGTATATTAGCAGCACTAATAAAGCATTCCTTTACAATTTCCGCATCGGTAAATGGTTTCATATGCTTACCAAGAATGTAAGAAATTTCATATGATGCTTTTGTTACCGCCGAGTCTTGTGATAATGCCGCGAACATAACATTTTGTTGCTCATGCAATGATCTCTTAAAAAAACTCAATTTCTCATTTCTCAAAGACGATCCGGGAGGAAACGTTTCGTCGAAATCTTTATGTTTTGAAGTGAAATGACGAGAAATATTGTATTTCTTCAATATGATACTTTTCTCGACATATCAAACAAGTAGCTGCGTTGTTTTTATTTGGCACAACAAAATAATCAGATTCCCACTCATCTTGAAACAATCTATTTTCACTTGATATTTTTCTTTTATACTTCGACGACACTCCTGACATTATTTTACGCCATAAGCATATACCTAGCATATAAGTATATAATTTGAGAGGAATTTATAAAAATCCATACCTGAAATCTACAAAATTGATAATTTAAAAAGCAAAATCAAATTACAACTTAAAAGAGAGATGAAGAAACTCAATCTGAGCTGAAGACTGTAAAGTAGTTTTTGTCTCAAGGCTCTTGGAGACCACTTCTTTCGTTTGCCTTTTTACATTATCTCTACTGCGCTTTTCTTTCTTCCTGTGTCTATATTCTTTGATCCTCCCCCATACCGGGCGAACTTTTGTTCGCCTGGAGTAGAGCATTTCTACCCTCTGCCCGTGTGTCCAATTTTCGGCCGCACCTTAGCATCAATAAAACACTTCGGGAACGCTTATAGTGCACTGGTCCCAAAATTGACATCAGCAGTGAAGGTGTGCATCCCCCGAAAACAGAAGTTTTGAGTCTCGTTACACATATTACAAACAGAATTTCTGATCGACAGAGCTTGACCCTGGAAGATCAGAGTAAACCCTTTCTGTAAAGCTTTTGTGAATAATGCTTGAAGCGGCTTGGTCGCTGGTTTTTAATTAGTAAATATTATCACAAAATAAATGATGGACTGTAGCTCTTAAATTAAACTTTTAATCTCAGACGAATACTCAGTCGCTTTCTCGAAGCGTAGGTTCTAACACACCATCTCTCATTGTACACACTCTATATTACAAACATAAAAAAACCCAATTCTTATTGCGGAGGTTTTACGACGAGCTGCCAGAATTGGCGCCAAGCGCGCTATTGGCGGTTTTTACAAAACAAAACTCAACAATGATTATAAAAATTTGGAAAGTGAGTTTCACAGAATGTAGTATTCTGAACTTCATAGCCTGGTGTAACAATAAGTTACGTTCGGTACTTCAACGTTTTTTTTAACTCTTCCCGTGAGCCATCACCAAAGGCGAACAGAATAGGAGGAGTGGCCAGGACTAGGAAGAAACTTCGGACTTCTTCCAACCAATAGAAGGTCCCGATGATTTGGCGGGATCTGACAACACCTCCTAGAAACAGCACCTCTCTAGGAGGTGTTGGTTCTGACCCCTCCGTTCTAGAGCTAACCCCTGTTTTTTCTCCACGGGGGCAGGCGGATTGTTTCCAGTGGAAAGAAGAGGGTAGACATTGCTAGCATCCGCTGCTTGCGGGATAGATATTTGGAGCGACACGAGACAAAAGAAAAACGACACTATTTTTTGCGAGACCGACGCCGAGTCCAAAGGAGTCTTCCACATCTAAAACGATGAGTTATATTCCTCTTGTATACCTTAGGCCAGGGGTCGGCAACCTGTTTGCCCTTAAGGGCGCAATACTAAATTTGAAAATCACCGAGGGCGCATATTTTACAAATAATCAACAGGTATATAGGCATAAAAAAACAGATTTTTTATAACTTTATTTTGTTGGTGTCATACATAACAATACATAAAATTCAGTGTGAAATTTGGGGGTCCATATTTTCAGCTAATTTCTTATAATTGGGGATATATTTAGAGTTCCCGGTCCTTAAACAATTATCTAAATGTGAGCATTAAGCTTTGTTCGGTATTTTGATTTCAAATATTTCATATTTGAGAACAAAGACTCGCAATTGTATGTTGTTTCACAATATGAATACATTTTTAGTGAACATTTCCTTAAAATAGGATACTTATTTTCATCGACTAAGTTCCAAAACATTTTATCATTACTATGTGCTTTTAAAATAATATCACTTTGCAAGTTTATTATTTCTAATTCTAGGTCTTCGATATTATGAAGCTCAAAATACACTGAAACTATTTCAAGGACAATATCTTCAGTAACATTGAATGGATTTATGAAAAATCTTAGAACGGGTTCTAATGCTGCAAAATCTTCAAATCTAGAAGAAAACTCTTCTATTAGCTTATCTATAATTTCTAAATATGATGTAGCAGTAAAATTTTCATTATTCAAATTTAAACTCTCAACAGTATATTTTATATTTGGGAAATGTGATAATGATTTTTTCAATAGATGGGATTTCAACAACACTAACTTGCATTTGAATGCATTTACTGCACTAATCATGTCAGCGATATGTTGATTTTTCCCCTGTATTTTTAAATTTAATTCATTCAACTTTGCCGTTATATCTGTCAGAAATCCGAGGTCGATTAGCCAATCCTTATTTTCTAATTGCTCGTAAAATTCGCCTCTTGATGCAATAAATTCCTTTATTTGTGGCAAAAGCATGATAAACCGCTCAAGTATTTTACCTCTGCTCAGCCACCTCACTTCAGTATGTAAAAGAAGATCTGTGAACTGAACGTCCTCATCTTCTAAAAGTAATTTGTGTTAACAATCTGTGTTGCAAAAAAAACAAACACTTATTTAAGTATGTTTATAGTTTTAAAAGAAAAAATAAAACATCCTCGAATTTTATTATTTATGCTTCTTCTATTACTTAGAAAAACATTCATAAAATTTTAAGAAATTTCTACATTTAATCCAGGAAATATATTTAAAAACTAATTTATCTAACTTCAAGTAGAAAAAATTTCCTCCAAGTTTTGTAGAGCAAAAACCCAAGTAAACACTGTACTAAATAAGGTAAAAAAACATACATTTAAATGAAATTTTACTTCTCGAAAACAAAACAAAATCAGAATTTTTTTTTTTTTTTACATTTGATGTTAAAATTAAACATGAGAATGAAAATTTCGTCATTGATTAACAGACTAATAATTGTATTAATAGAAAATTGAACTTCAACTTTATTTCTTTACACTTGATAACTTTGATACAAACACAATGAAAATACACATAACATATACAAATTGAAAGTTCTGCCATAAAATTCAGAGAATACATTTGGATTTTTCCACAAATTCTAAGCTCTCTTCAATAGCTTTTGACAATACTTTTTCCTCTTTCTTAACAAGAGACGAGTACTATATGAAAAAACGAAGAATATTCTTATTTATTCGTCAAATTTCTTCATATACATTAGTCAAAAGAAAAGTACTATCTATATCTAGAGTCAATGTAAAAAAAATCTACTTTTTAAGTAGTGGTTTAATCTTACATCTTATGCTTAAAAAATTGTAAATAACACAGAGCTTACTTACATGACAATTCTTGTTCACAGTCAGGCTTTTTAGTAATCGATAGTTGATCCACTTTTGTAACAAAATTTCTTTTCTTGGAAACGAGAAAAACTGATTTTTTTTGTTACCGTCGGAGTCATAATTACTTTTACAAATAGGAACAATACATTTAAAAGGCATTATTACAAAAAAAATTAACCAAAATATACAGGAATTAAAGATTGAATTCGCATACTCAGAGCATGCACAAAGGAACTCTCATATCCCCCCGTCCAGGAAACGAATTCCGCCAACGTTGCCAATACGCAATTCTTTACATATATATTGATTTTGCATTTGGCGACGGAAATAATTGGAAAAGTGATAACTTGGTTTTGGTCAGAGTAACAGAATGCCGCCAGCCCAACCTCACTACGTCATCACATTTTCTGGTAAACCGTGCTCAGGCCTTCTCTCTTAGGAGGTGTTGGTCCAAAGGAGTTGTCATCTAAAACGATAAGTTATATTCCTCTTGTATACCTTAGGCATTTCATTGTATAAAATCATTTAATCAAGACATATTAGACAAGTCGTGTTTTATTAATTAGTTATAATTTCTTTTTTATCAACACTAAATCAACGTAGCATTATTCCCACACCTGGTCATCTAGTTCAAATTTTCATTAACAACCCCTAATATTTGATAAAAAACATTTCTAACATTTGATGAAAAAACAAAATTATAAATATGGAAATTAATAAAATTTGGAAACCAAAATTCAAATTAAAAATGAAAAGATTTTTAAGCAAAATATGCAAATAATTTTAAATCAAGAGATCATGAGTTCAGAGAAAAATATTAAGAGAGTTTAAAAAAAAATTAAAATTTTTTAAAATTTTTTAAAAAAGTTGTATTCTTTAGGCATTTCATTGTATAAAATCATTTAATCAAGACATATTAGACAAGTCGTGTTTTATTAATTAGTTATAATTTCTTTTTTTATCAACACTAAATCAACGTAGCATTATTCCCACACCTGGTCATCTAGTTCAAATTTTCATTAACAACCCCTAATATTTGATAAAAAAACATTTCTAACATTTGATGAAAAAACAAAATTATAAATATGGAAAGTAATAAAATTTGGAAACCAAAATTCAAATTAAAAATGAAAAGATTTTTAAGCAAAATATGCAAATAATTTTAAATCAAGAGATCATGAGTTCAGAGAAAAATATTAAGAGAGTTTAAAAAAAAATTAAAAATTTACTTAACATACAAGAAAAGACGTTCGAATAAAATATTTTTGTTGTGTTTAAGTAAACGCACAATTAATTTTTTAAAAGATTTTTATGTAGCTTTTAGAGGTAATTTAAAGCTCATTTATTAAGAATTTCTACTTAGGAATTACAGGTTAAAATAATTTTAATTTACTGGTGAACAATTTAAAGATTATTTCCAAACTAGCATATAGCCCGTCATATGACGGGATTAGTAAAATTTTTAACTTTCCAGGATTGTAAAGTACTCTATGACGCAAGTAAAAAAATGCTTTGTTTTTTGGCTGAGAATTATTTTGCAAAAAAAAAAAAAAAAAAAAAAAAAAAAGGATTAAATTTAAAATTATCACATATGTACCTAATCTACTATTTAAGCCAAATAAAAAAGAAAATTATTTAAGTAATATATAAGTTCAGGAATTAAACGTATGAAAATAATGCAGACGATATTTAAATAATTTTAAAAATTTAAAAAAAAGAAATGATTAAATGAGTTAGTTAAAGAAGAACGTCATAATGCTAGCAAAAAATGTTATTTTTACCCATTTATTATGTGATAAATTGATAAATTTAACCACTTGCTCTTAACCTGAAAAGACCAGGCTCGGAATAATGACATTAAATGCTCGAAAAGGGGGGAAGGGGTGGATTTCGAACGTTTTAAAGACGACAGTATTTTTTGCTGTGATATGAAGCATATTTATACCAATTTATTTTAAAATTGGACCCATATTTTAAGAGAAGATAAACTGTTCTCGTTTTGGATTTTGCCAACCCTAACTCATCAAGAATCCAATATGGATGCCTCTATCCATTCCAGGTCCAACCGCTTCATAAATTCGAGGACAGACGGACAGATAACTTAGACTATTATTATATAGGGAATTTAAAGGTTTCCCAGTATTAAAAGTATAACTATTGTGATATTTTCTCCTTACCGTTTGAGTCATATGAATCTTACATCAATACTTATTATCGTTAATTGTGAACATTGTTTTTTATTATCTATCGCACGATAAAATCTTTTAGTTCAGTAAAAGATAAGATTTTCGTATCTTGTTGTTAAGGTCAAACTCTGATAAACTCGAAAACTAGGACAGTATTCTCAACTCGGCTTTTTTCTTTAGCACCGTGGATTTTAAAATGCCGAAGACACTCCATTTTTAGATGCCAAATACAAGTTTTGGCATCTCATTTCGGTATAGTAGTTTTAAAATTATATTATATTCTCTTAAGTATTTTTTAAAATCTATTTTGAATATTTTAATTTTTTTGTTCTTGTTTGCGTTTGTTGTTAACACATTGTATGCTGGATACGTACTAGTACGTGTTCTGACGATTGATACTTGAGCGCGGGACACGTACTAGTATGTTTTCTGACGATTGATACTTGAGCGCGGGACACGTACTAGTACGTTTTCTGACGATTGATACTTAAACACGGGACACGTACTAGTATGTTTTCTGACGATTGATACTTGAGCGCGGGACACGTACTAGTACGTTTTCTGACGATTGATACTTAAACACGGGACACGTACTAGTATGTTTTCTGACGATTGATACCTGAGCGCGGCACACGTACTAGTACGTTTTCTGACGATTGATACTTAAAAGTTAATCACGTACTAGTACGGGTTAGCAGTAACAACATGGTTTTTTTTATGGGTACAAAAATAACGGTATATGCAGGAAAACGAAGCCGAATGTTCTTGTCTACTACATAGATTCTGGAAAAATTTAGACAAATAAAAACTAGTTTTTACATTATTAGTTTTATGATTGCTCTTTTCATTTTTTTATAATGTAAAAATGTTTATACATAACATAATTCGAAAAAATTAAAACTATATACTACTATTTCTATTTGATTTTTCATATTTACGATACTATTATAAATTTATCCACTAAAAAAATATTTTTTGTTTACAAAAATCTTATAGTTGTTATTTATATATTTCTATTTATATTTGAGTATAAAACACGAAAAGTTGGTTAAAAAATTAAGTAATTTTTGATCTATTGAGATTTAACTGAATAACTAAATTTACGCGCAAAACGCCCGCTTCCGGTACAATTCCGCTGCGAAATGTACCCGCACACAATGTGTTAAGAAGTCAGAAATATTTTATTACGAACTTTTCGTATTTCCGAAATACAGGGGTGAATTATTCGAAATGAAAGAGTCATGGCTAATGCAGCCTAAATCTACTTCAATAACTACTTTTTTAAATTATCCGCACTTAGAGAAAGCTGTTTACTGGATAATTTCAGTTGCTGATATTACTTATTAGTGTGAATATTTGTACTCCACGATGAATTTCGTAAATTCGAAATACCTGTTCACAGTTGACTAATTATAATCATGCAGAATTCTGCAGACGACTTTAACAGATTAGGCGCAAAATTCGAAATGTTTGACCAAAGGTTATTTTATCGACACCTTTTTATTATATTTTAACTATATCAGTAAAGTTTTGGAAAAACTATTTTGTAAAATTCTACTTTTTAATAATTTTACAGTTTTACGTTTCCTTTATACAAATTATGTACCATTTTAATTAAGTTAAAAATTAATGTGTATTTAATTCTATGTTAATGTTGTGTGGCTCTTTATAAGGTAAATAACATTAAATGGGGCTGTGATTTCGTGTGCCCATTGCTGAGAAATATAAAACAGAAAAAAAAAATTAGAAAACTTGGAATAGAATAGTTACTACCACATCACATAAGAAGAATTCGAGCAGAAATATTTAACAGATATACATAAAGATTTTGAATATGAATGACATTTCGGTACAGATGCGATATTTACACTCCGGCTTTTGTCTCCAAATTTGACGGTTTTTCAAGCGTTTTGCCGGCCAATGACTGGTTAGCTTTTTCTACCCTGGTATTGGAGCTTTGTAGTGGCAACCCTGGTTCATTCTTTCAGCCCCATTGGTGCACGTGAATTCTGATGTCACCACCCGTCTCTTTCGAAAAAATTTTTCTAGTTATTTCCATAGCCATATTCCATAGTTATCATATAATTTTTTGCCTTACGGGATTCCTGGAGTTCGGAGGTACCGTCTCGCGTGGTCACGTTGTAGAATTTTATGTTTTTTCTTTTTAGTTTGTTTCTTTCTAGTTGTGCGTTATGGATGTTGTTTTGAAAGTTTTGGATATAAATAAGGTGGTTTAGAAGTATCAGGAGATTTTCCAGGGATTATGCAGTTCGTCGGGAGGGCAACGCGTATGTAGGGATGAAGGTGTAATAGAATCAATTTTTGCTTTGTATTTGTTGAACAGGAGGGAATTATTTCATGATTTTTTAAGAGAGGTCGGTATGTATTTATTGTAGGGCCGTAGCCAGAAATTATATTCGGAGGGGGACATTGATTTTGTGAAGGATACTTCAATAAAACTACAGGTTTTCTTATGTATGTATACTCCTAATGAGTATCCTAATACAATGTGATTTTAAAATATCAAAATAATAAAAAATGGTTTAATAAACAAATTTGTAGTCTATAATGAGTAATGTAGTAACTACACAATGAATTTAATAGTAAAATTAACACTAAAAATATTAAAAATATGCATGGTATTAAATTCCAATTTTTAAAACAGAATTATAACCAAAAGTAAAGAATAATTAAAAAAAATGAAAATGTTCAAATTTTTACCTGTATATTATAAAATATGAAGATTTGCAAAAAGTTTTCACAATTTCTTCCGATTGTACAACAATATTGTTATGAGCTGCCAAAAGTGCTAGTCAATCTACTCTTACTAGTCGAATCCAATTTGCACCTACTCCTTAACTCAACTTCCCTGTTCTAAGCCCACTGTTGTCTATGCACAGCTAGGCAGATGACACACCCACCCACATGATCCATTTTCTTTCCACGATACGGTCTTTAAGAATTTCGGAGGGGGACTGGTCCCCTAAATCCCTCCCGTTGCCTACGGCCTTGATTTATTGTTGTATGTAATCATCATTAAGAGGGGGGGGGGGTTGAGAGGGGGAAGCCCCCTCAAAAATTTTAAATTTGTTTTAAAGAATTTTGAAATATTTATTTTCTATAGAAACGCATTATAAAACTCATCTTTAGGGTAATCGTATAGTTCTTAAATAGTAAAAATCTCCAAAATATATGCTGTGTGATTTTTTGTAGAATTTTGTAATAACTTTGGTTTTTTAAAAGCCATGTGGTACGGTCCCCCTGGTATCATACATTTCTTTTATGTCCTTCTTTTTTTTTTAATGTTTATTAAAATAAGTGTATGTAATATGTATTTATTGTTGTATGTAACCAATCTTTAAGGGTTTTTATCTTTTACACCCCTCAAAGATTTTAAATATGTTTTAAAGAATTTTTAAACAGTTATTTTCTATATAGTTTTTAAATAGTAAAAATCTGTAAAATATATGCTGTGTCACTTTTTGTAGAATTTTGTAATATCTTTGGTTTCTGAAAAGCCATATGGTGCTGTCCATGTTTTTTTTTTTTTTTTTTTTTTTTTTTTTTTTTTTTTTTTTTTCAGAAAACGCCATTTTTTTGTTTGGCGATTTTCAAAAATGGGGTCTTTTTGCCAAGATCGCTAAGAAAAAAACATGGCTGCAGGAAGAGTGTAGATATTACATCTGTTCCTAATATCTCATCAGATAGCACGTTTAATAAGTATACATAAAAATGTCGAATATATATACATGAAATTTTAAATTCTCCCCGGTTTGTGAAAGTAAAAAGATAAAAATAAATCAGTAAACGGGAAAAATTTATAATCTTTAACTTATCTGGGAAAGAGGATGAAATCAATAAAACATGGAAAAATAAGTAAGTGTTAATCAAAACCATTACTTTAAACAAGAGAAAATAGCTTTTAAAACTATCAATAGATGTACATAACCAATTTTCAACCGATGAATATACATAAAAAAGCCTAAAAAATTGAATAGATATTCCCAAAAATATCAATATATCAAAACAAAAGAAAATAACATTTAAAAATATCAATGGATATACATAACCGATTTTCAACCGATAGATATACGTAAAAATAGTATAAAAGCATTTAATTGGTATCCTTAAAAATATCAAAACAGAGGAAATAACATTTAAAAATACCGATAGATGTATATAACCGATTTTCAACCGATAGATATACATAAAAAAGCATAAAAATATTTAATAGATATTCACAAAAATATCAAAACAAAAGAATATAGCATTTAAAAATACCGATATATATATACAAAACCAATTTTCAGCCAATAGCAAAAAACATTAAGATATTTGATGGATATCTATAAAAATATCGAATATGTTATTAATTTCAAATTCTCCATGCACTGGGAAGGTACAAAACTCAGAAAAGTTGGAAAATTAGTTTATTATAACATTTTGCAGGAACATAAACATAGAAAATGTTTATATACATTATAATATGACATACATTAAAAATGTTTAATCCTTAAAAAATACATAAATAAGTACAGAACATGCATAACATTTCAAATCATACAAAACTTGCAAAAATAAGATGAATACAAACTGAAAAATGCAAGGGAAAAATAAATAAGAATTAATCTATAATACTGCATAAAATAAAAGAAAATATCACCCCCTATATAATAATAGCTTAAGTTAAGAACAGGCGATTAACTTTATCAGTTTTTCACATAATAAATAGGTAAAAGTAATATTTTTTCAAGCATTATGACGTTATTATTTTAACCATCTCCGTTAATCATTTCTTATTTTAAATTATTTAAATATCGTCTGCATTATTTTCGTACGATTTATCACAGAACTTAGATATCACGTAAATAATTTTCTTTTCTATTTGGCTTAAATAATAGATTATCTATATATGTGCTAATTTAAAATTTAATCATCGATTATTTTTTGATGCAATGAAAATTTGATCACCGGTATTAACAACAAATTCTTTTCATAAAAGTCTAGGAGTCTATTTCGCGGATTAATAAATATCTAGCGTTTAAGTTATATATCTTTGTAAATTAAGAAGTTTGTTCTTTTGTGTGTTTGTTTTTTATACATAACCACACGGTTTGCCATCTATTCGCTAAATTTTGGACATCATTCATATATACCGCCAAATAATCAGTCTATATTAAAACTTTTGCTGTCCATCCTATCATGTAATATGGAAAGGTAAATTAAAGTTGGAAATTAACATACGGTCAGTAAAGATAAACAAATTATTGAGCGTGTACCAGATAATTGTCAGCCAAAAAACAAATAATTTTTTTACCTGTCTTATGAATTACTTTACAATTCTGGAAAATTGAAATTTTTACCGATTGCTTCATATGACGGGTTGTATGCTAGTTTAAAAATACTTTTTCATTTCATATGCAGGAAAAATTTTGTTCTATAGTTGCATTTACAATGGGAATTAAAGATGTTATTTGACACATGTGTTCAGTGCCTGTTATTCGCCTAGTAATATGGAAACAGGTTTTTTTTTTTCTCTGTCTCTCATTGCGTGGCGCTGTATTTCCGGTTTCACAACATGATGTAGAGAAAGTTGAGCAGATTATGTCTCGAAGAAAGAGACGAAATCTCGTCTCTGTTCAGCTGTGTGTATTTAGGGAATAAAAAGAATGCTGCAGTTCAAGGTTATTGTTATTGGAGAGCCTTTTTAAACCTGGCTGTAGACTAATCTTGGGTAAGAGATGATTCAATACTCTGTTATGAAAGGTAAGTGAATTAGGCTAACATTATATAGAAACTCTTTATAATAAAGTAGCTAATATTATACGTAACTGTATGATTCAGACAGAAACTTTTGAGGAAGGTGATTGTTTTATTTTTGCTCTGAAATGCAGAGCAGCAGCGCCATATTAT
The DNA here is from genome assembly GCA_032207245.1 of Pardosa pseudoannulata. NCBI lineage: Eukaryota > Metazoa > Arthropoda > Arachnida > Araneae > Lycosidae > Pardosa > Pardosa pseudoannulata. The sequence goes on from CM063510.1 coordinate 29,805,458, forward strand.
CGGCAGGGCACGTGCCCAGATGATGACGTGCCACTGATTTCAGGAGCCCTGGTCAAATAAAAGTATTAAACATTTGCTAGTTTAATACCAAATTTATTCATTAAAATTGTACTTAAATTTTGCGGATACAGTATAAAATTCTAATAGCTTGTTGCAGACAGCTACAAAATTTTCTGCCACATTGCTCAAGGCAAAAACTAGAGGAGAGGCATGTACCAGTGATACCAAATGAAGATTGAAGATATATGAGATAGATATCATGGGGTGTAAGAAAACTTATGCTTTCTTCGGGTGAATCATAGTTTATACCCTATTAATGTTAGTAAATACTATTACACAGTCATCGATACAAATCTTTCAGATATACATTAATAAAATGTAATAATAATCTACAAGGGCCCGAAACATATTCTCTGCCCTGGGCCCAAAATCTTGATAATCGGGCCTTGCAGAGCAGGATCATAGCTGGGGAAAAATTGAGTGGTAAAGGGGGACCGTGGCGTTAAAGCTTTATGTTTCTTTGTGGTATATCTTATATACTTCTATAAAGTACAAGAAGTATTGTAATAGCGAAAAATTCGATCTACAAATTTTAAGGGAAATACTTATTTTGTATTATATATTATGCATGAATTTGTTTTGACTAGTTTAAGAATTATACCTGTAGCCACAAGGAGACTGTAACTTTGAATATTTAAAATTCCCTTTTAACTCATATCTGAATGCATGCATTTTGATAAGTTTATATTAGTGAAATATTTCAGTATAACTGATAATAATGCTACCGGGCATAATTCAAAAATGTTTAGTTAAAAAAGTAAAAATGTTGAAATTTTGTATTTAGGACTGTTGTAACATCTAGTTATGCATCTGTTTTTTTTCTTTTTTTTTCCGGTTTCTTTCTCTATAGTACGAAAAACCTCTATGAAAATATTAAAATGATTATTTAATACAAAATAAAAACATTGCTTGTTTAATACACAATTCTTAATAGAAACACCTGAATAATATAAAGAAAGGAAGCAAACAGTTGTCTGAAGGAGAGCGAACAGCAATACAGATGAAATTCGAAATTTTCCCCACATTTTTTCGTTTTTAGTTTTAAATAGCACAATTCCCGCAAAATTTCCCATATCAGAACTTCTAAGGTTATTAAAAAATCTTTTTAATTTAATAAGTTTTAGGATGTGCTGTGGAGATGCACGAGAGGTGATAAAAAATAAATATTACAAAGCCGATATTGCTGTAGTTTCGTCTGCTACAGAGAAATTACTAGTGTGTGGTAATTCTAATACATCTAATTGGTAATTCTGCACAGAATGTCAGTTATCTTTTACCCACAGCACTAGTTGTAAGGTTGCTACAAATGACGACTCGTACAGAAAATTGTCTCCAGAAGAAATTTGTTCAGTTATTCGATTTATGTGAAGAATGTGACCGCGATAGAAATTCACTGGCAGTTGGTAAGAGTATATGGAGAGATTGTAATACCTTATAATGTTTCAAAATGGGGTCTAAAATTTGCAAGTACAGAAATGGTTCTGGGAGATCACCAGCCAACCTTCCTACAGCTCAGACTTCGTTCCAAGCGATTTTCACCTCTTTTCTTACTTGATAGAACACCTAGGAGGCCGATTACTCCCTTCAGACGAAGAGGTGAAACAGTTCTCGACATCGTGACTGGTTCAAGGACAAAATTTGTACCAGGAGGGATTAATCGAACCCACTCCACGAAGTAACAAGTGCTTAAACCGATATGAAGACTATATGGAAAAATAATCTCATGTATGGACTATCCGTTGGCTGTAAAGATTTTGTGAAATAAAATATACCTTTCATTGCAGGCTTTGTAATTTTACTTTTTAATCACGCTTCGTACATTAAAACTCAAGGATAAAAAAAATCTGAACACAAATACACATAAAAGAAAATTATACTTTAAAGGACATACATATGATTCGTACACATAGTAATATATAACTGTACTATATTCTATAGTACAAAAAATTACCGGGAGAGGAAAAGAGGAGTCCTCTTACATAGGGAGCTACGACCTTGGTAAGGTATGTACTAACTTTTTGTAAGTAGCTCAATCTAACATAAAATGATTTGTACACTAATAATAATAATAGTAAAACGTCTTAATGAGTCTTCTGTACAGCCGACAAGGGCTAGAGTGCAACGTAGAGCATAGTTTTCGCTAAGTTCGGATTTCTGGTACAGACGCAAGATGTGCGCTCTGCAGCTTATTAAATTTCATGTATCAACAAGAAAAATGTTTCACTTTGATTATTATTGTTAGTTTACAGATAAAAATAATTCTCATTTTAGGTTCTTATTTGAAACCAAACACTATCATTTTCAATAAACAGCACTAACAATAATTATCAACCAGATTAATTCAATATATTATTATCAATCTATAGTATTATATGAAAGTACTGCTTTAGAAAAAAAGTTTATTAATCATAACATAATATTAAAGTATGTCTTTAAGGTTTAATTAATAGACTGAAAACCGTTATTGTATTTTCTCTTAATAGATCTCATTTTCAAATAAATCTTTTCAGCATTTGTGATTTTTTTCGATAAATGTTTTGCATAAATATATGTTGTAAGATGAACGGCCTCCGAGTTCATTCTTCTGCGTTGTTACTCTTTTGCTATGAGTTACCTAGAAAGCTTAATCCAATAAAATTGGTAAATTAAATAATCTTTAAAACTTTAACTGCATGTGGTCTGTAAATTTACAGATTGCACACATACACACAGCACGCAAGCACGCTTCCAACTGAGAGCGTCTGTCGAAGTAATTTCCATTTTCTAAGGTGTTCCGTGACTGTAAAAAATTGAGAACCTCTTATTTAGGGCACATGTGACTCGTTCGCTGTTTTCAAATAATTTACAATTTTGATAAATTCTTTTGATAAGTATGGATTTTACGTATAGTTACTGTTTATGTAATGTTCTATTAATCTTTTTCAGGCACTGAGAACAACATTCCACGCAGAAGAAATAATTAAAAATTCAACATGGTAAGAAACTTTCTAAAGATTTGTGCGACTGATACACAATTTAAAATCTTGTTCTAGAAATGTAATATCATAAAGCCGTCACATTTATATTTAGAGGGAATATACCTGTTTATTTATTTTTTTTCAATTTCTTTGTGACTTGTTACAGTTAACATCATACACTGCTTGACTGTGTTTGATGTTGGTTGCCTGAAATGGTGGTTTTAGCGACCTATCATTTCAAGCAGCCAACTGATCATAATAAATGTAGAGGGAGTAGTAGGTTAGGACCTGGTATCTGTATAGTACTCGAGAGCTCTTAATTCATCATAGATGGCGACACTAAATCTAACTCACTGCATTTTGCTCTGATCAGTTTTTTGTAAATTTCTAAGTTATTGTGTCATTGTCAAGGTTTCTCTTTGATTTAAATTTTTTTCAAACAGTCAACGTGTTGTTATTCAGTTTTGATGTGAGAACGGCTTTATGCCTCGTGTTATTTTATGGATTATGCTTGGATCATAATGTAATGCGAATGCTTAAAATTTCGTTTGGCAACCTTTTGCATTGATGTTCGGTTTCGATCTTTTTACGATCAGAAGTTGAGGTGGTGTATTTCTACTTATATCGAGGAGAGTATTTTTAGTTACATTATTAATCACTAGGTGGAGCTACAAATATCTGATATATTATTTGTTAAAACAATGATATTGATTGTTCATATTCAATGTGACCACTATAATTTATTTATTTCCTAGCGCACAATGCAGATGCTAGAAAGCACTATGTGTTGTATTAAACAGTACATAAAGCATAACAAATTGATTAAATGCTATTAAGTTGAATAGCGGCATTGCTTGATTCAGAGTGCAACTAAAATAAATAATATTTAAAAAATTCGATATCACTTTGATCACTTCTTTACAAACCACGTTACTTAGCTCCTAAAACTCCTGGAGTTAATAATTTTCCAAACTGTGCAAGTCTTTTCGAAAATCCTGCAGCGGCATCGCATCTCCAAAGTAGTGATAAGCAAAAGAACGTGTATGACTACACCTCCATTGATCAGCAAGTGTTAACACACTGTATGCGGGAAACGTACTAGTACGTTTTCTGACGATTGATACTTGAGCGCGGATCACGTACTAGTACTGGCTAGTGTAACAACATGGTTTGTTTGTGAGTAGAAAAATAACGGTATATACAGGAAAAGAAGCCGAATATTCTTGTCTACTACATAGATTCTGGAAAAATTTAGACAAATAAAAACTAGTTTTTACATCAGTCGATGTGGAACCACAGAATGGGAAGGTTGATTAAAAAAATCGATATAGATTTAAAATTAACTTTTTATTTATCCTTGCGAAAAAATGTGAATTTAACGAAGATAATTATGATGAAATCTTTTCTGACGCATTATCAGATGTTTCGTGTAATAGTGACATCGAAAGTGAAGATTTGCCGTGTACCTCTTCATAGAGGAAAATGCTTTGAATGGTACCACACTGTAAAACATTATTAGTTTTATGATTGCTCTTTTCATTTTTTTAAATGTAAAAATGTTTATATATAACATAATTCGAAAAAATTGAAACTTTATAATACTATTTCTATTTGATTTTTCATATTTACGTTACTATTATAAATTTATCCACTAAAAAATATATTTTTCATTTATAAAAATCTTGTGATTATTATTTAGATATTTCTATTTATATACTTGCTTATATATTTCAATATAAAATACGAAAAGTTGGTTAAAAAATTAAATAATTTTTGTTCTATTGAGATTTAACTGAATAACTAAATTTAAGCGCAAAACACCCGCTCCCGATACAATTCCGCTGCGAAATGTACTCGCACACAATGTGTTAAGAGGACAGTAGTACTGGACAGTATGGACTGTGGACTATACAGATTACATGTGCTGTATAACGCATGTAATATTAGTCTCTTATTCTCTTTTGTGTCCTTAGTTCCTTAAGTATGTAATTATTGCTCAAATAATTTTCATTAAATTGTTAATTATTTTCCTTCGCTGGCATTACTTAAGTATTTAGTTTGATTACGCAAATATATAAAATATAATGCAGTATATAATTTCTTAACTTTAGGGGATAGCGAACAGCATGTTTCAATTCGGTATATTAATCTAATTTTGTGCTTCTTTTTATATTCTAGTTCTTTATGTTTTAGTAGTTAAAATGAAGTACTCACTATCTTTTTCCAACTACTATAGATCCTGGATCACCTGATCACATTCATTAGGTTCTTTTTGACCTTATTTCGTGGGTTATCGTACCAACTGTTCGACATCATAGGTAGATGGCTTTTGGGTGAAAGAAAACGACTTCCTCCCTTGCGCAACAAATTCCTTCTGATGTCTGCTACTGAATTGGCTGACCATATTAGAAAGAGAAAGGTAAACAAAATTCGACTGTTTCATTTCAGTTCTTTTTACTTTCTCGTGAAAGAAGTGTAGGATAATTACTGTAATGAAGGTATTCCCAACCGTTTTATACTTTAGAAGCACATTCTAAAATATCAATAGAGCTGCAAGCACATTTATGTTTTCAAGATAAGTTTATTGGTGGGTGTAACATACAATGTTACACATGATAAGAAAAATATTTAAGAAACGGAATTTTAATGTATGAATATTATTGATTGCATTCTTTTGCAAAATAAATAGTTAATAATTGTATTGTCACACCAGCCTGGACTAGGCCACATGGTGTGAAAGAGGAGGGTTTCTATGGGGATGTACGCGTCGAGCAAAACATAAAAAGGTTGGTACCTGAAAAAGAAACCCACATAAAAGACAAAAAATGTATATTATTAGATGAGTGGTGATGTATAGTGAAAGTACGTGCCATGCAATAACCGGATTTTTTAAAATATTTAAATTATTTATGGCTTTTTGCCAACTTAAGTTTAAATCTTAAAGTAAAAACATAATAGGCATTCAAAAAGGAGAGGAGAAGTTACTGAATTATTGGATTTTATTGATATTAAAATGAAATTAAAAAAATAATAGAAGCCAATTGAGTTTTTTTTAAATGATAAAAATTAATAAAAAGAAAGGAGAAAACAAAAATGGACTAAAAAATAAGACAATTATGGAGGACGAATCTCCGAGTTCCTCTTCTTTTCACGGGATCCAGGTCTCTCTCTCTTTTCCATCCTGTCTGCCGGGCTTCAAGTCCGCAAGTGTGTCTTTCTCGTTAACATTCCATTTGCCTGGCGGCACGGTGGAACACCGCCAAGCTCAGCACTAAAAAACATGCCAATGTGTGGAGTGGGGATATGTCATATCATGAAAAGGGCGAATTAGTGGAACTATTGCATCGCTGCTCTCGCCAAGGAGATTGCCAAGTGATGCTCTTGGTATGCGTGATTGAAAATACAGTGCGGCTTATGCGATAAAAAAAATTAGGTTTTCGATTTGCCAACGTGATAAGTGGGAGCTTGGCAGGAAGTTACAAACAGGGTATTTATGTTTACGGGAAGCTTATAGAATTAAAATAAACTAAATGGAACGGAATTAAAATTAAGTAAATGGAACGTTATGACACATGGTACAAGAAAAAAATTAGTTAATAATACAGACAAATATGTACGAGTTCTTTGCTTTAAAATTCATTGGTTTAAAAATGTATTGTAAAAAGCAGGACGCCCATCAAGTCTAGTTAAAATGATAAACGTATAAAGAAATAATTTCCTTCAAACAAATACGCTTATATTTCTATGAATAATAAATATAAAGAAATTACATTACTGAAAACTTAGATATTTTTTTATCGGGATTTGTAAGGCTGCAGGAACATGTAAAATATTTGACGAGTGCTAAGGTGTCCGCGGGCATAGAGTTAGGAACTTCTGCTGTAATATGTGGTTAGACCTGTCGTTTTAAAATTTAGACTCAAGAGCGTAAATTTTTTTTTTCAAAAATTTTGGGACAAAAATTTTAGATGCATGTTAAACAAGGGAAGATTTTTATTTCTTCAGATAATCACACGATATACGTATGAAACAAAATAGGTATTTGTAAAATTGATTTAGAATTGAAACAGAGTAAATTTTTCATATGTTACTAAACCACCAAATTTTCTTCTTTAAAATATTAGTCTATATATATGGTTTAAGAAGAAAGCTAATATAATTGCTTACGCCATAAGTACTCATTTCACCCCAAATCCAATTGGCGACAATGGCACCTGCAATATCGTAAATACTAGTAATCAAAGCTACCAAGATAATAGCAGTGATGGAAGTAGCATTAACTGTGATTTTGTTAGACCTGCCGAAATACTAAAAAGATTGCCATTGGTCCTCATTCTCCTCCCTGATTCGTCGAGAATTTTACTTCTGGATCCCAATCTCGGGCTCTCTGGTTTATGCCTGCTAGACTCTTACTTATTACCTACTAGATTATTTTATGCTCTAAGTTTTTATTTTTATACAAAAAAATACTTTTAACTTAATTTTCAAACATTCTTTGTGTTTTAAACTCACTAAATGGACTTAAAATTATTTCATCTCAGAAAATTCCGACTTGAAATTTTAGCCTTTCTCAATTTTATACATATGTTTATTACTATTAATTTCTCTGCCCAAACTCAAGCATTCTTTCCCATTTCTTATACCTATATTTTCACGTTGGAGCCAAATCATATCAATAGTTTTGTTTGAAAAATTACCATGTAGTGCAGAACTTGAGGGCTTGGCCAGGCATTTCTGTAACACCTACATCCTGTGATCCTGTTGTACAACCAAAAGACTTAGCAGTTATTGATACAGGTGATTTGCTCTGGCTAGGGACTTTAAAGGTTGCACACGATCTCCAAAAAATCTTGGTCACTACCTTTGTCTGGGGCTCCAATGTCCATTGAAAGTGAAAGAATAAAGATGCAGCCTCGCGCTTCTTTTCTTCAACAGCTACTAACTGAGAAGATTCGCCTCCCCACAACAGTGTATGTGTGTGTGTGAGAGAGGGGACAGCTTCTGAACGGAGGATCAGATCGGTACCGCTCAGATAAGAAACTTCTGCTTGGTGAATCGGTACCCAGCTATGTGCGCATGCTCATGGACTTAGCTTTATTTTCAAACTGTTTGGGTTAAGTTTATGTTTATAATAGTAGGCGAATTATTATTAATTTTACTTTTGCGAAAGTTAGACAAGTGTTACTAAATTATTTTACTAATCACTCCAGTTGGAAAAAAATAATTTAAAGAAAAGCATATTGTCAAGATTAAAAATGTTATATTATGAGCAAGAAAAACAACACTAATAATTCTTGTTAAGAATTCAATCATTTAACAGTTGATAATATTTTGATTTCAATTTTCTGCAACTGTATTTTGTACAATTTGTTTGACATAATTTTCAGTAATTTCTTATTAAAGTTTATGCTGTCACATCAATTTTGAAATCGTTAATATTTATTTTACTCTCATATACATTTTATACACTTATTTACATAACATTTTTAATAGTTTGAAAATTAAATTATGAAACTTTTTATCTCATTTTACTTACACTTTAGATTAGTAAAGCAATTAAATCTTAGACTAATTAATTTTGCCAGGTTAGATTTATTTAATTTTTAAATTCCACATTAGATACAGTACATTAATATAGTACTGAAAGTTATACTTCATTGTTAAAACATTTCTATGAAATTACTTTCACAATCTTTAACAATGTTAGAAAATCAAATGGCTAACTTTTAGTATATTTTGTTGTCTTTTCAAAATGTAGCAATTCTGTTTACATATATTCAATTTATTAATTAATTTTTAAGTAGTGGATACTAACTAAACTTTCTGCTTACCACTAGAGTTGTGAGCAATGAAAAACATCCGGTTAAAATCCGGGAAAAAACCGGGTTTTTTGGGAAGGGAATTTTGAAAATTTCCAAAGCATGGGAATTTTGAAGTTGCCAATTCCTATGACACAATGACAACCACATTTTTATATATTTATTTATTTTTTTTTTTTTTGTAGACCTCAAAAGTTGATATTTTCACAAAATTTAACTATTATATGCCATGAAAGAAATTGAATAATTGGGGTTAACTAACTATATTTGGCAAGGTATTATGTTTAGCATGAAAGTATGAGTATAGTTTTCCTTTCAGAAATATCCAATATTTCTATTATTACATAAATATTAGGCAATAATCTGTAAAGTCACAAAACCCATAAATCATTATTTTTCTTGGGTAACATCTCTCTCTTCTCTCTCTCTCTCTCTCTCTCTCTCTATATATATATATATATATATATATATATATATATATATATATATATATATATAATGTGTGTGTGTGTGTAGGAATTGGACACAAAATGCAAGTGTCATTTGATTACACCTTTAAATGACATATGCATTACAAAAAATAATAAACTGTTATGTTAAATTTTAAAGATATTTATTTTTATATTATAAAAGGAGGGGGAAAAGTTTAGCATAAAGCAATTTACATAATAAATAAGGATAAAAAATAATGTATATAATTATTATATTAGCAATTAAAATGGAAGCAACCAGTTATGTGTTTGATAAGACTAACAGGGTAATTAATTACATAAGTACTACCATAAAATCGTTTAAATACTCATTGCTTTTATTTCTTGATTATATATATATATATATATATATATATATATATATATAATATATATATCTATATATATATATATATATGTATGTATGTATATATATATACATATATATGTATGTATGTATATATATACATATATATGTATGTATGTATATATATACATATATATATGTATGTATGTATATATCTATTATATATATATATATATGTATATATGTATATATATATATATATAATATATATATATATATATATATATATATATATATATATATATATATATATATATATATATATATATATATATATAGCCAAAAGTTAAAAAAAAATCTCTTAGAAATAATATGCTAGTTCTTAAATAGCCACTGTTGAAAAAATAAATGTAAACATTGTTAAAATGTTTTCTTCCCAAAATTCCGGGTTTATTCCCCAAAGTTCCCCGGTTTATTCCCACCTGTTCAAAATTCCGGGTTTTTTGCATCTCTACTTACCACACATTTAATTTATCACTTTTTTTACTATATTATTCATTTTTTATGTTTAAGCAAAAATCTTAAATTATTTTTGAGTTCTCTGAATGATTATAAAAATTTCCAAGTACATTTTAGTTTTTTAATTTTTGACATACATCTGATTTGAAAAAAATTCAAGAAATTATAATTCATAAAGATGATAAAATTAGCACAAAATTATTATACTGATAATTTGTCTCAGTTATCTGTAGTAGGAACATTTTCTTTTTGTAGTCTAAGGGAATATATTTAAATTTTCCATTTAATTTTCAATGAAGCAGTTTAACTGCTCTGTTGATTCTTATTTTATTTATTTTTTTGGAGGGGTTATGAAATTATAAAAGATTAAAGATTTGATAGTAAATCTGGCATCTAGGATCTGTATTTAGCCGACCAGTATCTATCGCTGCTCGTTCTCTACTAATTCGACTGAGAGACAAAACCCCCTTTTTATAGCTTTTCAGGTAGGTGTAATACAGTCTGGAAAATACTATTGCTATAACAGTCTCCAAGACTTTTTTGGCGCCAGAATTTTGTCACAAAGTATCACCAAAATCACCAGAGTAATAAAATTTGTAATTGTGAAGTTAAGCCTCTACAAATACACATTTTGTAGCAATAACTTTTTCAGGTGACGGCCGAAGAGGTCATGCGTGCTTTTGTGGCTCGTGTAAAGGAAGTGGATGGAATCCTGAACGCATGCGTCGATCAAAGATTCGAAGAGGCTATGGCAGATGCCCGAGCAGTGGATAAAATGTTAGAGGCTGGCAGGATGACGGAAGAACAGCTGGCCGCAGACGTGCCCCTTCTTGGTGTGCCATTTTCGTGCAAGGAGATGATAGGTGTGAAGGGTAAGTAGCCGAAGAAAAAGAATTTAAACGCTGAAGGACTTAACCTGAGTTATTAGTTTTACGTTTTCAGATTTTTCTATTCCTAGATGACTTAGACCGACGTAACTGCATCAATCTTCTAGTACTTACTGGTAAAAAAATATTTGGATTGTAATTACACACATTGGTCTTTTTCAAATTTTGTCTCTTTTCAAATTACAGTAGGAAATAGGAAGTTTTTCGCAGGTAATTAAAAATAGGGTGTTACGATATTGCACATGAGATTTGTCACAGGCGATTTTTTTATGATAAAGACATCAGAAGTTACCAAAGATAGGGATTTGGTAGCAGAAATTCCCTTCTCTGCAACTTCTGACGTCATTTATAATGACTTCTGACATAATTTTGACGCGGAAGTTGCCTGTGACAAATCTTGACAATATGGTTGCACTGATTTGGTCCGCAACGATAAGGCAATGTGTCGCAACGCACGAACTACTATAATGCCCTTCTCATTCATTTTCATGTGTACAACAGCCAATAGACAAACAATAAACTGCCCTTCCGTTTGAAACTAAAACCAGAATTGTCATAATTTGAGAATTTGCCCTACTGCGTGAAATCGCCTCATTACGGTTAATGTAAACGTTTGTTTACGATTTGGGTTGCTGCCTCCATGGTTTATTGTTATTTAAAAAATTGCACCTAGGGCGCTCTAGAGTCGATTTCATAGTATTAGACTATTTGGTTTTACAGCCCTGATTGTTGTATAGAGTGATTTCATACAACGTTATGAACAACATTAATGCCCTTCCCATTAATTTTCATGCTTACGATAGCCAATAGGAAACCAATAAGTCCTTTTGTTTGAAATTAAAACCAGAATCGTCATAACTTGAGATGTACACCGTTGCCTGAAATCACCCTATAGTACTTACTGTTTTATGCTTCCACCCAGCGAGGTTAAATTCAGTTACTGAGTAAATACTGAGCTTTGTCGATAAAAGGAGTATTATTCTAATCTCAATTGGTATTCGAAGGAGAAGCTAATAAAATAAATAAATTAAAAAAAAAACTGGCTCACTCAACGAGTTTTTAACTTAAAATTAGTTTAATTAATATAAAATATAAGTGTTAGACTGAATTCATAATTGGAGTTTCTAACAATCAGTTCTTGTTATTCAGTTATTTAATTTATCATAGTTAGGTGTTAATGAGCAATGCTTTCTTATTTCAAGGAATACAGTCTGAACTTTGGTCACTTCGACGCACTAGAGCGACCAGAAATCCAATTGTTTCGGATCACAAAGGTTGAGTCTCTTCAGAACCCACTAAGAAGAAGGAATTCTTTTCTATAGCATTTGTATAGGTAGAGATGTCACACCAATGTCAAACCTGAAAATTTTTTTTCTATGAGTTTCCTAATCTGTTCTCAGATGAACAGATCAAATAGCAATTTTATCTGCTTGCTTATGAATAATTCCTTCTATTGCGCACCTTTCGGTAAATTTTGGTATAGTTGGCTTCTCTAATCTTATTGCTGATTATAACGTTCGTGTTTAACGTCTTTGTGACCGACTGACCATGGCATCAGACTGCGGCGTGGGAGATCCCCGGATAGAAACCCGGCAGGGATGCGGAAGCTCTTTTAATTTAATTTAATTTAATTTAATTTCCGTTATGTCAAGAAAGGACTAGAATACTCTTTAAATTACTGGAATGGCTTTCCAGAATATTCTACGTTGGTATAAAAGAAACAAAATTTAAAATACCTCCCCCCCCAAAAAAAATTAAAATTTTATAAAATTGATGCTTGCATCAGCATAAAAATGCTATATCCTTTTTAAACGTCCTACTCTTTTTTCTTTTAATACTTTATCCACTTTTCTATATTTATATTGCTATCTAGGGCCAAATTGTTTTTTCACTTAATGTAACCGGCAAATCCTTATGATCACCCTGAACGAATCTAATCACCTTTAAGACGGAAGATACAGCTTCGTGCTAAGGCTCCCCGAACAAGCTACAACTAGAGCCAGCTAATTTGTAACAAAAGTCTCTCATCTAAACTAAATAAGCTGTTCGGTTGGCTAATGGGAAATTCAGATAATCTGCAGGCCCCGTAACAAGGCTGATTCTGAATATATAGCTTTCACTGTACTGCGATTTTGTATTTATTTATATGCATTTATCTTGTAATTATTATCAACTTTTTTATTTTAATTAATTTTTTTTTAATTTAATGATTATTACTTTTTTTTTGTATTTCCACTGTTATTTTGTCTGTTTTGTATTTGTTTGTGTTGCTTTGTAATAGTTTTACTGCATTTTTACTGCATTGTATATTATGAGGTGCTGTGGATTGTACACCCGGGGACACCCAAAACATCTTAAACCTTTGTTTTAAGGTAGATGGTCCTCGTTGGTGCAGCCAACTAGAGCCAGCTTTTGAATTTAATTCTCAGTTTAGCATTCTTCTGTTGTATGCTAAATAAATAGCTTTGTATTCCCACTATTTGTGTGTCTAATCTGTTTCCCTAACATCAACGGGACATTATGATAGGGATTTTTCAGTTAAATAAAGGAGATAATTTCTGGGGTCTGATTTATCAATGCAAATCAGAAACCCTTTTCGTAAAATGTTCTTATTCTTTATGATTTCTGATATGCAGACGTAAGATAAATTGCGTTAACTACACCACGAAATCATTCGTTAACGCCCAAATTTCTTGATTTATTGCACATTTCGATTTCATTGTAGGCCTCACCCAAACGAATGGACTCCTGTTCTTCAAAGACAGAAAATCTCCATCTGATGCCGCCTCTGTCCTGGAATACAAAAAAGCGGGGGCCATTCCCTATGTCGTCACCAACGTTCCTACGATTTCTATGTGGTGGGAAACTTCCAACTTGGTGTTTGGTAGAACCTTCAACCCTTACGATGATCGACGCACTGTCGGTGGAAGTTCAGGTACCGTATATTCCTTTCACTCCTTGCTTACTTTTATACCTCATATTCCTGGGACTGGAATACGAAGCGTATACTTATCTACACATACGTAGATATATGTATACAAGTGGATTTGCATATACTTGTATACACACACATCAATATATTACACATATATGGATATGCTGTTGTTATATAGGTTTTTCTGTCACTGAATCCTAAAAAGACATATTGTGCAAAATTGGGGCCAAACTCAAGATTAACCTATAAAAATAGGAGTTATAAAATTAAAAAGTAAAATGTTTTAAAATAGGTAAGGCTTAACAACATAGAAAAGGTAAGAATAAAGGGATGATAAAAAGAGTGAGAAAATTGAACATTCTTAATTTTCATAGAATTTTCAAAGAATTTTCATAGAATTTTTCATTCTTGATTTTCATCAAAACATAACACTTCTTAATTTTCATATCACCAAATCTTTTTCTTTCTTTCTTTTTTTAAAGATTTTTAACAGGTTTACCACGGTATTTCATATCGTCTTGTTATCGTCTGGCCATCCAAGGTTAACTTGCTATATTTTCTTCCGTGTATGACTTAACAGCCGTAGAGTACGTGTGGATTATGGAATAAACAGTTTTAAACTTTGTTTTGAAACACAAACTTACGTATAAGAATGTATACATATACACATATATTTACATATATGTATGAAAGTATACAATGATATTTTTAACCTAAAAAATTTAGGTATCCGTCTACATTTTTTTTTTGCCAAAAATCATATTTTTTTATTTCTCTATTGTAAAATTTCAACTTTTAGGTTTCTAAATCTGTTTTTGTTTTGTCTCTACGGCATTTCAAAGAAAAGTTACAGCTATTTAAACATCAGTGACAGCTGTAAAAAAAAAGGAAGTAGCGACTTCGGAACCGGAAGTTGTGAATTTAAAGCCTTTTAAAGAGCATTTTTTGGACAAAACTTTTTAAATTTTCATGAAGATTAGTTTAAATATTTTTCTAGAATTTTTAATAATTAGCAACTTGGCAATTAGAAAGTTTTGAAGCAAGAAAGTGTGGGGAATTTTAAACATGTATTTTAATTTTTTAATAGTTAAAGTTGCTTTCATAAATTTCAAATGCGTTTTTCTCAGAACGGTATTTTTAATAAAATGTTGAAACTTGAAATGTGATTTCTCAAAAAGTTCTTAAAATATTTTGTTGAAAATTGTTATGAATGTTTTTGATAGTATTTACTAGTAAATGGCCTAAAAGCTTTAAATTTGGATAACTTTTGATGTTACACTCATAGTTAGATATAATGGTGATGAAAATTCGTTAAAAATTCAATGTGTATGATTTTGAAGGACCAAAATTTTTTACCAACTGTAAATTAAGCAAAGATTGTAGGTGATTCACTAGTCCAGTGTATGAGAAATGTGTTGCATCAAAAATATTGAAATAATTTAATTTATTAAAAAATTAGACCTTTTGAAAAAAAACCTATTTTTTTACTAAACTTTCTTCATTTATTAGAAATTTTATAAAAACTTCTCCAGGAATAAATTTTTAAAGAACAATTTTCTATGATAATATAAAAAATAAATCTAAAAATATAGAAACATGAACAAGTGTCTACGTTTAAAGAAAAAAGTTCTCCGAACGTAGACGGATACCTTAACCAACTTAATTATGTCTATCTTAAAGTAATTTTCGGACTATTTTATCCTTTTCTGGCATCATTTTATAGCAACCTTGGTAAATATCTTTGTTTTCAATGTGGATTTGGCGACTTAGAACCACCAAACTTCTTGTTGCATAAGTGCATTAAAATAGCTCGTGACCCTTAAACTATGTTACACTGCGTCCTCTCATGACTGCAGTTAAAACTTCTGATTGTTTGGATTATGCAACTATATAACCGAGATGTACGTGTTTTGAGAGCAGACGTCAGTGAAAGAAGTTGCCTCAATAAGCTCTGTTCATTTTGATTCTAAAATTTCTTTGTTCGACGATGTTTTAGGCCAGGCTGTACGACTGCCTCGGATTTAAGATGGAGTCTCTTCTCTTTGTAATTCGACAAATCTTTCATTACATACATACATAATGAATGTGAACCTTCTATTTACACACGCAAACAGATAATTTCACAGTTAGAACTTGAACTCCCATCCGTGGGAAACTTTTAATTAAAGTCCTTTTTTAACGAGATTTGATTTATAAGATACGTATGATTACCCTAGTGTAAGATGTCCCTGTGAGAAATAGACAAATTATGTATCTATATATTACATTTGTTAAAGGTCTCTGACTCTACAATATGATTTTGAGATTTAAAAATCTTGCGCAATGATTGCTGAAAGCTATGAATGTTCTAAATAAAAGGATCTTCTATGTGTTCTCGTTAGTACCACTAAAGACTGTTCTTAGAAATTGAAATTTTCTCGGCCAAAGCTCCGAGTAGCCATTCAGTTACCAGATGGCCGCATTCACCGCACTTATGATTTGCACTCACTATTTTAGTTTTATATAATTTTATAAACTAAATGTATTTTTTACAGCACCAAATTCATTCCGGATTTTGGGATTCATTTCTCAATTAAAAATTATTTTTAAACTCCAATATTAAATGGTATACTCGATATTATCAATAATTTTTCACTATAATTGTTACAGGAGGCGAAGGCGCTATATTGTCATCAGCTGGTGCAGTCATAGGAATTGGTACCGACATAGGGGGAAGCATCCGAATCCCTTCAGCTTTTTGTGGCATCTACGGACACAAACCTTCAAGAGGTAATTAATCTTTTTGTCTTAAATTATTAAGTACACAACTTATTCTAAGTAAAATAAGTTGATGTTACACCTTGTTGAATTTTGATGTTGTTGAATTTAATAGAAGTGTTATTCATAGAGGATGTAAGATAATAGTGGCTGTAATATTAGACTCAAGACTTTCTGCTAGGCACAATTTGGTTATTCTTGGTCTTATTTCAGCCATGTTTTTGTGGTTAATGATGATCAATGTACATATGTTTAACAAAACCTGTAATTAATAAATATATATTCAAGGATTTTATCGCTGCAATAATTAGTTATCGGCCAGATAAGCTATCAGCGAACCCAAGATACATGCTCCAGTAACAATAGGCGAGCAGGTATAGAAACGCGGCGTGCGGTCGTCGGTGAAAACAGCCGTGGACAAGCGAGAAGCCTTTATAGTGGCACTTTAAGCCGCAATAAACCTTTCACCGATTCTTTAGTGGATATGTACGACGGTAGACACAATTCAAAGTATTCAAATTGTAGCATTTACTCCGATATTAAAACAGTGTTAAGTGAAAATTGAAGGATAGAAAAAAAGAGTCCCATTCCTTAGCTTAGGAACATTTAGTATTCTTTTTTCACTTGCTGACTTTGTCTAAAATTATTCGTTCCTCAACATCGCGCCAAAAGCAAAAATGGCTAAACAAAGAGGATAATTTTTCTCCAGAAAAATGCGGGTGACCTATCCTCCCCCCCCCCAAAAAAAAAAAAATCGGCCAAATGATGCCCACTCAACACCACTCATGTCGAGGTCAATAAAAATATCCCGCCAGCGGGAACCCAAGACGATCGCCAAAACGTAGCATGAGTAGGAAGAACAGCCTAGGAATTTATGACGCCAAGCAACGCTCAAGCTGGACAAATGGTGGAAGACGGGGAGAGCAAAACGGCAACCAACGGATGGTCAGTGCGGAAAAATTGAAGGTGACTTGGACATGGAAAAGCCTATTCCATAAAATAAGGGCAATTCCTGGTATTCCCTTTTAGATAGAATGTGGCTATATCACACACCTAAAAAATTAAAGTATCTAACGCAAAGAAAAAAAAACCATTTTCTTGAATTTCTGAGGCATTTTAATGTTTGAAATGAAGCAAACGATTAGAGATGGTCGTACCTGTTCAACTTCCAATTACCGTAGGTGGCTTTTAATTATTGTCACTGTATAAAAACCAATCAGATAAAATACGTAATATGCTAAATTTATTTTCCAATGAAGAAAATAAAACATTAAATGTGGGATGGCAAACATTTTCCCAGAATTAACTAATCATTTTAAGACTAGCATATAGCCCGTCGTATGACGGGATCAGTAAAATTTTTAATTTTCCACACTTGTAAAGTACCCTAAGAGGCAGGTAAAATACGGTTTGTTTATTGGCTGAGAATTATCTGGTAACGCTCAAAAATTTGTTTATCTTCATGCTTCTCTAAAGTCTCCCGGTGCTGTGACAGCAGTTTAGAATCACGTTAAATTAATTTAGAAAGATAATTCAAACTACGTCTAAATTATAGATAAGTTCTTACCACTTTTTTGCCACAGTAATTAATGAAAGTAAAGAGATGTCATCATTTCCACTACATTCTGGAGGTAGATAGAATTTGTTAAAACCGGTGATAAAATTTTCATTGCACCAAAAAATAATCGATGATTAAATTTAATATTATCACATATGTTGTACCTAATCTATTATTTAAATAATATAAAATAAGAAATGATTAAATTAGATAGTTAAAGGAATGATGTCATAATGTTAGAAAAAATATTTTTTTACCTATTTATTATGTGATAAATAGGTAATTGATAAATTTAATCGCCTGCTCTTAACTGGAGAAAATAGGCCTTGAAATAATGGCATTAAACACTCGAAAAGGGCGTAAGGGGTGGATTTCGAACGTTTTAAAGGCGATAGTATTTTTTGTTGTGATATGAAGCATATTTATACCAATTTATTTTAGAATTGGATCCTTAGTTTACATAAAGATAAACTTTACTCGCTTTGAATTTTGCTAACCCTAACTCATCAAGAATCCAATATGGATGCCCCTATCCATTCCAGGTCCAACCGTTTCATAAATTCGAGGACAGACGGACAGATAACTTAGGCTATTGTTATATAGGAGATTGAAATAAAATAAACGATTGAAGATAGTCTTATCTGTTCAACTAATAAATACCGTTGGTGGCTTTTAATTATTATCGCTGAATAAAAGCCGAAGAACAGATCGAGTAATATATTAAATTTATTTTCTAAGAAAATAAAACATTTTCCCAGAATTCCTTCATCATTTTAATGATTGAAGTAAAATAAACGATCACAGATGTCTTAATTGCTTGACCATCAATTACCATAGGTGGTTTTCAAGTATCGTAATTCGATAAAGGCTGACAGACAGAATAGTTCGATAAATTTATCTGCCACCAAAGAAAATAAAACATTTACAGTGAAAAGAAAAACATTTCCCCCGAATTTTTTAATCGTTTTAATGATTGAAATGAAATAAACGGTAGAGATGTTTGTAACTGTTCAAAATCAATTAGCGTAGGTGACTCTCAATAATTTTTGCCCATAGGATAAAGTTTTTCGCTTATAGTTCTCCTTATGGATGTTTATAAGCTATATAAATGGTCTTTTAGAAATGAAGTAAACGGTAGAGATGGTTGTAACTGTTTAACCCTCAATTAGTGTAGGTGACTTTCAATAATTTTTTTGCCCATAGGATAATGTTTTTCGGCATCGAAGTTTGCGGTTTCGAGTCCTCCTTTTGGATGTTTATAAGTCATCCAAATGGTCTTTTAGAAATGAAATAAATGGTAGAGATGGTTGTAACTGTTTAACCTTCAATTAGCGTAGGTAACTTTCAATAATTTTTGCCCATAGGATAATGTTTTTCGGCATCGAAGTTTGCGGTTTCGAGTCCTCCTTTTGGATGTTTATAAGTCATCCAAATGGTCTTTTAGAAATGAAATAAATGGTAGAGATGGTTGTAACTGTTTAACCCTCAATTAGCGTAAGTAATAATGTTTACCCATAGGAAAATGTTTTTGGCATCGAAATTTGCGGTTGAGTTCTCCTAATGGATGTTTATAAGTTATACAGACGGTCTTTTAGCCACACAAACTAATCCAAAGATACTTTAAATAAAAAAAGCAGTTATTGAATTTTAAAACTTTCAAAAATGGAATAAAATGACCTATTTTTATAATAAATAACAAAATTATTATTGATTTTTCTTCATTTTCCTTGTGTAGACAACGGCTGGATAGCTAGTCACAGCTGTTTTTCATATACAAATGCTAGGTATTTGGGACTCATTAGCCATTTTCAAGTCATTATTTCCGAGTATCTGGATACGACATAATTAAAATCTATTAAACTAATAGATGTCAATATGCTTAATTCACTGTCATTTGGAATATGCGTATAAAATTTTGTGTTGCAATTGATGATTTACGATTCCCAATGGGCAGGGCCGTAACTAGGGCTTGGCAAAGGTCACATTTGCCACAGGCGCATCAGCCTATTCATGGGATAGGACAGTGTAACAGACATTGAGTTTGATGGTTGAAAGCAGATGTCAGTCAATGATTGTTAACGTTGTGTTTTACCAATGCAAAAAATTATGTTAGCTGATCCATAACTTAACTAGCAGTAAATTGTCTGAAGATATAATAGCTTACAATGTGTTTTAAATATCTTTTGCATTCAGATTTAAATAAATTGGCGATTAAATAATACTAAAAAGCTTAAAACTTATGTAAGGTCAATGAAAATTGTGCCAAACCAAATGTTTACATGGAATTTAATCAGCATGGTAAGTTTGTAATTATCACTAAATTTTGGTACTCTTCTTCTGGAAATTCTGTCACGTCTTCTAACTGCTTTGAATGGTACTTATAGTTTTGTTTTATGAAAAGCATCAATGAATGTGATTATAATATAATCTCCAATACATATTTTTGAATTACATGTATTTACCACCAAAATTTTAAGGAATATGGCCTCAAAGTTTCTTAAACTCGCCATTTAATTGCCACGGGCGCATCAGAGATAGGGGCGCCGCATCGTAAGGAAAATGGAGTCCGAAAGAGCACGATTCCCTCCGAGTAGAAATAATTTCCTTATTTCTTAAGTTGAAATGAATTTTTTTATTATAAAATCCAATGTGTTTAAAAATTATTTTTTTTTATGAATTTTCTTATTTTTTAAAATGCTCTTAGAGGCTAAATTTGCTATGGATTCTTACAAAATGTTTAACAAACACTACTAATAAGCCTTAATATAAATCCGGGTATTCATATTAAACTTCTAATTTATTCCGGTTATTAAAACTAAATTTAAATTTTGGTATTCGCCAATTTTTTTTATGAAAGTTCAATATGCAAATAAAAAAGTAATCCCTTCAAATAAACAATTTAGTTCATCAGCAAAATAATACCCCAAAGTGTTCAAAAGCATTTTTAAGTATTAATAAGGTAAAAATAGTAGAAAAAATTAAAAATTAATACACTAGGAACATTTTAAGAATTAAAAAATAGTCCATTCTCAATATATGATATAAAAAAAGCAAGTTTATATATTTTCTCACTACATTCGGTGGTAGGGGCGCAGGCCAGTTGTTTGCCACGGGCGCTCAAGAACCTAGTTACGGCCCTGCCAATTTGTTTCCTGCCAAAATCGATGCAAGGTATGCGAGATGATATGACGGAGGATCCCCTCAACTTTGATCATCCTCGAAAAAGGAGTTTTTGTCTACTGATTCCACACCTTTTGTTCTCTATTGCCAATTTTGCTTCCTATTGCCGATTTTCCAGTGATAGGACACGTGTCTGAACAAATTTATCCTACGTGATAGTTGCTTACACAAGACATTTCTGATGTCAACTAGGCTCGCACTCCAACCATGTATATTTATAGTCGTTTGGAATTGTAATAAATCAGTAAATCACAGTAAAATGAGTTCACAGTTTACAAGCTTATATCTCTCGCTGTTTTAAGGAATTACAGTTTTTTTCACTTTGATCACTTGTAAAATTAAAGAAAATTTATTGTGCGTTTAAAACACACACAAAGTATAGTCGCCAGGTTATAGTCCTCTCTATAGTCCTCCAGGTTCTAGTTGTTCATTCTGGAGAAATTAAAAATAAATCTTTCCGGTTTGCATCTAGATTAGAGACATAATTCGTACAAAGTTAACATTTGCTTGGATTCGCTTACTTACTATAGAACACTTGTAGCTCTATTTTAAGTGAAGACATTTACGCTTTTTGCATTCTTTGCTGCAGGTATTATATCCAATGAAAAGCCATGGCCAATTACTAATGAAAAGTTCAACTTTGCAAGAACCACTGGACCCATGTGTCGTTACGCTCAGGATATTACGATGCTTGTACGAATACTCAGTGGAGAAGATGCCCCAAGGTTGCAGTTGAACAGAAAAGTAACGATTTTAGGATTTATGACCATTACAATAAAGGTCCTCTTCTCTGACTTTGTCCACATTTCAGCAGAGAGATTTGAGGTTCATCTCCTGAATGTACAATACAGAGATCACTTTTTGAAAAGGCTGTTTAATTTGTAAAATAAAATCTGAAGCCGTTACGTTGATAGCAGATAACTTTTTAAGGGCTTGTAAGAGATTGGATCAGTTATCTGTTCTAGTTTCTCGCCTAAAGTGAATTTCTTGGTATTGTTCTTTGAAAATGTTCCTATGTGGAGTCGTTCTACAAAGTTAGCATCATATTTGTCTTATTTTGAAATTCTTATTATGACGTCACTTAAAAAAGTAAGAAATAGCCGAATTGTAAACTATAGTAATTACAAAAAAAGTTTTTGTTTATAGCTCACAAATATCAATTTTCAGGTTGTACTAAATAAGCAATAGCTTCCACCTTATCAATAGCGATGAGATCCGCTCTCTATCGTTGCTCCATGTCAATGAAATAGAAGGCCGTTTTTTAGCTTCTGACATGATTAATCCATTCTGGGAAATACTTTTCCACAGACCTCTTGTAGTTTCTTTGGCATATAAACAATTTTAATTAAAGTCATCAAAGCCACTAAATTTGTCCCCAAATGAAAGATATCTCGTCAAGTGTGTTGGCTTCTTTGCCAAGTCAGAAAATTTGATTGTGTGACAAATACAGTGGATTCCGCTTAATGTGATCAGTTTGGGATAACCTCATTTTGATAACAATAAACGATATACAAAATTAGATAAATTTACCCCCTTTTAATTCACACGTACTAAATTTCAAAATAAAATGAAAAACTCATATATTTATGTACTTATATTATCCTTTAAAACATGAATTGTATACATAACTAAAAATAATTGATCAAATGTTGACTGTCTACAATTTTTTATTTGAAGCTTATTGATAAATTGTTCGTAATCATAATGTCTTTTAAAGTCATCGGAGCGGTGTTGTACTCCGTTTCGACACTTTAAAAGCAATTCAGAGACTGAGAAATGTTTAACTGCGCTGCAGCATTGCGCTGATTCATATTTGGTAACATGTCATAACGATTTTAAATTTCGATCTTTTGTTTTAATGTTAAATCATTTCGCTTTCTGGCTTCCATATCGACAAGTTGCATGCAAGCGAGCTAGGCATAAAATGTGAATACTCTTCTTCTCAGTTCTGATAATAATGTGTTGCCTTCTACTTATCTGACAACCATTGACCACCAGAAAGGTGTAGGTATATCGGAAAAATTCCAGGAACGTGTTTTTTCCAACTCCTTTGATCATTTCCCACTTCCCTTGGTGGAAGAGGGAGAATTTTCGGAAATTGAAACAACAGAGAAAGGAAAGAATAGAATGGGTTAATTCTAAATACATTGTGGATATTCCATTGGTAATTAAAATGAGATTCGAAAACTGATAGCATTAACAGATGTAACGATCCCATAAAGCGATAATTTTAACATACAAATGAATAGAGACTATCCGGACCAAGTAATTTCGATAACAATAAGCAATTGATAATATTAACCGAGATCACATTAAGCGGAGTGCACTGTACGATTAAAGGGAACCATTTAGGAATCTTATGCCTTTACAAATAAACATAATTTTTAACAGTATTTTTCTTTATCTACCAGACTTTAAAACTACACCGTTGCGTATAAAAGAGATCATTGGTTTAGAGCAGTAGGTCCTTGTGTCTTTATCCCTCAAGTATCAATAAAGTAGACCCTAGAGCTTCAAACCAGACGGAACATATCTCCCCGTAGATAGAGTTTCGCCCGAGTCGTGTAAGCCGTTTAGGAAAGTAAGACGCAGCACAAAAGTTGCTGCAGAAGATTCTTCTTAAGTGGCATACTCGAGGTATTGATAGAAAGCATTGCAGAGTCTACATTACTCTCTGTTTACTTACATTAGTGTAAAGCACTTCTTTCTGTGGCGCTATAATGGCTTATGACCTGCCTACTTTACTGGGGCAGGTATGCTTTCTGTTCGTAGACTGTCGCTGGGATGCATTACCAAGTAATTCTTCCAAAGCTTAAACGGACAACACAAATTTATTTACAAGATTGAAAAAGAATTAAATATAGAACAAAAACATATTCTCTCGGCGTCCCGGAGCCTGACTTAAACGCAACCAGATCAGGTAGAAGAGCGTTCCATATAAAAAAAACGACGTTACGTTCTCTTACTACAACCACAGAGATCTCTTCTGGTCGCAGGCTCTATCTGGACTCTCGAACTCAACTGCTGGCAGATCCGCTCTCCTTCCTTCGGGGGGTCATCTTCTCGAAACTTGATCCCTTCCGAACAAGGGAATCCTCTTTTCAGATGCACAGCCGCCCCTGAAAAAAAAAAAAACAAAAAACAAGCGACTATTCCGTTAAACCTTATCACCCCCTTAGCCGGCCGGCTCCTATTTCTTCAAAAGGAACGCCGAGTGTAGGGGTCAATGGGGTCGACTTCCGGATATAGGGAAGGGTGCATATCTGCTAAAAACAGGCCGTGGGACCAAATTCCTTACAATTAGTCCCTGTTTACATTCTGGTCTCATTAGCCCTCGTGTGCAAAACAGTAGATCGTAGTGCTCCAAACCAAACCAAACCAAACCTGTTTACATTCTAGAAAACATTACATTATTGTTTATTTCATGACCTGACCTTTTCTGAAGTATAGTTAATAACACCATTTAAGACGTAACCCGAGCAGTCTACCGGACACCTTGACCCGCGAATTAAAAAAAAGTACTGATATGGGGGTAATTCTATAACTCTGATCCAGTAATGTCTTCTTTTCTTCTTTTTTTTTGTGCTATATGAAATAAAAAACGCTGAAGAATATCTCGCTCTGGCTGTCCAGATGACTAGATTGGCTCTGGCTATAACATTTACTCTCCCACTTTGAAGAAAGATTACGGATGTTATTTTTATTGTAGATTGTACAGTTGTAGTTTAATGAGATAATGTTTTTTATTTTATTGTATAACTAGCTCGCATTAAATAAATATATAACTAAATAAGTTGTTTATTTATTCATAATTGCAACCAGCTTCCATAGCTTTATTAAATAATAGCTGGATATTTCAAAGACTTCTTGACTTTGATAGCAACCGTAGAGATGGATAAAGTTTTTGGCTGCTGAAAGAGTCCATCATACATAAAATTTTGGAATAGTTCAGAAATCTCTCTATCTGTGTAACTTTTTAATCAAGCAATGGAATTATCTGTTTAATTTTTAAATCAAATAATGGAATAAAATCCATTGATTCATTAAACAAATTATCTATTAGGCTTTAATCTCTTCAACAATTTTTCAGGTCGATTTTAGTAAAGTGAAAATTTACTACATGGAAGAGATGCCCGGATTTTTTCTTTCTGCAACCAGTGATGTAAAAGCAGCTGTTAGAAAAGTGAGTACTTCCAATTCTCATAGATAAAATCGAAGCATGATGAGTGTGTATCTCTTTTGACTTAAGGTACATGATTAAATAGTACAAAACTATGTGAAATATTCAAGATTTGTTTCATCTTTTATAAAATTATTAAATTGTTCTGTTCCTCTTAATTGACTGCAATAAAAATCAGAAAACATTTAATATAGAAAAAATTAAAACTATGTTACATCTCGATCCATAAGATTCAAAAACTTCTCTATAAGACACGTCTAAATTTCCTTCTGTGTTGAATGAGTTATAAATTATTTAGACAATTCAAGAGTTAGGTTATTTTTAATGACTAATTAATTATGATTCTTTTCTACTTCTAACTTTTTTATAATATTAGCAAGTTTTCTTTAATTCATTGTATCTAAAAGATTATTGTATTAATGATTAGTGCTACATGACAGAGTTTTTAGATCATTGTGTTTTAAGCTGTAAGTTCATACCGATATTCTAAATAAAGTTATCATGCAGACCGTAACACATACTTTTTCCTAAAATTCTCCTGTCTTAATTGTTCTACATTTTTCTTTGTAATAAAATGAATACTTTAGGATTAAGACCTGAAGTAGTTCATTCAGCAAAGGCATTTATCTCATAACTGGAGGGTTGTGAGTTCGAGGCTCGATCCGACAATATCCTCAGTGATCGTTAATGTCTGCTGGAGCACGTAAAATAGGTTTAACTATATCTTTAGAAGTGTCAGGCCAAGCCTAGGGATATTCTGTGTGGTCCCTGCTTCTAAATTACGAGGACCCATCGGGGGTAATGTTACCGCGACCGTAGCATTCCTTGCCGAACGTTAGTCGAATGCTAGGGCACTGCTTTTGGGCACCAGTGTTCATGGATTCGAATCCCGTTGCGGGTATGTTGTTTGTAGCCGTTTGGAATCGGCTCTGAGTAGTTGGCCCCGGTCTCATTTGCCCTAGTTTAAAAAAGCAGTAGACTGTAACGCTCCAAACCAAACCAAACCATAGAATTGCTTAAGGTACATTTGGTTGCCGGTGTGAGTTTTAGCACCACCGGGAACCAAAGAAAAAAAGACTTTGTTAAAAGAGTAACAGCTTTGCAGCCATGTTTGGCATAAATATATTTGTATGTCTTGCCAGTTGCATTGGAAGAAAAATACTTTATGAAATTTCAAGAGTTAAACCAGATCTTAAGTGCTACACAAAATTTTATTTAACACGTTGACTGCCAGATGCATTTTCGATGGTTTGCCCAAAACGCCAACATGAACTTTTCATTATGCGATGCATATCCTGAAATTTTATTTTCAACAGATAAAATGAGTTATAAAATCACGCTTGAAGCAGTTTTCGTGGTAGGGTTCACCGGTGACTCCCACGGCGCTGTAGGCAATTGTTACGATTGTCCTTTTTTTCAAACAATCGTGCGCCGATTTCTAAGTGTAAATCTAAAGTAGATAAACATATAGAGAGATGTATATTGTAATTCATCACATTGGATCTTGAATTTAATTAAGAAAAATAGGAAAAAATGTTAGTAATAAATTTAATAAGGAAGGAAAACTACAAGTGCATAATACATATGTAAATGAGCATTACATAATTAGGCTGGAGCAGTGAAACAGAATGACACGAAACTGTTCTAAATAATGCTATTTTTGAAGATATTAGGCCATCGATCATAGTTACTAGGTTTATTTGAGTGCAGTCCGATAATGAATATTTTAATCTATAAAAATATATGTGAGTGTGTATGTATATCTATACATACCTACATATTCATTTAATAAACAATGTTAAGATATTCGATACACGCAGCAAGTACAACAGCTTTGAATTTAATAATGTCCATAATTATATTTCTGAAATCTATATATATATATATATAAATGAATTTGTGTCTGTCTGTCCGTCTGTCTGTCTGTCTGTACACAATAGACTCAAAAACCTTACATTCAATCGCCATGAAAATTTGGGTAATTATTAGGTACATCCCTAGGAAGGTTTTTGAAAAATTTTAACATTCGAAATCCATTCCTTTCCCCTTTTTAGAGAGTTTCATGTCATTATTGCAAGCATTATTTTCTCCGGTTAAGCACAAACGATTAATTTTTTAATTTATCGCATCATAACTAAGTGAAAGAAGCAATATTTCTAGCAATGTGACGTCATCCCAAGTAATTGTTTTAAACGCAGTTTTCCTCGGTTAAAAGCGGGAGATTAAAATTGTCAATTTATCACATAATAAATAGGTGAAAATGATATTTTTCTATCATTATGACGTCATTCCTTTAAATAATTCATTTATTCATTTCTCATTTTATATTATTTAAACATCGTCTGCGTACTATCAATTCGATTTGACCTGGAAATTTAGATATAAAGGGATTACCTTTCATTTCTGTGTGACTCAAATTATAGCATTTTTATATAAGAAACTAATTTTAAATTTAATTCTTGGTTAATTTTTACGTTACAATGAAATGTTTATCAACAATATTCTAACAGCAAAAAGTACAAATTTCAGTGACTCTCATAGGCAAATAAAAACCTATCATTTTATATAGATATCTTTACATTCATATGTTTATCACTATGTGTTTGTTTCATACAAAACCACGTGGTTTGACATAAATTCCCTTAATTTTGGACAACATTTATTAATACTAACAAAATCAGCACTGTTGCTGTCAAAACCTCTGCTTCCTATTCTACCACGTAATATGGCAAGGTATATTAACGTTGTACGTAATACAGTAGTATAAAAACTGAATATTGTTATAATACGCTTATAATAGAAATATATAAATATGCCAGTGATTCGAACTGCACTGTGACGAATTTAGAGAGTTATGCATGAAAAAAAATCTTTATTTAAAAGTAATATATTAAATTCACCGTAGCAAAGCACGGGCAAACTTGCTAGTTTCTTATAATTACCATGAGATATTTTCATTTTTAATCTCATTCACAGGCTGTGCAGCATTTCGAAGACAACTTCAGTAACCCAGCCACCAAATTGACCTTAGATGAACTGCAATATGCCTTCGACTTGTGGCTCTGCAAGTTCGTGGAAGCGGATGGACCTCCCATCCGGAAAGGTCTCCAGCAGAAAGACGGGAAAATCAAGTGGTACTGGGAACTTCTGAAATGCTTGTTTGGTCGCAGCCAGCTCGATTTTCCGGTCCTGTTCTTTGCGGCACTCGAAAAGGAAGAGAAAGACCGAAATTACTATAGGTGTCTCGAGAGGTTCGACGATTTGAGAGGTAAACTCGAAGAAATCCTGGCAGGAGAAGCCGTGCTTCTGATGCCAACCCACCCGGAACCGGCGCCACATGTCTTGACGACGATACCGAAGATTAAGAACATAGGCTACACTTGCATCTTCAACGCCTTGGGCAACCCAGTCACACAGATACCCGCAGGTATGAGTTGCGGTGTTCCCATTGGACTACAGGCAATAGCTGGGCATTTGAAGGACTACTTGACTTTAGCAACAGCCGTAGAGTTGGACAAAGTTTTCGGCGGTTGGAAGTGTCCATCTGAAATAGAAGTTTAGAATGGTTCAGAAATCTCTCTATTTGAGTTACTTTTTGAATGTTGTGATTAAATTATGTTGCTCTGGCACGAAAGTTATTTTTGTGATACTTTATTAAAGAGTTCTTCGCATCTGTAGAAATACTATGTATTTTCAACAGGAAATTTTGCTCATTTTGGCTTTTCTCTTTTGCGATTTATTTTAGACGATACTAGGCTTGCTTGTAACCACATTGTCTATTGTACATTTAATCATTTTGTTCTATTTAATAAATAAATCGTGCGACTTTATCGAAAGAAATGCGTGACTCATCTCAAAAACAACGTTTGTGTATTTTCATTTCTTTGTTTCCTATCTAGTCAATTCGGCTTTGAGTAAAATTTTATTCGAAATCCTTTTATTTATATGAGGGGATTAGTAAAACAATTTCTTTCATTTGCGAAGGATATATGCGTTCGAAAAGGGACGCTTGTTAGTATTTTACCAAATCGAGAGTTTTAATATCCAATACATGAAAACACCATTTTATTTCAACTGAGCAATAACAAAAATGTGTCTGCACAAAAAATGATTATAAAGAGAACTATCGCCAGAACAGAAACCGATACAAACTTGCAAGATAATGTTTTTTGTTAGGTTTGGAGTGCTACAGTTTAATTTTGCAACACGAGAGCTAATGAGATCGGGACCTACAGTTTAAAGTCGTGTACTACCTGTAACCAGCCACCCACCCGAAGTCGGGTGTAAGGGGTTGAATTGCTGGTTCGGTGTGACAGTCCGGCAACAATACGTTACGCAGGCGCTAAGTCAGCATTCTGCACATAAAATTTAAAATAACAAAAAAATGTAGACAATCTAGACAAATAAGTACAACCAATGCAGTTTCCGAAAGTGCGGGGAATACTCCGCAGGAGCCCTAGCCAGGTTAAAAGTCCGGTCGACCCAGTGTACTACATGGAACTTTCTGACATGAGAGGAGGTGTTTGCGAGGGAAGCAATATTTGCACAGGGCAGTTGTGATGTCCATTAGTGAAGGGGTACTTTGACCCTTGCAGTGTGGTTTTAGGTTAATATCTTCATGGCCGCACGGTGGCTCCTTGATTAGTGGTGAGCCAGTCAACCAGGCTCCTGGCCTTCCTTATCAGTACCGGGTTTTTGATTAGGTTCTCTGCCCAGAGTTCCTTGGATCTGTCAGAGAGTTTCTTAAGATGCAAGTGGTGTGTCAGAGGGCAGTCAGAGTTTAAAGTTGATTCCGAACGGCTACGAACATTCATGCTACAGTGGGATTCAAACCCATGAACTGTGGTTCCAAATACCAGCACAATAACCATTCGGCCATAGTTACCAAAACAACAAAAGTACTAGTAAAAAGCTAAAAATTGTATGATTATAATTGAAGAATAGCGATTAATTTCTGAAATTAAGTCTAACTAAATAGAATTTTTCCAAGATCGCTTATAGAGAAAGACTTCTTGACCTCAGAAAACTTTTAATCATTTATAATTTTGAATAATTTATTTTAAACTTTTACAATGTCAATATTCGTGAAATTAAATAATGTCAATCAATTTCTTTACAAAAGTCGAATATATGATGGTAAAAGAAAAATATGTTTCTCCTAATTTCAAAATATTGATTAATGCATGAAATGATGTAAATAACTCGACTTAAAAATTGTCAGATATTCCTCAACTGTCAACCTTTCTATAAACCTAATTTTTAAATATTTCTCGAGGAGTGTAAGATATATGCATCAATCATGATGCCACGTTGCTGTTCCATTGCGATCACTGATTTCTATACTGAATTAAATAATTTTAGATTTCATATTAACAGAGAAAAAGTAACTAAAGATAACTAAAGATGCAAATAATACTATGCATAATGACTATATAGTGACTTTTGTCGGAAGGCAAGAAATAAAGAAACACAAACAAGCGTGTCTTCAATAGAGACATAAACATAGATAAGGTTACGAGACACTTGAGGGCTTAGTTCTATATTCTCAGTTGGAAAATATGATAATGAGACACAATGAGACTCTCAAATTAAGGTGTAAGCTTAAAAAATGAATAAAAATAAAGCATGATACATGTAAGCAACTCTTGTCAAAAGACAAGAAATGAAGAAACATTACACGCGGCTCTAACACAAACGTAGACAGGATTACAAGACACCATAAGGCTTAGATCTATATCCTTGGTTGAAAACATGGTAATGTGACACAATGTAACTCTCACGTTTTATCAGTCAAGTGGTGAACTTAATAAATAAATAAAATAATGCCAAACGCTATGACGTACTGGGGTAAGGGTGGGAGAGGCCGTCAAACATACAGGCTGAACATTTATTTACTCTTGAGTAAATGCTTTATTCATGGGAATAATTATATACATTTATGTACAGGATTCAGTAAATTCGATTACTTCTGGATCTCGGGCTGAGATAAACGTTAAAAATATACAACACGTGGATACAGTGAAGCTAGTAACCCAGGAATAGTTCGCTAATGAGTGCCGGTATGGGACTCTGACACTATAATCTATTGATCTGACGATTCGAACAGTTGACTTCTACACTAAGGCTCGAAACGCTCAGAGTACGTGTCTCGCTGGAATTCGTTGAGAATCAAAGAATGCAGGACGATCCATAATGAGAGTAAGTGTCATTCTCAGCGACCTACTTCAAAGCACGAATTAAAAAAATATTAAAGGTAACGGGAATGAGATCTCGAAGTCGAAGGTCGACTTCTTAGCAGAAAGCAGAGACGCTGGCGGTCTCTGAAGGAAAGAAAGCTCCGGCAATTCGCAGAAACGAGTTGGCTCTTCTCGAGTTCCACCAAAACAAAAAAACTCCTCCATCTCTTGGCTCCGACAATCTCTTATATAGGGGTTCCGGTTGCCCCTCACGTGATTCTTCCGGAACCTTCCAGAACCAGGATCCAACCCATCTGGATCAGCTGACGCATTTCCAGATGTGACCGAAGTTCTTTAAGTTAACCGACCAACCATCCTAAATACATTAGCGGCATCGTTAACTTGATCCATATGGGGGCCCACCGTCACTCGATTTATAATTATCATCAGAGTCTCTTGACGGCAATAGACATCATAAAGACGTAGACACACTGGCTCCGTCGTACTGACAGTTTTTAATTTACCTCCACTGAAGCGACTGCCTCTGTTTTGCGTCGGAAACCTAGTTGTTAACACAAACAGCTTTGTTCGGACAGCGCGTTTCTACTTACCGCTAACAATAATTGTTCACTGCGAAAGGTCACCTTCCGTTCTTCTTTCGGTCGGGTCATGTAACGGATCGTTACAACGCAAACAAGCAATTCCTGTACGAAGGAAATAAATAAAAAAACAAAAATAGGCTTTTCTTCAATGTGCTGATATACTACTATGATCAAAAAGTATCAGGAATACTGTTATGAAGCATAACATGCGTCTCTTAAACACAGATATAGACAGGATTACGAGAGACCGGAAGACTTAGCTCTATATCCTTGGTTGAAAAACATGGTAATGTGACACAATGAGACTCACATCTTATCAGTCAAGTAGTAAACTTAAGAAATAAATAAAACAAGCAATTATTTTAGGAGGTCAAGAAATAAAGAAACAAAAATATGCTTTTCTTCAATGTGCTGATCTACTACTGTGATCAAAAAGTGTCAGGAATACTGTTATGAAACTAAACATATCAGTTTTTTGACCAATATGTGTTATAAATCTCCCGGAGAAATGTTCAATAACTGTAATTCTGTCAATATTTTTCTAAATCTTCAAAGCATACTTTAAAGTCGTTTTCATTTAAGTCCGTCAGAATTGGTAGAGAATTTTCTTTTGTTGCATCAATGGATTGAAGACGATAACAAAGATTGGAGCAATTTTAAAACGTGGAAATACGAAAAAGTCACGCTATGCCATATGAAATGAGTATGGAACTTAGGACCGTATTTATTTAATAGTGTTACCATATTTTGGTAGAGATTTGTTACCGGCGACTTCTGAGTCATAATGACGTCAGAAATCTCGACAGATGGTAATTTGGTTAAAAAATTCTCTTCTCTGTCGTGTCATAATAATGACTTCTGACGTCATTATGACACGGAGGTTGACTGTGACATATCTAGACTGTAATATGAGAGCATACTTTATCAAAAAATTCGAATAATAATTGCATTGTATCGTGGTGTACGTGTGATTTTTCTTGTCGCAATTTATGCCTTTTCTAACGAATTACTTTGAGTGTTACAAATTACTCAAATGATATTTTTTATTGACAATCTGTCCATTTGGTAGATATTCATAATGAACCCCCTACGTCAATCGGTAGAAAATATCAATACATTGATTTTAAGTAGTCACAGCATGGCTCATCTAAGATGGATTCGTTACTTTTTTTAACCATTTAATATCATTCAAATACTCTTATCTTTGAAACACAAACGTCATTAAATGCTTTTTGGGCCATTTTAAATGTTTTTGGGGTACAAACTTTAATGTGGGAAAAAATTACAAAAAAATTTAATAACTTTTGAGCACTTGCTAGTTAAAAATTCATCCATGAAACGCCGCTGAATTTATTAACCAATTTTTATTATAGAGGAGCCCCATATAGGCAGCCAACATCACTCTCTAGGGCAACAAGCATTCAAAGTGGCTCCTCGTAATTTAGAGGCAACGACCAAGCACTCTCAGGCCTGGCCTGCCCATCTCCGGAGGTACCGCTTTGAACCTTGGAGGACAATGTGAGCTATTTTAAGTGCCCAAGCCGCCATTAATAAACACGGCGTTCTTTGGTTGACTCGAACCTCGATTCCCTCAGCCTTTGGTGCATTAGATCAACGCCTTAGTCAATTGAGCCATCGTGATTCTGCGTAGAAAATAAACAAACAAAAAGTGAAAAGTATGTTTTAATTTTGTTGTTCAATTGTATTGGCATTTTTGAGAAATCTGTAGAATGGAAATTGAAAACAATTTTATTTTCAAACGAAAATAAAAAAATCAGATATTGAGTGCTACCATATATTTAAAAGTCGTAAAAATATTTGATAAAAGCTTGCAAACAATTGATTACATATATATTTTCTAAAATCATTCCCGATACCTTTTGATCACCATGCTTTTGGATCATGAAGCGAGTCGTTATAGATTGAGTTCCTAAAATGCAGGTCGTAATGTTTAAAAATTTTGAAAATCCTCATTTTTCAGCTTTAGAGATTTTGTCAGAATTTTAAATGAGTTCGATATTACTAAATCTATTTTCTTGGCTACAAAACATAGAAATTATCGCCAATTTCAGAGCCAACGGATGCGCCTGTTGGAAATCGCTTAGGTTTGTAAGAAAGTAAAAAGCGTTTTATTGTTCGAAAATAAATGTATTAAAAGATAAAATACAGGATTTTTGTAGGAATATTTATTTTCAAACTGCTATTAAGTAGGAATTGATGACTAAATTTATAATGCAAGATGGGTTGGAAAATGACACAGAATCCTTCGATCTGAACATTTAATGGAAAAGGTATTAATAAACGTTAGCGCTTTGAGGTATGCATTATTTAGACCGTTTGTGTTTCTATCGTGAATCAAGGTTTTGGGAGATTTTCGTTATTTTTTTTAAATACTCTGTAGTTATATATCTGTTAACATATATTTTTTGTAAGAAATTTTAAATGATTCTATTCATAGTGTAGAAACTATATTAGTTTACTACCAATTAAAATTTAACGGAAATTTATTTTAAAAAAGTAAGTTTTAAAGTGTAAATAAAAGTTCTGCTTAAATAAATATAATTGTTCAACGTAAAATTTTAAGTAAATTTTATTATATTATTCATTAAATTGCTTACAAAGATTTAAAATTAGTTTTTCCTTGTATATAGCATTATTTAGTAAATAAATTAGTTTGGTATGATAATTTTCGAAACACTAATTTGCGCAAAGAACTGCATTATAAGGTTTGAAATGAATTCATACTCAATCTTTTCCTAGTTTCCTTCTAGTGTCGGATTAACCCAGTGGCGTGCGGTGTGCCCAGTGGCGTGCGGCATATGTGCACTGCCCTCCCTGGCAAAATTATGAGGGACAATAATTTTCTGCACCTATGTCTACCTATCTTTATATGATATATAATAAATATTATTTATATTATGTTCAAATATTATGTTGATTTGCTTGCTTGTATTCCCTCAGTGCGTGCGGTACTAGATGCTGCATCACGTAGTGCGTTCAAAAGTAAACGAACATAGGAAGTTCTGATGTGTACGCACTGCTTACTAAATTGAAAATCACACTTTATATGTATGGGTTACTGGAGAAGAACATCATACTATGGCACTGAGGCAAGTGCAGCTATTTTTTCTGCACTTGGCATTCAGAATCATCCAAAGGCACGGTTTATTAAGTGTTGTATTAGAGCGGGGACTTACGTGCTTTTGCAGACGATTATTGTTTAAATTTATATATTGTAAGATTTTGTTTTCATGGAAATATAAAAGAAGTATTTCATCAATATAAAGTGAAATGCTTTAGTGTAGTAAAGTAATTTCAGTGATGTATTCTATTTATTGAAATAATTAGCTGAAAAATAATGTTGTTTTGTTTTAAAGAAACGAATTTTAACATAACAGTCCCAATTTTACCATTCATTGTGTCTTACAGACAGTATATAAGGTATATCTGTAACACCATATCCCTGGTTTTGTTTTTAAAAATTGTCAAGATGTTTTTTGCAGAATATATGATTTCCAAATGTTAAAAACAATTAATAAATATAATTTAATCCACTGACCGAACAAGAAATAGTTTTCTCTATTGTGCCAGCGTGCAGTGAAATACTCTGCACATGGAATAGAAGTTCGGTTTGTTGGCCCCAATGAGCATCCGAATGAGGCACCGCAGCAGCGAACACCATGTGGTGCTACGTTTGCTGAACATATAAGTTTTTCGTGGAAGCCCGAAGCGTTGCTTTTTCGACTCCGATATGACACCATACAACAAAAGACATGATTTTTGCTTCAGTGCTAGTAGAATTCTCATAAGTTTAGCTGTTTTAATAGTTATAACTCGACTACTCGTAGGTAAATATTTTATTTATTGTAATCTTTAAATTTATATTCGTAATAAATAACCCATTTCAGAATGGAGAACTCAGATGTCTCAATAATTTAAGATTTATTGGAAAATCCATGTTCTCTGCACACCCTGAATGAAAACCTACCGCACGCCACTGGACTACCCACAAGGCGGAGTAGGCTATTGCCTATGAGCCCCATGCTTTTTAGGGTCTTAGTTTGCTTCAACTAAAACAGCAACACATTTCATACATTCAGCCATACATATGGCCATATATTCAGCCATAAATCTCCGTACATTTTATATTTTACTCTAACTCAAATACAAAGTTTTAAACTTTTTTTTTTCTGGTGTGTAGAAAATTGTGCGACGAGTAAGGTGTTAATTAAGTGTAAAGCTGATGAAAAAAGAAAGAAGAGATTATAAAAAGGGCTATTTATTAAAAATTCAGTATCACAGATCTACTAGAGAAAGGCAAGGACTTTGCCAGCCTTTAAACACTTTGTTGAGTTCAAGAGCTGCAGCCAAAGTCAAATGGTCTTTGTGAATGGCCGACACAGCTTGGATGCCTATAGGAAGACCTCTGCTAAAGCCAGCAGGTATCTGCGTAACTGGATAGCCAATAGAATTAAATATACTAGTGTAACCCGTACTTATGACTTTAGGAATAGACATATTAAAATGTGGTGGAGGTTCTGGAAATGTTGGCAAAAGGAGGATAGAGTCGCCGTCTAGACATTTTTCGAGTTTTTCCTCCAGTCTCTTAAACATACTTAGGCACTGAAAATAATGCTGATCTTTGTGCCTCTTCCCAATCGAAGCAAAGTAGATGATTGGAATATCGTAATCGGAAAAATGGAAGAGGCTTTTCAACATTTCCCATGGCCATTTAATATTGCCATTCTTATCTGTTATGTCTGGGAGAAGGGGAGAACCATCAGCTTCTAGAAATTTGTACATCCATATATCAAAAGAGGACCCGAATTCTTCTATTTGCAATGCTGAAGCTTTGATACCAAACTCATCTTCGAAATGTTTTGCTGCCTGCAAACATAACAAGGATTTGTTGAAATATGGAAAAATATGGAACAATCGATACATAAATTTAAAATGATATATTATTTCACCATTAGGAAGATTTCAGAAATCCTATTCAATACATAAGCATAATTTTTTTTCAGTGTGTATAGTTGTATTATCTATTGAGTAAATTAGTATCATTCATATAATTAATAATTTAAATCATTTTTAATAAGTAATCAGTTATAATTTCCCTTTACTAGTACATTTTTTCGAATTTGTATCAGTTTTCGAACTTTCTAAATAAAATGATTTTTGTGTTATTAATTTCTACTATCAATTGTAATTTTGAGAATACTTTAAGGTGTAGGTTAATACCTATATTTTTTCAGACAGTAAAAGATAAAAAAAAATTCTGAAAATATGACTATAAAATGTTCTGCACTTTTTTATTATTATAAATTAAGGCAAAATATTTCCTGATTTTATCAGAACTGAAAACTAGTTTTAAATGTTTCGCAAATTTTCATAGAATCTTATTAATTACCTAAAGACTAAGGTCACTTAAAAGAGACTTTCATCGTATACCAAGACTCCTTTATTAGGTAGGATACGTCTTTTAACAGAGAAATCTTTTAAAATATTAGGCTAGATACTAGACTCCGAATAGGCAACTAACTTAGCAAAATTTTTCGTCTGTTTGGTACATTGTTTTCACATATAAGAGGTAATTAGTCGAGGATCTACAACTCAATACCTATTTCGAATCGCAACAGTGGGATTCAGACCAGAAGAATCCAGTACCTCAAATCAGTTATTGCCGTTAATTGTTCGCCAACTTCGCGTTAAATAACCTTACTTAGTTCATCCTTACCTTTCTTACAGCTGACTTGACTTCAAAGGTTGGAGAAAGTAAACCAGAGAATCCTTCCATATAAAGTACATTGACGTTCCTAAAATCTACCTGAAAAGTTTAATCAATAATTTTTAAGAAATTTGAGAATTTAGAATAACAAAGTAATACTTCAGATATAGAAATGAATTTGTTTTAAAAGTTAAGTATGAATCAGTGTTTTTATATATACATATATACAATTATATGTATACATACATATGTGCACATATACAAATATACTTACGTACATACATATATATACAGGGTGTTCAAAAATGACCGGTATATTTGAAATATCAATAAAAACTAAACGGACAGTGATGAAACTACACAATTTATTGCAATATGCTTGGAACAATATTAAATTTTTAGGCAGACAAACTTTCAAAATTAGTTACAATGTTCCACAACAGATGACGCTGCAGTCCGGAAAAATCTAAACTACGATATTTTCCAGATATCCACCATGCACAGCAATAATATGGCGTATTCTCAGAACGAAATTATCAGAAACCCGTGTAAATGTCTCAGGCGGGATGGCTTCACATGCAGAACAGATGTACTGTTCCAGTTATTCAATTGTTTCTGGATAGTAACGGTACATCTGACCTTTTAAGACTCCCCACAGACAAATATCGTAGTTTAGATTTTTCCAGACTGCAGCGCCATCTGTTGTGGAATATTGTAACTAATTTTAAAGTTTGTCTGCCTGAAAATTTATTATTGTCCCAAGCATATTGCAATAAACTGTGAATTTCTATCACAGTCTATTTAGTTTTTATTGATTTTTTAAATATGCCGGTCTTTTTTGAAACATCCTGTATATATAATATGTTGTGATGAGGCGATTTAGATCTGTTATATAATTGATTCATTCATAAAAGAAGTAAAATGTTCGGAATCTAAATCTGACCTCATCACATCTTTGTAAAGAGATAGAGGACCATAAATTTCTATTCAATGGATATTGTTGTCTTGTACGGTGGTCTCGGGCGGGATTCTGATCCCAGTCCCAGATTAGAATCCCGTCTCCGTACTTGACATTAAATAAGAATGTACCTTTGTAGAGTATTTATGAGTCCCTAAGGGACAGTGCCCAATTAGAAGGGATAAGGTTTGGCACGTTGGCGGTCTCAAGGCGGGGTTGAAGCAGATCAATGAAATTCTTACAACTATCCCGATTGAACGACAAGAAGGAAAAGGGGACAAGGTTGAAATAATTAAATATGAAAAATCAAACAGAGGAGACGATGGTTTGGAGGTTCCAAAAGAAGATGTTCGAAAGTCGTGAGTCCAGTTGGGTCTGACGGAAGTTGTTCGTGAGTCCAGAGGAGAAGGTGCTCGATATTCCAGACTAGGAGAGTCCAACCAAGTCCGACAGGAAGTGTTCCTGCACCAAATAGTACAGCCGCACCCCAAAGACTCAGGAGGAAGCCCCTGACGAGACCAACGGATGATATATAGATTCCCTCTCCTGATCAGCCATAGATACCCTTCAACCAGAAGTGTTCCGGGCCCAACATTTTAGACCCACAAAGGTACCCCAAATTTAAATACATTTTTGAAATTGAGATTAGGTCCTCTATCTATTTACAAAATTACTTAAGTATATAAAAAATTTTGTCAGAACTAATTTAGAAGATGTTGACAAAGCTTATTTTATGAAAATTAGCATTAGTTGTGTATCTAAATAGATGTATATATTATATTGTAATAAATTTACTTTTTTTTAATATTAAGCTAGTCTTGGTTGCTGTCAATTTAGCTGTTAGTTTATTTTCATTTTTATGTCTGTAGTTTCTCAGAACCTGTGGTTAAATTTAGTACAAAAATACTTAACACAACGCAATTAAAAATAAATCACCACTATACATTTGATCACAGGTTAATACTCAAATATAAACGAGGACTACACAACAATATGTAAATATAATTTATATATATATATATATATATATATATATATATATATATACATATATATATATATATACATACATATACATATATAAATTATTACACCTGAAATATCAATCTAAAATTCTCCTTTTGCCCATTCTCATTCTTTAATACCTAATTTCCCAGCCGTAAAAGGAGATATTTAAAGGAGTGTTTACCGACTGAAATTCTTTTTACCCGTCTTCCAAGATTAACGTTAAAAAAATGCTAATTTTCTGTCCACTGGCCATATTCTTCAACTGTCCCTGGTGTGAGAGTGCAGCTAAATAATTTCATTCCTCTAATCACTAAACTGTTGCATAGATTTTGAGCCAACTTAAATGATTAAAGTTCACTCCTAACTCCCAAAAAACGCTGAGTAATCTGTAAGTCTCATGGGAATGAAATCACATCGTTTGCTCGCTCGTTGGGTGCGACAAATTGAAAGATGCATTTTCCTTGTGGTATTCGGTGCAAAGCTTTTGCCTTGTAAAAATGGGCAGTTTTCAACCTCAATAAATTTAAAGTTCCACAACGTTGAACTTCGCTCTCTTTAATGGAGCTATGGCTGCACTACGATTAGGAATTCTAATTGTTCAGTAAGCTCGCACAATCGAAATAATAGGGGATAACTTCATGTGTAATCGGTGAGAAGAATTTAACTAGTTACATATATGTATGGAAAATACTGTTTGAACCAACTCAAAATTTACACAACCAACTCAAAATTTACACAAGGGTGTAAGGTTGTTGTGTAGGAAATTAAATGGTTCAACTTTAAACGCAGAATTCTGTTAGAATTAAGTTTGTCTGGCCATATTTAATGACCTACTGCGAGTTATCTAAAAAGACATTACAGGTCAGAAGGCAATCAAACATATAGTGCTTGGCATTACCAAGCAAACTACAGACACAGAAGGATGATTTTGAAGTTAAATGTAATCTTGCAGGAAAAGGGTCGTGTCCGGATAAAAGACAATTAACATGATGTGAATCAAATAACAAATTTTGGAGAAACACAGCGAATGAAACGAAATAAAATGCAACCATA
Source organism: Pardosa pseudoannulata (assembly GCA_032207245.1). NCBI lineage: Eukaryota > Metazoa > Arthropoda > Arachnida > Araneae > Lycosidae > Pardosa > Pardosa pseudoannulata. Next base: position 29,846,612 of record CM063510.1, read on the forward strand.
GAGTAAGAGAGATTAAGAGATAGACAGATAGATATATAATTATATAGATATATAGAGACAGTTATATATATATATATATATATATATATATATATATATATATATATATATATATATATATATTTAGAGAGAGAGAGAGAGAGAGAGAGAGAGAGAGAGAGAGAGAGAAAGAGAGTGAGATAGATACACACACACCACATACACACACACCACACACACACACACACATAAATATATATACATATATACATATATATATATATATATATATATATATATATATATATATATATATATATATATATATATATATATATATATAGAGAGAGAGAGAGAGAGAGAGAGAGAGAAAAGAGAGAGAAGATAGATGGATAGATAGATAGACAGAGAGTGACAGAGAGAGGGAGAAGGAGATGAAGAGAGAGGGAGTGAGATGGGAAGTGAGAGAGAGAGAGAGAGAAATATGGATAATTAAGAATAATCTCAATTCAAAATTTTATAGGTTTGATTTGGGAACTTATACAATTCTTCAGCTTTAGAAGTTCCTCAGTTAGCCCACAAACTCTCTAGCTGTTGTCCAAATGCAGTGTACCCCTTTAGGTTTAAAACTACAGCGATCTTAAATTTTCTACTTCTGGATGAGTTTAAAATTATAGATATTTTCAAAATTGTATCGTGTATAAGATAATTCATTCTATCATCATCCATATTAAAATATCATAGCCAGACAGAAGGGATGAAAAAGAATCTTTTAATTGACTATGTCATTTTAAACAAAGGTAAGAGTAAAAAAGTAATGGTTAAATTTCGACACACAATTTTTTAATGCAGGTGACTCTAAGAAAGACTTAGTCGTTAATATATGATGTTTAATCGTACATTCTGAATGCTTGAAAAAAATTACTTTTTCATCCAAGCGTAACTTCTTAGATCCTTCAGCGCTTAGGATCTTGACCAAGAGATGCAGATCTTGGACGTATCGACACATGGGTCCGGTACTTCGAAAAGCGTCCAACTTCGTGTTGATAGTCGGAGTGGGTCTGTGGTTGGAAATGATACCTGTAATGAAATCACAGAAAATGAATTGGTCTTCTATTGTCATGCATACTTGTAGAAAATCTGTTATATTACACAAATAATATAAATATATGTACCAGAAAATCCAAAAGTCAGGTTTTCTTTTTAAATGCGAAAAGCATTGCGTGTCCAACCGTGCGGTGATATGCGATTCAGAGACATCTAGATGTTCCTAACTCTTTTAAAAGTGTTTCTATATTTTTGAATTACACACATAAACACACACACACATAATATATGTACATATGTATACACATATATCTAATGTAAAAGCTATTTACTTGTAACAATTTTAGTAAACACTTCAAGTGTGTTTTATAGCCTCTTCTGCATCCCAATAAAACTAAACTCCTCAGTGGTACAGCCCTACTTGGGAGACATGGCCTACGGTACCAATCTAAAATTTCGAGAACAATGATTCTGGGTTGCGAAACATAAATTTCGGTTAGGTGGTCAACCATACGAGGAATCCTGAGTGTTAACCCCCAGTCGTTCTTAGTTTGTCTACTTGCGGAAAAGGTGAGTCAACCTTGCTAGCCCAAGGATCGCACCCCTGACCTGTGACTTAAGAGCACGAAGCTCTATCCCAATGCCATTGCCTTTGTTTTTTAATAAGCTATCATGATAAAATCATGGTGACTTTAATAGTTGAAAAAATGCGTTATTGAATTGATCCGAGTCATCATGCATTGACTCGGTGCTCTTTTTCAAATACTTATATTTTTAAGAGGGAATCAGACACAGTTTGGTATTACTACCATATAATAAAAGGAAGTAAAAGAAATGATCAGAGAATCAAACAGATATATGACTTTGTGAACGAGGGTTTCTATGGGGATGTACGCTTCAAGCAAAACATAAAAGGATGGTACCTGAAAAAAGAAACTCACAGAAAAGACAATAAAAATATATTATTTGATGAATGGTAATGTATAGTGAAAGTACGCGTTATGCAATAACCTAAATTTTTTTTAATATTTTAATATTTGGCTTTTCGTCACTTAAGTTTATGTCTTAAAGTAAAAAAGAAAATAGACATAAAAAAAGAAAGGAAAAGTTACTGAATTAATGGATTTTATTGATATTAAAATGAAATTTAAAAAAATTAATAGAAGCCAATTGATTGAGTTTTTTAATGATAAAAAGTAATAAAAAGAAAGGAGAAAACAAAAATGTCATTTAAAGGGATAGCCAAATAAGGCAATTATGGAGAACGGAACTCCGAGTTCCTATTTTTTTTCACGGGATCCAGGTCTCTCTCTCTCCTCCATCCTGTTTGCCGGGGTTGAGAACCGCAAGTCAGGAAAGCTCATCAGCATTCTTTGCGCCTGGCGACACGGTGGAAAGTCGCCAAGTGCAGCACTAAAAGACGCCAATGTGTGGAGTGTGGATATGTCATATAAAAAAAAGGGCGAATTTATGGAACTATTGCAACGCAGCGCTCGCCAAGGAGAACGCTAAGTAACGCTCCTGGTATGCGTGATGTCACCTGATTGAAAATCCAGAGCGGCTTATGTGATAAAAAAATTAGGTTTTCGACTTACCAACGTGATAATTGGAAGCCTGGCAGGGAATATACAAATAGGATATTTTTTGTTTAAGGGAAGCTTATAGAATTAAAATAAACTAAAAGGAACGGAATTAAAATGAAGTAAATGGAACGTTATGACAGACTTACTAAATGAAAAAAAATTCTTTTATTTCTAAGTAGCTTTGAAAGGTACATACTATTAAAAATTAAATACCTGTAATATTATGTTTGTACTTTCTAATTAAATAAAATAAATCAATTTAGTTTTGGATGGACTCTGAAAAATTGTAAACTATAATATGATACGGTGAATATTTGTGCATATTTTTAAAAGTTATGTAAGGTATGTTGATAAAATAAAAACTGATGTATATGTATAATAAAATATTAAATATTCAAGAATTGCATAAATATGAATTGTAACAAAATGTAAAATGTAAAATAAGAACAAGTTTGTAGATATGTATGTCCTTGTTTAGAATAGTGTAAAAAATGTAATGTTACTCTAAATATTGAATAATCCTATTGAATTTATCTGTATCTTAAAATATGAAAATAAGTATACAAAGATGATGCATGTAAAAATTTACCTGCAATGAAGCAGAAAATTGTAAATTGTTTAGTTTTCTATAAATACGTGGCTTTATCGGTTTTCCAGGGATCATTCTTCGGGTTTGGTTATGTTAGACAGAGGAAGCGGATTTTCCCTCCCACCTTGTAATTTTCATCCATAAATCCATCTATAGGGGCTGGATGTGGGATAGGAGTAAATAAGTAGTTGAATTGACGTTGTAGGTGCAAGCAAGAGATAAATGAGAATCGTTGAGGAGATAGGCTTACCTCTTGATGGCTTGTGACCATAAATTCCACAGAAACTTGCCGGAATTCTGATACTTCCACCAATATCTGTGCCGATGCCTATTACCGAACCAGCTGACGTCAGAATAGCTGCTTCACCACCTGAAACAAGAAGCTAAATAACACCCGCAAGAGAGAAATACAATACAGGGTGTCCTAAAACGACCGCATAAACATTGTACAGCCAGGTTCCTGGTTGGAAGTACATAAAAACTGTCCAAAGGAGAGTTCTTGTATGATCCATAGTTTACAAGAAAAATACGAATAACAAGATATAACGTCACTCCCAGTGCAAGAAATAAACACTTTATTGAACATAGTAACAGCAGTATATGCACTCCCTAACAGTTCGTAAGGCATTTCCATTACATCGGCCGTACATCAGGTACATGTCACAGTAGTTGCGAACGGAATACATGGCCACCATGCGAAGACTACCGGTATCTGCAAGTTGCATCCTTTTAAATACCACTTGAACGGCAGCTTAACGCCATTTCATGGCGCTCGAGCATGCATGACGCGATATGCGCGGCGAACATTTTAAACATTATTGTCTTGAAAAATATGCAAATACTTTTGTTGATATGTCCAATAGAGTGTTTTTTTTCCTTCCACCGGCAGTGACGTCATACTTTGTTTTTCGTATTTTTCTCGTAAACTATGGATCGTACAGGAACACTTCTTTGGGCAGTTTTTATGTACTCTTAACGAGGAATCTAGCTGTACAGAATTTATGCTGTCGATTTAGGACACGCTGTATGTTATATACTATTTCATTATGTTTAGCATATTAGGGCATAGTGGTCATTCAAAACTAATCTATTTTCCTTTTTATCAATCTCTTGAAAATTTAGCATGTTATTAGCAATGTACTCTATGGGAAAGTATTTAAAATTTCAAAGTAAAATCTTAACGATTTCAAAAGCTGTTAAATAATGATTACTTCAAATGAAGCTTTATTGAAAATGTTCTATATGAATTCCATTTAATTATAATAATATAGTTATTTTTATTGATAATATACCTTTTAGTTTTTAGACTAAAGTTAGGTGCTATCGTAACCATTCGCTATAAATGTAATTAGAAATTATTAATAGTTAAAATATTTTTCCCTTACAAAATATGTAAAATAAATCTTTTAATTTCTGAAAGGATAGATTTTTGACAATTTTCGAAATACAATAATTTTAAGCAACTTGTTTTGTGCTCTAAAAGGTAAGGCTTTGATAAATTTCAAAGGTATAGGACGGTTAGAAATAAACCTAGATTGTGGCAAATATTTATAAAATTCAAAATTGTTGTTTTAAAACTGTTTAAAGTAGTTATTAGTAATACCTAAATTTTCTGGTGTCGCAATAACTATATTAATTTTAAGGTGATGAATATTAAAAATCTTTTTGAAACTTATTCTTAGACATTTTTCATAATTCAATCAGATCAAAATGTTGAATTATACGGAAACTTTCTCTCAGCTGAATGTCTATTGTAGCTTTAAGGGGACAAGGGATCTTAAATTTCATTTTTTTAAAAATTCAGTGCATTTTTAACACATTACCTATTAAAGGCATGAATTCAAGTCATTTAAAGTGCCATTCCTGGTTGCCACTAGTGTGAATTTCCGTCATTTAAAATTCTGTTCTTGGTCGCGGCTTACGTTAATTAACGTACTGCAGTTTCTGTATATGAATGCTGCAACATCATCATAGCATTAAGAGACAGAAATATAATATATATAATTTGGTTATTGTTTTATTTAAATTGCATTTTGGTACTTGAGTGCTTTTATGTTTGAATATGTTCCCGTTAAACCGCTTTAAAGAGGCAAGTTTGCAGCAAACAGCTTCAGAATTTCATTGTTTTTGCAGTACTCAATATTGGAAACTCGAAAACTTTGTTGGTCATGGATGTATTAATATGATTTTAAATAATGTTGCTACATTAAATACACAAGGCATCAAAATCTAGTTAGAAGTTTCATGGAAGGGATTTTGATTCTTTAGGAAATAAGGAGGGAGGGTGTGGATCTGCTATATAAAGAATGTTGTTTAACAAATCAAATAATGTTCATTTTAATGCATGTACATCGATAGCGCCACAAAGACTTAGGGCAGTGGTCGGGGAACCGGGGTAAATTACCCCAAATGGGGTAAAAATGAAATTTTTGGGGGTAAAAATGAAACTTTTTTGAGTAAAAAGAATATATTTTTCAGATTACTTTCCAGATCTTGATACAAGTACTATCAACTGGATTGTAGATCCTTTTAAATGTGATATTGCTATGATACCAGAAGAACCTTCAGGTTTGGCAGAAGCAATTCTTGAACTTCGATCTAATACTGAAGCACGTATTCAATTTAAGAGTAAATCAATTTGACGTCTTTTTGGATTTCAAAAGCTGCAAAGGCTTCCAAAATTGCACATGAAGAAGCGGTTAAAAAATTGCTGCCATTTGGAACAACATATTTGTGCATACAAGGCTTTTCCACTCTAATGAACATAAAAACGAAGAACAGAAATCGATTAAACGCCGAAGACTGCATTCAAATCGCTCTTACATCAAGAAGTCCTAATTTTGAAGCAATTGTATCGAACATAAAACAACACCATTTCTCCAAAACGTAAAAAAAAAAAAATTTCAATTATTCTTTTTTTTTAATTTTTTCAATTCTAATTATTGTTTTTTTTTTGTTTTATTATTATTATTATAATTTGTTACAATACCGTTATGGATTACTAGGTATTACATTGATAAATTGAATAAATGAAGTTTAAATAAAATTTTTAGTTTTCTTTTCAAAATTATCATGGGGGGGGCTATAATATGAAAAATGCTCAAAAAAGACGATTTCGGGTTTTTTTTATTTTTTATTTTTTTCCCCTCTCTTCGCCATGGGGTAATATCAACTTATACAAAAATATTTTGGGGTAATGATTAAAAAAGTTCCCCGACCGATGACTTAGGGCCATATTCACCACGATTTTAATACTCAGATCTAATCACGAATCAGCATTTTCGTATTCTTCAACGAGAATCCGCGGCTTTCAGCTCACTTTAATCCCCTGTTTCTGATCCCACAAATTTGGAGGATTAATTGCCTAATCCACGGATACTACATTTTACGCATGCGCTCTGCGTTGAAAACAAACGGCGGATATATTTTCAGATTTAGAAGTTTTACAAATGTTGGAAATAACAGAAAGCAGCAAGAAAAGATTTGTGCATCCAGATAGAACAAATGATTTGGATTGCTTTGGATGATGCGGACTTTCGGTTGCGTTATCGGTTTAATAAATATACAGCTGAATCATTAATTCGAATGCTAGATGACACGATTTCAGCTCCTTCGGAAAAGAATAATGCTCTATCTTCTGCTGAAAAATTTTGTTAGCACCAAGGTATTTTGCCTCTGGATCTTTCCGGATTTTCCAGAAAAGATTCTGCCTTGGTTTCATCAAAATTATTCCTTTTATATTCTTATTTCGTGAGCAAATATCAGTAAAACTATAGATCATTGACTAAATTTATAATTTCCTCAAATGATATTTATGTCTGGTTGAGTAAATATGTAAATCAACTTAGCATGAGAACTATCCCCGGAGAATCTCGTTTATTGACCAATCAAAACATCGATTACATATTTGCAATAATTAATCTATAGATCAGGGAATCTACTAATTGTGCACATGACACCAGTTTAAGTCACAGTTAAAGGCATGTGATCGCTGATTTACCGATTCCCTGATCCGTTCTTTGATCCTGGATACCCCGAGTTTGGTGAGTATGACCCTTAATGATTTACATATAAGCCTCCGTTAAAGCTTAAATAATAATAGTAATGCATTTACTCAATTAAAAAGAATTAATGATAAAAGGACTGTGATAAAAACAGTAAGTGATCTAACATATGCTTACCTGAACTGCCACCCACCATTCTATGACTGTCGAAAGGATTTTTTGTCATTCCATAGAGGAGATTGGAGGTCTGCCACCACATGGATACCGTTGGAATGTTTGTGACTGCTAGAGGAATAGCTCCTGCTTTTCTGAAGAGGGCAGCAGTTTCACCGTCGACTGGAGCTTTGCGATCTTTGAAACTTCTGAGACCCATCGTTTGGGCCATTCCTGTAATTAAAGGGATATGTTTACTGTTACAATGTAAGTATCATTTAATTCGTACTCCCAGGGTGTGTTTGGTCAAAATAATAATTAATCCTTTATTCTCGAAACTTAACAATTTGTTATTCTTAAACATTATTTGCAGTAATAGGCATACAATTTGGATATTACAATGGCACAGAATTAAACGATTTATTTAATCTAATAATATCTACTAAATATTCTTTAACTATGAATAGTTTTAAAAGCAGTGACTTACTCTGGACGGAAGTGAATAGACGCACGAAAATAGAGACAATGGGCATTTGTCGTAGGGCGGCTCAGGGTGAGGAACGGAGCAGGATCTTTACTCCCTGGGAGCATGGAAACCAGAACACACATTTACCGGTCACTCTCTCCAGCTACGGCTCTGGGAAAATATCCGAGAGCACTCTCTCGAATCTCGACTTTCACCTCCTCTTTTTTTTTCGAGATCCTCTCCTTCTCTCATCTTCTTTTTTTCTCACGCCCAATCGTTCTTGCAATCCAATAAGATTTGCCCATAGCAATAAATATTGGGTGTGACCCTTTTCTATTTGCTATGAGCATTTTAGATCCTCCTCCAGATGCATCCTATAGTCTATACACTTGTCCCATGGGAATCTCTTGTTGTTGCAGGTGGCCACAGGTCCTGGCTCCTTAGCCTTCAGTGACCCTTGTCCACTACTTCATCATAATGGGCCATTAACTTGTTAGTTCGCGTCCATAGCCATAAGCCTTCAATGGATTCTCTGAATCAAGTCACTCTTTCACAAACCACCTTAATAGTCACCACCTGCTATACACAAATATTTGCCTTTTGCAGGATTAATCTGCCAAGATTAACTCACTGCGTTTACTTTTAATTATTTTTATTTTAAATACTCAGTAAACAACGTAATTGAATGGGTGGTTCGTTTGGAACTCTAATGTTTACTGCTTGCTACGTACCGAAGAGAAGAACCACCCATTCGGCAATCAATTCGGCGTGCAACTTCGGCCTGAAGCTCGATTATCTAACCATATTATTTGCATATGGAAAAAAATTTCCTTATTTCTTCCTTACCTTTAATGCCTACAATCTCTTTGCAGGTGAAAGGCACGCCCAACAGCGGCATTTCTCTCTCCAGGTCCTCTTCACTTTTATGCCTTGCCTGCAACATTTTGTCAATAGCTCTAGCATCAGACACGGCGGCTTGGAAGCGTTGATCAATACATGCATTGATGAGGGGATTCACTTCTTTAATGCGTCTGATGTATGCCTGGACCACCTCTTCAGAAGTGATCTGAAAAGAACCAGCTAAGTACGGTTAGAAACTACGAAATACTGAAAATATTTAGTGAAAAAACCTATTTATTTATGCACCTTTTCGAACCTAGGAATAATTTTTATCGTAAACTTTGGTTATTCAAAGCATTCATTTTTCATATTTCGTTTTTTAAAACACAGATCAATTTCTAATAAATTAAGCCGTTTTAAAAGGAATTTTTATTATAAATTTTCCGAAATGTGACATTAAACATAAAACAATGCTAAACGAATAAAAACGAATATGAACGAATAAATACAAATAAAAACTGCAAATGAATTTATAATAAGACGTACGTTAAAATTTTGTCCAAATTGTACTGCCTCGCTTTATCTTTATATAGGTTTATTTGCAATTTCCAATTGTGAGTATGTGAGAATTTATAATTCTCAAATATTATTGATGATCTGTAAAATAGGTAAACAAGGAAAGAGCAATTGGTTATTCCTGTTTCATAGGTTACAGATTTAAATAAATATTAGATAAATATTTTTAAAACTTTTTTTTTAAATATCAGTCAGTTATATAGAACAGCCATGAAACCCCTTCTTATGCATTGGGATAAGTTGGGATTCAATTAAGAATTCATAATGATAGCGGCTGATAATCATAAATATGGGTGTGACAGTAAGGGCTCTCTCTCTGTCTGTGTGTGTGTGTGTGTGTTATAAAGCCTTACACACACATATTATATTATATGTTATATATATGTATTTATATATTATATTATATTTATATATGTGTATATATGTTTATATTGTATAATTTGTATATATATTTTTTATATTATATTGTATATATGTAATATGTTTTATATGTATATACATAAATATACGTTTATAACATATATATATATACATATACATATATATA
>CM063510.1:29858895-29873895 GCA_032207245.1 Pardosa pseudoannulata
ATCTTCGTAAGTATTTCTAGAAACTGATAGAGGAAGACTGGATGAGAAACATTTAGTGATTTCATGAAATAGTACAGAAAGAGGGGGTAATAATTTACCATTCAAAATGTTTAAAACAGGTAGAAAAGCAACAAAATTTTATAATTGTTACAGTCAAGAGCGAAATGGGCAAACTACGGCCCGCCGACGGAAGGTTTTATCCGGCCCACATAGAATTTTAAGTTGTAGGTCCGAGGCAATTAAAAGAAATATATATTTATACATTATAGCCATCTCCTTTTCTACTTTGCTTAAATATTATATCCCAAATTTATTATCTCATGCCCAGAAGATCAGCAGTATATTTGCTTATTATATGTGAACAAATGTTTTCCACTTTGAACCTTAGAAAAAATAATTTCAGAAGTAGACTGACAGATGAGCATTTAGCATCGTTCCTTAAAATCAGCACAAGGCACTTCGAACCTCAGTATAAGGAACTTTAAAATGAAATCGCAATTTCATTCATCTCATTAACGTATTTAAACCGTTAGGTACTTGTATATTGTTTTTTAAATTTTAGAAAAATTTATCTTGGCCCACCAAACTTATTTTCTTTCGATTTTTGGCCGCGGCTGAAAAAGTTTGTCCATCCCTGGTCAAGAGCATCACTTAATTATAACATATTTGTTTTTGTATATGAAGACTAGGCATTCTATTTCCTTGCTAACACACCGCTAATTTTCAATGAATCTCTTCCAACGTCGGGCAGCATGACAGTGAACAAGATGATGTCTCGGCCAAGACAGCTTTTGATTTTTCTACTGATCATCGCGAGACTGCTCCCCCCTCTACTCTCTTTGCCTCCTCCCGGCCAGCTGAGTTTTTTTTTTAGTTTTTTTTTTATTCTTCCTTTCTAAATATAATAGTCATTTCGTATTTCCTTCAGTTCTTCAGGTTATTTATCCTCGTCGATCACTTTCTTTGATCTTGCCCCATAAAAAGATAGATTAAATAAGAAAGCTCCACCAAACTATTCATGGTACTTTAGCAAAGGCCTGGGTGGTTCTCTTTAATTCAATAATAAACTTCTCAGAAAACAGCAGACATCTCTCTAACGCTCGTTCGTTCAGTTACAAATGCATTTACTTATCAGCAAGAACGGAAGTACTTTCGGGATTATCATTGGTGTAAAGTGACTAGGATTCCACTTCCCACATATTTGATTGTATACAAAAGGAAGGATTGTAAATGACCGGAATTTTGGGATTCATAGCTGCTAATCCCAAATGGCTAGCAGAGCTAGACCGTTTGGGATTTGTAAGAACAATAACATATCTCTGTATTAAATCCTCTGTTTCTTCGATATGAACTCCAAAATAGTTGGATCAATCGTGGTGAAAATATGTCTGGTAGATCATGGAAAGCTTTTAGGCAAGTGAAGTTGATACAAAGTCAAAGTAAGAGTGGAGATATAAAGCATTTTTACACTTTTGTTACCCTCTATGGTGAACATATAATAAGCAGGGACGGGATAAAGCTGTTTTTGTTTTCTTATTCAAATACTGCATGATACAGACGGTTTCATGGAAATACAAGAAACATAAGATCTCTTTTATTAATTTCTATTATATGCTTTCAATTATCTTACAATACTCCAATCTCATCAGAAAAAATTTATTATTCTTTCTTTTCAAAAATTACCACACTACAAAAGAAAAATTATAATAAAGCTAATGACAAACGATAATATATTTAAAACAAATATTGAAACCACTTATGTACGCAACAGCTGTGTTAATCTACGAAATAGTTTTGTATACTATAAACATTTCTACATATTTTGGTACTATTACTTTTGCCGTATTTCAAATAAATCTACATTTTAAGAATTATTAACACCACGAATCTCATTTACATATAATTTAAACTTTAAAGTGATTTTTCTCAGATTATATATATACATATATGTATATATATGTATGTATATGTATATATATATATGTATGTATATGTATATATATATATGTATGTATATGTATATATATATATATGTATGTATATGTATATATATATTGTTTATGCGGCATTCATCTAAATCTAAATATCCATAAAGAATGCCTCTAATCTGTTGTGGTTCAGTGTGTTGATATCAATCCAAACTCAAAAAAAGATTCAACGAGAAAAGTTAAGAAAAATTTAATAAAGAAAATTAAGTAAAATTAACGCGTCAGCTATCATTGGAATCAAACTCTTATCTCTCTTATCTCTAGAGCGCTATAGACGCGCTTTAGGAGGAGAAAAAATAATACACAGTAGTAAGCGCATGCGCGTTGGACAGTTATGTAAGTGCTATACAGTTTTCGTCACAAGTGACGTATGGAAGAAAGAGTTCAAGCGGTTCTCGTCGGAACACACACACACACACACACACACACACACACACACACACATATATATATATATATATATATATATATATATATATATGTGTGTGTGTGTGTGTGTGTGTATGTCAGGTACAAAAATGGGGGTAAGAATTAAGCTAGTTATAATTAAAAATAGTTCGAACTCATTAACGATAATTTAATAGGAGAAATGCACACCCTCGACTGAACTATACAGAGTAAATAAGCTGAAGAAGAAGTACACAATAGGAATTTGTTTAGGTAGCAATGCCAAAAAAGACACTTCTAGGCGGGAAATTGGGCTGGTAACATGCTCCACGCTTGTCTTCGTAAAATGTGAATAAAGGATATCTAAATGGCATAGCCATGAACAGAAGGATTACAATAAAGAAGTTTTTATATACGAAATAAAATGTGTTTTCCATGCCTTAATTACTCTTCCGTGTCATGTATATATATATATATATATATATATATATATATATATATATATATATATATATATATATATATATATATATATATATATATATATATATTACACCTTGGAATAACGAACTCTGTTGACCGTTTGCCGAAGTTTCGGTGGCAATCCAAAATTACCTGAAAGTGGAAACCAGTCCAAATTTGCTTTGCTGGGGATAGGCTCAGCAAAGATGAAGCAGTCGATAAGTCAGTCTTTTAATACATTATTTTATTGCTGTCAAAATTTAGAAAATAGAGCTGCTCATCTGCATACCCTTGACAACAATTTAATAAATGCAAATTGTTATTGACAAAGACGATTCAGAAGAGGAAATACAAATGCATAGAACTTTTTTAAATAAAAGTATTTTATACTTACTCACCATAGTTTATTTTCTTCAAAGAAGGTAAAAAATTAGTATTTTTGACACTGTAAAAGAACAATAAATAAAATCTAAACATTGAAAAAATTATAAAAAGCTGAAATTAAAAATCTATTGTATTAAATATAACTTTTACTTTTTGGGCAAATTAAATAGCGTACTTCAAAAAATTACATTCCCCAATTTTATTTAAATAATAATATTAGTAACCTAACGTCTTCTTTTGGTTTCTTACTAGGTCATTTAAAACACACACACACACACATATGCATATATCCATATATATTGTGTCCCAAAAGGTCGTTTACAAACTTAACATACTGGTCTGTCATATCACGATGAACAAGATTTACATAGGAACTTGTGTCCGAAAATGCAAACTGTGACCGCTAGAGGGTAATAATTGCAGGATAATCGCTGGATCGGTAGAGGCGGACCGCCACGATCCCCCGACGTGACTCCCTTGGATTTCTACCTTTGGGGACACATGAAGTCCATGGTGTACCAGACACCCTAACATCGGACATGGAACTTACGCCAGGATCTCGGAAGCGGCAGCATGTATCCGTGACACTTCTGGCCAAATTGAACGGGTTCGTGAATCCATGAGCCGACGTTGTGAAACGTGTATTCTGGCGAAAGGAAACAATTTTGAGCATTTGCTTTGATGTAATCCTCATCTGTAGTAAAAATCATATTAACACCGATGTCGATATCATTGTTTTTCTCCTACTCCACACTCGTGATCACCGCACTCTAGCGGTCACAGTTTACATTTTCAGACACAAGTTGCTATGTAAATATCGTCCATCATGATATGACAGACCAGCATGTTAAGTTTGTAAACGACCTTTTGGGACACTCTGTATACACATAAATTCTCGATTTTTTAAATAGGATTATATTACACTACATACTGACAAAATTTAAAAACGCATTTCACTCTCGTAAATTTAAATACATCATTAAAATCATTTTAAATTGTATTACATTTCCTTCAAATACAGTACTGTTCTCCAGATTTTGGAGAGTGTTATTGCTATCATTGAACTGTATTCTTATAAACCACCAGTTAGTTCTTCAAGATTGAAGGACCTTCGAATTATTATTGGCATTAAAATGGTCATACACACATACATATACATAGTGAAGCATCTACAGTTATAGTTAAGTGATTAGATTATACCTATTAAATAATACAAAATCAGAAATAAAGTCTTCATCTACTTTGATTTTTGTAGAAGAATTCTCTGGGAATTATTCCAAAATTGCAGGAATAAGATGAAACGTTGCAATTAAAACATAAAAAATCTTATTAGCATTCAAAGTAGTTCCCTTCAACATTAATGCATTTTTATAGGCGAATTCATCAATTAATAATTTTTTCAATCAATTCCTTTCTTGGAATCTATGAAAATTATGATTTTATAGCTATTTTAAATTCATTCTCAAAATGAAAAAAGACAGACGCTTAAAGTTTTCTGTAGATTAAGAAATTACAAAAGTCACTCATATATCAGGAGAATAGATCTCTATCTCTCTGATGCATTTTTTCCTTAGAAATTCGACGGTCAGCTTTATTGTATGAGAAGATGTATGGATATCAGGATAAAGCACTTGTCCCCTAATATCCATTTCTTAAAGAATTTCTGGAAAACATTTAATAGCATACCATGTAGATGTAAATGTCATCTGTTTCTCCAACTTGATTTCTTAAACAAATCCTGCACTGGAGAAAATGACATCATTATTTTTTTAGTGCTCTTTGTCTTTTCACTATTGTTGATTTGGAAATATTTTCAGACCCATACTGTACATTTTTGTGACATGGAACTTAAAAATCAGCATATGCTTTCATCACCAGCTATGATTTTTTAAATAAGGCTGTGTTCACCATCATTAAATAACTTGAGGGTTTATTCATAGATCTGACGGATTCTGCTTTTTGATTTTCTTTAAAATTATACTGGGCTCATCCTTTTTTATGTAGTTATTCATAAATAATTTAATTTACAATTAAAGATATAATGCTAAGTTCTTTCTGTATTGTTTGGCATGTCCGGCAATTAATCATGGATTAGAATTTCTTGTATATGGAGGCCCTTACTCTGTAATTACGGTTCGGGTCAAACGTTCGTTGTGACGTCACTTTGACGTCAGCTTGCTGACATTTCGCTTGCAAGCGATCAAGCTGATGTGAAAATGAAGTCACAACGAACGTTCGAACCAACTCGCAACGTCTAGAGTAAGCCCCTATGGCTGCAGCAGGCATATGTCTTTCTGTGTGTTCTTCATCCAGGAGAAAATTTAGACCTTTACAAAATTCTACAAACCCTCTGAATACAGTGTCAAATTATTGAGCTTCGTTTCATTATGCTACCTGTAGATGTTTAATGTTTTTGTCTTGATTTAGTTCCTCTTTAAAAAATAACAGAAAAGCATATCTCGGTAATACTTTAACATCAACTCTATTTTCTTTTCTTTCGCCATTTATTCTACGAAAATTGAATCACGAATGTTGCCTCAAATCAAAGCCTGTGAACATAAAAGAGTTCAAATTTACATATTTTTAATATTTTAGAGTATATTATCTACCCATGTTTAACACATTTCAGTGTTACAGTCATATAACTTATTATAGATGAAAAAATAAAAATGATTCCACTTTATTAAGTTATAACCCATTATTATAAAAGCATTTTAAACTCCATTTATTTACGTCTACAAATAGTATAACACAATCTGATTTCATTAAAGTAAGTTAACCACTTTGTAACTATATAATAAAGTATCCCTAAGCTCTTTAGAACTCAAGGACATGACTCGTTTGTTTAACGTTTAAAATCCTTAACATTTTTATGTTAATAATTAACACAGGAAATAAGCTAAAGTCATGGTTGTCAAGCACACAAATATTTCAAGAAAAAGCGAAGAAAATAATATAGGTAAGAAAATCAATGTACTTCTTACCTTTCTTGTCTCACATGCTTTTAGAATAATCTTATCTCTACTATTTGGCAAAATTGATTACGGAGAGATTACGGTAATCTCAGTTGTTGCAGATAAACTACTGAGAATTCCAAATCAATTAAAAACCTTCCCGTAGTAGTAGCTACTGTCTCTGCTCAAATTTCAGTTTGAATCATGAGTCCAGGGTACAATAATATCCTTTCATTTTCTATTATACCTTTTTAAAAAAGACAGAATGTACCACTTCTGGAAAATAATCTATTCAAGCAAAAGTTATCGGTCTTGCACTCACACGCAGCAGATACTGATTTTGATAAAGGGAAATCTTAAAATACTAGACTTTTTGGCTTACATTTTTATCGACGGCTGAAAAATTTATTTTTTGTTAAAAGCCCATTTTACATGTGCTAAAATGCAACTCAAATGCATGATAAATTCATGAATCGTACTCCCCTTTCAAGATTTATCCCTGCTAGCGAAAAATTGACGTGTAGAAAAGTTCCACCTCTCTACTAGAATAATGACAGAGTTAAATCTCCTTTCCCATAATCCTTTGCTAACTCTGGATTTTATAATGGCCAACTCCGCTTCTGCAAGAATAAAATAAAATAATAATAAAAAATACAATTGCAACTGATAATGACAATCTAAAGGATCGAATTAATTCCTTCATTATCAGCCTTTCTCTTCTGCTTTTAAAATTTTTGTCTTAATATAATGAATCGTTCATGAGATTCATTAAAGATAATAAAAAGAAACGTAGATGTTGCATTTTTTATCAAGTAAACAAGATCACAATGTAGACAATGACTGATTGCACTCCCGTATGATCACGTGACTTATGACGACAATCCTGGCAAAAAGTAGAGGTGAAATCATTGATCATGTAAATGGTTTTTTTTTACCCAAGTTGTAAAAATAATGTTATTTTGGCCTAGTGTTAGAGAAAGAAGAAATTAAAACTCATTAAGAAACACATGGAAAATATTTCTTGATTAAATAATTTTATACAATTAAATAAATGCCTAAGGAATACAACTGGAATCAACTTATCATTTGTAGATATCGAAGACTGCTCTTGAGTCGGCGTCGGCCCTAAAAAACAATATGGCGAAGAATTTGGCGAAGCTGGTGTTCACCTTCCGCTCAAAAAATTCGACTCCCTCGCGGAGGTAAAAACGGGGTCCAGTCCAGAACGGTGGGGGATCAAAATTCCCCAAACCAACGGACACTTCTATTGGTTAGGAGAAGTCCGAAGTTTCTTTCTAGTTCAGACCGGTCCTGTTCTAGTAAGTCTTTGACGATGACCCACGGGAAGAGGTAAAAAAAGCTGAACCGAATGTAATTTATTGTTACACAAGTAAAATCCTTTCTATCCGGTAAAATGAAGTAACTTTACTGGCGTATGTATTCTCTGTATCGCTTTGGCTGGGTCAGGATAAAAGTGCCTTAATGGCACATGTAAATGGAGCTCATATATCAAAACTACTGCTCGCAGTTTGCCATTTCTTTTTTTTATGATTTTACACTATAGGGGACGTTGCTAACAACTTACGAAAGAGTAAAAGATAATTTTACTGCATTTCATCTTATAACATCTAAATAGCTGGAGTCGAAACGTCCTGTACCATTACAACAGAAACAGGACGTTTCGACGCAGTTGATAGAGGACTTTACTATGCATCCTGTATGTGTGAATGATTTAATTATTTCTCAGTTACATAAATGACCTTAATTGGTTGTCACAGATTATCTCTAAATTGTAATTCTCTGTGTACCGAATGAGATATTAAAAATAAAAGGTCTGGAATTTTCGTTTAACCGATAATTCTTATTTTCGAGCCTTATCACGAATATCCCCAGAAATCAAAGTTCTCTCTCTCTCTCTCTCTCTCTCTCTCTCATTGCTAGCCTTCTAATTATGATATTTGTCTACAGGGCGTTGAAAAGCCAAATAGTTTAAGTTATAATAACAAAGTGTCATGTAGCTCTCGTTTATTTTTAGGTATTTACCCATGATCCAATTTAGAGTGGATATTTATTTTGTTAGTCACAAAGACTAAATATTATTTGGGTTGCGTTGTGTAGACTATTTAAGATTAAATTCAACCACAGGTTCTGAGAGACTACAGACTTTAAATAAAAGATAAACTTATTAGTTATTACTATTACTTATTATTTATTTAAACTTATTATTTATTTTAATTAATTAATTAATTAATTATTTTTAGCTAAATTAAGAGTAACTGAAATCAGCTTAAAATAAAATACGTAAATTTGTTATAATGATATATACATGGCTAATATACAAAAATTTGATCAAGTTTCATAAGATTTACTTTTCCAAAACGTTGAATTAGGTGCCACACTAATTAAAGTTTGACAATAATAATTTTTTATCACTTAAGTAATTATATATATAAGAAAGAGGACCTAATCTCAATTTCAAATATTTATAATAAGTACCTTTGTGGGTCTCTATGGTGTGCCAAGGCGGTACTCCGGTCGGTCGCTCTTGTAAAATGACGAAGATACTTTGCGTGTTATCTCAATTGATGGGATGACAACGTTGACTCCAGTCTCACTACTGGTCTGGGGCCTTCTAAATAACTTGGGGTGATTTTGAAAAGCTGATGAGCTGGAAACTTCTGGTCATTGTGAGATGTCGAGGTCTTGAGGAGTTGAGACATTGTGATCAAAGGCTTATGGGCAACAGTACGACCATGAAAACCAAGCAGATGTGCTTCTTTACGGATGGTATTCATTGAAACAAGATTCCCGGATGCCTGTTGAAACTCCTTTCTGATGAGGGCCATCGATTGGGTGCGGTTCTTCCGAATTTCTCTGGACAGCTCTCGTTGGTCTCTATCTCCCAGTTTCGTTGGTCTGCCAATTCAACTCGGGGCACATTCCGACAATCACCGCTCACCTTCCACTTCTTAATCACATAGGCCACTGTCGATTTTGGGTACTTCAGATAGCTAGATATGTCCCTTAAGGATTGGCCACATTTGTGATACCCGATAAGTATACCTTTCACGAAGTCATAGAGCTCCGAACTGCGCGGCATCTTGCGTCAGCACCCTAACCAATCGGCCATTGTTCGGCAAACGACTCTGGGCAGACCGGCCCTTAGACAGATATTTTAGAGGTAATAATTTTGATATATTACATATATATAGTAAAATCATGTGGTTTTTTGGAAATACTTTTATTGACTATTTTAAATTCAAGTGAATTATAGAATAGAAAAAATGCTATATTTGGTAGTTTATTCTTGCTTTCGGCTAAAGATAGAGTACCTAGCTTTTTTAAAAGTTATTTAAAGAGAATCAAGACATTTATAAAAATGAAAATATAAAGCATGGAACCCCTCCCCTACCCCCGACAAATACGTTTAATTTTGCAAATAATCACCTGGTTACTCCTAGCAATATCACAGGCAATCTGAGAAAGAGGTAAAAGATAGCGAAAAGAAATTAAAAAGGAAATATCCCAAATAAAAAGCGATAAAATTAAAACAAATCTTGACCTGACATCACCTGGTCAAACAAATCTTGACCTGAGTTTTACATACCTGAAACCTTTCGAGGTTTTAAATGAAACATCATGAAAAATCTCATTAAATCATTTCATTAGTTCAAATTTCATTGGTTAATTCATTTGGAAAGCTACAGTCTACTGTTTTGCCACACTACGGCCGAACCCGTGAACTTCGGGACCGAAGTGTAGCGTTGTACCCATTCGGTGATCATTCGGCTCCATCAAAAGTAATCTAACCATTTCGTAAGGATGAATAAACAGACAAATAGATGATTTTATAGAAATATGTAAAAACTGTAATGAATGGAGTAAATAGACTTCTTTCATTGGAATTAGTGGGATTGGAATTTTTTTAATGAGATGTCCACGCCATTTTATCAAATAATATTATACAGACGCATGTTATATAACTATTTAACAAAAATATAATACAGATGGCAAAATTTAATACAAATGCATAATCACAGGCGAAATTGCTATGTAAAAAAATGTTTTATATTTATTTTAGTCTACTGGGAAATGATATATGCATGTGTGAGGAGGGTGGTGGGGAGAATGGAACACCCAATCTCCCCATTGTGTATACAACTGGTTCTAATTGATTCATGTTCTAAGCTTCAACAGATTTAAAATTCATTCCTTCTCTATTGGTTTTAACATTTTTTTTATTAGTAAGACATTCTTTTATTAATCTCTCTGTGGATAATTATTAGGGGTTGGACAGGAATGCATTAACAAAGGGTAGGGAGAACAGCGACATCTGCTGGCAAAATTTACCAATGCACGCAAGAGCAAAAAGTCCATATACTGTAAAAAATCCTGTTTATTTTACAGTTATATATACATAAGACTGTCATCTTAGACGCCAATTAAAAACTGTATTTCTTTACGAACAAAATTGGAATTTTAACAGGAAAAACAATTTCCTACAGAAATATAAATGTAAATATAATTTACTATTAATTTATAATTAATACTAATTTATGTACTATTATGTATTTATTTTTTATTATAAATGTAAATTAATGTTAATTTTTTTATAGGTAAGGAAGCTATTTATATTCATATTCTGTTATATATAAAAAAATCCTGTTAAATTAGTTTTTTTCAATTAAAATTAATTTTTTCCGTAAAAAGTACAACTTTTAACCTCAATTGACACCTTTTTACTGTAAAATCTACAGAATATTTTTACAGTGTATAGATTTAATTATTTACTAAAAATGATATCTTGAATAATAAATTAACATTTGAAATATTTTTTTTCCAAGGCTGCTTAAAACTAATAAGTTAATTATTTTTTTCTTTGTCCATTTCATCTACAATATACAGAAAACAAATAAAGAAATTGTTTTATCAACTTACATTCAGTTCCGCTTCTGAAAGACAGCTCTATATATCGGCTGGCAATGCTAAAAATTTGAGATATGCATCGGTAATGTAGGTCACTAGATGCTATTGACGAAGGAAATGCGAATTCGGTAAGGATAACAAGAAATTACGACAAGGGCTGGTGATCAGTCATGCAGTAAAACTGATCACTTAAAACTTAATGAAGCATTTGAGCTGTTTTACTTTTGAAGGATGAAGTAAACAGAAAGAGATAGTGCCCTGAATCATGAAAGATTTGCACAAAATTATTTTTCCTTTACCCAAAGGTCAAGCAACTACTTTCTTCATCAGAGTGAGATCGTCTGAAAACCGTAAAAAATAAGTAATCTAAACACTGAGAGAAATGAATGAGAAACAATAAAAATAATTAAGTAAAGAAGAAGTCTAAAGAATAGTGGTATTTGTCTTTCATGTATATCCGTAGCACAACCAGAATTTCTGTCCGGGATGTGAGGGCTAATACTTAAACCAGGGGTGCCCAGCCTAAATCAGCTGGTGGGCCAAAAAACAATTTACTGAACTGAGGTGGGCCGCACAAATAAAAATAAAACAACAAATTATTCAAAATATTGTATTATCGTGCAATATTCAAAATATGCATTTTTACAGTGCCAGCTGCGACTGTACATAAAAGTTGTGTTATATATATATCATAACTACAACGAATATAAACATTAACTATACTGTATTTATAATCACCCCCAACATTTTACAATGTGAACTGATACTTCCGTATGCAACAATAACGTATAATTTGAGTTGCAACACTGCTATATTGTTTTGTACATCAAATTAAACATTTTGGAGGTTAGAATTTCAAACGCATCGTTAGCTTGTGTTTTCTAAATAAACAATACCTTAAGTATTCCTTTACAATTAATAATAACTTCACAATAGCCATAAATATAATTTATAACTTTCTTTCCATACAACTTTCACTGAATGGTCGGACAGAGAACGTGCACCTAACGCGAGACAGCTGGTTGTATAAGTAATGGCCGATTAACAGAATATTCTAGAACACTCAAATTTCAACGCAACCTGTCCAACTCTACTCAATAAACCAGGTTTACGTTGGTTACTATCAAGTCTTAAGGCACATAATGTGATATTTATTATAGCAAACATCAACAACTAAAACTTTATGTTTTAACTGTATATAGTCAAAATGACTAAAACTATATAGACAGTTGAAAACTTCGGTTGAGCATGCATGACTTAAACGGTACTTTTAGAAACAACTCTACAATTTGACGGATCACAAAGAACTAATACAATACCTCGTTATATTACGTTTATCGGTAGACAAGCAGAATGCGGGACCGATGCTGTGATAAGAAAAGAAGGGGCTAATATCCAAATTGTACTTTTATTGAAAACTCTCCAACTTGGGGAATTACCCGATTCAAAAGATTTTGGACCAAAACTAGAAAAAAAACCATTATTGTACCTAGTTATATTACACTTATCGGTAGACAAATAAAATGAGCGATATAACTGATGCTGTGATACGAAAGGAAGGGGCTAATGTCCAAATTATACTTTTATGGAGAACTCTCCAACTTGAGAAATTACATGATTCAAAAGATTTTGGACCAAAACTAGAAAAAAACCATTATTGTACCTAGTTATATTACACTTATCGGTAGACAAATAAAATGAGCGATATATACGATGTTGTGATAGGGCAAGAGGGAAGTGAAAACCAAATTACACTTTTAGGAAAAACTCTCCACCTTGATAGAATATTGTGATTTAAAGGATTTTGGACAAAAACTTGAAAAAAAGAACTATTACGGTACCTTGTTATTGTTAGATATGCAAATTCTAATGTATCAGCACTTCGGAACCTATGATATAAAGTAGAGCAACTGCGGGATTGGTGGCGGCCGAACTGGTGGATGTAGTATTAAAGACTGGGGAGTTTTTTGGTTTGGTTTTGGTTTTTAGCGCTACGGTCTACTTTTTGCAACACGAGGGCTAATGAGCCCGGCACCTACTGCTTAAAGTCGATTCCGAACGGGTACGAACATCCATGTCACAGTGGGATTAGAATCTACGAACCCGAGTATCGAAGTCCAGCACCCTAACCATTCGGCCATCGTTCGGCAAAGACAGGGGAGAACGAAATCAGTTCGGTGGCTTTTTGGTTTTTTCGTTTAACCTCTCCCCTCGCTTGCCCGAAGTTCCGACGAAATTTTTACCTCCACCTCATCGATGGTTAATATGAATTGGTTGAGCTAAATACCTATATGCATATATAAGGTACTGTGAATTATTCTATAGGTTTTATTATGTTGTGTAAAGAGGCTAGTCTGTGAAATTCTTCTCAATTTATTTATTGTTTGCGTTTATCATTTTACTTTTACACCTACTTATTTATTCTAGTTAAATAAATATTTTGTTTACTTTAGAACGAATGTATTATTTTTTGCCATACATGATGACATGTTGTTTTTAAATAGTTAATGGACTATGACTACACTTTACAACCCACTCAAGGGCTTGTAATAAAATATTATAGCCCAACAGTTATAACACTCTTATTGGTAAACAAGTAAAATACGTGATATATCTGTTACTATGATAAGAAAGGAAAGGGCTAATATCCAAACTGTACTTTTATGGAAAGCTCTCCAACTTGAAGAATTACATGAATCAAAAGATTTTGTACCAAATTAAGAAAACAACAACATTAAGGTACCTCGTTATACAGTATTTGAGGTAGATAAGGTAAAATGCGAGATATATCCGATGATGTGATAGGAAAGAAAAGGACTAATATCCAAATTACACTTTAAAGAACAAATCTCCAACCTGAAAAAATATCGTAGTTTAAAGGATTTCGGACAAAAACTTGAAAAAAATATCTATTATGGTACCTCGTTATAACACGCTTATTTGTAGACAAGTTAAATGCGCGATGTATCCGATTCTATGATAGGAAATAAAAGGGCTAATATGCAAATTACACTTTTAGTAACAACTCTTTAATTCAATAGAATCACGTAATTTAAATTTAAAAGATTTTAGACCAAAACCAGAAGAAAAAAAACTATTACCGTACTTCTTTATATCACGCTTATAAGTAGACAATTAAAATACGCGATACATCCGACGCTGGGAGAGGAGAGGAGGAGGCTAATATCCAAATTGCACTTCTCCAACTTGATAGAAAGGATTTAAAGGATTTTGGGCAAAAACTAGGTAAAAAAACTTATGTGCAATACCTTGTTACATCTCGTTTATCGCGAGTCAAGTAAAATACGCGATACATCCGATGTTGTAATGGAAAAGGAGAGGGCTAATATCTAAATTGTACTTTTAGGGAAAACTCTCCAAATAATCGTAATTCAAAGGATTTCGGACCAAAATCGAAGGAATCGTTCTGTATCTTTCGCCTGTGAGTGCCAACGCCAGTCTAAATTATTTCCCGTGGAACATCGTTTTTACTTAGTCGCGTCCTGTTACTGTTAATTGAGTCTGTACAGGTCAGAAAAGTCACGACAACCAGTATTGTTTATTTAATAATGGATACTACGTTTAGATCAGCGTGTTTAATATAATTATCCCAACACTTTCATGTGTAAATATTCGTCATTTCATATATTTCATATACCATGAATAAAATTGTTAGTCAAGGTTACCTTTTTTCAAATATGTTTTCTGAAAGAGTAAAAACAATTATTTTTCTAAACGTCCTAGATCGTTCTAAGTTGAGAAACGACGTTTAATCGACTCAGAAGCTATAAAGCAAAATGACTTTTAAAATATTGAAGATATTGATTTCTAGTTTTGTCTGCATGTGTAGAAAGGTTGAAACAATAAATTGAGTCAATAAAAATAATTCTATATTAATG
>CM063510.1:29878895-29883895 GCA_032207245.1 Pardosa pseudoannulata
AAATCCAAATAATTGCTGGTTATGTTATATGGTAATCAAGTAATGTAGCAATTTGTAAATAGCTTACAGAATAAATGTTTTAGTCCAAATATAAGGTATCAAATTTTTACAGTGTTTCCCCTTTGTAAACGAACACTGGTGTTAGGGTTGTAAGTACTTTACAACAGGAGTATTATATTTGTAAATAATATGCAAGTACGGTGTATCAGAGTGCTTGACTCATTACTGTAGACTATGTTATTCACGAAGATGAAGTAGAGATACCATTTGAGGACTAAGTGAGGCTAGCTGAATGTCTCTCATGGCTCTCATCTATCGATCTAAACGCTTGATTTCTGACTATTCTTTCTCTCCCTTTCCCTTTTATCTTCTTTTGTACCCTATAATTTATCTCATTTTCCAATCCTCTGATAATTATAAGGATGCGTATCTCCTTCGATTACTAAGAAAACTACTTACTAAAATACTAAATACTCTTACTACTAAATACTATTAAATACTCTTACTAAAATACTAAGAAAAATATTTCGAGCCGTTAAAGAAAATAATATATGGAGAATCCATTATAATCATGAACTATACTCTAAATTCGGACAACCAAATGTTGTGAAAACTTTAAATATCTATCAATTAAGGTCGTTGGGACACATTTATAGATACAATGACTTAAACCCAACAAAAAAAAATCACACTTCAAAAAGTTGATGGAAAAAGGAAAAGAGGTAGACCAAACACCAGGTGGAATGATATGGTTGAGATAGCGCATGAAATTGGACTTAACCAGTGGAGAACTGTGGCTTAGGATGGTTCCAGATAGAAGAAACTTTTAGAGACAGCCTTGGCCTACAGAAGACTGTAGTGCTACAGAAGAAGATCTTCTTCGATTATTGGGCTTTATTCCAAATTATAAAAGTTGTCTTGGGTCTGTATTCGTCCAAATATTTTTGAAGCGCTACAGAACATTCCTATTGTTAAAACAATGTGGTGTCTGGGAGTGTCGCCCTGTCGCCTCTCCGTCTGAACACTACCCCATAATTGTAAATTCCCCAATAAATTTCATTGATTGCTGACTAACAGTCAGAAAATAATGTCAACTTTATGCATTTATGCGTAAAAGCCAAACGATGTAATTGTTAGCGATTTGTGGTTCTTTAAATTTCGTATTTTTTTATGAAAGTCTAGTCCAGGGGTCGGCAACCTGTTTATACTTAAGGGCGCAATACTAAATTTGAAAATCACCGAGGGTGCATATTTTACACATAGTCAACAGGTATAAATAGGCATAAAAAAATACAGATTTTTTATAACTTTATTTTGTTGGTGGTATACATAATGATACATATAATTAAGTGTGAAACTTGGGTGTCCATATTTTCAGCTAATTTCTTATAATTGGGGATTGCAACATGTTTATAGCTGAAACTATTTCTTTTTTATTTTTAAATTCTTCAAAAAGTGAATCAGCAACTTCTAACATGGCTTCTTCATCTGTAAATGGTTTTTTATTCTTAGCTAGCAAATGCGATATTTTATATGACGCGATCGTTGCTGCTTTTTGTTGTTGCAGTGGTTTAGTAAAAACACTTTGCTGTTTAGTTATTGAAGATTTTAAAGAAATAATTTTTTTCCTTCTAATTTCAGAGTTCTTTGGATAGTCACTAGCAAAATTGGTATGAACGGTCTTAAAATGTCGTTCAATATTACTTTTCTTGGGAATCGCAACACTATTATTACACATCAAGTACACTTCCCTTTGTAATCAACGAAACAATATAGATGTTCCCATTCATCGTTAAAATAATATGTTCTTTTTCTTTTACATTTATCCATGAAGGGTTTTGAAAGAAAAGAATCATTTCGGATTACTTGGTAGTTTTAAATGCACGGTCTACGCGTGGTCTATTCGAAATATGATCACACACTAACAAAAAATACGTGTGTGTTATTAGATACGCTCAAGGTAAGCAAACTGCTAATCTATGCACAATCCTAAACTCAACTGACTACTTGCTGTATATCGCCGTTTGACAAGAGTAAGTAAATCGCTCTGGCTATCATACATTTGCATTAGTCCAGCGAGGGCGCATTAAAAATCGATCGGGGGCGCCGCGTTGCCTACCCCTGGTCTAGTCTATCACAAGTTAAATGTCAGATACTTAACCAATATATATATATATATATATATATATATATATATATATATGTATGTATATATATATATATATATATATATATATATATATATATATATATATATATATATATATATATATATATATATATATATACTAGCATGTAGCCCGATATTAGTAAAATTTTGACGGCAATAGTAAAATTTTTAATTTTCTAGAATTGTAAAGTACCTTATGAGGCAGTTAAAAAAATGGGTTTTTTTTGGCTGAAAATTATCTTGCGCACGCTCAATAATTTGTTTATCTTTAGACTCCTCTAAAGTCTCCCCATACTTTGAATGCAGTTCAGAATCATATTGAATTCATTTAGTCAACCCGTGTGGTTATGTTTAAAAAACAAACACACAAACGAACAAACGTCTTAGTTTTTAAAGATATATAACTTAAACTCTAGATATTTATTAGTATGTGAAATAGAATCATAGACTTTTATGAAAATAATTTGCTAATATCGGTGATAAAATTTTCATTAAAACAAAAAATAATCGATGGTTAAATTTAAAACTATCACACATGTACCTAATCTATTATTTATGCCAAATATAAAAGAAAAGTATTTAGGTAATATCTAAGTTCAGTGATAAAACACATGAAAATAATGCAGACGATATTTTAAGAATTTAAAATACGAAATGATTAAAGGAGATGGTTAAAGACATAATGTTAGCAAAAAATGTTATTTTTAACTATTTATTATGGGATAAATTTAATCGCCTGCCCTTAACCGGGAAAATAGGGTTTGAAATAGTGGCATTAAACGCTCGAAAAGGGAGGGAGGGGTGGATTTCGAACGTTTTAAAGACTTCCTTTGAATTTTGCTAGCCCTAACTCATCAAGAATCTAATATGAATGCCCCTATCCATTCCAGCTCAACCGCTTCATAAATTCGAGGACAGACGGATAGATAACTTAGGTTATTATATATATATATATATATATATATATATATATATATATATATATATATATATATATATATATATATATATATATATATATATATATATATATATATATATATATATATATATATATTCGTTAAATAGGATTCTGCTGTTAATGCATTAAACCAGCCATGTAACACAAGACAGTGAATTATAAGCTTGGAACTTACTTTTCTAACGGCTGCTTTGATATCACTCGTAGCTGAAAGCAAATATCCCGGAAATTCCTCCATGTAGTAGACTTTAACATTTTTGAAATCCACCTATAAAATTAAAAAAAAAGTAATGAATATACAGTCGAGAGTCAGTTGTTCGGACATATACTGATTCGTTTAACAAAAAATGCATAATTGGTAAAACTTTATAAAACGGTCATGACAATGCTTTTTAAGCAACCTTCCTTCATAATTTACCCAGACTGATGACTGGCAGTTCTAGTAGTACATATTTTAGCTTATAACAAATAGCATGTTTAAATCCTAAATTTTTAACTGTTTAAAATTTTTATTTTCTGAAAAAATTGGTAGAAATACAAGGACACCAACAGAAGCTCGAAGGACAAAAGATCTGATACATAAACCCGGGGTACCACACGGTCAATCACGGGTATCATGGGAGTAAGACAAAAGAACCCAAGAAAGGATTATGTGAAATGAATTTGATAGAATAGTTTCAATGGCATACGAGAAAGTTCTACATTCTGATTTCAATGTGCTTAATTTGTGTTGCGTTACCATAGAGAGTTATTGAAATAAGAATTAGTGATAAAAATGGACTGATTATTTTGTATCTCGAAACTAACACAAAAGGACAACGAACAGTATTAAAAGTAAAGATGGTTATTAGAAATTTGGAGAAGACGTGGAAAAATACAGGGTGTTTGACATATCTGGTTAATTAAACAATCCGGTTTATCAGTGCTTTATTGCATCTGTTATTCGTTTAAAAATGGACGCATTGCTTGAAGTTGTATCACAAAAAAAAAAACCGGAATGGTATTATAGCTTTAACCACACCATTCCGTTATTAGAACTAGTATTAGGTCCACTAAGAGATGTGGAGAAATGTCCTTTGTTATAGCCTTACTGAGTATGTACACAAAGCAGTTTGGTGAAACGTGTCACGATTCGCGACGTAATTTATTTTTCCTTAATCTACTTTTGTCTCTCTTTAAAGCATCATGTCGGGATGTAAAGAAAATCGTGTGTGTTAGTGCCTTCTACTGAAAAAATAGCAAATGAGGATCCCATAATGCTCCATCAAGCTTATAAAAACTATGCCTTAAGCAAGGATTATGAGTTTTACAGTGCTTTTCATAAATGTACAAACAATAGTCATGTTTTCTTTTATTTTCTTTTTCGGGTTATTGGGATCAAATAAATTATCTTGCATGGCCAGACAGTCACCCAGTATTATTATTTAAATGTTGTGATACGTATTCATGACTACGTGTGGTGTAAAAATACCAGAATTGTGACACTTTGAAGATGGGTTCGTTTATCACGCCATTCATCT
The DNA here is from genome assembly GCA_032207245.1 of Pardosa pseudoannulata. Taxonomy (NCBI): domain Eukaryota; kingdom Metazoa; phylum Arthropoda; class Arachnida; order Araneae; family Lycosidae; genus Pardosa; species Pardosa pseudoannulata. Next base: position 29,883,547 of record CM063510.1, read on the forward strand.
GCGCACTTCTCTATATGTTCTTTGTTACTTGGTTCTTACAAGCAGATTACGATTACCTATTGGTCTTAATCATCCGACTTGACTTTCTTAAATGTCAAATTGTTTCCATGAAAAAAGAGGAATTTCAAGTATAAAATATTTCAAATATGGATGGAATCGAATATGAAATGAAGCGGTATTAAAAAGCATTTTAGTTGAAAGGCTCTAGAAATGATTTGTCAAATCAAAAAATACATTGAATAAATGTACTGATGGCAGATTTAAAGTCTCAGAAAAATATTAAAAATTTATTGGCCTTATATAATAATTAATAACCAATTCTGTAAACAACCTATTCTGTCAGTCGGCG
>CM063510.1:29888895-30018895 GCA_032207245.1 Pardosa pseudoannulata
TAAATTCAATAGCACTACTTAATATTAATAATTGCATCAAAAATTGTTTTAAATTTAATATTATATCTCCAAAAGTTCATGCAAAGTCAATGCTCAATATGTTTCAAGCAAATGTATCAAAGAATTTGAAGCCAAAATACAGGGTGTTTCATATTGAATGGGACAAAAAGAATAATGCATTGTGAATACCATAATGGATTTATTCAGCCGAAGCAAATTTATTCTGCAACTACAATTATACAAGTTTCATTTGGCAAAAGGGAAAAATTATCGAATAACGAACTCGCCACTAGAGGCGCTGTTAAACAAAATGTTGTCCATACAGGATAAAGCGTACTGCGTTTTCGCATATGCCAAAACCTCCTCGGTAACTGTTGTGCAAAGACATTTTCGCATAAAATTTCATAAAAAAACACCGCATTGGCATAATATAAGCCATCCAGGATACCGGCTGCTTATGCAAGAACAAAAGCCCAGGACGAAAAGAAACAAAACCTGCTACGCTGTCACGAGTGTGACAGGAGCTTGATTAACGTGTAGACATTTGTCGTGTCACCGGAGGAGCACATATTGACCACCTGTAGAAACTTAAATAAACGTAGTTTTGAGGTAAATTTGAATTTTCTAAATATATTAATTATAATGTTCACAATCATGTTTTCTTTTTTGTCCCATTCAGAATCAAACACCCTGTATTGAAATAAAAAAAATAAATAGAATATTAATAACTTGAAATTTTTATTTTAAAATTAAATTTTGATTAAGTATGTTGTTTTAAAAATTTTATATTTAATACTTTAATCTAAAAATGCAATAAATTGGAATCCAAAATATCGAGGAGAAAAGGTAGGGGACTGGAGTTTGCTGACCCCCTTCCTCTGTGTACAGCTCGCACAGAATTTTCCTTTTATCGGCAGGTACATACACAGAAATCATGACAACTAAAGTTTAACTTTGCAGTACACTATTATAAGGCTTACCTGTACTATGATGACATGTGATTCTTTTAAATCTCAGATCAAGAAGTTTATTTTATTTGTATAAATGACATCCTATAATGCTTAAAATCCCACCTAATCACTAATGAAAGCGGTCTTTAATATTCACTGTTGCTTGCATTTTTTATATCTTTCAGTCTGTCTGCAGTCCACAATAACTTAGGTATAAAATATTACCGTAATTTTGCTCGTATAGTCTGCACCATCCTATAGTCCGCGAGCACGATTTTTGTGTAAAAATGTCATATATCGTCAGATAGTTAATACCACTAGATAATCAGCGGACTATACGTGAAAAAACATGAATTTAGAATGACAATATTAAATCATTTTAAGAGTAAAAACCTAAGTACAGTAGAGTGCCTAAAAGTCTAGATTAGACTCATTTAATTCCCCCTTTAAAATTTGAAATAATTTCTTCTGCCATATCCTCGGAGACGAATTTTAACGGAAGAAACAGAGAGGCCTACATTACTCTGTTCGAGAACCTAGCTATGTAAATCATCTTCTAATGCAGGCCATTGTATTTTTCCAGGACGATTGGATCGCTTTTATATCATATTTTTAATGTTTCCTCTTGCTTGCGCCAATTTCTTACTGCTACAAAATGGTGTCAGAAGTGCTTGAACCCCAATGTGCTTGGATTATGCCTAACTCATCAAAACTATTTCTTTCCTGTTGATAATATTTCCGAGGACGGAAACGTCTAGAAGGGCGGAGTGTGGATGAAGACTACTTTTCACTCATTTGGTCACTTGATGGCAACACCATCGCTGGCTGTTTGTTAGAAAAGGGGAAAACGGCGAGCAAACAGGCTGTCTCTCGCGCTCGGTGGAAGCCATTTACAGTAGCAGCTATCGATGTTGGAACTTCGTGTCCGCATTTAGACAATTAATTCTTAGTGAATAATTGTTATCTTCTGTATGAAGATGTGGAATTGTAATTTTTCATGTTAATAAATTTTACACTAGCTGAATATTGATATTGGACTCATTATTAACGAGTCCTACAAAATGGTCGACCTCAATGTCAACCTCCTTAATTACTTTCAGCTTGAAATCAGCAGTAAAACTGCGACGATGTTTTAGAGACATAATGAATGACCAATATTACCGTAAATCAAAACTAAGAAAACAAAACACTCTGTTACGAGTGATCCTCGTGGTGAAATGACCTCAGACCTTCAACCTTTGGTCTTGAACCCATCCAGTCCATGTTGTCAATCGGAGCTGTAAATAGTGACTATCGATATTTTCCCGTACTCCAGGATACAATTTAAGATTGTGCTTCTTGCTACTACTGATTCGTTTTGCTTTATGGATTGTGTTTATTTCATGGTTTATTACCGATACTATACGATGTTCTCTTGATGTCTAGTGAGTCCTGCTTTTGTTTACATTTGATTATCGGCCGTTTACGCGAAATGTTTCCCCCCCTTCTTCCGATTTTGATGATTTAAGCAATGAAAAACCAGCAGATAGTCCGCGGCTGAAGAAATTTACTTTTTAAACACAGATAGTCCGCGTGATATATACAGACATATAAGATTCAAGAATTAAGGGATTAATAGTTTCCTGTTTCTGTTGTATTGTAACAAGCACATTCTTTGAAAATAATGTCAAAATTGATTCTATACATTTAAACCAAAAATCTATAATCAAGTTTTAAAATCGTTTCAATTATTGGATTTATTTACGTTTATCGGTATTTACAACGTTGTGAAAATGGCTTTTATATTTTATTTATAAAAGTTTAGGTTTTCAGCTAGAAAATTATCCGAAATGGTAAGAAAATTTTGCAAAAATAGATGCTTTGAAAGAGCAATCCTTTTTCCTTTTTAAACACCTGTAGTATGGAAAAAATACAGATTATTATTTGCAAAGCGGTAAGCACAGAACAGTCATGTCAAAGTAAACGATTTTATGTAACATCTAGCATTGCGAGAATCTCTGTCCTTATAAAAAGATCTAAAACTTAATCTGGAGCCTTTGTTAAAAAAATGATTCAAACCAGAATTATGCACTGACGAATTATACTCCAGTTGATGATTGGTCTAAGTAAGAACTCGCAGACAACTTTTACTCTAATCAAAGCTCTAAATAAAACAACAGTAACTACCGTGATGATGACGTAATTAAACCAAAATTCTATACATCAAGTTTTAAAATCGTTTCAATTATTGGATTTATTTACATTTATTGGTATTTACAACGTTGTGAAAATGGCTTTTATATTTTATTTATAAAAGTTTAGGTTTTCCGCCAGAAAAGTATCCGAAATGGTAAGAAAATTTTGCAGAATTAAATGTTTTGAAAGAGCAAGCCTTTTTCCTTTTTATATACCTGTAGCATGGTAAAAAATACAGATTATTATTTGCAATGCGTGAAACACGGAACAGTCATGTCAAAGTAAATGATTTTATGTAACATCTAGCAGGGCGAGAATTCTCTATCCTTGTAAAACCAAGATCTAAAACTTAATCTGGAGCGTCTGTTAAAGCAGTAATTCAAACAAGAATTCTGCACTGACGAATTATAGGAAGCGCATCCAGAAAGTAAGTTTCCAGATGTTTTCCTCTTTAAAGTAAACGTAATTAGTCGTGTGAATTGCGCGTGAATAACAGATCTATGACGTATTAATCACAAGCCAGCTGGACAAGTCCCGATTCGTGCCAATAGCGGGGTAGCAATGGTCCGAAATGGAAACTCTAATTCCTTCTCCCGCCGCCTGCAAGACTCGGTCGGTGATCTTGAATGCACAAAGCATTGCACCAATTGAAATTCATCGTAAGATCTGTCAGGTCTATGAGCCGAAACTGACACCCGAACACAAAATTGAACACTTTGGATCAGCACTGACTTTTCTGCTACGGTATCACGATGACGGAGACGAGTTCCTCGACGGGATCGTCACTAGCAATGAGACATGGATTTCACACTTTACTACGGTAACCAAGCAGCAGTCAATGCATTGGCATCATAGTGGATCTTATGTCAGGACCAAATTCAAACAGACGCTGTCGGTACGGAAAGGGATATGCACGGTGTTCTGGAACAGGAAGGCTGAGTCCATTCACAGGCGGCAGAGTTCTACGACAGAGGTATACAAAAGTTGATCTCACAATACGACAAGTGTCTCAATTCTGGTTTTTATGTTGAAAAATAGCTGAAGCATTACTGTACTTGTTGCCAATAAATATGTCCGTGAAATTGTGAGTTCTTTTTTTCTTTTAAATAGAGAAACTTACTTTCTCGATGCACCTCGTACTCCAGTTGAGGATTTGTTTAAGTAAGAACTCGCAGAGAACTTTTACTCTAATGAAAGCTCTATGTAAAAAACAACAGTAATTACCTTCATGATGACATAATTAAAAAACAATTCGGTTATTTACCGGAAGTTAATAACGGTAAATAATCTTGTAATGATTTGAAATTTTAGATATTTATTGGATATAAAATAAATGAAAAATAGTCTAGTGAAGGTACGAATGTGATAAATATTGAAGGTAAATAGTGTGTGTAAATAGTGAAGGTACGAATAACGAAATGACTTAAAATAGAAGAAAATAATTGGGACAAGATAACATTGGAAAATTGTCTGTCAAAATGGGAGAATTTAGAAAAAAAGTAAACTAACTAAGAATGCGTAACTTCACCAATTTCTCCCTCTCTTTAAAGATTTGGTTTAGTTATAGAGAACTATGGTCTACCACAGCGGTCGGGGAACCGGGGTAAATTACCCCAAATGGGGTAAAAAGGAAATTTTTGCGGGTAAAAATGAAACTTTTTTGAGTAAAAAGTATATATTTTTAATTTGCTATTTTATAAACTTGTTAGTATTTTTTTCAACTTAAACAATTTAGCTACATATGCAGGCCACTCCATCTCACTACCCACCACACTAAAGTGTTCTCGCCATCTCACTACTCACCACTAAAGTGTTCTCTTTGCGCAATAAAGCACATTTTATTTTACTTTAAATTGAGTACAATCTTGATACACGTACTATCAGTTGGATTGTAGATCCTTTTAAATGTGATATTGCTATGATACCAGAAGGACCTTCAGGTTTGGCAGAAGCAATTCTTGAACTTCGATCTAATACTGAAGCACGTATTTAATTTGAGAGTAAATCAAATTTGACGTCTTTTTGGATTTCAAAAGCTGCAAAGGCTTTCAAAATTGCACATGAAGAGGCGGTTAAAAAATGGCTGCCATTTGAAACAACATATTTGTGCGAACAAGGCTTTTCCACTCTAATGAACATAAAAACGAAGAACAGAAATCGATTAAACGCCGAAGACTGCATTCAAATCACTCTTACATCAAAAAGTCCTAATTTTGAAGCAATTGTATCGAACATGAAACAACACCATTTCTCCAAAATGTGAAAAATTTTTTTTTCAATTATTCTTTTTTTTTAAATTTTTCAATTCTAATTATTGTTTGTTTTTGTTTTATTATTATTATAATTTGTTACAATACCATTATGGATTACTATGTATTACATTGATAAATTGAATAAATGAAGTTTAAATAAAATTTTTAGTTGTTTTCTTTTCAAAATTATCATGGGGGGCTATAATATGAAAGATGCTAAAAAAGGCGATTTCGGTTTTTTTTTCTCTTCGCCATGGGGTAATATCAACTTACATAAAAATATTTTGGGGTAATGATTAAAAAAGTTCCCCGACCGATGGTCTACCATGTTGCTCACGAAGGTTATTGAGACTGAAAACTACTGCTTAAAGTGGATGCTGAATGGCTACGAACATCCATACTTGCAACGGGATTCGAACCAGTGGAGTTCGCGACCGACGTGCAGCGCTCTACCATTCGACCATCGTTCAGCAAAGGACGATGGCCTCTCTTAGAAGATCTCTTTGAAAAAGAATAATGTCAGGAATCGCAAATTGAGTCCACTGCTTTTGAAATGTGTACGGTTCGACGTAGAATAAGGCTTTAAAGTAACTGTGGACTTGGCCACAATTAGACTGAAAATAGCATATTTCAAGCTTCTTAAACTGTAAAATATAGCTAGAATAACAACCAAAAGTGAGCAATTGTTTTTCATGATCCTATAATGAATGTAATTTTTGAGACATCATACACTATTATTACTAATAAGTGTTTTGGATGAGAATTGTTAAAGATCAACAACAACCCCATAAAACGGCAATTTACCGCCAAAGCTATCAACTCTTTTAATCCTTCTCTCTGTATATTATTTTACAGTTGTAGTTTTCTGTCTCGTGCTGGTAGCTGTTTTATGTTATGTAACTTTCGTTTTCTAATTAAATGTTTTTTCTATATCATAATATAAATAGTTTTTATAGTACTAGTCACATGCTCAATTAGCGGATAGCAAGTTCCGAAGTATCTCAGACGATCGAAACCGAAACCTAGAGAAAAAGGTAAGTGAACATTTTTTTCACTACTTTATTTTGCCTACCGATGGTATGTATCTAACAAAAAGAAATTTAAATGATTTTATTAAACAATAGTTTTTAGGTTTTATGAATATTACAGACATTTCAGGTGAATTCCTAACTGTAATATCTGTCTGAAATTTACTTATCTTTAAATTACCATAAAGGGTGATACTAAACTCAAAAGTAGGATTTATAAACTTACAACTGATGAAAAATTCAGTAGTATCTAGTATCCAAATGTGAGTGGAAAACAGAAAATAGTTACTTTATTTAGAATTTCCCATCACACAGTGAGAATCTAACACCACGTCTGAAAAAAGCGTATCATTAAACAATGTACCTGAACTGCCACCAGCGGTTCTGTTGAAGTTGTATGGATTCTTTGTAGAGCCAAATACGGGATTTGATGTGTCCCACCACAAAGTCATCGTTGGGATATTTGTTACGACAACAGGAATGGCTCCTGCTAATCTGTAGAGGGAAGCGACATCGGCATCTTCAGGGGCTTTGCGATCTTTAAACCTCTTCAAACAATTTGTTTGAGCAAGATCTACATGAAGAAAAGTATTGCAATTTTTAACAACTAGAAGGTAAGACAGTAAGATAATACAGAAATATATGAACGTAGTAAAGTAGATGGTTGGTTCGTTGGAGCTTAGTGGCACTGCATCTTCCTCGGATGAATTGTGGCAAACACAAACCTAGTAAATTATGAGGGGTATGTTCTACATATTTATTAATTGTTATTCGCTAATAATAGTACATCTTACCATGACTTAAACCATATTTTTGATGCAATTTTTTAGATCTGAATATTTACTATTTGCTTCATGATACATATTCCAAAGAACATTGACTTTAAACTGTTGTTAAATAAGTATGAAAACAATCGCATCTCCTTCTTTATACCTCAGTTATTTCAAGCTACGTAACTCTTCTTTCGTCAGTATTGATTTAGTAAAATAAAATGACAATTACTAGGTACTAGCATATATCCCGTCATATGACGGGATCAGTAAATTTTTTAATTTCCCAGAATTGTAAAGTACCCTATGAGGCAGGTAAAAAATATGGTTTGTTTTTTGGCTGAGAATTATCTTGCAACAAAAAATAATCGATGATTAAATTTAAAACTATCACATATGTACCTATAATCTATTATTTAAGCCAAATATGAATGAAAGTTATTTACGCAATATCTAAGTTCATGGATAAAAACATATGAAATTAATGCTGACGATATTTAAATAATTTAAAATATCAAGAAAAGATCAAGTGTTTTGCAATATAGTAACCTAAAATATAATATGATAGCTAAGCTGCATGCTAGTGTATTTAAAAATGTGAGGGAGAAACTTAACATGTAAATTGAACAAAAATCTTGAATTATATTTAATGTTATTTTATTTAATTTGTAAATGTGTCTAGTTATTCGTTTTTATTTGGAAGTTTAGGTGTCCCATGTGCATAAGTAGAGGAGTCAACACTTGCACATGGCCTTCTTTGGTGTAAATGGTTCTCGGTCTTTTACCGTAACAAGAATTATATGAATGCAGTAAAGTGATAAATAACATAATGAACCCCAAATCAAATTACTTAAGAAGCCTACTAACGTTTCACTCCTATTATCTCCTTGCACGAGAAAGGAACGCCAAGCAAGGGCATCTCCGTCGCCAACTCATCTTCTGTTTTGATACCCGCCTCCAACATGCTATCGACGGCCCTCGCATCGGCCAAGGCCTCTTCGAATCGGTTGTCGACGCAGGCGTTCACCAAGGGCTGCACACTCTCAATACGGCTGATGTATGCCTTCATTACCTCCAAGGCTGAAATCTACGAAAAGAATTGTTGGTATTAATATTACTTGCCACTATAAAAATCATCTTCCTTAAAAAAAGTCAGACTGCCTTATTTATTTTGGATTTCAATTTGTGAAATCCCATAAAATTATTTTCTAGGGTAGAGCTTACCAAACCGTTCATAATGAGCTACTAGTAGTAGTTCGACGGGAAATTTTTGGAAGATCTCCGTGTTAAGCTCACGTTGGAAGCGTTAAGACAGATAAATCCAAAAATCATTTTCTGTCAGCTCTGAAAATATGCTTTATCTTTTTCTAAAGTAAAACACCCAGCTTTGGACCAAGTGTAAAAATAATGTTACGTTGGCCTAGTGTTTGAGAAAGAAGAAATTAATGCTCATTAAAAAACACATGGACAAATATGTCTTGATTAAATGAATTTATACAGTTAAATAAATGCCTAAGGAATACAACTGTAATCAACTTATCATTTGTAGATATCGAAGACTGCTCTCGAGTTGGCTAAAAAACAATATGGCGATGATTTTCCTCAAAAGGTCTATTCCTCAAGCCACGGATGCCAGCAACGTTCACCTTCTACTCTCCTCTGGTCACAACCTTGTCCTCTCAAAAAAAAAAAAAAAAATCTAGAGTACCTCTAGAAGAAAAAAAAACAGGGGTCCACTCCAGAATGGCGGGGATTCAGAATTCTCCAAACCAATGGATCCCCCTATTGGCTGGGACAAATTTCTTTCCAGTGCAAACCAGTCCTGTTCTGGTATGTCTTTGACGATGACTCAAGGGAAGAGGTAAAAAGAGCTGAACCGAATGTAACTTATTGTTACACCAAATTAATCTAAAAGCGAAATCAGTACTCAGGTTTAGATGTGTGTGTGAGGTTTTTTTCCAGTAAGAAATTCACAAAAGTTAAACTAACAGACTGAGTGATGAACATTTGGAAAACTGTGTTCAAATATTAGCCCATACCTACTCTCCTGCTATTAAAAATCTTGTTGATGACCAAACTGAGTGCATTCTTCTCATTTAATTTAATAAGATTGATGAAATATATGTTTTTACATTTCTGATTCATTATTAATGACGCTTTAATTTTTCTTACTACAGTTTTAGTAAAATGGGTTTCATATTTACTAGAAATGTGTAAAAGCAATAAACAAATGTTGTTGTTTCTCAAGCCACTTAAACAAACCAAGCACGATTGAATCTGTAGGCTCTCGTCTTAAGACCAAGGGGTGCGCCTTTCGTTTTAATGAGTAACATTAAGGGGAAAGAACGACATCGCTCAAGTAGGTCCTCATAATTTTGAAGCAGGGACCAAGCAGAAGACCCACAGACTTGGCCTTCCACCCCCAGAGTTATTGATTGAGAACTTGGAGGACATTTTGACCATGAACATATTTTACGTGCTCAACAAACACAGTGCATCTTAGGCCGGCTCGGGTTCCGAACCCGCAACCTCTCAATTATCAGATCATTGCCTTTGCAGACTGAGCTACCACGGATCACAAGCAAATGTAATATTTAAAAATGTTTTCATTTCTGTTGTTTCTTTCTATTAGTTGCTCACAGTAGGATATAAAAACGATATGGTTGTTCAGAAGCTTAAAGTTTGGCGACTACGGCTCTACGGGGTTTCTGACAACTTAAAGATCATAATGTTTGGAGTGATTAAGTTGGTTCTTCATAGTTGTCTTTAATCTAAGCATCAAAACCAGGGGCAATCAACCAATTTTTCACTGTACTTGAAAATAGAATTCGACTCACAACAACAAATATTGACATGAACAACAAAAACAACAAAAAATCGTTGCCCAGCAGTAACTCCCAGTTAACTCTCATTGAAATTATGTATATAATTTTAGTATGTAATATTAGTCTTTGTATGATAATTTTTGAAACAATGGGCAACACAAAGTGATACCTGACATTCTGTCCACTGTCATTTGGTCCTTTTCTTAGCTTTGGAATATCTTATACGGAAGCACAGAGTGCACTGTCTTGTAGGATTTTATTTATTTATTTATTTGCTGTAGCAGGAATAATATCGGGAAAATGCCACGAGGTTAACCTGAGTGGTGAAGAACTAATGCTGGGTCTTGCTAACGTAGCCAAAAACTCATTACTCTGATTTTTCGCAACTACCTTTCTTTATACATTACTAATTCACAAGCCGACGTATACTATAGAAGGCGGAAAAAACGTGAGCAGTCCTGCAAAAAGAACCTCAAAACCAACAAAATTATCAAAGCTGAATAGTCCCTTCACATTTCCTCCAAGACGAATAAAATCGTGACAAAACAAATCATTCTCATACATCTGCTTTACTCGAGTTTTCTCGGGATAATAATTAACTGCAATATATACGAACCCGAGATAAATCGGGACAATCAGGAAAGCGGTTAAAACACGTATTTGGCAGCATATAGATTTATAAATCTATGAAATACAAACCTCTCTTTTCCGAATTCTTCTTGCTAGTTCTGTCGCCGACATGAGAAGTATTTTGTTTGTAATTGCTGGCAGTGGCTTTGTCCCACCGTAGAATATCCGGTAAAACACATCGAGAGCAAGTTCTGAGAAAGGCCTCGTCAACTTAAGAGTTACTTGAATGAGAATCACCAAGTAGTTAAGGATCTGCATAAAAGAAGACACATAGTCAAAAGTAAATTTAAAACGAAATATAAATTTTTCATATACATTAGAAATGTGATCAATTTATATTTTAGCTCTTATTACAAATTTGTTTTAACTTAATAATTGTTGTTAATTAATTTAATTTGTTTTAATTTAACCCCTTAACGTACAGACTCGAGTTAACTCGAGTGCGCTAAGCTGGCCAAACGGTGCACACTCGAGATAATTCGAACGGTGTTGTACTTTATGTTGCTATAGTTTTTCACACTCGAATGCAATCGAGAATTCAAAATAGCAATGTGAAAGCAAAAAACAGTAGTTTTATTAATATTTATCCTTTACTTGGGATTGTAAGCTATAGCACTTATTCAAGTATAAAAAAAATATATTTTTTTCTAAATTTAACGTTCCAAAATGTTTTTTTACATTAATTAAACTGGCCAAACTGCGCACATTCGAGATAACTCGAGTGGCGTTGCTATAATTTTTCATACTCGAATGCAATCGAGAATTCAAAATAGCAATGTCAAAGAAAAAAAAACAAAAAAAAAACAATCGTTTTATTAATAGTTATCATTCAATGGGATTATAAGCTATAATACTTATTCAAGTGTAAAAAATATATATATTTTTTCTAAATTCAACGTTCTAAAATGTGTTTTTTATATTAACTAAACAGGCCAAACTGTGCACACTCCAGATAATTCGAAAGGCGTTGTACTTTATGTTGCTATAATTTTTTACACTCGAATACAATTGAGAGTTGAAAATAATAATGTGAAAAAAATCGTTTTCTTAATATTTATCATTTAATGGGATTGTAAGCTATAACACTTATTCAAGCATAATATATATATATATATATATATATATATATAATATATATATATATATATATATATATATATATTCTAAATTCAACGTTCTAAAATGTGTTTTTTATATTAAAAAATTTATTTTTTTAGCCGACCTTTTTAAAAAAAACTGTGCTTTAAGGGGTTAATTCGTTTTAATGTAGTAGTTTTGCTCAGTTTTTACTTGAAAAAATTATGAGCTGCTTAATGTAATAACACTGAACTTATATTGAAAACATTACTATTGATCGGCAATGTTTACTTGGTATATTTCGATGTAAGTACTATGAGACTTAATGCTTTTGTCCCAACATTCTGTCTATTTTTTAAACACATGCAAATGTATATTTTCTAGAGTTGTTTCAAAACCATCTACACAGATTTTATACATACTTAGTTTTCAAGATGGCTACCTTTTGTAGTTCGTTGAGATGAGAAAAAAGACAGAAATCATGAGATCAAGGTGTGATGTCAAAGCTCTATTAATATATCTACGTTATTCTTCAGTTAAACATCCAGTACGTAACTAGCAATATATGCCTTATCATTATTGTGACTACTAGTTGTGAGTGGTAGACGACACAAAACAAGCTTGCTTTAACACATTGTGTGGATGTACATTTCGTAGCGGAATTGTACCGAGAGCGGGCGTTTTGCGCTTAAATTTAGTTATTCAGTTAAATCTCAATAGATCGAAATTTTTAAAATTTTTTAACCAATTTTTTCGTAGTTTATATTGAAATGTATAAACAGATATATAAATAGAAATATAAAAATAACCATAAAATTTTTGTAAAAAAAATATATTTTTAGTGGATAAATTTAAAATAGTAATAAAATCAAATAGAAATATTAGTATATAGTTTTAATTTTTTCGAATTATGTTATACATAAATATTTTTACATTATAAAAAAAATGAAAGACAAGACCATTCAGCTTTGTTTTCCTGTATATATCGTTATTTTTTTACCCACAAACAAACCATGTTGTTACACTAACTTTTACTAGTACGTGACCCGCGCTCAAGAATCAATCATCAGAAAATGTACTAGTACGTATCCCGCATACAATGTGTTAATAAACGTTTTACTAACTAAAAACTAAAGCTTTGCAGAGATGAATTGAAAAACAACTAAATCAAACAATTTTTTAAATATAACAAAATTTTTTTAAATGTTTAGTAAATATTTTATCTGATACCTTTAGTTTATATTTTTCTCCTAATTTTGCCTTATGGCTATCTAAAAATATATTTTGAATGCATCTAAGAATTATTTGGTTGCTTAACCCTTTCAGACCTGATTTTTTTTTATTTTCACTAATCGATCTGAAAAAAATGCCTGCAACTAGGCTATTGTAAATAGATCTAAGGAAAAATGAATAAATAAATCCTGATTACAAGCTTTTCAAGAAAAACAGCTTTCATTTATAATATATGTACAATGTGCGTGTATATATGTATGTGTATAAGTGTGCTTTCATTATATGTGTACAATTGTGTACACCAGGTCTGAAAGGTTTAATGGAACAAATGGATTACATAAAAAGTTTTTATTTTGCCTTTTGCAAACAGAAATCCAGTTTTAAAGGAGATTTATAAATAGATTTATAATCATAAGATTTTTGTAAACAAATATATATTAGTGGATAAATTTGTAATAGTGTCGTAAATATGGAAAATCAAATAGAAATAGTAGTATATAGTTTAAATTTTTTCGAATTATGTTATATATAAACATTTTTACATTATAAAAAAATGAAAAGAGCAATCATAAAACTAATAATGTTTTACAGTGTGGTAAGCATTTTTCTTTACACGGCACAACCCGTACTAGTACGTGACTCGCGCTCAGGTATCAATCGTCAGAAAATTACAAGTAAGTGTCCCGCATACAATGTGTTAAGTCACGTGATACTCTGGAATATTAGCCTGTATGTGTCCTCAACCATCAAATATTATTGCTAATACAGACTTGATCATTTCTTTTACTCTTCATAGATTATTACACTCAGTACTGGCTATATGATCACCTCTTTATATGGTCACCCCGGTTATATGGTCAGTTTTCTAAAGTCCCGTCTAACTTAATAGGGAACATGTGTTAAAGTGCACCGCTTATACAGTCATTTAGTTTCTTGTTAGCGATTATATGGCCAGTTTCATGTTTTCAACGAGTTTTCGTTTTTTTTAAGAAGTCAGTGCGAAATCGGAGAGGACCTAAGTTCAAACCTTTATTTCCCTCCCTTTCCTCCTTTCATGTTTGTGTAGACATCAGTCTTCATCAGTTCTCTTGCCCTCTGACAAGAGGTGGACATCTGTCTGTTTATTAGTTGAAGTTATCTCTGCCTGCTTAAGTTAAAATTGAGACGAAAAAAGTAAAGGAAAATTTTGTTGCATTTGATTCATACGTCACGATTTAGAACATTCATTTTTAAATTTAGGCTTCGAAAAGAAAGAATTTATCATTTGCTGACAAAAATGAATTGATTAAAAAGTTTTAAAAAATCTAATCATTCTAAGGCTACTTTCGCCAAAGCAAATTCGACTACCCGGACGACATTAAACACCATTTTAGCTGCCAAACTTTGGTCCTCAAGTGTTGAAATCGGTGATCAAGAAAGAAAATGTCAGCGCTTGTTACCTTATAGGAATTGGATAAGGCTCTTCTGTTATGGATTAAAAATACGGTATATGAACAATAGGGTTGTATTGTTCCTCATATATGGTCACCCTGCTTATATGGTCTGATTTTTCTGGACTGCTGAGCTGACCATATAACCGATACAGACTGTATTTATTATTATGAGTAGTTTCTCAACAGTAAAATGAGTCTTATTACTTATTGAACAACTTTCGTATATTATTAAATAATGTTTTTATAATTTGAGTGTTTTCTACCTTTTACATATTACAGAACAAGTGTTTAATGTAGAATCACAGCATGATGTGCTAGTTAACAAAAACTACACTTACCGTTGCCACTGAGAAACAGTCTGTGAGAGACATCGTAAAGGAAAAGAAAACTGCAATAGAATAAATTTTCTACGTTACGAGAAACGTGCCATTTACCCTAGAAAAGAAAAGAATAAAACAATTAGCAGTTACAAGTTTTAATTTGCGGCCAAAAAATAAAGTAAGAATCTTTCAAAAACTGAAAACTAAAGTGATTGTAGATATTTGTTAATAGATTTTTTACTTCCTTGTAAAAAGTAAAAGAAGCACTATAATCACGAAATATTTCAGGACTCAGATGTCAACGAAAATAATTCTTATGATGATGTCTGGAGCAGTTTTGACAATTTTCAGTGTTACGTCTGTACGTACGTGTAAGGAAGCTTTATTTTCAGAACTTTATAATATTCCTTTCTGACTTCCTTGATTGCATTCGGACTAGTTCCATTGTGACGTCTGTCAACGAAATATCAACAAGATGTCAACGAAACTACTAAATTTGAACCTGTCTGAATCAGTTTTGACAACTTTCAGTGTTACTTCTGTACCTTCGTGCAAGGAAGCTTTAATTTCTGAACTTTATAATATTCTTCTCTGCCTTCCTTGATTGCATTTGGACTAGTTCCATTGTGACGTCTGTCAACGAAATATCAACAAGATGTCAACGAAACTAATAATTTTGATCCTGTCAAAATCAGTTTTGACAACTTTCAGTGATACGTCTGTACCTTCGTGCAAGGAAGCTTTAATATCTGAGCTTTATAATATTCTTCTCTGCCTTCATTGATTGCATTTGGACTAGTTCCGTTGTGACATCTGTCAACGAAATATCAACAAGATGTCAACGGAACAACTAATTTTGATCATGTCTGAATCACTTTTGACAACTTTCAGTGTTACGTCTGTACCTTCGTGCGAGGAAGCTTTAATTTCTGAGCTTTATAATATTCTTTTCTGCTTTCCTTGATTGCATTTGGAATAGTTCTTTTGTGACGTCTGTCAACGAAATATCAACAAGATGTCAAAGGAACAACTAATTTTGATCATGTCTGAATCAGTTTTGACAACTTTCAGTGTTATGTTTGTATACTCGTGGAAGGAAGCTTTAATTTCTGAGCTTTAAATATTTAATTTAGTCTTTCCTGATTCCTGGACTTGTCTCGTAACGTCTGGACGCATCTTGCATGGTTCGAAAACTATTAACCATAAAAGGCGAGAACATCGTATATGACTGGTATAATACCTAGTTTTGCAACTTCAAGTTTTATTGCAATCTATACTCTGTATAACGAAAAATTTCAATGTAACACATATTAACACTGCCGGTCAAAAAAAAAATATAGTCATGAAATTTTATATTTAGGACTGAAGTTTTATAGATAGATGAACACCTACATTTTTGATTGCAGTATGCACTGTATACAAGGAAAAATATCAATATAACGCAACTTAATTCTACTGGTGATCTATAATAACGACAGCTCAGCCATATTGACGTTTTGACATGCATTAAAACAATGCTTTTTAAGCAGTTGCAACCAGTACCATACGTAGAATTTTTTCAAGGGGGTCCTAATTTTCAAGGGGGGTTCATAATTCTAAAAAATAATCGCCCGCATAATTTCTACTAAAATTTTTATTTTTGCCATTTTTTCTGACCTCAAGGGGGTGTTTAAACCTCTAACCCCTCCACCCTTGCGTAGCCCGTGGTTGCAACAACAACGCTTTTTAAATCCATTTTTAAACAAATGAAATTAAAAACTATTTGCAGAGACTTATGTTGAATTTTTACTACGCCGATTTGACTGGTTACAATTTACATGCTAGCAGCGGGATTCAAAATCACGAGCTCTGAAATCGAAAGAGAGCGACCTACTCATTCGGGCATCACAGCTGAACCATGGAAACCCAACTTATTCTAGTACAAGATTTAACATGGTTGTTTACAGTTTCTTAGATACACACAGTAGGTTTTGGTCTAAAAAAATCTGTAGTAAAGAAAATGAACTAAAATTGTAAGGAACTACCATTACATTTGTTATTATTTTAAGTGTATCCGCCGTTAGATAGGGTCATCCGAAGTGAGATTGAACGTTTATAGTTATTTTCATCCACGCATGCGTCATAGTTTCATCTGATTCTTACGTTCCGGAAACCCTGAGGAAGTGATAAGTAATATTTCCTCCGAAGCTTCTCCTAATATAACATTTAAAAATAAACATATTAAAAAAAAGAAAAGATGGAACTTCGGCGACACTTACTGGAACATTCTAATGTATAAAATGTCTGGAAAAGATAAAGAGTGTTAACTCAGAATGTCACACACATTTAATGTAATGTATCTATAATTAATGTAGACCTGTTTAGAAAGGATGTGCATTCAGGCACTGATTTATGAAGAAATATTCGGTGTATGTATCCACTTCTTCAATTTGAGTAGTCCCTTTAATGTAAAAATTGAAACAGCATTGAAATTATTTTCAACATTATGAATATTTAACACTTTGTACCACAGCAACCCTGAATTAAAAATTATTTCTTAAATTGTTGGAATAGGCTATTTGAAACATGTAAACACAATTAAAAAAATGAAACATGAAAATAAAAGTTTATGGGTAAACTTATTTTTACTATAAGTGTATTTTCTATTAGTAAAATTTCGTGTTTCTTACATAAATACTAGATGATCCGACAGACGTTGTTCTATTTTAAAGCTCTGAATCCAAAAATTGTAAAATATTTTTAAATAAATTATAAATTGGACCATTTTGATGGAAAAGTAAGAAAAATATATTTTAAACATACTTGATGTCACCCTGCATACAGTCACACAACCGTAATTAATTAAATTAAAATTCCCACAGCGCCTGTACAGGGATTCGATTCTGGGACTTCTCGAACTAAAGTTGCGCTGACCACTGCGTCAAAGACACGTTGGCAGCGAAGGGTTTCAAGCGGCATTATAATAATCTCAATAAGCGTGTCATTCTAGATTTTTAAAATAAACGCATTTTTTATCGGATTGACACCACCATGCGTGCAGTCATACAAACGTAATTAGATTAAATTAAAATTCCCACTCGTCTGTACGGGGATTCGATCCTGGGACTTCTCGTACTAAAACCCGTTGCGCTGACCACTCAGCCACAGACACATGGGCAGCGAAGAGTTTCAAGTGGCATTATAACAATCTCAATAAAGGGGACATTCTAGATTTTTAAGAGAAAAACATTTTTTATCGGATTGACGCCACCCCGCTTACAGTCATAGAATCGTAATTAGATTAAATTAAAACTCCCACAACGCCTGTACGGGGATTCGATCCTGAAATTTCTCGTAATGAAACCCGTTATGTTGACCGCTGCGCCACAGATACGCCGGCTGTGAAGCACTTCAAGCGGCATTATAATAATCTCAATAAGCGTACCATTTTGATATTTTAACAGAAAAACATTTTTTATCCGATCAAATTGTGAATCTAAACCATTCTCGATCAAACTTAATTTCAAACACAAAATTTCATCAAATCCAGTCCAGTCGTTTAGGAGGAGTTCTATTACAAACACACGGACAGAAGAATTTTATATATAAAGATTGTAAATTACTTTGCACACAAATTTCTTTAAAGAATTTGAAATTGTGTTTGAGGGACATCTAATTTTCGAAACAAAATATTGTTTTTAAATTTAAAAATTCGAAAGTTTATTTAAAGTAAAAACTATGCATACCTAAAAAACCAATAGTTGAAAATTTGTTATGAAAAGTATGTTTAGTATTGCATTTTTTCACGGACTTTGTGTTAATTGCAGTGTTTTAGAATAGCAACAATCAGAAAAAACGTCCGTTTAAGAGCCTTATCACACATCAGCTTCTACGCGTTGAAAAAGCAATGCATTCAGTTCACATATCCTTTTTCCGATGAAGAATGCCCAGATAATTACTCGCGAAATAGCGAAGGGTTTTTTTAGGAATTAACACTTCATTGCCAAGCTAAAAATTGAAATTTCTTGTGGTGACCAAATTAATAGTTTTTTATTTAGTTTTTATTGTTCTCAAACTTTTACTATCAAAAAATATTTAAACAAATTCATCGACATCACTCTGCATAAAAGTCGTCGCCCAAATCTAGGAATAAATTTTCCACCTCTGTACTTTTAATACGTGTTTTTTTTGCACGATCTGGCATTGCACTTATTCTTTCCGAGAGTCCTAGTTAATCACTCACATTAAAAAAAGACGAAGTAAAAACTTCAATCACTCTAAATCAGTAAATAATTCAACAAGATCATTGCGTTGTCACCTTATCCGAACGACGTTAATGGCTAATATAAACATAAACGATTGTGACGCTCCTCCCCTTTCCAAGAAAGTCGATTCTTTCCCTATATAAATATTACCTGCCATTTCGTTGTGGCCGCTATACTATTCTATTTCTATGATAGCGAAGTGTAGGCGATCACGTATGATCGGCAATTTGGTGAGAACTCGCATCACGTGATATCACTTGATTGCAATGAAGGTGTTAAAGGAATTATCACACATCAACTTGAATCGCTACTAATATACATCCACACTAACAGTGAGCAGAACGATAGCCGATTGGTTAGGGTGCTGGCCTTCGGTACCGGAGTTCGTGGGTTCGAATCTCACTGTGACATGGATGTTCGTAGCCGATCGGAATCGGCATTAAGCTGTAGGTCCCGGTCTCATTAGTCCTCGTGTTGCATAAAGTAGACTGTAGCACTTCAAACCAAACCAAACTACACTAGCAGTGGAATTCAACCAAACAAACTCCGTAGTCGAAGAGTAGCACCTTACCCATGTGGCCATTGTTCGGCGCAGACATACTTTGATAACACTTGAAGGTATCACCACGAAGCGGGTATTTTTGTTATGGTTGATAGCTTACATTATGATTTAAAAACGGTATGGTTGCTCAGAAATTTTAAAAGTTTGTCGACTACTTCTGTACGCCTATAAGAGATTTCCAGTTGACTTAACTGATATGAATCCCACTTCATTTAAAATGTCAGTTACAAGTGTTGAGATTAATCAGATTTTTATCACTGATAAACTTAAATATTCCACTGTTATTTTCACTCAGATAACAGTGCTCTGATATTACTCAAAGCAGATAAATTTGGAAAGTGTTAGGCATGATAAATAACCACGTGCAGAGTGATATATAAAAATGATTTATTATGGGGTGTCGAGCAGAAAAGTCTTCATTATAATAATATATTTTTAATTCCTTATAAAATGCAAAGTTCCGTTCTGTTTAAATGAAATTATTCTCTGGCTCCTTAATAGGTTTAACTTTGCAAAAATTATTTAGTTTTGTTATATGAAGCAATACACTTTTAACACTTAAACCGTGGGCAAATTTACCCAAATTGTTCAAAAAATGTATTGTACTATCATATAGCCCGTCATCTGTCGGGATCATTAAAATATTTAATTTTCCAGAATTGTAAAGTACCCTATAAGGCAGGTAAAAATTGATTTGATTTTTGGCTGAGAATTATTTGGTACACACTCAACAATTTGGTTACCTTTACTGACTGAATGCTAGTTGCAACAATTGATCAATTATTTTTATTTTGCAGACAATTCTTATGTCTTAAAGGATAATATACAGTACATAAATATAAGGTGGGTTTTTTCATTTTATTTTGAAATGTAGTGCTTGTGAATTAAAGGGGGTATCTAATTTTGTATATCGTTTATTGCTATCAAAATCACGGTGTTCCAAACTGATCACATTAAGCTAAGCCCACTGTATATATATATATATATATATATATATATATATATATATATATATATATATATATATATATATATATATATATATATATATATGTAATATTAAAATCCTTTATTTACATATTTTAATATTAATTTAATAACTTCTGTTTGTAAATTACATTTTTGGGGTTTGCGCGGTAATTCTGATTTTCACTCCAGACACGTATAGATTTAATCCAGCCTCTGTCTGTACTTCTTTGACCAATAGTAAAAGCGTTCTCTTTAGAGATGGATATTTTTATCTCATGATCAAATGTGCTTAGGGATTATTCGTAGTATTTTTACCTGAGAAATCCCTACTTAAAAAGAGTATGTGCACGATGTTCTCGAAGTTTTGGACTGCATACTGATTTGATGTATCGTCACCAGTAATAAAATGGGATGTGCCTTTTGATGAATCTCGCCCATATTTCATATATATTTACATAAATATATTAGATACATATCTGTAATATATCAAAATTATTACATCTATCATAAATATTAGCCCTCGTGTTGCAAAAAGTAGACCGCAGCGCTCCAAATCAAACTATCATAAATATCTGAAATTCTCCTTTCTTTATTTAATACCTAATTTTCCAGCCGTATAGTGCCAGATAAAACTGCATTCTGTGACTTAATTTCTTTTTACCCGTCTTTCGAAACTAACGCTGGTGTAGATGCTAATTTTTTGTCCACTGGTCACATTTTTCAACGGTTCCATTAAAATGGTTTGCTATTTTTACTTCAATACGTGCTCTCTATAACGAATATCCAAGGAAGGAAAAATCTTTTAAACTAACAAACCAGAAACGATTTTTTTTATTATTTTAATAAGAACCTCTCTGATTTTCTCCGTGATATTTTTACTTCAATACGCGCTCTCTATAACGAACACTATGTATGTATGTGTTCATCCAAGAAAGGAATAATTTTTTAACTAACAAAACAGAAACGAATTTTTTTATTATTTCACCAAGAATCTCTATAATTTTCTCCGTGATATTTTTACTTCAATACGCGCTCTCTATAACGAACACTGCATATGTATGTGTTTATCCAAAGAAGGAATAATTTTTTAAACTAACAAACCAGAAGCATTTTTTTTCATTATTTCACCAAGAACCTCTCTGATTTTCTCCGTGATATTTTTACTTCAATACGCGCTCTCTATAACGAACACTATGTATGTATGTGTTCATCCAAGAAAGGAATAATTTTTTAAACTAACAACCCAAAAATGATATTTTTTATTGTTTCACGAAGAACCTCTATGATTTTCTGTGTGATATTATTCATCCGATAATGGCAACACGTAATGAGCGTTTTAATTACCCAATGGCTTCTCAAAATCGAATCCAACAAATTTTACGATGTATCTTTATGCACGAACTTATTGCCTATCAAAATTGATACTGATTTGTATAGGTATGTGAATTTGGTAGTGCACAAACGTTTCCTTGGTATTGTGCCAGAATTCGGTCTAGGAATACATAAAATATCCTTTTACTCCATAACAGTAAATTACCTTATGAAATTAGTTTGAAATGATATTTTTTGAAACGTAAAATATGTTCATTCTAAATTCAAAAGAACCATTACATATATTTTATACAGGAATAAAAAAAAAACAAATATTTTGAATACTTACGATAAAAACTAAGTTTTTATCTAATAACAGCAATAAAGCACATTTTATACTGATATCTTGTTGTGATAGAGTAGATTTATGTAACCAGTAGCGTACGCAGAATTTTTTCAAGGGGGTTGATCATAATTTTCAAGGGGGGGGTCATAATTCTAAAAAATGATAGCCCGCATAATTTCTACTAAAATTTTTATTTTTGCAAGTTTGTCTGAGCTCAAGGGGGGTGTTTAAACACCTAAACCCCCTCCCCTTGCTTACGTCCTTGTAACTAGTTTACAAATATGCGCTTAATTCAGTTTTAGGAAAAAACATCACTTGGGCTTTTTGACTTCCAATCCCTTCGATTACAGTTATCGGATTTCGAATTTGGGTTGATTCGATTTATTTGGATAGTCAAAGCGAAATTTTCCTATAAAAGGACTACTTAAAATAGGGCATTTTCGTAACTGTATAGCGTTTATTTTAGCAGTGTCATTCTAGCAACGGTAGGCAGCGTTTTACTTCGGACATTGTCCGCTTTGCCTAATAGGAAGTCTAAACGTAAACATTAGAAAAATAATTTCAAAATCTCTAAAATTTGATCTCATATTAAAAAGACATTTTGTAAAATCCCAGGATAGAGAAAAATATGTTATTTCCTTGAATAAAAATAAATGGTTTTAGTGCTATTTCAGATTTTTTTTAGATAAACAATTCTTAAGTTTAGATAAGGTCACCACTTGATTATTTTCCCTGTACATTTAATCTTCTATCACTCATCACCAGTCATCACTAATCATCAACTCTTAACTGAGAATAATCTCATCAAAAATGTAAATAACTGTGAGGAAGATTCTACTCACCAGTGCACACACTTACACACCCCTAGCTCGTGGAAGCTTCCGATGGAACGCCGAGAGCTTTATCGTGGAATAACCGACCTTGGTAGATGTCTTCGTTTACGGTTAACAGCGAGTGAATGATAAGGAAAATCGGGTTGTATATATTTAAACTCTTCCTTTTTCGAGACAATTTATTACTACTTTTTTTTCTGCCATATTGATGTAGGAAGGAAAATGTATTTTGTTTCTATTTGTAATCGTTGTGGGATTGGCAGAAGCGTCTATTTATCCAACAGATGTGCTCATGGATTGCAGTTTTGTGTGTATTTGCTTGCATGGCAAAATGCGCCAGTTCAATGTAAAAAGAGAGAATGAATTTTAATTGCATTGAGGTCTCTTTGCTTTTGCTTTTCCGCTGAAGAATCAGTGGAAGTGTATATTTATCAGTAATATGCGGCGAAATTAAACTTATACTTTAGGCTATGATACTTTGGACGTATTTGTTTGCATGGCACAATGTTCCAAATCAATGCAGAAAAAGAGAATGAATTTTAATTGCATTGAGTTTTCTTTTTCTTTTGCTTCTTCGCTAAAGAATTGGTAGAAGCGTGTATTTATCAGTAATATGCGACGAAATTAAACTTATACTTGGGCATATTTGGCTGCATTGATTTGGCACAATGCGCCAAATCGGTGTAGAAAGAGAGAATGAATATTAATTGCATCGAGGTTTCTTTTTCTTTTGCTTCTTCGCTGAAGAATTGGTAGACGCATATTTTTTATCAGTAATATGCAGCAAAATTAAACTTATACTTTAGGCTATGATACTTTGGACATATTTGTCTGCATGGCACAATGCGTCTTATCAATGTGGAAAGAGATAATGAATTTTAATTGCATTGATGTTTCTTTTTCTTTTGCTTCTTCGATGAAGAATTGGTTGAAGAGTATATTTATCAGTAATATACGATGAAATTAAACTTATACTTTGGGCGTATTTGGCTGAATAGCACAATGCGCCAAATCACTGTAGAAAGAGAGAATAAATTTTAATTGCATTGAGATTTCTGTTTCTTTTGATTCTTTGTTGAAGAATTGGTAAAAGTGTTTATTTATCAGTAATATGCTGCGAAATTAAACTTACACTTTGGGCTATGGCACTTTAGGCGTATTTGTCTTGAAGGCACAATGCGCCAAATCAATGTTAAAGAGAGATTGAATTTTAATTGCATTGAGGTTCTTTTTCTTTTGCTTCTTAGCTGAAGAATTGTTGGAAGCGTATATTTATCAGTAATATGTGACGAAATCAAACTTATACTTTAGGTTATGATATTTTGAGCGTATTTGGCTGCATGACAAGTGATCCAAGATTACTATATGAGATCAATATATGACAGTTGTTTTGTAAATGTCGATAGGTTTGCTTGCAAATTTACCGATAAACTAAGTTTCAAGTTTTTTCTACACAGGGTGAAATTGATTTTTTCCTTTTCTCTGTCACACACACAAAATCCTATATATGCTTATGTATGTTTATTATGAATACCGAAATGGTTAGATCATTCCTTTAAGAATATGTGTGTCATAAGCAGTGACGGGCCTAGTTAGAGTGTTTGTGCACACAGGCTGCTAAATCTTAGGTGGCTGTTGAAAAAAAATATAAGAATACTTAAACTAATTAATATTTTATTAAAATTTTAATATCTTATTAAAATATGTAGCAAAATATTTATCTACCCGCCTTTTCACGTTTGGATGTAATCATTATCATAAACTTCGGTTAGTGTTTAGTGCAGAGTTTCTTTACCTGTGGTTCATGGACCCCTTAGGGGTCCATGGGTCATATTTTGGGGGTCCACCGACTGCTCCTAGTTTTTAAAATGTTTGCATCAATATTTAAAAAAAAAAACTTTTTTTTTGTCACAGGCAACCTCTGCAAGCCATTTCCCAATAGAGACCTCTACAATACGAGGGAAAAAACATTCGCAAACCATATGAAATTTGAAATTTTTAGAAACACAAAGTAGCCTTTGAATTTTACTTCACTTGGAAATAAAGTGACGTAAAATCAGTTCCGCAAAGTTCTTGCAAATTTTTAAAACAAAATATTTGTTTTACTTTTTCATTTCAATTCTTAATGTTTGTCTTGTCACAATAAGAACAAAACATCGAAATCGACCGAATATCGAGCATGATATGAGCGTTGCTTTGTCGAAAACCATCCCTCAATTCAATCTGTTAATCAAGGAAAAGCAGCAACAGCCTTCACATTAAAAATTTTAATTTCTTCAAATTTTTTTATGCTATTGATATAAAAATATTAAAATAATTAAATAATAAAACAGAATTTTTTTTGTAATAAATGATGTTTAAGCAAATTTTTTTTCACAGAGGTGTCCGTGACATATTTAAAATTTTTAAAGTGGCCCATTGCGCCAAAAAGGTTAAGAAACACTGGTTTAGTGCATACTTCTTAAAAAAAATTATTTAAATGAAGATTGATTTGAAATACAGTGGACTCCGCTTAATGTGATCGCTGTTAATGTTATCAATCGCTTATTGTTATCGAAATCACTTGGTCCCGATTTTCTCTATTCATTTGTATGTTAAAATTATCACTTTATGGGATCGTTACATCGGTTAATGTTATCAGTTTCCGAACCTCATTTTAACTTTAAAAGGAATACTCACAATGTATTCAGAAAGTACTCATCATTTTCTTTTCCTTCGCTGTTGTTTGAATTCGAAAATTTTCCCTCTTCCACCTACAGAAATGGGAAATAAACAAAGGAGTGGGATTTACTATGGGAATTCCAGGAATAATTAAATTATTCCTGGAATTTTTGACAAAACGCACAACCTGCTGGTGGTCAAGGGTTGTCAGATAAGCAGAAGGCTTATCGGAACTGAGAAGGAGCATTTTATGCCTTTCTCGCTTAAATGCAACTTGTTGATATGGAAGCCAGAAAGCGAAATAATTTAACACTGAAACAAAAGATCGAGTTTCCACATTAACAGAATCTGAAGTCTGTCAGATTGTCGTCGAACGATGGCCGATTGGTTAGGGTGCTGTCCTTCGGTACCGGAGTTCGTGGATTCGAATCCCACAGAGACATGGATGTTTGCAGCCGTTTGGAATCGGCTTTAAGCTGTAGGTCCCGGTCTCATTAGCCCTCGTGTTGCAAAAAGTAGACCGTAGCACTCTATTCCACACTGTCAGATTGTCACAGGAAAACAGACGAATGATGGAACTGATGAGTCAGATGAAGAATCTCTTGATATTGAGCCACCTCCTACAAGTGCTGAAATGAGAAATGCATCGAAAGTGTTGACACGTGGACTTTACACCTCTCCGATGACTTTAAAAAACATTATGATTACTAACAATTTATCAATGAGATTCTTAGAAAAAATTGTAGACAGACAACAATTGATCAATTTTTTAAAACTATGTATGCAATTCTTATGTTTTAAAGGATAATATACAATACATATATATAAGGTAATTTTTTCATTTTATTTAGTACGTGTGAATTAACGGAGGGGTATAATTTATCTAATTTTGTATATCGTTTATTGTTATCAATCGGTTATTTTTATCAAAATCACGATGTACAAGTGTAGCTCACATTTATGGAATGAAAAACCAATGACGAGCTAGACTCGTCATTTTACCGGAAGGGGTTAAGCGGTTTCTTGACTATTAAAAACGAAATAGAACAATAGCTTTTATAAGATTTTGACTTCAGAACCATGTATTGAATGCATACAATTTTTTATTATTAAATATAAAAGAACTTAAAAATTTCGAAGTCTTTATACAGTGGAAAATCAAGTTTGTACATAGCTACATATATTTACACATTTATACACCATTTAATATGAAAGTAGATAATTAGAAGCGTTGCGACGTGGGAAGAAATAAGGAATCATCCTTGAAGGCCTAGATAAACGTGAAGGTCAAAGTATACCGCAAGGACATTTGACATTGAAAATTTCCTTTCAATATGTTGTTATATTATGATGCTCTTATAGTTGTAGGTAAAAGCGGGTTTCAACCCTTCATATGTATTGCATACTATCATTAACGGTTTACTTATTCATTATTTACTGTTCTTTTGGGAACCTAAAGTAAAAAATAGAACTAGAACCTCTAGATTTGTGTTAGTACTGTTTAACCACTATTCAACAGGTCATTTAAAAATATAGAATATTATGGCAAGAAGCACTTGGCATGCGAGTATACTTTGATTTTATGAACGAAACTTTTTTTTTTATTTTACACTTTAATATATACCGTATGATTATTTAACAAGAAAAAAATATTTTTACGAAATCAGAAAAATAAACGATTTCTAAAATTAAAGTCCGATAATCTGTCAGCGCATGTTTCTTCATCACTATCTTTCTCACAACGGCTCATTTTATCAATTTTGTATTCAACAATAAAAAAACCAAGCTTCAAATTGACAAAACACGACTTGTACGATCTGGAGCTAGGAATTCAATTGAAGACGAAATAACGCAACAAAAGACCGAGTAACTCGACAATCCTAACTTGTGTAAACAAAAAAATGCAAAGCGTTGTATACAGTTGCGTAAGCAGAATTTTTTCAAGGGGGGGGTTCATAATTCTAAAAAATAATATCTCGCATAATTTCTACGAAAATTTTAATCTTTGCCATTTTCTCTGAGCTCAAGGGGGGTTTAAACCCCTAACCCCCTTGCCTACACCCCTGGTTGCATAGCAACGCAAACAACACGCATATAATGTGACACGTACATATAATTATGCGTATTTTGTAGATTTGTGGTGGTTAGCGGGTATCCACCACAAATCTACTAAATACGTATTGTTACGTGACCGGCGCTCCAGTGACAGACTGCAAAAAACGTAAAAATATGTTGCCCGCATGCGAAGTGTTAATTTTTTCTTTGTAAATAATAAATAAAAACTTAACTTTCTTTTCAATTTTATTTTAGTTTTCAGACTATAATGTATTTTACTTAATTTTTAAAATGCAGAACACTAAAGAGTTAGTATTATATATATAAATGTTTATCCAATTTTTTAAATTATTAGATTCACAGTAAACATAACAATTTCAATTAGCTTCAACTTTCTAGCGCGGAATTTTATTTTTCAAGAAATTACTGGTAAGTATAATGTAAATATTTCCTTTTAATAAGAGTATACTTTCTATGACAGGTTGAAATAAAAAGAAAATGTTATCACCTCCTTTAAGAAAAATTAAATAGTCCAGACTCCGAGAATTTTCTTTTCTATTAAGGTATCCGTATATTTTTTGATAATATTTTTATATATATATATATATATATATATATATATATAATATATTTCTTCTCTATTCATTTGTTTGTTAAAATTATCGCTTTATGTGATCGTTACATCGGTTAATGTTATCAGTTTTCGAAACTTTAACCTTTAAAGATTTCACAATGTTTTAAAAAAACATTTTTTTATTTTGAGTTTATATATTAATGATTAAGTCAGTTTTTAGTACATGAATTAAGAAAATTGTTAATAAAAAATGTGGAATGGACGTGAGTGTCACATGACTTGTATAGGTGATAATAATGTAGGAATGTTGTTAAATTTAGGTTTTGATAGGAAATTAAGTGAACTAAATAAATGAAAATTATAGATATTTGTTCATGAACGTCTTTCTTTTTAGCTTTTTATTTAACATGGAACGGGCCCTAGAGGTTGTAATGCGTGTGTGTGTAAATAATTCGTACACAATTTAAAATAAAAATATTACAAATGCAAAAAAAACAGATTTTCTTGCAATTGGTTTATGTAGAAATAACTCAATGTAAAAAAAACGGCATTAGTTTTTCTAGCTATTAGAAATCGCCACCGTAACCCATGTCGATGTTTTACTATTTACCACGATGGATTCTTTTGATTTATAATACTATCATTTTGGTGGTAACAAAAAAAAATCCAGAAATGTATACAAGATGAAATATTTCGATCATCATTTACCACTGTACAAGAGGACAAATTCTGTGCCGTATTGCGCAGATCATATTTTTATTTTTTACTTGTACAGTGAATTTTTAGAAACTTTGGCTTTTGTTTGTTTGGAGTACTACGGTCTACTTTTTGACGAGGGAATAGATCTATAAATTAAAATTCCTAACGGCTGCGAACATTCATGCAACAGTGGGATTCGAACAAATGGTAGAGAAGTAACCAATGGCAGCTTTCGGCCTTTGGCAGTTTAAAGCCGATTCCGAACGGCTGCGAACATTCATGCCACTGTGGGATTCGAACCGATCGTGGGTACCGAAGGCCAGCACCGTAACCAATCGGCCAGCTTTCGGCCTTTGGCTTTTTAAAATGATAACCAGACGTTCACTAGCAGGTGGATAAGTGCTCAGCGTCCTTTAGCTCGTAAAAGACACAATGTAAATTGTCAATATCAAAATGATTTAGATAAGTCAAGATCGAGCCGTGGCCAATTAAAAGAGCGTAACAGATAAAATGATTCGAACAAGAAGTTGGGCTTTTGGTATGTGCTTGTGTCTTTTCTATCCTGAAACTTCAAGCAAGTATAAATTACAATCCTTAAAAGTTAATCTTTGACGTGATTATTTACGTAAACTGCAGAGTGGAAATTTTCTGATGGCTTCTTTGCTACCTTTTTCGCAAACGAATGCAGTAGTTCGTAGCCTCCGTTAATACCTACAAGGGCTTTTTACTTAAGAAAAGTGACTATGCTTAATGATTTTCGAAGTCTAAAGAGGGGGGGGGGTTAAACCCGTGGGTCTTTCTGGTGGAATTATAATTCCCAAGTATTACATGAATTAATAGTTCTGTAAAATTCTGTAGCTCATAGTTCTGTAAAGACTTTTTTATTAGAGGAAACTAAATTTAGTAATTTGGATTGGACATCAAGCAAATGATTCAAGAAAACGAAACTGAGATATGTCTAAGAAATTTACTACAAATAAAGAAACACGAGGTGGGAGCGTGCTGATGTGGCATTTTGGTGTTGTACGAGTAATCTAGTAACTATTTATAGTTTTAAAATTATCAACTTTCTATTGATAATTTGAAAAAAAATTGCGTTCTATTGCAGAAATAATGAGTGTGAATGAGGGTTAGTCCTTTTCGCAAACGAATGCAGTAGTTCGTAGCCTCCTATACCTACAAGGGCTTTTTACTTAAGAAAAGTGACTATGCTTAATGATTTTCAAAGTCTAAAGACGGAGGATTGAATAGCCTGCAACCGTGAGTCTTGCTAGTAGAATTATAATTCCCCAAGTATTACACGAATTAATGCTAATAGCCCTGTGAAGACTTTTTTATTAGAGGAAACTAAATTTAGTAATTTGGATTGGACATCAAGCAAATGATTCAAGAAAACGAAACTGAGATATGTCTAAGAAATTTACTACAAATAAAGAAACACGAGGTGGGAGAGTGCTGATGTGGCATTTTGGTGTTGTACGAGTAATCTAGTAACTATTTATAGTTTTAAGATTAATTATCAACTTTCTATTGATAATTTGAAAAAAAAATGCGTTCTATTGCAGAAATAATGAGTGTGAATGAGGGTTAATCTCCATTCTTGAAAATGATTTTAAGTACACAGCTATAGTACTTCGCTCTAGATATTATAAAACATATCAAAATTTGTGAAATTTCTTTTAAAGTCACCTGACCTCAATACTGTAGAATATTTATTGGAAACTCTTGAAAGAAGTTTCAGATCCAAGCCTATTTCTAATAAACTTGAGTCAGTATGTGCACCTATGCAAAATTTGGATTATATGCTGTTTTATAACAGAAATAAGACAGAGCAGAGATTTAAAGTTACTATTAAATCTGAAATATAACCTAAGTATTTACTTGAATTTTTATGCCTAAAAGTACGAAAAATTACTCACGAATATTTTTTACACCACAAGATGATGAGATGCTTGTATTTCCCGTATATTTTAATTGTAAGTAAAATTTTAGACTTAAATTTTATATGGCAACATCTTATTTTACATTTTACATTCATAGTTTTTTTAAATGTGGCCTTTTTATGTCATAATAGGGACTGTCCGAATATTTTTAGACTCACTGTATATATGTGTGTGCCTGTACAGGGTGTCCCAAAACGACCACATAAACACTGCACAGCTAGATTACTCGTTGGGAGTGCATAAAAACTGCCCAAAGAAGATTTCCTGTATGATCCAAAGTTTACGAGAAAAATGTCGAAAAACAAAGTATGACGTCCCTTCCGGTTCAAGAAAGAACACTTTATTGAACATATCAACAGCAATATATGCACGGGCATACTCCCTAACAGTTCGTAAGGCATTTCCATTACATGGCTGTACATCAGGTACATGTCGCAGTAGTCACGAACGTAATACATAGTCACATACGAAGATGAAAGATGCAGCGTTTTAAATACCAGTTCAATGGAGGCTGAACGCCATTCCATGGCGCGCGCGCATGTATGACGCGATGTGGTGAACGTTTTAAACATCATCGTCTGGAAAGATATGCAAATACTGTTGTTGATATGTCCAATAAAGTGTTTTTTTTTTCTTGCACCGGCAGGGACGTCATACTTTGTTTTTCGTATTTTTCTCGTAAACTATGGATCGTACAGGAACGTTTCTTTGGGCAG
This sequence comes from Pardosa pseudoannulata, assembly GCA_032207245.1. Classification (NCBI taxonomy): domain Eukaryota; kingdom Metazoa; phylum Arthropoda; class Arachnida; order Araneae; family Lycosidae; genus Pardosa; species Pardosa pseudoannulata. The sequence continues at coordinate 29,920,502 of CM063510.1, forward strand.
TTTTTATGTACTCCCAACAGGGAATCAGCTATGCAGAGTTTATGCTGTCGTTTTGGGACATCATGTATAAGAGTGACTGTTGCTGTCTATCGATCACATGGATACCTCCCCTAATGTCATTCAGAATCGGTTCTAAGCGGTAAATCTCGGTCTTATTAGACCTCATGTTGCAAAAAAGTAGACCGTATAGCTCCAAAGCAAACCAAAACCTCCCCTAACTTGTTTATGCCTGTCTATTGCAGTGGAAGCAAGATTTAGTCCATTTTCGACAGGAGCCAGAAGGAGGCTTCGAGAGAAAGCCAGAAGTAAAGCATCTCTTTCGCTTACTGAATGCTTTGATGACGGAACGGGGTGTTTTTATTATTGTCAATTCTAGGAACAATTCTTGATGGGAGCTATTTTTGTGCTATAGATATAGTATTTAGAGACTATATCTTTAGATTATATCTTTCAGGAATGGACTTTATCTGAATGTAGTAAGATAACATGTTACAGAACTGGAAATTTACCTATTGTATTCAGTAAGTTCATATCTAAAAATAATGAAAACACATTTAGAGTCTCTCACAAAAAAATGGCCACAGAAAAAATAAAATCATTGATTTAATTGTTGAAAGAGTACTCAGTAATTAAAGCAATCATCTACAGAAATATTTTTCGTTGGAGGATGATTTACAACCAGTTAACACATAGGAACATAAATATCACATTTTGTTGACAATTAATGACATTGTATATGATATTTGATACTCGTTTCAAAAAGAATTTATTTTATCATTGTGATAAAACTGTCGTTTGTTCAAACACTGACTTCATATGAGAAGTTGTCAAATCACACACTCTTCTATCTCGAAAAATGTCACACTTTAATACTACAAGGGCTTATCCACCCTCCAAATACTTTGTCTAATTCCTCTGCAGCTGCCAAAGTCAAATGATCTTGAAACATGGAACTTACTACCTGTATTCCAATTGGTATTCCTTGACTAAGACCTGTAGGAATTTGGGAGGATGGGTAACCAAGAATGTTAAATATACATGTATAAGCTATGTTTGGATATTTAGGAATGGTTAGCAAGTAATGTGGAGGAGGCTCTGGATGCGTTGGTAGAACTAAGATGGCATCTTCTTTAAATATATTTTCAAACTTTTCCTGCAGCAGTTTATACTTCTCCAAGCAGTCAAAGTAGACTTTGTCCTTTTCGCGTCTGTCAACTGCTGCGAAATAAAGGGAGGGCCACGTATAGTCGGAGCACTGAATTAAACTCTTTAGGAATTCTATTCCAAGATTTATTGGTCCACCTTCACTTAACAAGTCTTTGTATGATATGCAACCCGTTTCCAGCAGCTTACATTCCCATATAGTAAAGGCGTCCCTCAGTTCTTCTATTCTCAGTTCTGTGGCTTTGTTTCCAAATGTCTCCTCAAAATGTTTAACAGCCTGTAAAGAGATCAGTCATCATTCAATAAAAGTATATTTATAATTTTTTAAAGTTTATTTTCACAATCACCGTTTTAAAGTTAAACCTTTTAAATATTACCACAAGCTTATTTATAAACATAACTTGTGTTAGAAAATTTAAGAAATTCAGTTTATTTAGGTTTAGTTTCATTTTATCATCACTTGAAATTCAACAGTTTACCATTCTGCTACTTTCTTAACACATTGTATGCGGGTACATTTCACAGAGGAAATGTACCGGGAGCGGGCGTTTTGCGCGTAAATTTAGTTATTCATCTAAATCTCAATAAATCGAAAATTGTTTAATTTTTTAACAAACATTTCTTATTCTATATAGAAATATGGCAAACAAATATATAAATAGAAATATATAAATAACAACCATAAGATTTTTGTAAACAAAAAATGTACTTTTAGTGGATAAATTTATAGTAGTATCGTGAATATGAAAAATCAAATAGAAATAGTACTATATAGTTTTCCTTTTAAATCTAAATTGATTTTTTTTAATCAACCTTCTCGTTCTGTGGCTATGTCTCGATTGATGTAAAAACTAGTTTTTATTTATCTAAATTTTTCCAGAATCTATGTAGTAGAGAAGAACATTCAACTTCGTTTTCCTGCATATAGCATTATTTTTGTACCTACAAACAAACCATGTTGTTACACTAACGTGTACTAGTACGTTACCCACATTCAAGTATGCATCGTCAGAAAACGTACTAGTACGTGTCTCTCATACAATGTGTTGAATTGAAATGTATTGAATTGAAAATTTTTATTTCTAGATATTTTTAACCAACGACTCCCATGAGTTTAAGTATAAGTAATTTTCCTGTCTTCTAACCAAATTTTCTCCTCTTTGTGAAAATTTCTTTAAACTGACTGGATTGTTCATATGGGTACTATACTATATACACAAGAAAGCTTCAAAACAGAGACTTTCATTTAGGAACTGATAAAACAAAACTATTGAAAAGATTCAGAAAGATATCTATCCCAAACAACAACGCATATCAGAATACTTCACAACTTCAATTTGAGAAAGCTTTTAATATCCTCATAAATTTATTTTATGAGAACGTTATATTACCCAGAAATGATTTTTTACTGCGCAAAATGGTTTGCTAATAACTTTCTGAAACGGATAACTAAGTTTGTTTTACCTTCTACAGTATAAAAAATGAGAATCTAAGAATTGTTTATACCAGTTTATAAGGTTCTAATATGAATGGCTTAGTGGTAACTTTGTGTAGAAAACCACAGGTTATTTACCTTTCTGACTGCTGCTTTTATATCTGTTGTGGCTCTGAGAAGACATCCAGGGAATTCTTCCATATAGTAAATTTTGACATTACGGAAATTTACCTGAAAAGAAACATAGGTTAGTAGAATTCACTTCACATATCTATCATCCTAACAGTCAGTTTTTCAGATAATACAAATTTTAGAAACCCGCAAATAATAGTTGATAATTGTTTCAATTCCATTTGTTTATGTTAGATAACCAAAACTATTTTTCCTTAAGTTTCAGTTATTTTGCTAAATTAAGATCCCTGTCATATTAAGGTAAAATTAAATTAAAGATTACTGCAAAATAAATTTTCCATTGTAGCACTAAAGTCATTTTTTAAATAACGTATCACACTCACCAGTTCATTTTGCAGACATATTAACTTTTGGTTTTAACCACTTCATAGTTGATATAGGAATAAAGGGAATCAGGGTGCAAACGATTTACCATTAGGTTGTGTTTGCTTATTCATGTTTGGAGACTCTAATCTATATCAATGCAATCTATATCACAGAATGTAAAGGATAGTGGTGCTCCTATATTACGAGAATTCCATTTGTTTCTTTTATTAAGTGAAAGACTGCGTAATGATACTTTGCGTTACGGATTCTGCAACTAACTTTTTAAAAATCTATTAGTTGTGATGTGCTATTTATTACAAAATAACTTATTTCCTTAAAGCAGTGGAAGTGTGATTTGTCAGAGCATCCAACTGTTCTCCTTACTACGGAAAAGACCGCTATAAAGGAATTCCCAATTTGTCAGCGTGCGATTGAGGTTTGTTTAGTTCATTTTCGTATGCTTAAACATTAGGTCCGGTCTAAGCAAAGTCGTTTAACGGCTAACCGCGATTAACGCAGGACTCCAACCAATAGTGGGACGCAATTATCCGTTTAAACAGAGATTAATCGCAGTTAGTTGTTAAACGATTTGGTGAGAATATTTATATAAAAAGGAAGATCTAAAAGGCACTCAAAAATTTAAGCTCTCAGTCAAAGGGGTTCCTTAGATACTATTTTTAAAAATAGATGTTTCGGATCGGTATTCTGCAAACTTGTGAGTAAAGGTTGAGGCACATTTTAATTTGTTTTTGCATTTTAAAGAAAAACAGTACAGTTTTTAATTTTTGTTTTTATGTCTGCATACATATATTCTGCATTTGCTGCAGAGTAGCAAGTGCAGTTTCTGCGACTAATAAAGCAAGTATTGATAATTTTGATTCAGAATTGTTAAAGATTAACACTTTACATTTTCAAATATTACGCTTTTTACGTTTTATTAAACTCGTAACCCATTCATACCCGAGTTATTTCTGTGAAATGTATAATTTCGCAGAAATAACTCGGGTAAAGGAGCGATCAAAAAGCTTCCATCTGAAGGCTGTACAGTACAAATTTGACACGTCAGCCGTGCAAAATAACTTAAAGCATTGAGGCAATTATTGACCTTTCTCTTCCAGTTGAATACACCCCTTTAGTAAAAACTCCCCTTTCTACTGCTTGAAAATGTCTAAAACTGTCTTATGAATTAGACTTCAAGTAGAAACCATCGATACTTTAAGAAAGTTTTCAGGGGGTGGACGGAAGAGGTGAAAATCGCATAGGGATAGATCAAGTGTATAAAGCGTGTCTCCCATTTTAATGAGTGTTACTTCTGTTTTACGTCATTTGCGATATGGGAATGTACGTTATAATGAAGCAGAATTACCCCGTTTTTCAGTTTACTTGTAAGTTCCAACTGAATTGCATACTGTAATCTCTCCACCATTTTGCAGTACCTTTCTTTCTTCCGAACAACCGTTTCCAGTGCTACAGACACCTAATTTAGTAGTAACCTTACCATTGTTAACGTTTCAGAATTTTCCACACCAACTTTGATAATAGAGGAATGCCACAATAACCTGATACCTTGATGTATGTATATATGTATGCTCATAACCGATACGCTAATTTGCATATACGCTATAGGCACGCCCTCTAACAGAAAAATTTTAGGATGCCCTTATATATTAAAAACACTAGTTATCTTAAATTCATTGTAAATCCTCGACAGAATGATTTCAATTGTATTAATTTGTATTATTTGAAAATCTAAACAAAATGATACTTAATAATAAAATCAAATAAGCGAAAACAGTTTCAGGGTATTAAATTTTATCAAACATTAAAAATCAAACCTTTTGTTGCAGATTAAGTTTTTTGGCAGTGTCTCCAGCCATTATCTCTGTTAGCATAGTTAGATCTTCAACATATCGACACATGGGACCAGTGCTCACATACTGCATAATATTCCCCGCACTTATGACCGATGGACGCCAAGCTCTGTGATTGGATATGACACCTTAATAAAAGAAAATAAAAGTGGTTAAAGTATGAATATCGAATTTATCATAGTTATTACTGCTTTTTCTCTGACGGTTAAAGTTACAAAACTCCATATATTACGTTTATCGTAATACAGTTTTAATTTCCATTAGTTGCTTTCACAGTTTATAGGGTCGCTGCTTCGTTTCTACAAAAATCTCACCTAGTTATTGGACGATTTTTGTTTTGTTCTTATTTTCTGGAATTTAGTTAATTTAGTTATGACGGGTGAAGTTATTTCGGTTCTTACTATTTTTGAAATTGTTAAAAAGTATCAGGATATTCTAAATCAAACAAGATGCTTTGGTTTGGAACATTTTCGTTTTGTTCTTATTTTCTGGGATTTAGTAATTTAATTATGGCGGGTGTAGTTATTTCGGTTCTTACTATTTTTGAAATTGTTAAAAAATATCAGGATATTCTTAGGTGTGAGGTGGGTGTTGCATTTCATTCTAAACTCCAAGTGTGTGGGATCAACGGTATTCCGAATCTGAGTTTTCTTTTTTTGGTAAAAAAGAATTATTTCAAAGTTTTTTTAAGGGAGGTAGGAGTGTTGAAGAATGTTTGTGGCGCTACCCTTTCCAATTTTCATCTGTTATTAAATTTATTTTGCATTTCTTTTATTACAAGGGGGGGGTTGAGGGGGAACCCCCCTCACATGTTAGATTTTTTATAATATTAGTGCTTATTAAAATGCTATATATTGTGTTTATTCTGTTGATATATATCATAAATATTACTAATCTGTTATTTATTTTTTAAATAACGTAAAAATGATAATTATTATGCTAATTTTATTTTAATAATGCTTTAAATTGTTAATCTGTTTTTTTTTCTTTTAAAGTTTAGTTTTGTTAATGTTGTGTTTCAAATATGCCATGTTACCGCCGCTATGTTTTTTCTTTGGTGATCTTTCAGAAAACGCGTAACGCCGCCATGTTTTTCTACTTGGCGATCTTTCAAAACACGCGTTTTTCTGTTGGTCGGAAAAAAACATGGCGGACGGGACCGGCGGCTATAATGCATCTGTTCCTTAGTTCGGAATTAGCTTTAAGCAGTAGGGTTTAAGCTTAGCAGTAGATTAGTCCCCAAGCAAAAATGACCTTGCTGAAACCCAATCAAACTAAACGAAAACTAAACAATCTGACCTGTAAGCAGCATGGTCATAGGTTTGATTTTGGTTTAGTTTGAATTAGAGAGCCCGAATGGTTTTAAAATACATGAAGGCTAATAAAACCGAAATTTATTCTTTGTACTGGGCCTCATTCACTAGTCCGGCAATAGATGGTGTGACCTCTTTATCGACATAACTTCTGATCCGAGTAACTTCATCCACTTCTTACTTTTCCACGTTCTAAGCATTTTAACACTTAGCCATGCTATATGTTTTCGATTATTTAACTTCAATTAAATTTTATTTTAACGCTTTTAAATAAATATTTGTTCTTTTTATACTAAATTTGTTATTGTTATCAACCTGAGAGTCTAACGAAGTGAGAGGAAAACTGCTTTTGATTTACCTTCATCTTAAATCCGATTTTAGATGGCTATGAACATCTATGTTAACAGTGGGATTTAAATCCATGGTCTCCTTTTAATTGTGGCTACAAGATGGCCAAATGTGTAGGGCTCTGGTTTTCGGTACCGTTGTTCATGGGTTCGAATCCCACTTCTGGATTGGATGACCGTAGTCGTTTCGAATCTGTTTTAATCAGTAGATCTGGATCATATGAGCCCTTGTAAGGATTAGACTTTAGCGCTCTAAACTAAATCAAACTAAACCTTTAAATGGTGTAACAAGGACTGTATCTAGCCGAAGATTAAGTTTTTGGGATGTATTTTTAGTGAGCTGTGTTGAACACCTATACAGTGCTTCCTTAATAAAACAATTGAAAATCAAGCAACGTAGATTGTGTTACGCAGACATAGTCCGCATAAAAAGAAAAAATTCTGCAGCTTGGGATCCAGATACAACTCACATTATCTAGATACAACGCAATCATGCAATTGGGTTGCATTTGAACCTGTTTATCTAAAACAAAGTCACGAGTTAGTAAAAAGATACTAAAATTAAATGTCATGAATAGAGAAGTAAAGTCATCTTGCTTTACCTCTGGTAGGTTTATGTCCATATATGCCACAAAATGAAGATGGTATTCGGATGCTACCAGCAACATCTGTACCAATACCAAATAAGGCTCCACCAGCGGTTATAATGGCTCCTTCTCCCCCTAAAAATGACAAAAAGCTAGTATAATCTACGATCATTCAAGATAAACAGCTAGTTTTCTTTCCAATATTCAGAAATGTGTTCAATCATTTGATATGTAGATGCTGTAACATCAATTAAGAAGTCAAGAATTATACAATATAAAGAGATGGCTAATAGTCTTTTATAACTCTTGTTTTGTGCTATTTAGTTTTCAATTTGATTTTTTTTATGATTGCAATTCGTGAATACACCAAGGAAAAACTGGTTATCCAAAATGCTCTCAGTCAGATGCCCTTGAAGATTTTTAATTCTAGAGTTATTAACTATAAATAGTCACTTATTTCAAAATTATTTTTGTTTTAAGAGACAACTCGCGGAATATTTTGTTCCCTCATATTGTTGTAAAAAAGTAGCATCAAATTTACATGATTAATTTAGATACGTTAAGAATAGTTTGATGTAAAATATCTTTCATGGAAAATATATTAAATTCCTTTAATGTATGAAGACTACTGATGAGTAAAAAATAAACAAGATTCACAGCTGCAGCGCTGCTCATTAAGTACCTGAATCTATTGGATAACTACTGCAGACACCATTCCGAAAGAATTGAATCGTTAAGTGTCCTTGTGAGTATTTAAAATACCCCAATCAACTGAATATATCACTGAATGTAAAATACGTCCTGTCATTTTTTTAATGCAAAAGATGTGAAGGAGGCACAGATTTCTCAACAGATTAAGAAATTGTATGGGAACACATTGAAGGAAGAAATACAAAAAAGGAGTGTTAGAGCATTTGAAAATACCATCTACAAATCTTCAATAATCTTTCAACAATCTTTCATCAATATTGTCTTATATAACAATAAAAAATCTAATGTGGACCTTCACATGACTTCCTAGGACGCTTATAAAATTATGCACACTATTTGCTGAACTTAATTTAAATTTATTTAATTTGAATGTGAGGTATGATACACCAATTCTTTAATTGTTGTTGGCAATACCACTTGGACGAACCAAACACATAGGTTAGAGGCCACAGGAATTAAGGCGAAAAAGTGCATCTTTCATTTGATGAGCACTGCCAGGGTGAAAGAACATCTCAGTTCAGATGGAGTTCTCTTAATTTAGATTTAGGGACCGAGCAGAAAACCTTCAGATTCGGGCTGCCACCCCCAAAGATATCGTTTGAGAACTAGGAGGACATTGTGACCACTAGCATATTTTACGTGTCCCAATCACCATTAACGAACTCAGAGGATATTAGAATTACGCAAGCACCGAAACCCTACAGTTGCTAGTTCGCTGTCTTTGTCAACAGAGCTACCAATTCTTTTTGAAGTTGAAAATTGCTAATATAATACATTTTAATAACATAAAAAATTACATAATATTAATTTAATATTGAGTAGAATTGTATTTAACAATGAATAGTAATATATTAATTCAACAACAAATAGAACTTAAATACTATCATTTAGCTGCAACATTTTAATTGTATCGAGGTTGTATGAAGGTAATTGATTGTATTAAAGTTTTCTGGTTATATCACCCTAAAAATTGGAAGTGCACAATTGGATTTTACCAAAGTCCAAAATACATATTTACAACATTGAATGTCTAATAGTTTTTCTGTTATGCTGGGTACGTTAGTATCTGTTATATTAAAATTTTTCGTCCTATAGAATGCAATCTACAAGGTGTGCACTTTGATGTTACAATAGTACTAAATTCAAAATTTCAGTATTTTACGTGATTATTATTAGGGTATGTGACATATATACACTTAAGAGCCAAAACATTATGACCACCTCTACACTTTGCAGTGAACTCGCCTGGATGACGTGGAAGGCACGTGATCAGGTTGAAGTGGTATTTAACTGCTGCTGGAGAGTCTGAAGAATCATTCTTTCACTTACTTCTGTGTGTGAGGGGAAAGGATGCGGATCTTAGCAATTTTCATAGAGGGCAAATCGTAATAATTTTAAGTTTCGGAACAAGTATTTCCAAAACTGCACGACTCGTGGGTTGTTCGCGATCTACAATTGTTAATACTTATGCAAAGTGGATGAATGACGGTGAAACCAGCAGTAGACGACATGGTGTTGGACGTCCACACGCTATCAAAGAAAAATTTCGTCGGAGACTGTCTCGCATGGTGAAGCAAAACCAGAGCCAGAAAGTAGCTCAGCTAACAACACAATACAATGCAGGACCAAGTAGAATAGTATCGGTGCACACTGTTCAGCGGACACTGTTGGATATGGGGCTAGGCAGCAAACGTCCCACTCGTGTGCCTTTGCTGACCCAGCGTCATCGCCAACTGCGCCTACGATGGGCTCGGGAACATCGCAACTGATCCATGGATCAGTGGCAGAGAGTTGCCTTGTCAGATGAATCATTGTCAGATGAATAGTTTGTCATTCATCACGAGGATGGCCGTGTCAGCGTCTTCCAGGAGAACAGTTACTCCCTCAATGTACAGTAGGTCATACACAGGCCGGTGGTGGCGGTATTACGCTTTGGGGACCTTCTCTTGGGTGTCTCTGGGACCCGTGGTTGTGGTAGAGCCCACCATAGTACACAGGGTATCTGAACATAATTGTAGACCAGTTGTACCCTTACATGGCCTCTGTTTTACCAGCTGGAAATGGAATGTTCCAACAGGACAACGCCCCGTGTCACAAGGCTAAAATTGTGTTGGAATGGTTCCAGGAACATAATGCTGAATTCCAGTTAATGTCCTGGTCGCCTAACTCACCGGATCTTAATCAGATAGAACACATATGGGATGTTATGGGACGGCAGCTCAGAGTTCAAAGAACACCAATTCGCAATATCTCGGAGTTGGGTAAACGTTGCTTAATCATCTGGTACAATCTGTCTCCGGCCATCTACCAAGGACTTGTGGCATCCATTCCAAGGCAGTTTTACGCTGTGTTGCATGCCAAAAGTGGGCCAACCTGTTATTGACAGGTGGTCATAATGTTTTGGCTCTTGAGTGTACATACGTACGTACAGATGTTATACAGAAATTTCTCAAAATGCAATCAGGAATGACGAAAATGGATATTCAAAGTTTCAAGTGTAAAGTTTTCTAGTACTCAAGTACATATATAACTACTAAACTAGTCAAAATGGATTTTGATGTGGTTAAAATTTTTATTTTCATTGAAATGTGAATGATAAAGATTACAATATATCTTTTACTTCGTGCAAGAAAGTTATGATCTTACCCGAACTTCCACCCACTGTTCTAGCGTGGTTGTAAGGGTTGGTTGTCATTCCAAAAGCCTGGTTGGCACTTTCCCACCACATGCTCAGCACGGGAATGTTTGTGACAGTCACGGGTATGGCTCCAGCTTTCCTCAGCTGTACCACTGTTTCTGCGTCTGCCGGTGCTTTGCGGTCCTTATACAACACCAATCCATTGGTCATTGATAATCCTAAAAAGTGATGAAAACATTAAAGAAGACTCTTACATTACAATGCATGATAGAATAAGGATAACGCCTTAATGAAGTTGAACGTGTAAAAGTAGAATTGAGTTTCATTAATCAATGGCAACTAGAAAGATTGTTAGAGGGATATCTCTTTAATCAACATCACAGGCTGCATTGTTATAACAGAAAACTCTTATATTATACGAGGAGCATCCCTAAAGTAAGTTTTCCTATTTAAAAGAAAAAAGAAGTCACATTTTCAGGAACATATTTATTGGCAACAAGTACAGCAATGTTTCAGTTTTTTTCCACATAGCCGCCACCAGAATTGAGACACTTGCCGTATTGTCGGATCAACTTTTTTATCCCTCTGTCGTAGAACTCTGCCACCTGTTAATGGAATCAACGTGTGACAGACGTATTCAGCTCTTCATCGTTGACAAAACGCTCACCAGAAAACAGGAATTTCTCGAGGTGCAAGAAAACAGGAAAATCGCTGGGAGCACAGATCAATTTTGTGTTTGGGTGTCAGTTTCGGCTCATAGACCTGACAGAGCTGACGATGAATTTCAATTGGCACAATGCTTTGTGCATTCAAGATCACCAACCGAACTTTGTAGGCGGCGGGATATGGAATTAAGAGTTTCAATTTCGGACCACTGCTACCAAGCTACTGGCACGAGACAGGGCCTGTCCAACTGGTATATAACTGATACGTCAAAGATCTGTTACGCATGCTCAATTGACACAGCTAATTAAGTTTACTTTAAAGGTTAAAACATCGGAAAACTTTCTTTCTGGACACGCCTCGTAGTACTACAAAGAAGAACTATGGAGAATAGGAGAATAATACCGTCTTTGTCAAGGTTAACGAGAGAGAATAGGACAATTGGGTTTTCATAATCAAGATCGATTAAGGTGAGCAAGAGAATGATATCCTCTATTCATCTTAGTTGGCCTTGAGGAATCTAGGATTTGTGGAGTCAATATAGATCATCTATAACAGCTGAAGTCAAATATGAATTTTACGCCCATAAAAGTTTAAAATAATTTGTGAGAACACAAACTGGTATTTGTTATGCTCCATGGTATTTTTGGCTTTTCTAAAAATTCGCATGTTTTCAAAATATTAATCCTTTTGATGCATGTTGATCGTACGATTAAATAAATTTCAAACCAGAAAGGTGAGGTATTTAAGAAGGTGAATTACTGATCAGGGATATTGATGTTCAAAGAGCGGTCTGTAATATTCTTTTCTTTTAGTTCCGTTACAATAAAGTTACACTTCTTTTAGCTTTAAATGAAGGTTCTGAATTTCTGAATTGGGTCTGAATTTCTGTGAATGCTTTGAAAGGGGAACAAAGTAACTAAAGTCTTAGAGAAGCATTGCTTCGAAGATATAGTACTTTGAAGACTTTTCTTTTCATTAGAAAATAAACTAGTACTTCCCTTTTCATTAAAAAATAAAAAAAGTGAGGCACGTAAATTTAGGAAAGTAGCAGAACAAAGCGATATTAAAATTAAAATTGGTGTAAAATGGGATAATAATTAAAAAAAATCTATATTTTTTATAATCGACATAATTTTAAAAACTTAGTTAAGGTTGCTTATATTATTGTCTTTATCACTACAATACTATTTCCCTAAAAAAGTGTTAATTAGTACTTGAAGAGAAATATTCCAACCTTGTAAATCATGGCTAAGTAGACAGAGGTGACTATGATGGAAACTTTAAATCTGTTAGTGGCGCCGATCGATGACCGAATATTTAGAGCGCTGAATTTCGGTACCGGAGTTCGTGGGTTCGAATACCACTGTGGGATGGATGTTCATATCCCTTCGAAATTATCTATAAGTAGTAGGTTCCGGTCTAATTAGCCCTAGTTTGAAAAAATAGAAACCTTAGAGCTCTAAACCAAACCAATGTTAAATTTGTTTGTAGTGTAACAGATTTTATCACATTCTAAGACTATCAGGTAAGCTATCTCTGTTATATTTTCATAGATTTTATCATATGTAACAATAATATCACTTCTGAAGCTTTGATAAGATCTTCAAGTGGTAGATTTAGTTTGGTGCTCTACGGTATACTTTTTTTTTGCTATACAAGGGATCATGCGATTGGAACCTACTGTATAAAGCCGATTTACATCTTTTAGAGGTAAGTCTCAGTCTAATTAACCATTTTGAGCATATAATCATAGCACTCCAAACCAACTAGTAAGAATAGCTAGCGTTTTTCAATCATTTACAGTATTCCCAAGAACTTCCAAAAAAGTTTCTTCTAGAAATAATTTCTTTTGACCCATTGCTGCATCTGGTGATATACAAACAACAATTAAAAAAATAGTTTTCTCTCTATTAGTTAAACATTTAACGCAAACATTAAACAGCGTAATTTTCTATAAGAAGTTTAACTTTAAAATACTTCTAGGACAACTGAGCATCTTCTGAGCTTAGTTTTTTTCAGCTCTTGAGATTTTCCGTTTATCAATTTCATAGGCATTTTGCTGTTTTTTTTCAGTTGAGATTTATATTTCTTAGTGTTCTACATCCTTTGATTACAAATAAAGGATTGATTCAGCACTTATTTCTGAAGTGTATGTTAGAAAGTTTTATTTTTATTTTTAAATGAAAAAATAAATTCGGTTAGTAAAATGGGATGTTAATGTTAAAGTTTTATTCATAGTTACTCCTTGTAAGGAATTTGGACTCACGACCTATGTTTCGCAGATGTACACCCTTCATGATATCTCCAAATTTTCCCACATTGACCTTCCTTAGCGTTCCTTAGGGAAATAGGAGCCGGCCGGCTAACAGGGGCTGATGAAGTTTTTTCTCGGATGTGTCGCTTGTTTTTCTTGCAGGGAGGTAGGGCATTTTAAATGAGGATTTCCCTTTTCGGGAGGGATGAAGTTTCTAGAAGCTGACCTCCCGAAGAAGGGAGAGAGGATATGCCAGTAGTTGAGTTCGAGGAGTTGACATAGAGCCTGCTACCTGGGATATCTCTGTGTTTGCAGTGAGAAAATTTGAGTTTGGATACAGAACGTTCGGCCGTCTGATTTCGCTAAGACAGGCTCCGAGATTCAGAACTATGTCATTTTGTTTTACTTTAATTTTCTTCAATTTTGTAAATAAATTTATGTTGTCCCTCTAACCTTTGGAGGAATTATTTTACAATGGATCGGGACAGCCAATTTCGGTGCTACACTTCCAGGTGACAATTACTTGTTTCACTAGCGCCATCTATTTACTAATATATTAACTAAAACTTTTCAAATAAATTTTGTAGGATCTTGGGCAGTTTTTGTATTATTTTACTTACATTTTTGACAATATTTCAAATTAATTTTCTATTTTCTCTTTTTTATTTTTTTGCTTAAATTTTAAATTTTTTATTTGCATTATTGTTAGTTTTTGTCGTTTTAAATTTATAACATTAATTTTTGCTAAAAAGTGAGCTTGAGAAGTGTTTGCATTATTTCTAATATTTTATTTACGTTTTTGACAATTTTTAAAATTAATTTTTATCTTTACTATCAAGTATTTTTTTATCATCTCTTTTTGATTTTAAGTTTTTAAAGTTAATTTTTGCCATTATAAACTTTATACCTAAAGATGTATATAATGGGTCTATAACAGCCTGATTTTTAAAGATAAAAACATTATCCTGAAACAATGTTATACAATATAATAATATAGAAACTTACATTTTTCTATCATCTGATAAAAATATGCAATCACAATACATTATTCAAGCAATTATGTTTGTTCTCAGTTTATTTTAATCGAGAGTAAATAGCCTGATTTAAGCATGAAAAAATTACTCATTGAAATATCATTCAATATAGTAATTTAGAAGCTTATATTTTTCGATCAAAGAATATTCTAGAATTCTCTTTTACTTTTTACTAAGTGAAATAATTATTCGATATTGCTGTGTACTTTTGAGAGAAATAATAAAATTTAAACTTATATTCTTTGATAGAAAATGTAACTTTCTAAATTATTTTATTGAATAAGATTTTTTCAGAATAATGTTTTTATCTTTAAAAATCAGGCTGTTTACTGCCCATTATAGACAGCTTGAGGTATATATAATGGCAAAAATTAATTTTAAAATTGTAAAAAATGTAAATAAAATATTAGAAATGATGCAAGCATATCTCAAGCTCATTTCTTACGAAAAATTAATTTTATAAACTTGAAATGACAAACACTAACAATAATGAAATTAAAAAAAATTTAAAATTCAAGCAAAAAAATAAAAAAAGAGAAAATAGAAAATTAATTTAAAATATTGCCAAAAATATGAATAAAGTAATACAAAATCTGCCCAAGATCATACAAAATTTACTTGAAAAGTTTTAGTTAATATATTAGTAAATAGATGGCGCTACTGAACCAAGTAATTTTCATCTAGAACTGTAACACCGAAATTGACTGTCCGGTTCGACTCGTATTATTTTGGTAATGCATCCCAGCGACGGTCTACGAACATACCTGCCCTAGTAAAGTAGGCGGGCAGGTCACAGTTTAGCACAGCGCCCCATAAAGTGGTGCGATTTACACTCCTTTAAATATAATCTAATATTTAATAACATACATTTAAATCATGCATTAGAAAAAGAATTTTGCCTTCTTTGGCGTAGTTTTGACAATAATTTCAAAATGACACCAGATTATCCCAATGGATTTATTAAATTGGTATTCTATATGAAAAGTCTAACACAGGAGGAATTATTCTTGAATCATGCCTTCAACATACTGCCTATATTTAGTAATCTTACCTTCCACTCCGACAGATTCTTTGCATGTGAAAGGGACTCCAAGCAAAGGCTTTTCTCGGGCTATTTCATCCTCTGTCTTGTTGGTTTCTTCCAGATAGCGGTCCACTCCTTTCGCTTCAGATAAGGCTTTCTCGAACCTTTGGTCTGTACAGGCATTTATCTGGGGCTCTACGTCCTTTATTCGCTTTATGTAAGCCAGCATAACTTTTTCTACCTTGAGCTGCGTTAAAAGAGAATATTTTAATGGCTATTTTGAAAAGCATGGCAAATTATATGTTATTCCACTTGCCATTTTTTTCATATTAGGTTAAGTTAAGCAAGTGCGTCATATGAAATGCAAAATTGAAATTCATCCAAGTATAACATATCACCTATGAAAGCTACATTATATAAGGTAGCCGACCACGTTTAAATAGCGATTTTCGTGAAAAATATCGAAAAAATATTATTCGTTTATTTTAAAGATCAGTCCTTTAGCTTTCGAAAACAGTTTTCAGCTTGTTTTTAGAGTCATTAGAAGTCATGATACAGCTGTTTAATCATCACCGGAAGTGTTGAAAAGATACCGGAAGTGAGCAGTTAAAGGGCTTGACTTTGAGTGTTAGCATGAAAAACGTCGTAAATAGCGTATTATAGTTTCTAAATAAATAAATAAATTACTCCAGCATATTTCTGAATGTTTATCAAATTATAAAACACTTAATGAATTTATCCAATAAAATCTTTAAATTAAATTTCTGAAAAACTGGGATTTTTGCTACACCACCACACCTCAACAGTCATAACTGCTACAACAATTTTTAGAATTTAATTAGAATTTAACTGTATGTTTTAATGATGTTATGTATGCATTAAACCTCAGGTTTATAAATCCATTCATTTTGAGATGAGTTTAGGGCATTTATGTTAGAAACTTCATTATTTTTTCTTGAATTTTTCCTTTAAATTACTTCATTGGCTATAACTCATTTATACTTTAGAATATTTTCATTCTGGATGTTCAATGCATACATAATGGATATATGTCTACATTTATCCAAGTAAAAGTGGTATGTTTTGCGTATTTTTTTAGTTAGGAGTGTTGGCGTAA
Organism: Pardosa pseudoannulata; assembly: GCA_032207245.1. Taxonomy (NCBI): domain Eukaryota; kingdom Metazoa; phylum Arthropoda; class Arachnida; order Araneae; family Lycosidae; genus Pardosa; species Pardosa pseudoannulata. The sequence goes on from CM063510.1 coordinate 29,937,161, forward strand.
GGTAAAAAAATGCTTGTTTTTTCTCTATTTTTGCCAATTTTTAAGACAATATATATGTATTTATGTTTATTTTCATATTTTTCTATGTTTTATAACCTATTACTGCAATAACTAAAAAAATATTTCCATAAAAACCTTATTTAAAAATTTTAGTTCCGAATGTGGTCGGTTACCTTAATTTAATGCATTGCTTCTGTTAAACTATATTCTTTTTAACATTATAATTGTTTTAACTTATATCCTAAAATTTTTATCAGTTTCATAGAAAAATTATTTTTGTTCCGACTTATGTACTTATTACACCAAAAAGTATAAGTACTCAATTTTCTTCTAAATGCCTTTACTGTGATTGAGTATTCAATAGCATAAGAACAGAAACAAATTTACAACCAACTATTTTTCTCCTTAAAATTTCAAAACCGAAGTAAAAACCGAATGGATTATTGCGTGTAAGCAACCTTTTTCTATCATATTTCACAGGTAGCTGCGAATGAAACAATGTAACGTGTAAAATATACCGGAATAATCCACTTGAAAATACACTTGTCCCACTTTATATCAAAGTATTTTACCTTTTCTGAAATACCATTTAAATTATAAGCTGTCTTAAAATTTTGCATTCATTTGACAACGAAACAGAGATATCTTAAACTCCCTGAACACGTATATAATCCCATTATTGCTTTTCAATGTATGAAGAAAAAATCCGGCTTCTTGTATTCTTCCGTAATTATTGTCCTATATTACTTCAATAAAAATGCCTCTGATAGCTGGAGAGTTTATACAGCAATTATTTAATAATACTAGAAGGTCCATTCTGCAAAATATCTGCAAAATGAAACTTAAATTAACCATTTATAAGGGGAAAGCTTAAAAAAAGGCTTTGCAGGTAATGGTCTTACAAGCTCCTGTGTTGCAAAAAGTAGATCTTAGTAAATCTACTTAAAATTAGATCATAGTAGATCTACTTTTTGGATTGCAAACTAAACGAAACCAAAAACTCCTCAAAATTGATTTCTTAAAGATTCTTTATAAAATGCCTAATTTTTCTCTACAGGATGGATAGTTACAGCTAATCACTGATTAAATATCAAGTATTTTTGTAGTAGTATATTGCTAACTGTTAAGACAGTTAAAAGTACTTTATTTATATCATATTAATTTAATTAACTGTTGGGAAGTATAAAATCGCATTAAAAGGATTAATTTTAAGATCATTGAACTTAATTATAGTTTTAAAAATATACTTTTATAAACATGGTAGAAAATTAAAGCTTTTCATCACCTTTAAAAGTGTAGTTGCTTAGGATCTGAGATATTAACAATAAAAATTTTCTTTAGAAAAATAAAAAATATTCGGAAAAGAGAAAGAATGTTTTATTGAGCTTGAAAAGTACAGAGCTAATGAACATAAGGGGTACAGGAACAAATTCTATGGTTTGGTTTGATTTGGAGCGCTGTGGTCTACATTTTGCAACACAAGGGCTAATGAGACCGGGACATACTGCTTAAAGCCAGTTCCGAATGTTTACGAACATCCATGCACAGTGGAACTAAAACTCACGTTCTGTAAAGATGGATGGTAGCATTCCATTTATTTGAATGGCCTTCAAATAAGAAAACTAATACTTACTAAATAATGAAATGACACAAATAGTCATCAGTTACAAAATAAATTACCTTTAGTTTTTTATATTTCATTGCAAAACAATTCTAGTTCGATGAACTCTATTTCGAACATAAAATGAAAAACTGCTTCTTTTCTTTGAAATTCTTAATCTATTTTTATATTTAATTTTTTCCTAGTTTATCTTCAATTGAGTTTAATTTATTAAAGAAGAGCCGTGGTACTTAGTCTGCAAAGGCATAGATCTCATAACTGGAGGGATGTAATTTTGAGGTTCGAGCTAGCTAAAGATCTGTCGTGTTTCTTAATGGTGGAGCGCGTAAAATAAGTTCGTGGAAGAAATGTCCTCCAAGTTTCCAAACGATACTTCTGCAGCTGGCAGGCCAAGCGTGAGTGGAATATTCTGTTTGATTCCTGATTCTAAATTACAAGGACTAACTTTCTTATTTCATGCTGTAACACCTTAGGGAATAAGGCTGGCCGCTATATGACGCTTACCTAATAAAATAACCAACAAATATCTGCCGATTGGTAATGACGAATGCTTTAAAAACAAGTACTCCAACATTGGAAATAATTATGCATATCAAACTTACTCCTTTCTCCTAAGTGTAAGTAAAGTGTAAGTAGTTTTTTGTTACAATTAAAATTGTCTTTTTTTCTCCAGGCTTCTGTTCAAAAAGTGCTGATATTTCTCTTACATCAAGCAGCCGTTGCCGTTAACATATTGTTTTTTGCCCTTTTTGATTTTAGTCCCCATAAGAAGCATTAAAAGGCCAACACTCCAAATTATTAACTGGTAAAGATGCTTTAGCTTAGAGAAAAAAACACTTCAACTAAAAATGACATTAGTTAGAAATGTTTCCACTGTCTATAGTCATAGACATAGCAAAAGAGAAAGGAAGCTCTAACAAGAAATTTACAATAATTTCTAGATTATCTACAAGGCTACAAGGTCTTCGCATGTAGCAGAAGTTGTTTACATGTAGACAACAGAGTCGGAGCATGTTAAAGAAATCTGAATAAATGTCTTTAATCATTACCTAATTTTCATTACCGTGCACCTAAACGATTTATCTCTCATGGGATGAAATATAATCCTCAAATTCATTTCGGTTTGGTTTGGTTTCGTCTGCTACGGTCTACTGTTTAAATTCATTTCAGGAAATGGCAGTTCTAACTCACCGAGTCGCATATTGTAAAACGGCCTAAAATGTTTACCTTTGGTCGTTGCAGCTGTTGTCATTCGGAGTTTAAAAACATATTCAAATTTGGTACCACAAACCTATATATATATATATATATATATATATATATATATATATATATATATATATATATATATATAAATTTTGAAATATGTAAGCGTTATGCAGATTTTATAAAAGATATCTCGATTATAAAAGAGATCTTATAAACAAAAATGGAGTATAATGACAACAACCATTATGTGAGGAGATTTACTCAGGAAACATTATATTATCAATCAATTAAAAGTTTTTTTTTGTATATACTGGAAAAAGCTTTTTTGGTTAAAATTAATATTTTTGTTTATTAGAGGTTCCAATTTTGTAGTAATTATACGTTGCCCTCAACAACTCACTTTATTTTTCATTTTTTCCAATGAAGAAGGCGATACAGACATTATCCTAACGCCTCTACAAGGCTGCGAAGATGTTACTCATTTAGTACCACCCGTGGAGCACGTATAGCTTAAAGTATGCTACAGACGCGAGTAGCATTACCCCTGCTGGGTCCTCGTAATTTAGAAGCAGGGACCAAGCAGAAGATCCCAGGCTTAGCCTACCTCCCCCGAAGGTATTGTTTGAGAACTTGGAGGACATTGTGACCACGAACATATTTTACGTGCCCCAGTCACCTTTAACGAACACGGTGGATCTTAGGCCGGCTCCAGCCCCAAACCCGGAAACTTTCAGTTAAGCGATCACTGCTTTTGCCGACTGAGCTACAACTCACTTTATTTAAAAACTCTTCTTAACACTATACAACAATTCTGAAAATTCTGGAATGCCCAAATTATAAGTAATAAATGAACACCAAAAGGTTTCAACTTATAGCCCACAAATATCAGAGTTAAGGTTACACTATATAACAAATCAATCGTAAGCAATTGTCAGTTCTATATCAGTTACAACTATACTGAATTGGACTGAAAGATGTTCATTCTGCAAAATACTGGTTTTGATGCTTTTTCGAAGTTCATTTGGCTTACAAAGGTTTTTGTCGTCCAAAGCCACTGAAGCCCTCAAATTTGTACCCAAATAAGAGTATATACAGCCTTAGGGTTTCCAGAAGAATTTATGATAATTGCATGCTGTCTTCTATGCCAAGTTAGCTTATTTGGATACTAAAAACAATTAATGATAACTGATTGAGAGCTTACGATTACATAAATACATACTTTGTAACAATGCATTATAAAATGTTGAAAGACTATGAAAACTATACCTTTCGTTTCCTTATTCTTTCGGCCATCTCTGTTGCAGACAGAAGTAAAATTTTGTCATCTATGGGAGGCAGAGGTTTTGTAGGACCCATGACGATTCTATACAAAAAATCCAAAACTTTATCCGACAAAGGACGAGTGAAAGTCAGCAGAATGCGAAGTAGCTCCATGCAAAATCCCACAAACTGAAATTAATTTATACAGATTGAAGCAAATATAAAATAACATATATTTACAAATATGAACTGAGGGAAATGTAACGATTTTTCTCTCACACACATACTTGCATACATATTTACACACACACACACACACACACACACATATATATATATATATATATATATAGGTAGATTGATAATGTGTGTATGCGTGTGTCTGTATGTACAGTAAACAAAAAAAAAAAATTGGACAGTAAGGTCAGGATTTTATCGCTTAACCCCTTCCGGTACGATTTAATAATGAAAAACTGTGCGTGAAATAACCATTTAATTTTTATTTAAAAAACTTGTTTTATTTTACAATTCTTACATATTCTTAATTAAAATCCACTTTTTACATAATGTTAAGTATCAGAAACGGTAAAATTAAGATAATAGTCTTCAAGCTAGTGGTACTTTTCAAAACAAAGTGCAAAGGAATTCTGAATTGTTTACATCGCCAGGGAGTCTCACTTCTAATTTGATTCTTGTAACACACACGGCATTTCTTAGTAGGTTTTCTTTTATTCTGACTCATCAATTTGGCAGTGACTTGTACCAAGAAACTTTAAATAAACAATATGTAATAGTGACCTGGGATTTCCACAAGTAACAAAAGTGTTGCTAAATTCAGTACACTAGAAATTTTAAACTAAATTAATTATCATATTTATCAGTAACTTTAGTCACATGACGAGTGTAGCTCGTCATTGTGCGGTATGGAATGAAAAACCAATGACGAGCTAGACTCGTCATTTTAGCGGAAGGGGTTAATAATTTTGCATTACATTATACTTTTGAACTAAAATAAAATTCCGAAAAAATACAATTTTTATAATAAATCAAGCAACTTGTTATGTTCAGTAGCACATAAACAGAAGTTATAAATTTAAAGAACATTATGATGATATCACTTTCGTTAATTTTCGGAGTTCATCGAATGGACTAGCTTGCCCAGAGCCCAGACCTGAACCCTATCGAGAACCTCTGGGACGAGTTGGATCGCCGAATGAAGGGGTGCACTACCCGTCCAAATTCGGTGAAGGAACTTGTATGTCTACTCCAAGACTACTGACTTGTGGAAAGTATGACCAGGAGGTTTCACGCTGTAATTGCCTCTCGTGGAGGCTTTTACCAACTGTTGATTTTGAATAAAGTTAGTTATTCTTTTCTATCACAGGTGTCCAAATACCTATTGGTAGACAGTGTATATAATGGCACAAAATTAAACGTCATGTTTTTGGATCAAAGAATATTGTAGCAGATTCTAATACAAAATAAATAACTTTAATGGTGTTACAAAGCATTTTTACAAGGTACTAGCTAAAATAATTAGCGTTTTATGTTTGCTCACGAAAAGATGCGGTTTTATATTTCATTTAGAAAAAAGTTGATTATTTTACTGTAGATAAACAATGAAACATTTTACGACGGCCTAATAAAACTATAATGTTTTTTCTACTTATTAAACAAATATTTTTATCATAAAGCTGAAGTGCACACAATATTTTACGTTTGTCTGTTTTGTTTTCCGTCAGAAAAATTGCTGTTCTCGCTTTTCAGGGTGCCAAAATATTTTTCTACCAATTGTTTAAGAAAGGATGGTTACAGAAGAATTTATTCAAATAAGGAACGTTTGATTAAAACCGAAAAAATAATTTATTCTTTATTTATTTTTTTTAAGTGTTTTTTAAGTATTGCATGCACACCTTCGGAAAAATATTTTTTGATGAAAACTCACGAAGGTTTGGTTTGGAGTGCTACGGTCTACTTTTTGCAACACGAGGGCTAATGAGACCGGGACCTACTGCTTAAAGCCGATTCCGAATGACTACAAATATCCATGCCATAGTGGGATTTGAACCCACGAACTCCGGTTCCGAAGGCCAGCCCCCTAACCATTCGGCCATCGTTCAGCTAAAACTCACGAAGGTAATTTAAATTTTGAATCATTAAAAAAATTATGAAAATATATTTTTTTAATTACAAAATTTGAAAAAGAAAATTTTGAATTTTTTAAATGATGGAAGAATATACAGAATAAATTAATTAAGAAAGGATGTAGGAAAATTAAAAAAAATTGCTTCGTAAAAATGTGTTAAAATCTTTCGAAAAAAATAATAAAAAATATTTATATTTTCAAAAAAAAAAATTACGATGGAGAAATAATTGGGATATATGGTTTACTCTAAATTTTTAGTCTTTGAACTCTTTCTAGAACGAAGAGATAGAAATTTTAATATTTGGAAACAATGTGTACCGTTTCGCTAGTACCGTTTGACCAAGCATAGCAAAAAAGTACACTTTATAGGGGGAAGAAATTAGCGCTCTGAAGGTTTTAAATAAAATCTTCTGTAAATAAATCCCTAAGAAATCTTTAAAAAAGATAGTCCTTTTCCTGTCGTCAAAAATGACTAATGTGAAAATTTTTATCGAGATCAGAGCAAATCTGCAGACGAAGTTCATTGACATACAAACAATACTTTTCTTTATATGTATAAATTAAATTACTTTAGACAGTTTGCACGTACATAATCTGAAATTCAACTAAATTATTCCCTTTAAGTTTTTAACAAGTAAATAGTAAAAAAATAATTTTTTTATTATCTTTTTAAACTTTAAAATGTTTTTTTATTTTGACTCAATGTTTTTACAGATATCAATAAATGTGTTACCAAACACTCAAAATGTAACATAAGATAAATACGCGTATTTATTTTGCGCCTCGCTTCCTTTAAAATTGTTATTTCTATTTACAAAAGACAAAATAAAAACTTTTAATGTAATTTATCTGTTCCATTAAGTAATCAAATAATTCGAAGATGTATTCAAAATATATTTTTAGATAGCCATAAGGCAAAATTAGGAGAAAAATAGAAACTAAAGGTATCAGATAAAATATTTACTAAGTATTTAAAAATATTTGTTACATTTTAAAAAATTGATCGATTTAGTTGTTTTTCAATTCATCTGTGTGCAAAGCTTTAGTTTTTAAATAGTAAAACGTTTTTTAACACAGTGTATGCGGGACACGTACTAGTAACTTTTCTGACGATTGATACTTGAGCGTGGGACACGTACTAGTACTGGTTGGTGTAACAACATGGTTTGTTTGTGGGTACAAAAATAACGGTATATACAGGAAAATGAAGCCGAATGTTCTTGTCTTTAATTTTTTTTTGTAATGTAAAGATGTTTATATACAACATAATTCATAAAAAATTAAAACTGTATACTAATATTTCTATTTGATTTTATTACTATTATAAATTTATCCACTAAAAGTATATATTTTTTGTTTACAAAAATCTTATGGCTGGCTGTTATTTATATATTTCTATTTATATATTTGTTTATATATTAGAATATAAAATACGAAAAGTTGGTTAAAAATTTAAATAATATTCGATTTATTGAGATTTAACTGAATAACTAAATTTACGCGCAAAACGCCCGCTCCCGGTACAATTCCGCTGCGAAATGTACCCGCACACAATGTGTTAAAATATACTCTCTTCTTAATGATCTATTATATGTACAGACAATTAGTTAAACTGACAAAATAATTAAAAATATAAGTCTTCAAATAAGAATAAAAATATATAAGTTCAATATTAGAGAATAAGTGTATCTTATTAAAAATAAATCAATGTTTTTACCTCTGTCTTCTTCATCTTTATTTTTAAAATTATAAAAAATCTGTTACAAATGAAATTTTACCGAATATATTTTTCTGAAAATATATTTTCTTTCAATCCAAAATACCAACAGCGAATTTCTGTAACCACATCATCCTGAAAAGCATTTTTTGCTTAGTGTTTATGACGTGTTTCGAATGAGTAACTTTAAATTTCGAAGAAAGATTGCTATATAAAATTATAACATCAAAGCTTCATTAACGCTTTCCTTGAAAATCTCTAATTAAAAACAATAAATTATGAAATTGAAAAAGAAAAACCAAGAGTTATACTCACTGTTGCCATTTTCGCTTAAATAGTAGTAATCCAGAGAGCAAACTTGAAATACTAGAGCACAGAAGAAGACACTAGCTGCAACTGCGATTCTCCAAATCTAGAGGGAAATAACCTTGAAAATATAAACAAGTTATAATTTCCTTCATAGGGTTATGTAAGGCTTATTGTTAATTCTAAACGTTGCGGTTGCATTGTGGCAAAGCCGAATAAAATTTATTCAAGCTTTCATACACATAGAAAAAACACATTCTTATGGACTAAAATTTTAGTATCCTTAAATTAACAATTATTAGACTTTTTTACTAAAGTATTGCTGTACATTTTAGGTGCGTAAAATGAGAAGTGGAAAATTTATCATCCTATCTTATATATGTATTATAACACATAAAAATATTTAGTGTGGATGTATGCAGAATGGTGTAAGTACAAGCATGAAAGTTTAGTTCAAGGATTATTTATGACATTCGATGAACCATCTCAAAGTTTTCTTTTCCGAAATTAGAATATTTATTTTTTTCTTTATAATAATGATTTATTTTACTAGTCTTTCTTACATATCTTTCTATGTATGGAAGTACTGAACGTACGATCTTAAATTTACATGTCATAAAGCTCAGAAAATCTTCAGATAAATGGTGCCAAAATTTTGTAACATATATCAATGTATTTTTTTTTAAATTTTAAACAGTAACAACTTTTTGATCTTGGAAACAAAAATTCGTTCAAATTCACTGTATTTTGAATCACTGTATTTTTTAAAAAAAATTTCTAAACAGTAACAACTTTTTGATCTTGGAAAAAAAATTTGTTCAAATTCACTGTATTTTGAATCACTGTATTTTTTTTAAATTCTAAACAGTAACAACTTTTTGATCTTGGAAACAAAAATTCGTTCAAATTCACTGTATTTTGAATCACTGTATTTTTTTTTTAATTTCTAAACAGTAACAACTTTCTGATCTCGAAACAAAAGTTCGTTCAAATTCACTGTATTTTGAAAACATTTTTCTAAACAGTAACAAATTTGATCTTTATTGTTTTCATGATTGAATCACTTTTTTTTTTTTAAATTTCTAAACAGTAACTTTTTATACAAAATTCGTTTTAAACTGCGACATCAAAAATATTTTTTAGAGAATTTTTATTCATTAATGATTGAAATTATCAGATAAAAAAGAGCTATTAAACCTTTATATGAATTTTTATAAATTTTTAACCCTTCAATAAACGGATGAAATGATTATATAAGGGGTTTTACTTTTCAGGTGAAATCAACTTTAAGCAATAATGGTGAACCTTTTTGAGAAATTGGTCAAATTCTCTTCAGTATTTTTTTTCAATACTAGGCTGTGGGTCACTAAATAGTGCAACTTAGAAACGAATGTTAGAGGTTGTAAAACTATACTTAGCACTAGTTTTTGCGGACCGAGCCAATATGACTCATTAAAAATTTGATCACTGTATATATATAAAACTTTAATATCACTTTTCAAAAGCATACGTTGGTTTTTAGTTAAGTAATAAAATATGTATAAACTTTCATTCCTCTTCCCCTCAGACCCCTTCATTTCACATTATCAAATGTGGTATACCTATTTTTACGGTTGTGAGCCAATTTGACTCATAGAATGGTTTAAGGTATCTGATAAACGAACTAGTAAATATTTACAAAAAGATTTATTTTTAATTAGAAGAAAGAAGTATAGAGAAAATTTATTAATGACAGAAGTTTTTAAAATTTCTAATAATATAAAGAAAAATTTAGAAAAATTTTTTATAAAAGTCTAATTTTTTAAAACAATTTATATTATTTTTCAATATTTTTTGATAACACATTTTTTATACACTGACTAGTGAATCACCTAAAAACTTGCTTAATTTTCTTGTATGGTAAAAATTTTGGTCCTTCAATAAAAATAGGAATATGATCAACATCAAATTTTTTTTAACACTTTACTGCCACTATAGAGTGTAACAAACTCAGAATTTTGTAGAAATAAACCAATTTTAATTTCTTTGGGAAGTCATTTTAACAATGTTTATTATTTTTTTCATTGTTTATTATTTGAATTGCTTTACTCTAAACCTTTTTCTCTCCTTTTATAATATAAAAATAAATATCTTTAAATTTTAAATAACAGTTTATTATTTTTTATAATGCATACAACATTTAAAGGTGTAATCAAAATGGACACTAATGCATTTTGTGTCCAATTCCTACACACTCACAAACAAACATTATACACATATATATATATATTATATATATATATATATAATATATTATATATATTATATATATATATATATATATATATATTAATATATATTTATATATATATATATATATATATATATATATATATATATATATATATATATATATATATTATATATATATATATATATATATATATATTATATATATATATATATATATAATATATATATATATATATATATATATATATATATATATATATATATATATATATATATATATATATATATATATATATATATATATATATATATATATATATATATATATATATATATATATATATATATATATATATATAGAGAGAGAGAGAGAGAGAGAGAGAGAGAGAGAGAGAAAGAAAGAGAGAGAGAGAGAGAGATGTTATCTAAGGAAAATAATGATTTATGGGTTTTGTGACACTAAAGATTATTGCCTAATATTTATATAATAATAAAAATATTGGATATTTCTCAAAGGAAAAATATACTCATACTTTCATGCTAAACACGATACGTTGCCAAATATAGTTAGTTAATCCCAATTATTCAATTTTTTTTATAGCATATAACAGTTAAATTTTGTGAAAATATCAACTTTTGACGTCTACAACAAAGACAGAAAAAAATAGCGGTTTTCATTGTGTCATAGGAATTGGCGACTTCAAAATTCCCATGTTTTGGAAATTTTCAAAATTTTGTACCCAAAAAATCCGTTTTTTTGTCGGGTTTAAACTGGGTTTTTTTTCACTGCTCACAACTCTACATGGGGGTCACCGGTGACTCGACTTGACTTCAGCGCCGTAGAGTACAGTAATATGGATTACTGTACTCTACGTAATTACAGTCTGTAATTATAGTAAATATGGATACTGATAAATTTTTACTGATGGATACTGATAAATACTGATAAAGCACATAACACGCTGACTGTCATGGGGGTCACCGGTGACAGTTACCACGAAAACTGCTTCAAGCATGATTTTATGAGTCGTTCTGTCTGCTGCAATTAATATTTCAGCATAATATGCATCGCATAATGAAAAGTTCATGTCGGCGTCTTGGGCAAACCATTGAAAATCAATCATCTGGCAATCAACATGTTAAAAAAACCGATGATCAGTTCAGCTATATTTAATGAAAATATAGTAATTAAAAGTTTGATTCCATTAGAAAGATAAAACAATTCACTGAAGACAATATATATTTGTATACTGACATTCTTTTCGTAATTAAGAGACTAGAACAATTAGTACCGAAATCAAAATTAATTACCGAAATACAAAAAGAATGCAAAAACCTGAATAACCGAAAAATTAATATAAGTTGGATCAATGTTCATACGGGGAATAACGGTAATGAATATGCAGATATTTTAGCAAAGAACGCCACTAAATTAATAAATTACAAACCTATATAGCTCCTGGTATCAATACTTAAAAAATATATGAAAGAAAACATAAATAAAGATTGGCAAGAATATTGGGACAATAGTGAAAAAGGAAGAGCAACCTATACTATAATTTCAAAAGTAGAACAAAAGTTAAAATTCGAAAATAACATATTAAACTATTTCATAACCGGGAATGGAAGTTTCCTAACCTACTTGTATAGAATTGGAAAACTAGATTCACCAAATTGTAAATGCGGAATGATAGGCAACCCTCAGCATTATATGCAAGTAAGATGTAATCTCGTTGGATTTTTATTAAAAAATACGAAAACAAAACACAGATTGAATACTTTAAAAGAATAGATAATAATCGTAATCATATTAAAAAGTTAAATAAAATTTATAATATATTAAATTCAAACTACTCTTTTATACAAATTAAATTTTAAAATGAATGAAAATATTTAATAGAAATAGTAATAGTGATAAAAATAAAAAAAAGTTTTTAATTTTTCGTCAATAATTCAGTGTATAATTTTAAAATGAATAATGTCGGTTTTCCCCACCCACTTAGGCTTTTGCATCCATAAACTCTTCAGTTGGATGTGGGTGTGGGTCATCTAAGTAATTAATAAAAATGTATTTCCACTTGTACATATTATTAGCCTATGCATACAGGATACTATGGTCACATTTCTTAATCAATACTGCTGTACACAATGAAAATAAAGAAATTAATAAAAAGACATTTCATTTAGCCTCTAGAATAGTTAGTATGGTAGCATTTTCAATCTATACTGCTTTACGTAATGAAAACCTAGTAACGTGTAAAAAGGCAGTTCCATAGATAGATATTATCACCGTATACATACCGTACATACAGAATACCGTAGATAACGTAAATACAGAATACCATAGTATCTTTATTTAATCTATACTACTTTATATATTGGAAATATAATAAATAGAATATAAACAAAATATAAACAGTCTCTCTCAGACTTACCCTGGATCTGTAATCTGCAAAATCTGTATTATAATCGAAGTGTAATTTTCAACTTTTCGCCAGTTTCCCTATAGATTTAATATATAAATGACCCAAATATCTAAAATGACCCTAGATAAATGACCCCAGGTTTTTATCTATATTTGTAGCATGACCTATGAAGTTTCTCCCTATTCACATATATAATCAAATAACAAAGGTTAAAGGCTATTCGAGATAAAAACAAAGGGGCTTATTTCCAAGTACTCCCAACGGACATGTAGTTATCAGAAAACAAAAACAGTTTGTCAATCAGCTTATCTACAAGCTTTTACTAGAGGGAAAAACAGCTGCAGATATTTCTTTTCACGACACTGAAATTTCTTTTTTTCTTCTAATACAAAACAGCATTCGAAAAAGAGGAGATTATACGTACACTTTTAGAGGAAAAATAAGTATTACGAAGCACCGAAAAGGTGTAATGGAAACTGGGCACTAATTGATATACTTACAGTTTCAATATAAAATGCAAAATTTTAAAACATGGCCAACGAATGAACGTGTGTTGCTGCAACGCATCTTCTCTGCTCAACTTCAGGATATTTAAGAGCAGACATTTCGTTTGCAAGTCATAAATTCCTTGCAAATTTCCTTCCGTGTACTCAGATAGAAAGTAGCTATGTCATGCAAGTGAGCGAATGATATGAGCATATGCCAGCATTTCAGAGAGAGGACGTGTAGTTGAACTCAAAGAAGCCAGTTGGTCTAATCGCGAATAGATCGACATTTGAGTAGGATCAATACCACTACTATACGATATTGGCAGTAATGGGTGAACCATGGCCGAACACAGCTTCAAGAAGGAAGTCGTTGGCCTAGAGAAACGACACAACGCAAGGACCTAGCAATCGTCAGAGAGGCAGTCACATTCCCATATGCACTATTATCATCAATTGTACGTGCAAGTAGTACTTCAATGACAGCAAGGACCATACACAGGCGGCTCACAAAAAGGGGGCTGATATCACAACGCCCCTTGCTCTGACTACCATTGACCTCTGTACAATGACAAACCCGTTTGCAGTGGTATAGGTCTCATTCGAAATAGAATGTCACTGACTGCAGTAGAATAATCTTCAGAGATGAGTCCCGCTTTGAACTGACCCGCGATGTCCAGCGAAGATGTGCCTAGAGATACCCCGGACAACGGTGGATGGACAGTCAGGTTGGTGGGATATCAACCAAATTGTCTTCCGGCATAGAGGCCAACAACCAAGAGTGCTGGTCTGGGATGCCATTTCATTTCACAGTAGGACTCCTTTGGTTGTCATCCATGGCGCCCTTACAGCACAGTGGTAAGTCGATGAATTTCTACGCCCCGTTGTGTTGTCCTTCATGTCCCGCCATCATGGGCTTATATTTCAGTAAGATAATGTCCGGCCTCACACTGCACATGTTTATACTGATTGTCTTAATTATTGCAGAAAGCTACCTTGGCCAACAAGGTCGCCGGATCTCTCTCCTATTGAGCACGCGTGGAGTATTATGGGCGGGGCCCTGCAACCATCTTGGTATTTTGACGATCTAACGTGCCAGTAGGACAAAATTTGGCACAAACATTATCTCTAAGGAATACATCTGCCCCCTCTATCAATCAAAGCCAAGCTGAATAACTGCCTCCATAACTCCCAGAGGTGGACACACGCGTTATTGAGTTTTTCCCTTTGTTAAGCTCTATCACTTGAATAAATCATCCAATTTTTCTCACATTGTAAGCATTTGTTTTTCTGTACATCACATCTACCGATTTACGCCCCATTTAAATAACTCATTCTTGATGCGTCGTTTCTTTTTCTTTTTTCCTGTCTAAAAGTGTAGGTATATAGAGGTAGTATTCCCTGACTCTCTATCGCGTGATGTAATACATATGTATGAACACAACACATGTACACATTTACATACACCAATTGGTGTATCTTGAAACGTTTTTGCCTCATCATAGTTTAGATTACAGATAATTTATATTTACCGCAGGGTAACACTTTTCGTAGAGTAAAATTCAAAACAGTTTACATGTTGAATAGATATAAATGTATTTAAGAAGCTGGAGGTTAACTTGAGTACCTCAGACATGGAAAGATTTCAGATTAATTAATTTGTGTAATTTCATTCTTGAAAAGAGCAGCCGGAGTGCTATAGCTTTATTGTTGTTCGAAAACCATTGATATCAAATATAACTTCATGTAAAGTTGATTCCGATAGAAAATTGGAAGACAATAAAATTTTATATACAGACCTTCTAATAGAAAAATTTCCGAATATTTTTAGCCTCAAGGAATATATATTATCAAAAGGAAATACAATCTGACGTAATATTTAAATATACAAGAGAACTGTCGTGAATTACAACAATACTACAATGCAACAGAAAAATCTAATTGCATTTATATGCAGTTATAACATTACTTTTAATGAGTTGAAATAATGCTTTAAAAGTTCATTAATAGAATGGAATAAAGACAATCCTTCGTATTCGCGAAAACTTTTTGCTTATAATGAATAAATAATAATAATGTTTATATAATGAAAAATCTCAATATAAAGTATATTAAAGCTACAAGTGATCACCAGATGGCAGTACTTGGGCTCCACTCAGCCAACACTGTTACCATGAGAGAGAAACTAAATTTGAACATTCAAAAGAAAGGGCAAATGGTAATTATAAGGACGCGTCATACAATCAAAGTAAAAATAAGTGTGTGATTAAATGGGAGAGATACAAGAAAGTCATGTGGTGTTTACATCGCATATGTATAGACTTAGAGAAAACGTAATTTTTAAATACCCAGGTGAATTGTCGTCAATTACAACAATACAACATTGCCACAGAGAAATCTAATTGCATTCATATGCAGTTGTAACGTTACTTTTTAATGAGTTGAAATAATACTTTAGAAGTTCATTACTAGAATGGAGTAAGGACAATCCTTCGTATTCACGAAAAAATTTTGCTTATAATGAATACATAATAATGTTTATGTAATGGAAAACCTCAATATAAAGTATATTAAAATCACAGGTCATCACCAGATGGCAGACTTGGATACTACTCAGATAACATTGTTACCATTAGAGAACTAAATCCGTTATATAATAAGAACCTAAGTCATCTGCCCTCGAATTTATGAAGCGGTTGTACGTGGAATGGATATAGCCATCCATATTGGATTCTTGATGAGTTAGGGTTAGCAAAATTCAAAGCGAATAAAGTTTATCTCGACCTAAACTATCGAAACAATTCTAAATTAAATTGGCATAAATATGCTACATATCACAACGAAAAATACTGTCGTCTTTAAAACGCTCGAAATCCACCCCTTCTCCTTTTTCGAGTGATTAATGCCATTTTATCAAGCCCCATTTTAAGAGCAGGTGATTACATTTATGACATAATAAATAGGTAAAAATAATATTTTTTCTGGCATTATTACGTCATTCCTTTAACCATCTGATTTAATCATTTCTTATTTTAAATTATTTAAATATCGTCTGCATTATTTTCATACGTTTTATCACTGAACTTAGATGTTACGTAAATAATTTGCTTTTATATTTGTCTTAAAAAATAGATTAGGTACATGTGTGATAATTTTAAATTTAATCATCGATTATTTTTTTGCAAGATAATTTTTAGATAAAAAAACCCTTTTTTTTACCTGCCTCATAAAGTACTTTATAATTCTGGAAAATAAAAACATTTTTACTGATCCCGTCATATGACGGGCTATATGCTAGTTTAAAAAAGTGGGCAAATAGTAATTATGAAGACTCATCATACAATCAAAATTAAAAAAAAATATGTGTGATTAAATGGGAGAGATACAAGAAAGTCATGTGGTGTTTACATCACATATTTACTTTCTCGTACACGTAGTACATGGAAAATGTTAAAATCTTCTTAAAATTCGATCCCGAGATTTTGATTAATCTTCTTTTGCACCTTCCCGAGACCAAAAATACCATTAAAATACCATTTTTAGAAGCATGTCTGAATGTGTGTATGAACAAGATAATACGAGTACGTTTAGATTTAGATAAAACGAATTATGAACGAGTAAAATTTAGCAAAATTTTTAGGTTTCTGTGATCTTTTGGGTTATTTCTGGAAACCGGCAGTAACAGATAAATAACTAATTCCGGTTACTATCCGTTTCTTATGCTGTTTATTAAGTTCATAAAATAACGTGTCAGCGTAGCTAAAAAACAGATGTTGTTTATGTGATAGTGTTCATATGTTTTGTAAAAGTATGAACAAGAATGACTAACGAAATTAGTTACTTTCCTATGAGTGTACCAAAAAGTCGAGGAGTATTTACTTCCGGTTTTCGTATTGTGAGAGTGCTGCTATGTTTTACATAAGGTTTGCGAAACTGATTTGCTCGATGCACTCGCACGTTGTGGGTTGCATGCCCTAGTATTTTTTCGCTACTCCAGAAAGCGTGTGGTGCAAAAACGATTGCACTTAAACTTCACCAAGTTTTGGAGAGTGTGTCTCCAGGAGGCGATTCAGGACCATCCTTGGAGTCCCGGTCCTTCTGGACAGAGACGGGAAAGGACGCATTGTAAAAAGGACAATGGAACAACGAGCGCATCAGCACAGGATAATGGAAAAAGTATAGAGTTGCTGGAGAGTTCAAAAGGAAGGAAAAGAGTGGACTTTGGCAACTTCTTTCTTTCAGGTGTAGCACGTGGAGTGCTTCTTTTACTTTTTAATTTTTTTTATATATTTTTTTAGTCTATTTCCTTGTCTTTTGTTCTATATTTGAATATTGTAATATAGATCAGTGTCATTTTACTATAATTAAAGATGATATAAAGCAAACTTGGGTTATTAATGGCTTTGAATTAACAACAGAAATGTACTACACCACATCACATATTATAAGAGAGTGAAAAACCTATAAGTGTTTTCATATTTTGTTCTATTAACTATTAACATATAGCCCGTCATATCATGAGATCAGTAAAATTTTTAATTTTTCAGAATTGTAAAGTACCCTATAAGTCAGATAAAAATATGTTTTGTTTTTTGACTGAGAATTATCTGGTACACGCTCAATAATTGTTTATCTTCATACTCCTCTAAAGTCTCCCGACACTGTGAATGAAGTTTAGAATCACGTTGAATTCATTTAGGAAGATAATTCAAAATTATCTACAACAACAAAATTATCTTTAATTCCTTCTCAAATTTTTGCCACAGTAATTAATAGAAGTTAAGGAATGAAACTATCATTTCCACTACAACATGGAGGTAAATAGAATTTGTTGTCAATACCGGCGATAAAATTTTCATTTCAACAAAAAGTAATCGATGATTAAATTTAAAATTATCACATATGTAGCTAATCTATTACTTAAGCCAAATATAAAAGAAAATTATTATCGTAATATCTCAGTTCAGTGATAAAACGTATAAAATAATGCAGACGATATTTAAATAATTAAAAATAAGAAATGATTAAATGAGATGGTTAAAGAAATGACGTCATAATACTAGAAAAAAATATTATTTTTATCTACTTATGTGTTAAATTGATAATTTAGTCGCTTCCTCTTAAAAGGGGAAAATAGGGCTTGAATTATTGGCATTAAAAGCTAGAAAAAAAGGGGGGGGGTGATTTCGAACATTGCTAACCCTAACTCACCAAGAATACAATAGGGATGCCTCTATCCATTCCAAGTACAACAGCTTCATAAATTCGAGGACAGACGGACAGATAACTTAGGACATTATTATATAGGGGGTATTGGTAAAGAAAGAAAGAAACCGTCTGTTAATAGATAGAATTTCCTTTCAGGTTACCTCCACATATTCTCGGGTATTAATCTTATTTTTGCCGTGGAAGAACACTTATTTTAATGCTTTTTGGCTTTCTTTACTTCCTTGTATGAGATACGGATTGCAATGGATTATTTTGTAATTTTTTTCTTGCACATTCATCGCTGATATAGTGTGGGATAGAAGCAGATTCATATGGCAAAGAATAAAAGGAAAAAAATTTAAACCTATATAAAGCAATGACTAAGCTGAATGTTAATTACTGCATGATTCGTCATAATGGAATTTTAAACAAGTCAGTAAGATATGTTTTTCTTAATTATTCATCTAATCACAGAATGTATTTTTACATACAGGGTACATAGTATTTTTAAACACCTTTTTTCTAAGCAAACGCTGAACGTATATGTATGCTTCATCATAAAAAATGCTTAAAATAAGATGTGAGCATTCATTTTATGGTATTCTATATTTTTACGTTGTCCCTTTCCTTATCATGCTACCGTTATATTTAGTAAAAGTTAAAACTTGTTCTATGAACCGTAACACAAAAAGTTCCACTTCTCTTTGACAAAATCAACCAAGATATTTAAATAAAAAATATTTTTTTATTCATTCAAGGATCAGTTAATAGAAAAATTACAGTAATTCAAGCTTAAAATTAGGTTGCAACGTATCTTCACGGAAAAATAGGGGATAGTTCTTGGATAATAATTGAGGGATGAATCCATTGTAAAGTTTTCCATAATGTATTTTCCAGTAAAATAAACTCTTAATTTCATCTCTACATTTTGCCGTAAAAATATATTCTGATTTTATTTTCGAAATGCTATAATTAATCAAATGCTCCCCCCCGAAAAAAAAACTTGTCCTCATCTTTAAATTTCCTCAAATTTGGAATGTAAATATATCGATCAATTTCTCCCACAAAGAAGTCAAAATTGCAAATCAATAACTTTTAAAATTACAAAGTATGTTAATAATTACTGTTTAAAAATTAGCTAAGTATATGATCATAATTCTTAGACGCGAAATTGCAGAGATAGAAAGAAATATATTCCATAAATTTACTGAATGTTTCAATATTTTTTTTTATAAAAGAAAGCTTTATTTAGCAAACTTTAATGTTATTCTATTGACCTACCTAGAGATTTTGATAAATCCCACAATACAGATCTAATAGTCTTGGTCTTTTGTATATGTGTATATATATATGTAATATTAAAATCCTTTATTTACATATTTTAATATTAATTTAATATTAATTTAATAACTTTTGTTCATAAAGTACGTTCGGGGTTTGCGCGGTAATTCTGATTTTTCCCTCCATACACGTTATAGACTTAATTCAGGCTCTGTCTGTACTACTTTAGCAAATAGTTATCGCGTTCTCTTTAAACATGGGTATTTTTTTATCACGTGATCAATTGCGCTTAGGGATTATTCGTAGTATTTTTTACCTGAGGAATCCCTACTTGAAAAGTGTATTTGCGGGATCACATTGCCTATACGCACGAGGTTGTAAAAGTGTTTGCCTGTTGTATTGATTTCATGTTTCATACCAGAAATAAAATGTGTTGTGCTTTTGAATGAGTTTCGCCGATATTACACATACATACATACATACATACATACATGGCCTGTTCTGTGCTATTAGCCACCTGCGTACAAGATGTATTTAGTCTTCCTCAATCAATATTGATTCCTGGTAGATTTACAATTTAGCTTAACCCTTTAAAGGTCACCAAAATAAATTCATGGGAATTTAATGTAATTTGTTTATAAATGTAATCTATAAGGCTTGTATATGTAAAATATATAATTTTTTACATTTCTTAGAAGGGTTTGCCTTAGAGGATACCAAATTAGGGTTTGAGTAGTGGTTTAGTTGAATAACCTCTACCCTTGTACAGCTTGAACATTATGCCTTTTTAAAAGTTGAACTATACTGGAAGAACAATAAATTATAATCCTTAAACTGGTATAATGAATAAACAGCTTAACAACTTAAAAGTGTTGTTTGTATAGATACTTTTATTTGTGGTCATAAGTAAGATAAATTAAATCTGACTTCTCAAGTACAGAAAGTTTAAATACATATATTTCAATAGAAAAAGAAATAAATAAGTTAAACGTAGAACTATCATCTGTTATATATCTAAAATATCAAAAATATAATATGTATAAAATGTATAACATGTATATATAAAATGTATAAAATATGTAAAATATATAAAATATATAATGTATTTTTAATATATAAAATGTATAATATATATATATATATATATATATATATATATATATATATATATATATATATATATATATATATATAATCGAAAACTCATCCATATCTCCAAAAAGTTTTTTTTAATTGAAAAAGCTTTTGATTCTACGTCATTGGCTTCCATATATCACAGATGTATGAGATTGGAGCCGTAAATAATTATAAAAAGATAAAGTAAAGTACTCCAAAAAGTAAAGTTTAAAAAAAAAGATGTTTAATAGGTGGTTTTGCTACGAAACCACTGTCCGTGAAAGGGTTAATGGAAAAATGTTTTTTTAATTGTACAAAAGCAACCATGCTTACATTCATATGTGTGTATGTATGTTATTTTTTAAATAAATATTTCGAAAATGCAAAAGAAGCTTACTATTATGTTTATACGACTTCACCATATACCTGACTACGCAACAAAAAAAAGCAAAATACACACATAGACACACATATATATGCACTCTAAACCGAAATGTGAATGGAAAATATCCCACGCAATGTATTTTATAATGTATCAGTGTTAGTGTGAACTTAAAATATGTTATTTTAATAGCCTCGATATATTCATAAAATTGATAACTATTACGATAAAAATAGAGCAGAATTTCAGCTATTTGAAGAGAAATAAAAGTTGTTCTTTGTATAGAAATATTTAAATTTAGGTTCAAATTGAAGCTATTAAATGATTTTACGTATTGGAACAAAATAGTAACAATATATACAATAGTTTGAGAATAAACGTGTGCCACAAGAATAAATAAAATTGTTGAGAAAGAGAAGTTTGAGATTTTAACAGGATATAAACGTAATAGTACGGTTCTATGCATTGGTCTAATCTATGAACCAACTAGGATTCTATATAGATAAGAAGCGGCCGAATACAATTTTGTATACATATAGGTAATGGCCCCAAACTGATCCTATGTATGTAAAGCTTTCATTAAAAATATATAGAGTACACTGTTATATAAAAATTATATAAATGCATATATTAAACATTGAATTATATAAAAAGAAAGTTTTCCAATAATTATGCTTTACCCTTATTAAAAATAAAATTAGCCTTTAATCGCAAGATATCTGGAAATATTTTAGGTTTGGTTTGGAGTGCTACGGTCTACTTTTTGCAACACGAGGGCTAATGAGACCCGGACCCACAGTTTAAAGCCGATTCCGAACTGCTACGAACATCCATGCCACTGTGGGATTCGAACCCACGAACTCCGGCACCGAAGGCCAGCACCCTAACCAATCGGCCATCGCTTGGCCTCTGGAAATATTTTAGATTTTTACATATATTATGTAAATTATGTTATCAATTAACATAAATATTTAAAATTAAAAACATCAAATTGTTCGATGAATGAATATATATATATATATATATATATATATATATATATATATATATATATATACATATAGATACAAATTTATATATGTATACATACATACCACATGTGCGTGCAAACACCAGTATACAAAATTTGATTACATATATATTTTAATTGTTGAAACAGTTTATATTATATTAGGAATAAAAATTAAATACCCAATATCAGATTATCTTTAAAGTTTAAATGCATATGAACTTGACATAATAAAAAATATTTTGCTGTTACTACTGCTCCATTTCCTCTACCGATAGCATAATTGTACTAATATCTGTAGAGAACTTTTCAATTTAATATTAAAAGAAAATTTTTAAATAATAAAATAGTTTAAACTTCCTTAAAAGTAAAAATAAAATTATAAACTGTTTAGGAAATAATGTCTGTCCCAAACGTGCACCATTTTGAGATTTATGAAAAGAAATAAAGACTCCAATTACAGTATAAATTCATAAAGTTATCTTACCGTCCTCAATATAAACCACTGTACTCCTCAAGGGCTGATAGTTTCCCTCTAATGATAACTACAGCTTTCGCAGGCAGACTGTCTTATCGACTGATCTCATAACACTTGTAGATAGGGAAATTTTGACCCCTAGGTATAAAAATAGAACTACTCCGAGACTCTCAAGGGGAAAATATAAAATGAGCTTTTTTTTCCCCTTGCCTTCAAGTTTCGTTCTTCAAGAACAACCCAGTCTATGATTACTGGAAAAAAAATTCCGATTTCACAGTTTGCAGAGAAAATGCAATTGGTTTCGAGGTGGTGATTCATTGATGTGGTAAAAGCCGGTTTCTATGATAGCGGTTTTTCGTCTGTCACTGTTTCCGCTTTAATGGAATTCTGATGGCTCGCCATTGTTCAGTTGGAGGCAAATAATAATGATAATGGCAAGCGTTTCCCATTAACATGTCCTTTTAAAAATGTACGTGTGTTTGCAGTCAACAATAGTGGCAATAACGGGTATAATTATTATGTTGCCATGAAAATGCATCCAACGGAAATTGTTAAGGAAAATACCTCTATATTATTAAAGACCAAACACGTAAAGCAAGTTCATGTTTTGGGTGCGTACTAATCAAAGAGTGTTTTAATAGGAGACATGTAGCCGTTAGATTATACAGTCGGCTCCAGTGCATACGATTGTTTTCAAAGTAGTATGAGAATCTAAGGTGATTCAAAATTTGAGAAACGTCTAGGAGGATTAAGGCACATCTAGACCCTTACTCTGGACGTCATGGTTCGTTTCGAACCTTTAAGTCCCTTATCTATTTCAAATCATTTCTATCGAGCAATTGCAATTCTATCGAAAAATGAAAGGGAGTTGTAACGAATTATGTGTTTGGATTATTGGAGAATTTTTTGGCGTCATAATGCTGTCTAGAAATTTGGGTAATATAACGCCAAATTTAGTTCTTTGGCGAAATTTTTCGAGACCTCATTCTATCATGTCCAGAAAATTGGCATGACATTTTAAGAGGTCTGGAGTCTCAAAGGCAACCTAAAAAATGCCTCCGGACTGTTACAAATCGCAAAAATAAAGATAAATTAGCTTGGTGTTTAATGGTAGCAAGAAACGCTAGCCTGTAAGAAAAAAAAAGAGAGGAGGCTACAGAAACCAGATAGTCATCACCTCTCGCATGAAGTACTGCAAGACTATGCAAGTTGGGGATTTTGTACCAAAGAAAATTTAAAGTATTTTACTTTCTGAATTTTATTTTTTAAAATCCCACTGAGGAAATTTGGGGAAATATGATTTAGTCACTTATTAGGATAAATTTTATTACATTACACACAAACACATTTATAAAGCCTTCATAAAGCGTACATTTTTGGAGTTGCCTTCATTATATAAGCTAATAAATCCCCTGTGTAATACTAGCTTAAGTTGTCTGTCCATCTGTCGGTGAATTTATTAAGCTGTTGAATTTATTACCTGGAATGGATAGAGACATCCATATTGTATTTTTGATGAATTAGACTTAACAAAATTCAAAGAGTTCGAAAACGTTCAAAATCCACCCCTTCGCCCCTTTTCAAGTGTTTAATGCTATTATTTCAAGATGTCCCAGGTTAAGAGCAAAACATTAAATATATCAATTTATTACATAATAGGTAAAAGTAACATTTTTTTAACATTATGACGTTATTTCTTTAACCATCTTCTTTAATCAATTCTTATTTTAAATTATTTAAATATCGTCTGCATTATTTTCATACGTTTTATCGCTGAACTTATTTAATACAAGTGTAAAAAAATTATCTAATAGATTAGGTACATATGGGCTAATTTTAAATTTAATCATCGATTATTCTTTGCTGAAATGAAAATTTTATCACCGGTATTAAATTATTTTTATAAAAGTCTGTCTACTTCAAGGATTAATAAATATCTAGCTTTAAGTTATACATGTTTGAAAATTAAGAAGTTTGTTCGTTTGTGTGTTTTTTATACATATTCACACGGTTTGCAATTGATTCGCTAAATGTGGACATAATATATAAACCTCCAAATAATCACTGTCAATATTAAATTCTCTGCTGTCCCTCCTATTACGTAATATGACAAGATAAAGTTGGCAACTAACATGCGATCAGTAAACAAATTATTGAGAGTACCAGATAATTCTCAGATAAAAAACAAACCATTTTTTTACCTGTCTCTTAGGGTACTCTAAAATTCTATAAAATTAAAAATTTTACTGATCCCGTCATATGACGGGCTATATGCTAGTCCAATACAAACCTTTTAAATCTTTTTAAGTGTACTCGTAATATTTTAAAATAAAAAAAAGACAATAAGGATAAGTTCTTTTATTACCAAATATTATAAAATAGAGAATAAAAGTATAAAATATAATCAAGCTCAATAAACTTTGAGAAAGTAAATGTAGATAAAGTTCATACAATTTTGCACAAAATAGTCTGTCATTTAAAATTGAGGCACATTTAATTAAATATAAAATACCATGGCCGCATCTTTTTTTATGTAGTTTTCAGCCAATAGCATAAAATCCCTCATGCGTAAAACTTTCTGCTCCGTTTTAAATTCTTTTTAAAAACTTTATAAGCCATCATAAAAAACACAAAGTAACAATCACAATACTTTGAATAAAATTTCACAGTTGAATAGCTGCGATATACTGAGTCTTTCATCGATAGATTTTTAAGAGCAAAATATCATTCCTTATACAAAATATCCATCAAATTATGTGCAGCGGTAATTCACTGTAACTGTAGAAATAACAGTATAACCGTTAGGCAATTCATCAATTGTCAACTTGCTGGATGCGAGGTTACGTATTTCATTTCACAATTGTTTGAACACATCAGGTATAACCAATTTCATTTTAAACAACCTCGCATATGAGTCGATGGATTTAGAAATGATATCTAGAGCTTGATGGGGCAAGGACTGATCCATCCATTGAACACTTGATCAAGTTCTTCTGCAGCAGCAATGGTAAGATTGTCTTGGTACATAGAACTAACTGCCTGAATACCGATTGGCAAACCATTGCTCAATCCGGTAGGTATTTGGGATGAGGGATACCCCAAAATATTGAATATGCAGGTATAAGCAATATTGGGATACTTCGGAATTGTCAACAGATAGTGGGGAGGAGGTTCCGGATGGGTCGGAATAAGCAAAATGGCGTCCTCGCTGAAAATTTCTTCCAGTTTTCTTTTCAACGTTTTATACGCATCTAAGCATTTGTAGTAGAATTCGTCCTTTTCCCGTCTGTCTACGGAAGCAAAGTATAGAGCGGGCCATGTGTAGTCAGAACGCTGGAATAAGCTCTTCAGGAATTCCAACCGTATATTGACAGGTTCTTTTTCAGAGAGAATTTCCGAGAAAGGAAGACTTCCAGCTTCCAGAAGTTTACATTCCCAGATGTAGAAAGCATACCTAAATTCATCAAGTTGAAGCTTAGTTGCTGTGACTCCATATTCTTCCTCAAAATGCATTGCGGCCTATAATAAAAAAAATACTAGTTTTAGTATAGAAAATTTTAGACCAAACAGAAATATCCTGCAGTTCGAGAAAAAGTAACTACATTCAGTGATGCGGAAATAGTGTCATTTTATGACGCGAGTAACACAGTGATATATGCCAGTTAGTAATACTATCGGCCCACTGGATAACGTAAACTTTGGGTAATACAAGGAGGGCATTGTAAAATCTAAATAGACACTTTCTTATTGAATATGAAATAATAAACTGATGATGGTGAAAATGAACATTTCATGTTTCAAAATTAAAATCTCTTTGTACATATATAAATAACATAAGCTTGTCACATTTATGAATGGACAAAATAATTCCTGCTAAACCTGAACACTGAAGTTTTTCGTAATTATAATTTTATATTGTATAAGTAATTTACAAAAGGCAAAAAAGCATCTAAATAATCTCTCAACCGGAAAGAACTGATATTTTCAGGAAAATCTGTAAAGTAATTTTTTTTTCTATACGTAACAAACATACGCCCATTGCCTTTATTAATATAGACTATGAATATTAATGCTTCATAACTACTCTTTTTCTTGCTATATGAACAGCAATTAAGCACAGAGATAGTCAAAAGAATTCAAACGTCAGAATTACTTTAGATTACACCATGCTTAAATATAATTTAGGTAACATATTGGTTAAATAGTAAAAACTTCCTTAGGATTTTGGTTTGGTTTGGAGTGCTACGGTCTACTTTTTGCAACACGAGGGCTAATGAGACCGAGACCTACTGCTTAAAGCCGATTCCGAACGGCTACGAACATCCATGCCATAGTGGGATTCGAACCCACGAACTCCGGTTCCAAAGGCCAGTACCCTAACCATTCGGCCCCTTAGAATTTTAAAATGTCCAATGAAGTTCTTTCCTATACAGATTCCTTAACACATTGTATGCGGGGACACGTACTAGTACGTTTTTGGACTATTGATACTTGAGCGCGGATCACGTACTAGTACGGGTTACTGTAACATGGTTTGTGGGTACAAAAACAACGGTATATACAGGAAAACGAAGTCGAATGTTCTTGTCTACTACATAGATTCTGGATAAATTTGGACAAATAAAAACTAGTTTTTACATCAGTCGATGCGGAACCACAGAATGGGAAAAAATTAAAAATATATATATACTACTATTTCTATTTGATTTTTCATAGTTACAATATTATAAATTTATCCACTAAAAATATTTTTTACAATAATCTTATGCTTGTTATTTATATATTTGTTTATATATTTCAATATAAAATACGAAAAATTGGTTAAGAAAATTTAATTTTCGATCTATAGAAATTTAACTTAATAACTAAATTTACGCACAAAAAGCCAGCTCCCGGTACAATTCCGCTGCGAAATGTACCCGCACACAATGTGTTAAGATCAATCTTCCTTTTGGTACAAATGTTTTTTATAACTACTCACTTTTTGCATTATTTTTAATCATTAATTTATGTTGTTTACAGTAAAACTGCCAAAATTCATAAATTTATATCGGAAAGAAATTCGAAAAAATAATTAGACTTAAAAGAATTTTAAAGATTGGAATCAATAGTCATTTACAGAATATTTTAATGAATTATGGTAATTAAACTCACATTAAAATTGCTAGTGTAAATAAATAATCTTATACAATTCTAATTGCAATAAATGAATATTGAAAATAGGTTGGAGTGTAACGAAATATATTTGAAAAATTTTTGAACAATTACTTTAAGGCTACTGTGAACTTTTGAAAATTATCTTTTATTGCTTTTACATGATTTGCTAGAATGTCATTGGAAAAATATTTGCGCAAAATCTTTTTCCTTTACTAATTTTGTAGTGTTAAGTGCAGCTTTTACAGTTCTCCGAATAACCCCATTGAGGTAAGAAATTGGTATTAAATACATGGTTAGACTTATTTAATACGTAATTCTTGTTATGTTGGTTACTTCCCGATTTAAAAAGCAAACAATTACTAAAAATAAAAGCAATCGGTACACATTAACGTCTAATTAGCAAAGCTTCTATTGCTAAAGATCTATTGATTCCACATTGCTTTATCCAAGATCATTTTAAGATACGGAAATGAAAATTTTTAAAAGTATCGTTGCGTGTAAAACGTGAGGGGATGTAGGGATATAACCTGAATGTTTTTACTAGGATTTTCTGGTAAGAGCGAGTTCTATTAAATTACTGTTACTGATTAATAAATAACTATAAAAATAACTGAAAATGACAGTCAATTTAAAAGTGAATTAAAAATAGGACTGAAAATGTTTAGTATGTTTATCAGGAAGAGAGAATTAAATAAAATGACATTCTTTCAACAAGTAGTAACCTTTTTACACTTATACCACTCTATTGAAAGTTTTACAAAAATTGTATTTAAAAAAATGCTCTCCTGTGATTTCTGTTTTGCTTAAGGAATTTTATGCCATTTTTTAAGGATTAATGAACGTTTAACTGCCTTCTCCCTTTTTTATGGCAAAGCAAACCTGTGGAGATAGAAATACACTTTTAAGAAAAGTAGACTCTTAAGTTTAGGAACGTGCAAGAAAGAGGACGTACTTTACTGTAGATTATACCCAACACTTTATTATATATTATCACGTGATTTTATATTTTCGGCACCTCTCCATTATGAGCAGACCATGGTAGTGTATCGAATACTTCCACTAAATTATAGTATTTGTCTCCTCATGCTAACTAATGTATCAAGAATAAACCGACTTTGTGTTTAAGGACTAAAAAAGGAAGTTTTCGATGGCTTTTAAGTTACAATTCAGATTATATTGAAGCTACTTTCGATTATTCACTTCAGCTATATCTTATGTCACTCAATAAATCTTAATATTTTGTCCTACAAAAGAAAGGAAGGGGGTTAAGTTTTAAAATGTTTGTACAAAATGGTCTTTTTAGCCCTTAAATAAGGTATCACCGGTGAAACTCCCCCTTCCGAATATGTTTTTTTTAATACTATAAAAATATGAATTACTTAAACGTTGATTTTACCTGTAACCATTTAAAGCATGTTTAGGAACGACGTTATAAAAAGATTCATTTTTATCATGTACTTCGTTAGCTGCTAACAAACAAAATCTGAGATGTTATTTGACCCATGGCACCTAAAGTGTAAGTGTTTAAAAAATATATCGCGAATTTTAATTCATCGTTAATTTGATGTATAATATCGTAGTTATAATTATTTCTAGTGAGAAGTAAGAAAATTATTTTAGGATTTTTATTCATGGGATTTTTATTTCATTCAGAAAGGATAATTTTATTTTATAATAACGTTTCTCTCCAAAAAATGAGTGCAAAAATTGTACTAGAACCCGATGTCTTTAGACGATCAGTAAATATATTTTTTTTGCCGACACTTTTTCTCGTTGACCTAAAACTTTCTCTTTGAAGATAAATTAAAATAACTAGTTTTGCACATAACGGAACATACCAGGAAAACATTAGAAGTACTTTGAGAAAAGGTTGCGGAAAAAATACCAATACCACTATCTACATCTAAGAAAGTGTTTAATATGTACAAGATACGATCAAAAATGCTGTGAAATGTACAATATGTATCAACTTTAATTATAAAAGGAACCGCAATGTTATTTGAATTAATGGTAAAAACTGAATTTTATAATGTTTATGAAATATGCAATTTTTATATAATCACTAATCTCCTTTCCATGTCTTTAATAAATTTATAAAATAAATTTATTTACTGGGTAGACTTTCCCATACCATTAAAGTGATTTCTACATGATAACTTTGAAGGCTACATGTAGATAATTTTTTTAAAAAGGTATACAAAAAGACAGAAACAAACCCTTAATACAGCAGCTTTAATATCAGAGGTTGCTTGTAAGAGACAACCAGGAAATTCTTCCATGTAATAAACGTTTACTCTTCGGAAATCAACCTGTAATTAAAGCATTTAAAATATTACATTTCATGCAAACACTGGTTTTGAATGTACAAAGTATAGAAACATAAAAGCGACCAATCAAAGAGCCACATCAGTTTTGCAGTATAAGATACACAAGTTTATTTTGGTTTCATATTAAATGAGTCTTGCACTATACAATTTACAAAATTTTGAGAAAGAAAATATATTTCAAAATTTAAGTAAAATATAAAACTGTATGACTAGAACAATAATTAACAATGTATTAATTTGATTGCATAAATTCTGAGTAAATTTAAAGTAAAAGCAATATCTAAAAAAAATAAAAACTCATGATTCAGGGGAAAAGTTTTTTAAAAAAAGTTATTCTTAAATTGAACCAAAATTACAAAACGTTTTCTCAAGTTGATTTCCCTTAGGTGGGTCTGTATCAGATATATCCGATTCCTTTTGCACAATGTTAATCTATGGAAAAATAAAATTCTCTCTAGCCGGCTCACATTTTAAGCAATCTTAAAAAGGAAATAAAATTATGCATAATAGAACAGAAAATTCTCTAGGATGGTATCTTTTTATTATTTTTATAAAACATCTAGAAAAAACCCTTTAATTTTAAAATGATTTGTGAGAAATTTTGGTATACTCTTCTTCAAACCCAAACAAGGGTATTTAATAGACAAATTCAAAAAATGTGGTATAGTTTTTAAAAAAATAAATCTTTAAATGTGAACCAGTCAGAAGGAATTTTATCCCCTTCCCCATAGATCAGGGGTGGGCAAATACTTTTAAGCGCGGGCTAAAATGAAATTTTCAAAATGTCTTCCGGGCAGGAGGACTCTACCGCGTAAGCTGTGCACACGCGAATGTTTTGGGTGGAGTTTTTTCCCTGCCCAAGACAAACACTTTAAGTATCATTTTAAAGAATTTGGACAGAAATTTGATAGTTAAAAGATAATAGTAATAATAAATTGTTTTACTTAAGTGTATATGCGAACAATTTGTGCCCAGTAAAATATGTCACGTAATTTTTAAAGAAATATGATCCATTATATTAAGTTAATGGTCATTAAATAAAGCAGTTAATGAAAGATTTTATTTTGATATTTATCTATCTTGAAGATACAATTTTATTTTGATCATAGTTATTACATTTTTATATTTATATTACATTTTGTAGATATAATAGTAAATTAGAATTATAAAAAAAGACAAACATCAAACTTTAAAATAGAATAGTTTTAGTTAATGCGAAACGTGAAATCTGGAATGTTCATTTGATATTATTTCTTCAAAATTTGGATTCAATTCACTTGTAGCAATCCTTAATACCGATTGTAGATTTGTCAGTTATTTGTTATCGATATTTATTTTTCGTGTAAATCATTAACGAAAAAGTTCTTTCACAAATATATGTTGTACACTACGCATACAAATACTGTTGATTTCAACAAAATCGCATACAAGAGATTAAAAAAAAATTGCATGCAGGATTTTTCAACGGGCCGGATAAAGTAAGCAAAAGGGCCGGAATAGGCCCGGCTTTTACCCACCTCTGCCATAGATCAACATTGAGCGAGATAAATGAATCCAATATGACAGGTACAAAAATTACGAATTAATCAGAAATCTACTAATAAAAATAGATTTTTTATCCTCAAAACCTTAATAAAAATGTTATTTATTGTAATGCAAATCAAAAAATACATACATCTCTGATCGAAATAGCAAAAATAAAAAAGATGCGTCTAACAGAACTTGCATTGCACGTCGTACCACGTACTGCTTGCATTCATAGTGGAATCCATAATACTGAAATAACTCAATGCATTGATTTAAGGAAATGTTCTTGATACAGAATGAATATCCAAAAAGAAATATGCACCACGAATCATCTGCTTATTAAAAAGGCTAATATAAATAGAAAATTAGAGAAAACAGCAAAACTTAACTTTTTTTGCGTTGTGCAGAAAAAGCAAGCGTTTATTGTTAATGGTATTTGAAAAAAATCATGATTCAATAGCACATACTATTAACATAGGTGCTGTTTGGGTGCTTTAAGGGGACAAGGGACATTAAAATTTTCTAATGATTGAAATTCAAAGATATTTTTTATGAAAATGTAATACTATAACATGAAAAATAGACAGAAACCTACTGGAAAAGGATTTTTAATTAAAATAAGAGACGATTTGATAAAAATTGAAATCGTCCAACAATATTCCTTAAAAATGTTTTTACACACCGTACTAACCAATTGCTTTTATTGTTTCATTTTATCTTTAGAGTTTATATGGAAACAAATTGATTTTCACTTACGATAAATACTATTTATATAAGAAAATTTAAAATTGTGCAAGGTTTAGGAACTGTTTTAACCGTTTTATGGTACTAAATCCTCTATAACGCGAGAAAATATTTTGTGTTTAAAGTCGTCCCAGTTCAGTGACAAACACATAAATAGAAAATTTCAAAATTTCTAATAAACATAAAGCAATGCAGCTGAAACAATTTGAAGTTATCAATTAGATATAAAAGAGGTAAACTGAAAATATTTAAGCATTTAAAATAAATGTAAGACATCAGTCAGGTTTCAGAGCAGTAAAATAATGTTATTCGAAAAATGATTTTTATAACGAAACAGGATTAACAGTTTTTTTACAAAACAAAAGCATTTCATATCTGACCAAAATCATTTTGAAGGCCTTTTTTTCCCTTAAATTATTGCCGTGGCACGATTCAGACAATGGTACGATTTGAGCAACCTTCCGCTATATCAAAGAGTATTTACCAACTCTTACTGTATTACCACAAATACATAATACGTGTTGCATTTTAGTTAAATAGAATAAAAAAAATATATCAGTTAATTTCATTTTTTGTATCGTATAGTGTTTTGGTGATATTTGCATTATAATTAATATGCAATAAAGCCTGTCTATAACGATGCCGTCTATAATGATTCTACTTGGTCTCTCAAAATTCCTTTTCTCAATTTAAAACCTCCAAATAGTATAAAGTTATTTGTAACAAAATTATTAAGTTAAATCTCTATATACAATCTGAGATGAAATGCAATCTACCTGCATAAATATTGGGTGAACAAATAAACAAAATCTATAACAATACTTTCTCCATGTTCCTACAGTATCATTGTAGACAAGTTTTACTCTTATAATAACCACAAAACTTAACGACAAAAGAGTGAAAATTCCGAAGAATATTTTAAATGAACAAGGAAAAATTAGTCATATAATGTTTAAATCAATGGTTTTAATATTTGTTTAAAAAATATTATCGTTTGTCATTAGCTTTATTTTAATTTTTCTTTTGTGGTGTGGCAACATTTGAAAATAAAGAACAAGCTTTTCTGGTTAGATTGGAGTTTGTAAGATAACGGAAAGCATATATATGAAATTAATAAAATATATGGCGCTTCTCGTCGTATTTCTATGAAACCGTCTATAATATTATTTCAATAAAAAACAAATAGTACATTTTGAAACGAGGAATAGGACTAAGTTTAACTAAAAAGAGTTTTGAAACGTTAATTGCACAGCCAGTATAGCAAAATGAGCCAACTTCCTTATATAATCATTGTAGAAGAAGCAGTTTGAACTATTTGACCTTTTAGTTTTTATGTTTATAATATAAGCTAAAATGGGGTTTTTAGAATTTTGCAACTTTGGTAACCTTGAGTCATTTTAATTTACTGTGGAACATCGAAGGACAGTTACAAAATTCACCTTAACACAGAGCTGAAACTTTTCATAACCTAATTTCGATTGTACATAATATAAAATTCGGCCATTTAGAATAAAAAATTTTTCCTAAATCAATAGTAATAGTTTAACTTCATAAATTTTTTTTGCCTTAAAACAATGCATTTTATTCACCAAAAGAAAAATAGAATTCTTCTACCCACAAAATAACTATCATATGTAAATTAGACATTTTTATAATAGAAAATAATTATATTTTTTACCTGACGATCTTTACTTTATAACACGATAAAGACTAAATATTTTAATTTTAGATTTTTAGCAGTTTTATTAATTTTAAAATGTTAAGCATACAATTTCAGGTCTGTAGGGTAAAAAGGAAACTAGCTTCAATTTAATTTAGAAAATTAGTTTCTAACATACATATTTCAAAAGTTAACTCCCATTTAAGTTAATTTCATGTTATTTTGTGTATTCTTTGTGTTAAAAAATACACTACTCGAAATGCCAGAACTATTTCTTCAGAGCATAATTGAATATTTTGTAAAAAGTTCTAAATTAGTTTATTTCGTGGAAAACCGGAAAAATATTTGCACAAAAATGAAGATTTTAAGTCTTGAAAGTACTGTTAAAGGTGCTTCGAAAGGTTCTCGTAAAACATTAAATAAAATTTATAAGTATCATACCTATTACACTCAAACTCACATTCATAAAATCTGACAAGGAATTATAAGGAAAGACATTGATTTGGTAAAATATTGAACACTTTATCGTTATACCTTTCTGTACCAGTCAACTTTCGCTATAGTATCCCCAGCCATGACTTCTGTTAGCAGTCTGAGATCTTGAGCATAACGACACATGGGTCCAGTACTGCAGAACTGATCCAAATTCCCTATGTCATCTTCGTCACCTGGCCAAGGTTCTTGAACAGATATGACTCCTGAAAGAGAAACATACCATTAATTGAAATAACAGCACCATAAACACTTGTCTAGGTTGGAATGTACAGCAAATCCATGTCAACAATGTCTCAATGACCAAACTTAAAAATTAGTTCGTCACATGTGTCATACCAAAGTGTTGGTAAAAGTCCACTGGTTACAATGACTACTTTTTATACTTTTTAATGAGTAAAATAAACAAAAATTTATGCTAAATCTATTGAATATTTAGTGAATAATCCACACTTACTACATGATTTAACAATACTAATCGCAGCCACATTTGTAGGTGCACACTTTTATTGATTGCCATTTCAGATACATACAAATCCAGTTTTGAGTTCAAAATATACACCAAGGGGCAAGATTTTTATTTGCTATTAAAGGGTTTTAATTCATCATTTTGATGCCACATCCGTAACACTAAAGATAAATTTTTTTATATAAAAACTATTGGGTCTAGCAACTTTATCTTTTGGATTCACTGTATCACACACGTTCTCAGGCATATTTAATGGCTGTATTTCATAAATAGATATTTTTAATATGTTAGTGTTACGGGTGTCACACTGCTTATGTCTATATCACAAGAACTTTATGAATCCTGTATAATAACTTGTCCTCAGACGTATGATTCAATGGTTAAATTTTATAAATAAATATTTTATATTGTGTTAATTCTTGCAAAAATTGTGACACAGCATACATAAACCTCTTTCTTAGTTCTCGACAATTTTATTCTCAAGTACTACTGAAAACACAGGTTTTTATTATGCAGTTTTAAATTTGAGAAAGACTAAAATTATTTAGTTTTATACTTTTTATATAGAGACTTACTAAATGCATTAATTTTGTTATTCAGGTAATGGAAACATCTAAAACTAGAGTAGCGAAACATAGCAAGAACCAAAGAAGTGATCCTATCAAAGTGCATGAATATCTTGAAAAAGAAAGACGTGGCAGATAAAGGAGACAAATGTAGAGAATACATGGACTAGTAATAGAAGAAAGTTATTGAGTGAAAACAGAAAGTGCTATGCTGAAATAGAAAAAATGTTGGAAGAGAAGAAAAATTTAAGAATTTTAGTCTTTAATCAAATCAATAAAAGAGCCCATTTAGTTTTTATCGTTATAAACAGCATTATGGAAAAAAGCAGAAAGTGAGCATAAATCACAACTTGACAGGAATACCGTGTAAGAATCGGGAATTCTAAACTGTTGCTGCTGATTTCGTACAAGCGTCTCCTTCTGCAGGTGGCAGAAGGAAAAAAAGTTACGTATTTCTCTCAGGTTTTTGAAGTTTTCAGAGAAAAGTGAAAAGTATCATTGAGTTACATGAAAAAAATTGGACGATACTAGATCTGGAGAGATGAAAAAGATATGTCATGTGGAAGCATGCAATTCATTGTTAAAGTAAAGCCCCACAATTCTCATAAAAAACAGAGGCTAAATTTAATTTCATTGATAAAAGTTAGAAAAAATAAATATGACTCTTCTAAACATGCTTAGCTAGGTTTATTCATTTACTGTCGAAAACCTTACTTTTAGTGTAAGATTTTTTAAAAGTATTCTGAATGGAGTCACACTAGTAATGTTTTTTTGAAGAAATCTGGTAATTATATTTATTGTTGAAAACGTAAATAACACACAGTATTTAAAACACAATCTTTATCATAAAAATTTTTAATTACTCGGATATTTCTTATTTGTTGAAACATTGATATTTGTGAACTTATATATAACACTTGGTAAAATGATTGTCACACCCGTAACTACATATTTTATACACACGTAAAGAAACGGAATGTCTTTAATTCTTGCAAGATTCCTCCTTAGGTGTTATAATTGCCACACAAAAATATATTTGAAATATTATATTTTTTATTGAAAAAGTGATAAAAAGTTGTTCAATGTGTCACACCCTTAACTATGAAAGGGCCTTGGGGTGAACATCTTAAGACATAGATAATTGAAATTTTCATGTATTAAAAAGTTAAATTCAAGTAAAACTTGGATCAAAGTTCTGTTCAAAGTAAAATTTCAATATTTCCAACATGCGTATTGGAATACTAGTCTGGATTTCTCCGTCACTATTCTAACTGCCAAATATGAATACTACTGACACTACGAGAGATCAGCAACAAGAAAATATTAAAATAAACAAAATAAAAGAAGAGACGACATTTGCTGGTGATAAAAACCGATTGATTTAATTTTTGGGCCATTAAAAATAAAAACATCAGTTGACAATTTCAATGTTCTTATTTTAAGAATGTACAAATCGAAATATTTTTACCTTTTGGCTTATCTTAACCTCATACGAAACCAATTGTTAATATTAGTTTTATATAATTTTCCAAAAACATTTTATATTAATTAAACCTTTTAGACATTTAGGATTCATATACAACTTCAAAGTTTATTTGGTTCTCGATGATAGTTGGTACAAAAGATTGAAAATTTGATGTCTCATATTTGTTGAAGATAATACAGAAGCAAAGTATTTTATTCGATTTGTTTTATTTTACTACTAATTTTTTAAATCTCGTTTATTGTATAAAACCTTATATAAAATTTATAATCTAAATTGGGGGTTTCTATTTTGTAAGCAATAAAAAAGGCAAATAAGAGTTTAGTCATTTTAACTGTTTAAAGCATCTAGAAACTCTTGCATTACAAAATACATTTCTGGTGCTCATTTTTGAATTTTAAAGTACACATGACAAAGAAGGAAAGCAAAATAGAAAAATTACTTTTTAAAGTTTAGCAAAAAGAAAAATTAAGGTTTTTAATAATGCTAATTATTTTAAAATTGCAGAAAAGAATGCTACAAAAAATGCTGTTATATCAGCAAAATATTTAATTTTGAAGATAAATTCAATTTACGTTAATATTACCAAATGTCCAAAATGTACAAGTAAAATTAATAAAATAATCTACATAAAATTTAACAGTATAATTTAGTGGGAGCATTATAAATGATCACTTTCAACTATTCAACATATGTCTACAACCAGCTTAATTAACTAATCTCAAAAGGTAAGGCAAGGACAAATTTACTCGTTTAACAAGAACCATCATATAAAATTATTACATCTCAGAGCAGAACATTTTTTATACTTCAGACAATATAAAAAATTGTGATTATGTTACTCATTTTAGCTTCAAATAATTAATCAAGTTACAACAAAGCTTAAATTATTATTGCTTTTAAATATTTAATACATAAATAGCTTTTAAGATTACAGGCTAAAAAGGTTTGTATAAACATTTAAAAACATTTTTAGGCTGTTTAAAAACAAACAATTTTCTTCAATATAAAAGTAACTTCCTTCAACTAAAAATGCTTAAATACAAAACTTACTCTATCTTTAGTTTTGAATAAAACTGAATAAATCATCTTAAGAGTCATTTTTGAAGTTTTTTTACTATACCTGCTTATTATGACAAAGAAATGTTTCTTTTCTTTGTCAACGGCACTCAGAAATATTTCTTTTATAATTAAAAATTTGAGTTTAGTCACAACTGATAAGTTTCTCAATGTATTTGATATCAAAATTACCTCGTGAGGGCTTATGTCCGTAAATACCGCAGAAAGATGACGGTATACGAATGCTTCCAGCTATATCAGTTCCAATTCCAATGACACCACCTCCGGCAGTTATTAGAGCACTTTCACCACCTATATTACCAAAGAAAAATAAAATTAGATTTGAGAATTACTGTTAACACTTGTTTGACTCAAATGAAAATGCTAAGTCAGCAATAAATTGATATAAATCAAAAATTAATTTCGACCAAACTACAAGGCAAGTTATTTTGGAGCATATTAGGTTAAAAAACTATGCATTAAGGATTTTTCACTTGTATTTGCGTAAATTGTCAGTTAAACTGCAAACTGGGTTTTGTAGTGCGTTTATAATCAGAAATTTCAGATAGATTTTTACTTAATCAGCTTACATCCAATAAATTAAATTGAATAACCAAAATATGTGAACTTAGTAGTGTAAAAAAGAACTTAGGAGGATAGGACCTCTCATAGGGAGGATAGGCCTATGGGAGATGTTGCACTGTGAACAACAAATGCCGCGCAAGCACTGCAAGACTGAACAGTTTACTTTCTGATGAAAAACTCGGGTGGATTGGGATTTTTGAAACCTCGGTTAAATCATATAAGATGAATAAGACCCATTAAAAAAAATAACCGATCTCTATGCTAGGCTCGAAATAGAATTTCGGAAACAAATGTCCGATTCAGAAGATAAAGTTCGTCCTTTTTTTTGGTGGGGGATGAAATCAAACACTTATATAGAAAATATTTGGATATCGTAACACATTAATGCTTTATTAACATGTATTAACAAGAAATAGCTAAAATCTAAGTTATCTGTTCTTAAGAATAAACAATATGAAATTTAAAGAACTCATTACCTGTTTTCATAAGTGATGATCTGTAAATTTAAATATAGTGTGTTCAAGAAAATTTCTTAATATTTATTTAATTCCATACGGAAACGTTGACTTATGCCTCTTGACCAAACCAAGCATGATAGGGTAGGAAACTACTCGTATTACGACAAAGGGGTGCGCTTTTTTTTTTAAACTAGCACAAGGGTAAAACTACGACTTATGCTGAAGTGGGTCCTCGTAATTTTGAAACAAAGGTCAAATAGAAGACCCATAATCTTGGCCTGCTACCCCAGAGGTATTGATTGAGAACTTTGAGAACACTGTCACCACGAACATATTTTACGTGTCCCAATCACCTTTAACGAACGCGGCGATTATTAAGCCGTTGTGACGTCGCTACACCCAATTGGCTTCACAAAGCGGTTTTGTTAAAGCCTAGGGCAGGGCGACACTGTCTGGGGTTTTGACACTACATTATAAAGGGTTTTCGCTTAGACCACGCCTTGAGATGTCCGAGGTGAATTGGAAGGTCGGATGGGACAACGAAATGTCAGACTGAGGCGCCACCGAAGGAACCAATGATAGTCTACCAGGACGGAGACGCGGAAAGAAAAAGCCAAAGGGAAGAGGCAAAAGGTGACGTCAGGCGGCGAGTTTTTCGCCGGCGAGTCCCCAGGACGAAAAACGGAGAGAGGTTAGACTTGTGTGTGCGTTTTTTTGTAGAGCTTTTCTCCAGATTTGTGTGGGACTCAAGGAGACCCAGTTGTATCCCTGTACAACTGGTATCTGTTCACACCTGTCCGTAGATTGTTTTTT
Source organism: Pardosa pseudoannulata (assembly GCA_032207245.1). NCBI lineage: Eukaryota > Metazoa > Arthropoda > Arachnida > Araneae > Lycosidae > Pardosa > Pardosa pseudoannulata. The sequence continues at coordinate 29,977,377 of CM063510.1, forward strand.
TAGGTTCGCCTTGAACCTGGGACTTTTAGGTCCGCACCAGCTCACCTGAGCCCTATGATTTCCATTCGGAAAATTTGTATACAACTCCATTTTAATCAAGAGTAAACGTTGTTATTGTTTCTAAGGTGTACGTCATGCCATAACCACTTCGACACCCACACGCTACCCAAGGATCCCGTGGTGTTACACCGTCTTAGGCTCCAAACCCCGCAACTCTCCAGTTACGAGAAAGTAGCCTTTGTCTACTGAGCTACTTCGGCTCACATTTACATAAACATAGTACTATGAAGTAAACTTTTATAATGGATGTTGTCAGAGTACAGGGATAGTAGGTGCGCAGAGCGTGCATTCACGCAGGCTTCTAGAGTTATTGATGGAACGTAGAATTTAAAATGTACTAACTAGAGCTTGTTAAAAAATTGAAAATATATGGTGACAATCTTACTTTTAAAAACTTCAGAAATGACAACTCAAAAATCCGAAAATATTTGTAGTAAGAGTTAAAATTTAAGCTATAGAGAAATTTTGATACCAAATCGTACAGTCTCTACCTGTTTAGAATGTTAGCAATATTAACAATTCAAATGGAATCATAAAATTTAGAGTTATCGGATATTACTGATAAACTGAAAGAAAGACGAGTGCTGTTCATAGCGGCATTTGGATACTTTTGTTTCATAGGATATACAATTTAATACACCTATATGACTATTTTAATTTAAAATATCTAATATGTATTTATGAAGTATTTATACAATCATATGAGCTTCTCTGCATTGAGCTAAGATATGAATATACCAGAAATCTATACTGTTAGAAGCCATCATATTGTATGTTGAACGCAGGTGGTTAAGTGCCAAGAAATAGTCTTAGATGTGAATTTACTCGCCTGTCGAAAGAGTGGTAAGTTGGAAAGTTCATAAAATGTGGATCCTAACGATAAATTTATCAATAGATTTTTGGAAACTGGCATATAGTCCGTCATATGATGGGATCAATAAAATTTTTAATCTTCTATAAATGTAAAGTATCCTATAAGTCAGGTAAAAGAATGATTTGTTTTTTGGCTGAGAATTATCTGGTACACGTGCAATAATTTGTTTATCTTTAATGACAATGTTAGTTGCCAACTTTAATTTATCTTGTCATTACGTGATAGGATGGAGAGCAGATGTTTTAATATTCACAGTGATTATTTGCGGTATATATGAATGATGCCCCAAATTTAACGAATCCATTGCAAACCGTGTGGTTATGTACAAAAAACACAACAAACGAACATACTTCTTAATTTTCAAAGATATATAACTTAAAGGCTAAATATTTTTTATTAGTCCGTGAAAAAGAATTTGTTAATATCGGCGATAAAATTGTCATTGCAACAAAAAATAATCGATGATTAAACTTAAAATTATCACTTGTGTACCTACCAAATCAATTATTTAAGCTAAATATAAACAAAAATTATTTACGTAATATCCAAGTCCAGTGATAAACCCGTATGAAAATAATGCCGACGATATTTAAATAACTTAAAATAAGAAATATTAACCCTCCGAGTGGAACATATCGAGGAAAAAAAAAGTCTCCAACATATGATAAAGATTTATTACGTCATAATTTTAGAAAAAAGTTACTTTTACCTATTTATTATGCGATAAATTGATAATTTTAATGTTTTGCTCTTAACAGGGGACAACAGAGTTTTAAATAATATCATTAAACACTCGAAAAGGGGGGAAGGGGTGGATTTCGAACTCTTTGAATTTTGCTAACCCTAACTGATCAAAAATACAATATGGATTCCTCAATCCATTTCAGGTACAACCGCTTCATAAATTCGAGGTCACACGGACAGACAACTTAGGCTATTATGTAGAGTATGTGGGAGATCGTATAAAGGATTGCCGTCTAACTACATTAAAAAAGGAGAAAATGATTCAACGAAAGAAAAAAACTGCAAATTATTTTACCACTGTCCTCAAAAACAAACACTAGGCATTAATAAGTTATAGTTAAATCTGGTTCATTTTTTTTTCTATGAAAAACTTAACATACATCTCTTGGTTTAACATTTGAAAGATATTTCATTAATTTCAAACAAAAAAAGCTTGCATTTGTTAGAATCAACGTTTTACAAAGACTAAGTAAATAAATTCTTAAAATGTTCAATTTAATTTTTTTTCAATTTAGCTAATTTTTAATGCTACAATGGGTAAAGAAATCTTCATAAATAAATTATGCAAGATTGAAATAAGGCTGATTTTGTGAACTTTTACAGGAGTTAAAATATCATACCTTATTATCATTTAAGCTACAATAAAGATGTTTAAAAAAACCTTTGAAGTTATAATTACTTGATGCTTTATTAACCCAGGAGATTAAGATAAACATAAGCATTTAAATGGTTATGACATCTGATAAACTAAACAAAATGCATGGGAAGTACAATAGAGAAACTGCTTTCCCACCCCTTTTGGGGTTAACGTGTCAAGGTTTCGATTTACTCTAGAGCTAACGGCATTTTTCTTTCAACGTACTCAATTACCACCTCGTGACAACGAGATGAAGGTGAAAGTGCATTTAGTAGGCCAGCGGGCAAACAGCTAAAGAAAATATGACCTTAACTGAACCGGTGCATTAATCGCCATTTTGTTGTTTGCTAAGAGATTTATGTAACATTAGATGTACATGCACAAGACTGAATTGGGTAACGTTATTAGCATTTTGCACAGGCATACTGTTAAAGAAAGTCTGCTATCTAGATTTTCTTAATTAGCTAACTCAATTTTATTTTTTAATATTAAAATAAAATTTTCATGCATTTCTAAACCCTTTAACTTTAAAAATTTAGACAAATAAAACTAGTTTTTACATTAGTCGATGCGGAACAACAGAACGGGAAGGTTGATTTATAAAATCAATTTTAATTTAAAATAAATTTTTATTTATCCCTGCGAAAAGGATATATATTTGTATTTATATATATATTTAATTGTCTATATATTTGTTTATATATTTCAATATAAAATACGAAAACTTGGTTAAAAAACTAAATTTTCGATGTATTGAGGTTTAACTGAATAACTAAATTTATGCGCAAAACGGCCACTCCGGGTACAATTCCGCTGCGAAATGTACCCCCACACAATGTGTTAAGATAAAGAGGGAGAAAAGATAGAAGTATTTTTGTGGATGAACTGAGTTAACGAGTCCAGACTCCCTTTTATAGAGTAAAAAAACATTCTGGGGACGGAATTTTTAGGAAATTACCAGGCCCCATAATAACGCCAAAACTATAGCCAACTTGACTCTAGTGACAAATTTGGCTACAAAATTTAGTCGCAAAATGGCGAGATACCATTAGAAATCGTATATAATCATTAGGCTTACAATGCTCTTCATTAGAGAAATTTTCCCTCTCCAAGTTCTTTACACTCCTTAAAGAAAGCGTTTTTAGAAATGTAATCAAATTCTTTTCGAAACTTGGTATGTTTAGAAGAGTGTCATTTGACAGGATTATAAACTAGGTATAACATTGATTTGAAATCAATTTCAAATCAATGAGTGTTTATTCTTATTTCAAACAAAATTCTTACCCGAGCTTCCTCCAACTGTTCTCCTGTGATCATAGGGGTTTTTTGTAAGCCCGAAGTTCTGATTCGCACTCTCCCACCACATGCACAGAATTGGAACGTTGGTGACGGTCACTGGTATGGCTCCAGCTTTCCTATACAAAGCAACAGAATCTGCGTCTGACGGGGCTTTGCGATTCTTCTCGCAGACCAATCCTTTTGTCATGCCCATATCTAAAATGTAGGAAAAGGAAGATGAAAATAGGTAAAAATTGCAACAGTACAAAAGCACGGTAAAATTTTGAATGTTAATCGATTAACAACCCTAATCACTTCTATTGAATACTTAAATGTATGTTAAGCCGTGGTATACCAGATAAATTCCATCATGAAAAATTGTATAATCAGATAGTATACAAACAAGTTACTAAAAAATCACTCATTCTGTTACTAAGTTACAACAATCGATGATAATCTTAGCACATTAAAATCATATCATGGGAATTAATCCAAAAAATAAAGGAATTAAGTTATATAGATTACATACAATTGATGACATTCATGACACAATGAAAACAAAATATAAACTGATTATTGATAAAGAAGAATCATTAAAATTTATCAAAGATTGCTTTTTAAAGCTCTCCAAAATTCTACCAATTCGTGTTCTATTTTTTAACCCTGATTTTTGCAGACATCCTAGTTAAATCAAAGACGTGAGTCATTTACGTTGGATTTCCACGCTTTTCGAAGCTAGACACTGAATAAGACTGAATAAATACACTTGTTCTAAACCAGGTGTCGATTTCCCCGATATAAATCTAATATTCTTTCAAATGACATACCGATGTATGAATTTTTGATGCATAAGCTCTGGGCTCTATGTTTAAACAGTCATAGCGAAACCACTATCTTGCTCTCTCCCCCACGAAAAAAGGCCATAAGATTACATTTTTCTGAAGGACATTCCCAAAGCAATGCAGATTTTCCAGATTTAAGCTTTTACTCAAATGACTCCTTTAATAAACATCATACACGGTCAAGAATTTGTTGTTACTTAATTTTTACTAATTATTTTATAGGTAATAACTAGTTAACTTCATACATAACAGTGCATGTATAAAAAATTAAAGTGTGGAAACTATGCTGTAGGAAACCTTGGAATAAAACCTTCGAACCTAGAGCCCGACATACATTTTGGGATATTTATTCTATATCATAATAAAAGTGTCCATTTCTACGAATGCATAGCACTATTCAATAAAAATAACTAGAGCTACATTTTTCCTTTTTATTATAACGTAGTGTCTACGAGTTTGAGTCAGAATTTAGTCTCAAGGTTGATGTAAAATGTCTGAATAAGGTTCACAAAAAATGTTTATGAAAGTGACCACTGACTACATAAGTTTAAGAACCCCGTGCTCTAAGTTTCTCACCACATGGAAGTCCTGCCTTTGCACCTAGTTAAAGCTAATGTGACACATGAGGGAACGTGTCAACCTCTCCGGGCTAAGCCTTCCTAGCTATAGAGTGTATCTGTGTAGGAAATCACTTAGAACTTTCTCACTCCACAACTCTTGCACTATTTTCAGGTCCTAGATTTGGTTGGTTGGTTGGTTGATTGATTAATTAATTTGAAGCGCTACGGTCTACTGTTTTGATACACAAAGGCTAATGAGACATTCTGCTTCAAATTATGAACGCTGCGAACATTTATGCCAGCTCAGGCATTCGAACCCGCGAACACATTACCAAATACACATTTAAACATTTTAAATTTACCGATTACCGAAGAACAGCACTATAACCATTCGATCATCGTTTCGTCTACATATTAAAAGTTGAAAAGAGAACATGAGATTAGGTCAGTTCTGAATCCATTTGTAGATGGGCAAGACATCAAATTTTGTTCCATACTAGATTAATACCTAGAGTTGTTCGGATTTTAAAAATAAAAAAGGATCTAAACTGAATACACAACGCTCCGAGTGCAGACACTTATCGAGTACTACAATATTATCTAGTTTTATGCTGTGAAGCCTTACTGTATCATTTCCTGGCTCAGCAGAGGCGAAAATAGGTGAGAAAACGTAGATCTATAATATTTTATCCTTGGATCAATTTGGCCCGAAATGCTATGTGACATTACTAAAACTGTTTCGGGGTCAATACGAATTATGAAAATTTCAAGATTGATCCAACTATTTTTTAATACAAAGCGAATAGTCATCCAATTCAAATATCTGAAAAGCTACCATCATGCATTAATAAGTTTATTTTGGTTGGTTGGCAGTGCTATTGGCTACTGTTTTGCTAAACGATAACTAATGAGACCCAGACTACTAATTTTAAACAACATTCCAAATGGCTAGGAACATACAGGCAGTCAGTGTGATTAGGAACCTACGAACTACGGTACTAAAGAAATTCAACAGCCATCCTTCATCTTGTTTCGTTTGTAAAAGTTTAGATTAGAAATTGCCTTTAATATATTATAAACAGTTTAAGTTTGGACATCTGGGAAGTTTAAAGATGTTATTTGATATATATTATTTATTTGATAATACATAAATTATTCCCACCTTAATTTGAAAACACTAAGGTTTTTTTTATAGGTAAAATTTTTAAGAGGCAATGCAAATTGCTTTTAAAAAGCGCAATATATTTGGCGTATAAAGGGTTATGTTTAGAATTCTTTTCTAGAAGTTTTTCAGAAATCCCGATATTTCAGGTTATTTTTCTAGACATTAACATTTTTTCCCGGAACAATGGCAGACTCTTATAGAAGATCAAAAATAATTACAAAACGAAATTAAGCTTCCACTTTGATTTTCATTTCAACGACAGACACTACTACAAAATCAGCACGTCATTACTCATATTTTCTTATCATACTGTATATGATAAGATTATCAACGAATAACTATCTTGGAATTCTCAAAGTACAAGTGACTTTTTCTGTTGCATACTTAAAATCTAAAAATAGAAGCACTTTCGGCACTTTCCTTTTTAAGTTATCTTCTATGCTCCCAAACTATTAATCGATCAGATAAAGATAAAATAGAGCAACAGAATTTTTTTATTTTTAATTCATCCAATCTATAAATTCTGGTTCTCCCAGAAATATGAAAATTCTAGATTAGTGGTCGCGAAACTTAAGCAACTGCAAACCGTAACAAAAGCTGAGCAACCATACTGCTTCTAAATTTTACTGTGAACTACCAAACGAAACAAAGGTACCTTCCCCCCCATAAACCTTACATATATTTATTTCATACAAACATACATGTTTATTAAGACGAATTTTAAAATTTTCTAAACATGTATATTAAAAAGTAATTGAAACTGAATTACGGGAAAATTTATACTGCGATCTACCAAACATTTTTCTGCAAGCTACCGGTAGTTTGCGATCGAAACCGTTTTAGACAATAGATCTGTTTATTTTCTATTGAAAATTGCTACATGCCATATATTCTCATTTTCAATTTTTTTCAATTTTTAATTTATTAAAGCCTTTCGATATTAGCTTTACAACAAGGAGCTAAAAGCAATGCAAAATCTGATTTAATCTGTTGAACGAAATTTCTTGCAGGGAGTGTCTGAACATCGAATAATACGACACATGATTTTTGAATGCGTGATAGTTTTTAAATCTAATACGTCATTAATGCGTGATAGTTTTTTTAATAGACTGATATAGTATTAATAAATATAAGCTAACAATTAGTTCAAACTTAGACTGAATATTTTCTTTAGAGATAACTTTTTTTTGAATAGTTGACCATTATAATCATAATGTGACGAAATTTATAAAATAATTCAACCAACCAAATAAATGTTCATAACAATCACTGCACGCATTCAATGTATACAGTAATTACTTACGTTACTTACAAATTGAGTCTTTAGATATTATATAATTCACAATTAAAGGGGTCAAATGCAAACTTACAATCAAAATATCAATGAGTTTAAGTACATTTGTAAGCCATATAACAGATGTACAGTTCCAAGACCAACTACCATAAATCCATATCATATGAGACGAATGAGAACGGTTTCGTTAGTTTCTTGTTGCAGTCAAGTAAAAATACTTTAAGTACAATATCCATCTGATAGCATCACAAAACAGTTTTCAATCTGTATTTTTGTCTAAGTGATACAGACATTAGGGATTAAAATTTTTAACCCTATAAAGAACAGTGGTTTCGTAGTGAAACCTCATACTAAAATATTTCTCTTTTTAAGGCATATTAATAATTTTTTGTGTGTTTTGACACTTTAAACTATTAATAAATAGTAGCACAACACACAGTTTATTTTTCACTTTAAAATATAAGTGTTTAAACTTCTTTCCCTGGAAAATAAAAAAGATTCCATTTTCCTCTGTCATGACCCCAAATATAAATATACCTACCCAAAACATCACTTATAAATGGTTTAGTTAGCTATTTATTACATGTAACTATGCAATATTCTTTTAACATTACTTAAATTTTAAGAATGTTATTTTCGAACTGTACAAGGGGATTCAGAGTTCTACAGTTAAAACCCACAGCCCCTCCCCCCCCCACCAAAATTTCGAGAAGTTTTTTTTTTAAATATTTTACACATATATAAGGTTCATGATAACATTTATAACCTATCTCTTAAATCCCAAAGAATATTCTCTAGTGAACCTTAAAGGGTTAAAGGTTTCAGAAGTGCATAACAGCCAGGGAATGTTTTCGATCAAGACACGTCATATTGAAATATAAGCAATAGTTTCAATTATTGATTGTTTAAAGTAACTAATATCTGTTAAATCATTGTCACATTCGTCTGAAGGAATTAGTTTGCCATTAAGCAAACGAACAAGAAAAATGGTAAATATGAGCCCGTGAGATTTAGAAAAGAGTCAACTTTCTGAATTGACAGAAAGGTAGAAAAATGACAAGTACTGTTGATTTTGACATAGGAGATATCAAGAACAAGCTGCGTTTTATCCTTCAGCTATAGAATATATGTTTATAAGGATTTTCAGTATTTAACATTTATGAATGGATAAATTTGAGATTAAATCCGCCAATGTATCAATTCAGACTACTACGTTTCAGTTAAAAGCTGGTTAAGACTAACTACTTTCATCCAGTATTTAAAATCAACCAGCTCACACGATTGTCCCAAAATCAGCAGCAGAACGATTTCGTACCTTTCACACCTATGGATTCTTTACAGGTAAATGGTACTCCTAGTAGAGGCGTCTCTTTTGCAATCTCTTCCTCCGTCTTGTTCGTGCTGGCCAGTAGGCGATCCACCGCAATTGCATCCTCCATGGCCTCCTCAAACCTGTAATCTGTACATGCGTTTATGAGTGGGTCCACTTCTTTAACTCGCTTGATGTACGAAGCCATGACTACCTCAGCTTTCAGCTATAAACAAAACACAGGTAAATTACTTCTGAAGTTTCAAAACGTAACGGTAACTATTAAATTTTTAAGTTTTATATTCTCCAAAAATTAAATCTAAATAAAAAGTTTAAAAATTAATTTGATACGTTTTTAAACTGCCAATAACAGAATTACGTCCATTTTTTATATTACTCAAAATTTACTTTTCTGACATTAGATATAATTCAAAATATTAGAGTATTCAAAGTTTTCATTGTTAAAAAATAAAGTATTACCATTTTTTTATGCTTAAAAAAGTGACAAACGAAAAATGGTTGAGGAAGGAAACTCTTCTAAATCATACGAAATATATCCAATTTCTAAACCACTTCCCTTGCCCCAAATACTTCAATGTTGTTTATTTCACTTTCATTAAGACTAAGTAGATGCATGAGGGGCTCATAACCAAAGTGAAACAGTCTGTTTGAAAAAGTGTTTCTAATTTGACTTCCAAAATGTAAAAAATAGTTTCTGGAGATTAAAATTTTTGAAAATTACTTAGAATTGGAGGTAATTTCTGACATACAAGTGCAAAATTTTTAAACATCAGGTTATCAATTCTGGCAAAGTTTTATTTTGTTACAAAAAATTGAGAACCCCTCATGATAACAAAGGTGGATATAGCGCGAATCTGAGCGGTGAGAAGTGTTGCTGTTATGTAAATAAATACGTTTGAAATGCAAGAATATAAAACCAATCATTACCTAAAAATGATAATTTCTTAACTAAAACATTAAATTCATTAAAAAGCATAAATTATAAATATTTTACTCATTCTATCAAATTTCGAAAAAAAAAAAACCTTAAGCCAAATTTGATTCTGGATGCTATACATCTTACCACTAAAAGACAGTCTCCGAATTGGGGAAATTGTTGTATCATATCCTGAAGACCAAAATTTTGTTTAAGAGCGGATGACGTTATTCACATGGAACTTCTAATTTTCCCATTAACTTTAGGTCATATGATTTATAGTCCACAAAGAGAGTATCTCACGTAATTTATAGTGTTTTTTTTGGGGGGAGGATTATGAAAAATTTCAATGCTTATATGCTATGCAATTTTAATAACACTTGCCTGTTAAGTGTATGCCAAAACAATGCCGCGGGGTTTCTTGCCCATTTCATTACGTGAGCAAAGTTTAATTTACTCTTTATGAGGAGACAACAAAAACTAACGGCCATGCCGGGGATTTGAACCCTATAATAGCCTACTGATTTTCTGAATGAGGGCTTATGAGACCGGGACCAACTGCTTAAAGCCGTCTTTTATCGTGGTAGGTGGATGCTCTAACAACTATGCTGAATAGGTGGCTGTTATGTAAAATTTAGTTTGATTTGGAGTGCTTCAGTATACTATTTTAACTACAAGAGGGCTAGTGATACTAGGATATACTGCTTATAGCCGAATCGGATCGGCCATGAACATCCCTGCCAGCAGCGAGATTTAAACCCTCGGATTCCGGTACCGAAGTAAAGCACTTTAATATGTAGCCGTCGTTCAACGCTCCTTTTTTTTGGGGGGGGGGACCTGATAGCAAATAACTCTGTTCACTCCAAAGTTCTTCAGTAAAAGTTACGTCGCAGGTTTTTTTTTTTTTTTTTTTTTTTTTGGGGGGGGGGGTGAAGAGTTATGGTCTACTGATTTGCCGAATGAGGGATTATGAGACCGGAACCAACTGCTGAAAGCTGATTCCAAATGGCTACGTATATCCATGTTATAGAGGGATTAGAATTCCCGAATATCAGTACTAAAGAGAAGAATCTGACACTTTAAAATTTAATAACTGTTAAACATTAGAATTTCTTAAAACTTTACAATTTATACTATATAATAAAATGTGTTGCTCGTGTTAATAGAGTTGAGGATCGCAAAATAAAAAGTAGTTTAATAAAAGGATATTTTATTTACACATCGTAAAAGTTAATTTTCGGGGTAAACTGGTTTCTATTACCCTCACTTTGTGTATATATATATTTTATAAATATTGTTATTGTTTCATAGAAAAAAAAATTAATAAAGTTAGATCCGTAATAATGATAGAGAAAAGTTTTCCCCCATACAGAGCAGAAGATTGATTTATTTTGAAATAAAAATAGGCTTCTGCAATAAAGATAACCAACTTTTAAAGAAAACTTGAAACTGACAATCTATTCGTTCCAGTGTTCGCCGTACCAACATTAGCCAAAAACTTAGGATTCTTTATCTGTCACATTTTTATTGCCTCCAGGAGAATTTCAGCCTTATGGCCATTGACACTCCTTTAAGTCAGTAAAAACCAGTACGAATAGATTAACAATTTGTAAATCACTATTACTCAAAAATGGAAGTGATGAACAGCTACGAAATAATAAAAACTTGACGAACAAAGTTTGGAATTTCTCTAAACGCCTTGAATACCAGCCAATATCCCAATGACAATAAATTAACAATGGTATAAACACTATGAATCTTGTTAACATGCATTGCGACATACATTGTTATTGTAAACGCTGTTCCTTTAATATAAACACATGCATCAGTTTATACAAAAGCTCTTAAGTAAGCAAAACAAGCGTATAACCTTTTAACTTTCACGAGTAGTTCTACTTCAAAATCTTTGGTAGTTTTTTTTTTAACCGGGAATGTTTTCTACTTAGAATTTTAGTTCTAAATGTTTTATGTCGCTGTTATATAAAGCTGTCGGAAGTAAGACTCGTAATTTTTACTTTTAAGTAGATAAGAATTCAGAAAATAGTCAAGGAAAATGAAAGTTCCTGCTATGAAAGTAACAGAATTTTGAGTTTGAAAAGATACCAAAGGCAATATAAATCTTCGTTCAAGCGTAAATTATATAATGTCCATCTCTTGTCTGTAAAATTACTAAACAAAGGTCCTTGGTAACTTTATTATCAGTATGATTACTACTTTACATATTGGTTTATTACTTTAAAATTGCAGTTACCTTTACGTTTCTTTATAAATCATTTTAATTTTACTTTTCCTATGCTTAAATTAGATATTTTTAGGTATGCCGCAAATATCTGAGATATTTTTATTGTTCCGACTTGCAAAGTACTACCTTAGACGATAATACGACTTTGGTTTAGTTCGTAGCTATACGACCTACTGTTTTGATGACGGGGAATAATGAGACCAAGCCCTACTGCTTAAAGCTGATTCTCAACGGCTACGAACACTCATACCACAAAGGGATTCGAACCCACGAACTCCAATATCGAAGATCAGCGCCTTAAACATTCGTTCCCGTTCCGCTTACAATTGTTGTGGATTGGATTTACTTATCTCATGGCAATAGGGGTGTTTGGAGCGCTACGGTCTACTTTTTGCAATACGAGGGCTAATGAGACCGGGACCTACTGCTTAAAGCCGATTCCGAACAGCTACGAACATCCACGCCATAGTGGGATTCGAACCCACGAACTCCGGATCCGAAGGCCAGCACCCTAACCATTCGGCCAATCTCATGGCAATAGAAAAAGATCGATTTACTGCATAAACAGAAGAGGGGAAACTTAAAATAGTTCAGATAAAACAAGGAAAGTTTTGTTAAATATTTTTATGGTTATTCGTGGATTACCTTATAATGGGAAAACTAGAAAAAAAAAAGTATCAAAATACTGATTTTTAGAAATGTTTTAACATTTACTTTCAAAATAATAAATTCCATTCCTTTACCCAGTTTTCTCTGCGTTAAGTTCAACTGGATATGGATACAAGCCTTATCTTTAAATTACTGTTCTATTTTAAAAAAAAAATCTGAATTGAAGTTATTCACTTTAAAATGTATCCCACTGAAGTTCCCTGATGCGTCTCTTCTGTGTATTTATGTGCTTCTCTGGGACTTTAACACTAGAATTACGGAAGGGGTCATTTTAACACCTAGCGAACTTTTATCTCTGACAGCTCTTCTAATTTTTTTTTTTTTTTTTGCAAATATCTTAATCCTTTGACTTTTCCTAAATCATTGTGATTTACGAAATAGTAAAGATTAAAAAAAATCGTATTTTTATTTTAGCCCTAACAAATGATTATACCTAAAAATACAGCAGGCTGTATACTGATGTTGAAGACAAATGTAAACTTCATAATGACTCTTTCACTATTTTATTAGCAGAACTGGAAGCATTCATAGCGTTGTTGTGCGTAAGAGGGCATCAGTCGCCAAGGGCTTACCAATTCTTAGTTTGTGGTCCAAGACTTGTGGACCAAAGTTTTTTCATGAAACTGAGTAGAGATAGGTTTCCGGAAATTATGAAATTTCTTCGTTTTGAAAATAAACAAGGTCTTCACGTTTGCAGTGTGATAAATTTACACTTATATCCGAGGTATGGAATACTTTTATAGAAAACTAAGCTTTGCTACAAACCAAATGAAAATATTACGCTTGATGAACAGCTATTCCCTACAAAAACAAGATGCCGTTTTTTCAGTATATGCCTAACAAGCTCGATAAATTCGGAATAAAATTTTAGCTGGAAGTAGATGTTAAGACAAAATACTTATTAAACGGATTTCCGTATTTAGAAAAAGATGAAATGAGACCAAGTGATCAAAATTTAGGAGAGAACGTAGTAAATCGTTTAATTGATCCTACATACCTGCAAAGTCTATATTTTTAAAAACAAACTGTAGTTGTCATAATTTGCGCTATTTTAATTTATTTTTCACAAATATATTATATCATATAGAGACATATGCAGATACCTTATCAAGGGGTCAAAATTACACCCACCGTAATTATAGGTATACAAAGACCACCTTAATTCTAGTGTTAAACTCTAAGAGCGGCATCTCAAAACATTGAATGAACGATTGTGAAGACTGAGTAAGCCAAAATCAATCTTTGTTTCCATCAACCTTTATAAAATTCTATTTTCATGGAAATCAATACGATAGGATAATTTAAAAGTGTTTTATATTAAACATAAAGAATAAAATTCTCATGTGTTACATATATATTTGTAAAATCGTTGCAAAGTGTGAACACTGCAGTTAAAGAAAAATTTTAACTTACGCAATTATTATAATTTAAGTTTTACTGATAGTGATTACCATTATACCTCAGAATATATGACATGTCTTAAATTACTTGGAATAAATCAATACCAAAAATTTGTAATATTTAAAGCGACATAGTACCATATAAAAAAAGTTTTTAGATGTCGCTTTTATAGCAAAATTTTACACTATTTCGGGATTACAGAAAAGAAAGTGCTTTTGACTATATTTACTCTTCTCTTCCGAATCCTCTCTGCTAAATCCGTGGCACTCAACAGGAGTATTCTGTCTTCAATCTGTGGCAAAGGCGTGGTAGGTCCCATGACCAGGTTGTAGAGGAAATCTAAAACCATATCGGAGATTGGCCGCGTTATGGTTAGTATGATGCGGAGGAACTCCATGCATATTCCAATAAACTGTTAAAGAAAAAAAAAGAGAAAAGTTAATCAAATTTGATTCATCTTCACTGGTGAGAATTGATCATAGATTTAACTCTTTACGGGACACTGGGATAATATTCCCACCATATATTAGGTTCGGGAAAAAGAAATACAATATTTTTGCATGAAATTAATGACTTTAACGTATTTCGGATTGTCTGATTTGGGTCAAATATGCACCGTTTTGTTGTATAATTTGTTGACGTTTTAAAGGTAGCTTCATAATACTTCTCTCATAGAAGTCTTAGTCCTTATTGGCGAAAAACTAGTAATCAATTTTCACAATCTTCTCTTGAGCCCAGTTTCTTATCACTCAGGAAGTTTTGCAATGAGAGAAGAAGGTGGTAATCGCTTGGTACCAGGTTCGGACTATTTGGTGGATGTATTAAAACTTCCCAACCAAGCTCTCCGAGTTTCTGGGGAGTCACTACAGACGTGTGTACTGGCGTTTTTCTGATGGAACGCAACACCTCTTCTGTTGGCCAATTCTGGCCGTTTCTGGTCAATCGCTAGCTCCAAACGGTCCAGTTGTTGACAGTAAAGATCTGAATTTAGTGTTTGGCCATACGGAAGCAACTCATAATAAATGATTCCCTTCCAGTTCCACCAAATACACAGTAGAACCTTCTTGGCCGTTAGTCCTGGTTTAGCCACCGTTTGAGCTGTTTCACCGCGCTTTGACCACGATCATTTTTTCACAATATTCTGGTATTTAACCCTTTTCTCATCCCCAGTCACCATCTGTTTAAGAAATGGGCCGATTTCATTCCGTATGGCCTAGGCTCCGAAAGACTGAAATTCGATCTATCATGTTTTTGGTTGTAATTGGTGTGGCACCCAAACATCGAGCTTCTATTTTAATCCAACTTTGCTCAAATGGTTTAAAATTGTTTTATGGTCGATATTTAGCTCTTGGACGATGCTACGACTACTAACATGCCGGTCAACTTTGATTATTTCTGCAATTTTATCGGCATTTTCGATAATGGGCCTGCCTGGGCGAAGTGCATCTTTAACATCAAAAATGCCTTAACTGAATCGACGACACCAAAATTGCACGTAATTAGCTGTTATAGTATCGGAACCATAAACACCATTCACAATTTCAGTCGCCTTGTCTTGCATTTTCGCCTTTATATATAAAAAAAGTAAAATGTACCAAATTTTCTCTTTGTTGACTTAAATTTTCAACACCCTGTAACTTAAAACTGAATGAACCAAACCAAAAACAGTAAAAAAATTTTGAGTGTGAAATGTCACCTTGACAACGAGCATAAATTTGGAGTTAATAGATCGATACTTTACGAGAGATCGACCACAACAGCCATCTACCGAAAAAAATAATGGATTTCTTTTTCTCCAACCTAATATATTAAGCACCCATGGAAAGTCACTTTAAGTCTATTTTCCACATATTGACTTTGCTACATTATATTTAAATTTTCTGATTTTTAGAGATGCGAACAACATGACAATACAAGGCTAAAATCTCACATTACAATTAGTTTAAAAAGAATTTTCCCATTGAAAGTCACCAATTTTAACACTTTGCCTTAAAACAACGTATGGGAGACGTGATCGTACTGCTGTGCCTAAATTGAGAACCTCGTGTCAGACACGTGATGCTTTTTTCTGGCCAAAAGTGAAAAGCTCGTATCAGTAATAAAACAATACCCCTTACAATATTTTGATATTATACATTCTATATATAATAATATTATACATTCACTTATAGGTTATTCACGCAATAAATTCTACATAGAAAATATTTAAACGACTGAAAATTTTTACTTTTGTTATATAACCAAAAACATAGAAATAATATGTGAAATAAAAGCATTAATATTTATATTATAATGTGAAATAAAAAAATTAAAATGAAATGAAATATAATTATCAAATTCTGTGGTTTTATTAAATAGTAAATGTAGTACTATTAATGTCCGCTGGTTTGCTCACAATTTAGCCCGTGATGAAACGGCTTCTGGTCACGACGCGTGAGAAAAACTTTCATCGAAAGTGGCACACACAATCGTCGCTCGATTTATAAGGCAAGAGGTTAATTGCAATAATTGTAAAAATACAATCAGCTAAAATACTTTATTTCAGACTAGAAACAGTTTTAAATTCAGAACGGTAAACTTAGAAAATTTCAATTTTTTGTAAATGGACATTACAAGAACATCATTTCTTAATTAATCATTTAAAAATTAATCATTTAAAAATTAATCATTTAAAAAATTAATCATTTATTAATCATTTAAAAATTAATCATTTAAAAATTAATCATTTAAAAATTTCATTTAAATTAATCATTTACGAAAATTAATCATTTAAAAATTAATCATTTAAAAATTAATCATTTAAAAATTAATCATTTAAAAATTATCATTTAAAAATTAATCTTTAAAAATTAATCATTTAAAAATTAATCATTTAAAAATTAATCATTTAAATATCATTTAAAAATTAATCATTTAAAAATTAATCATTTAAAAATTAGTTATCTTTAAAATAATCCAAGCTATTAGAAGTCTTAATATGCTATTTTTTACATATAAACAATTTTTTAAATATCAGAAGTTACGAGCAAATGGAACTAATAACTCACCGTCGCCATTTTCTCAAGATTGAACGGCAAAAGTCTACCTTAAAATGCTATCTGAAAGAAAAAAAAAACACAGAAAATTAATACACATTAATAGTTTTATTACCGTACTTAGTCAAAAAAGTTTCCACATTTCTAGTAATCTCGGATTAGTAATAAATTACTTTGAATGATGGGCATGAATAATGGTTGCGTACTAAACTTTTTATTAACAAAATTAATCAAAGTTAATTTTTGCATAGGTATTATTTACATGTTAACTTAATAAGGCGATTTCACGCAATAGGGCAAATTCATAAATTATGACAATTCTGGCTTTAGTTTCAAACCGAAGGGCAGATTATTGTTTGTCTATTGGCTGTTGTAAACATGAAAATGAATGGGAAGGGCATTATAGTAGTTCGTGACGTTGCGACAAGTTGTCTTGTATGCATAAATAAAACAGTAGAATCACTGCTTTTCTTTTTACAATAGTTCATCTACAATCTTATGAAAACAAGCATATCTACCTATTTTTCATTATATAAAATAAAATAAATCCTTAAGCAGCGTAATCTTTAAAATATTTGCTCCTGCATATTTTATTTGCACTGCCAGGCATTGCAAATATACCTAATAAAGCATTATATTCCACGCTTCCAAGCTATAATGAATTAAGTTTTGTAAACTTTTTATACAATTTTTTCCAAAGAAAATATTTTTACAAATAAGTGAAAAAAATGCCGCCCCTAATCTTTGTCGCCCAAGGACCGAATTTAAAGAGTCTTAGAGCGCCACCTACTGAGGGATTTTAACTCAGTGACTTTTAATTATTGAACTTTCTAGTAAAAAAATGACCTGTGACAGAAATTATCAACTAAATAAGTATACGTACGTGGAGAAAATTTGACGCATTTAGTAAAGAAATTCTCATTTTCAACAGCGTAATACGGATTTTCGTTTAATTTATATTCCTGGTATATAATCTTTCATATACTTATACATTCATTTGGAATTTAAACCGGTAACCCCAAAATTTTGTTCATTTTTTTTAGTTCATTCATACACGGTTACAACTTGCCATAACTTAATTAATAAAAAGAAATATTAGCAGATAAGAATCTGCTTTTTTTAAGAGATCAATATCTGGAATACGTATATAAAAGCTCTCGTACATTGAATTACATTTTAAACCATAAATAACATTAAATTATAGTTTTAAACTAAGTTATATGCAGTTACTTTACATTAAAAACTATGCCCAAAGTTGATAAGAAAGAAAAAATGCAAGCTTGAAAATCTTTCCAACCATCAAAATCCATAAAATAGACAATTTAACGTAAATTTGAATACTTTTTATTTAAAAACATTATAATTTAAGATTAAAATACTATCTTATTGTTTAGTAAATGTTTACAAATCCTGCACTTTAAAATATTTTTCATCTGAAACAGTTAATTTAAATGTTATTTAATAAAAAAAAACTATTTAAATTTGTTCTTATGTATTTTAAAGAGTAGAAAAAATTTTTAAACTAGAGACAATTTTTTTTAAAATTCGTAACACGAACAAAACGACAGATTCTAAATGCCTGTAAGACCAAAAAAAATTTCCCTGAAGAGTCTTTTGAAGCGTTCGCCTCTTTGCTTGACATAACACAAAGTTCGTTGCTATGCCAACCAAGATGAACAGCTGTGAGAAATAGGCCAGACGCATCAATCTTTCCTATTCATTCTTCAGTATGGGTGTGAAACGATTATAAAATATTAAAAGAATCAATTTCGAATAACTCACCAAATAATTGTTTTCTCCTCCCTGCGATGATCTATATATTTTAAAACATAATCGCGAACATACACTCAGCCTTGAAAGGTCGTGTGGTTATCACAGTTCATGAATCACAAATGTCACATGTTTCGTCACGTGACGTAGATGCCCGGCTTCAAGAGCCAGCTATGACACGTATTGTTTAGTACGTTTCGCAGCGAGCGGTTCACCGATTATGACACGGTTGCAGGAAATTTTTGGAAATTGAGTAACGCACGCCAGCAGTGAAATAAGAGCATGCAAATTATCAATTGTATGCGTAAATATTACTACTTCATTCTACAGAAAAATATCTGTTGAAAATTTATCGCTAAAGGAAAATTAAACAATTGACTGAATAAATTTTAATGGTGCTTCACAGAGAAAAATACGGGTAGAAATATTTCTGATTACAGTTATAATATTAATTTTTTTTGTGAGAATTTGTTTAAGCAGTAGTAATTACTTTTTCAAGTGATGTTTCAACTAATTTAAGTTTTGTAAATTTTTTTAAAGAATGTATTGTATACTACTTTAGAGAATAAGTGTGTACAGATTAAGGTATCCTTTTACGTTCGGAGAACTTTTTTCTTTAAATGTATAAACTAGTTCATGCTTTTACATTTTTAGATTTATTTTTTATATTATCAGAGAGAATTGCACATAAAAAAATTATTCCTGGAGAAGTTTCTATAAAATTTCTAAGAAATGAAGAAAATTGAGTAAAAAAAAAAATGCTTTTCTCAAGAGGTCTAATTTTTTAATAAATTAATTTATTTCAATATTTTTTGATGCAACACATTTCTTATACACTGGACTAGTGAATCATCTAAAATCTTTGCTTAATTTACATTTGGTAAAAAATGTTGGTCCTTCAAAATCATACACATTCAATTTTTAACGAACTTTCATTATTTTTATATACAACTATGAGTAACATTAAAAATTATCCAAATTTAAAGCTTTTAGGTCACTAGTAAATACTATCAAAAGCATTCATAATAATTTTCAACAAAATATTTTAAGAACTTTGAGAAATCTCATTTCAAGTTTCGACATTTTATTAAAAATACCGTTATGAGAAAAACGTATTTAATGTTTATAAAAGCAACTTTAACTATTAAAAAATTAAAATACATGTTTAAAGATTCCCCACACTTTCTTGCTTCAAAACTTTCTAATTGCCAAGTTGCTAATTATTAAATATACTAGAAAAATGTTTAAACTAATCTTCATGAAAATTTAAAAAAAATTTTTGTTCAAAAAATGATCTTTAAAAGCTTTAAATTCACAACTTCCAGTTTCGAAGGCGCTACGTCCGTTTTGTTTTGACAGCTGTCACTGATGTTTAAATAGCTGTAACTTTTCTTGAAAGTGCCGTAGAGACAAAACAAAAACAGATTTAGAAGCCTAAAGATTGAAATTTTACAACAGAGAAATAAAAAAATAATTTTTTGCAAAATATGTTTTTAACGTAGACGGATACCTTTAAGTTAGAAAAGAGATTACGCCCTATCCTGAACTGTGACGTTACCTTGACGTGAAATTTAAAGTATTCTAAAGTATTTAATTTTACTGAATGTAAATATATAAGCAATCCCTTATATTTTGTGAAAAGTTAATGCAATCAATCTTTAATAAGCTACAGATCAAATGCAAGTTCTCTGTTAGAAATATTCATATCTTGCCCAACGCAATTTTTTTTGGTTGTCTAAATGTGAATGGTATGGTGAACTTTTTACTGTACAAGGGATATTTAGACCAGGAACTACTTTCACGGGCACACGCATCAAAGAAATTAGAACAATTTCAGTGACAGGCTGTAAGCATTTGCAGTGAAACTTCTATAAAGAGAACACATACTGGACCGTAGAAAGTCGGTCTTTCGAAGAGGTGGTGTTTGAATAGACGTAATATGTAAAGCAAAGTTTCATGAAATACATAGTACACTCAAAAAACAAGTTATCAAAATTGTTTTATATTTCATATTTATGCAGTTATAAATTAGGACATAATTACAGTTTGCTTTAACCTTAAGGATTTCAACTTTTAAAATGTATTTAGAAGGAAAAATGAAATTTTTTTTCTACAGGGATTTATCGATGTGGGAAGTGACCTTTCGAAAAGGATGGAGGTTGTAAATCCCCATCAGGATTATTGCATACATGCATTATACAAGAGAGAATTTCTGTATTCATTTTGAGATACGAATTTAAATTCAGTAATTCCCCTTCCCATGAAAATTTTTTCGCAAGGTCCCCGAGCCGCTTTTTTGTTAGAAAATACGAAATTCATATCGGTAAAACTATATTTTACAGTCAGTTTATATATTTTAATTTTTTAGTTACATAATTATACTTGTTTATGATTATTTTTAGAATAAAATTTTATTTAAAAATCATTTTATTATATTAAAGTCGATTTTATAGACACTTATCTAATTGTACAGATGCAGATTTACTGTAGTTAGACATTTTAATTTCCTAAGAGATATGATCCCACATTTCGAATAATTAGTTATAAATTAGGACAATTCAAATTTGCTTTTACCTTAAGGATTACAACTTTTAAAATTTATTTAGAAGGAAAAGAATTTTTTTCTACAGTGGTTTACATATATATTTTAAGAGACGTTTCGAAGAGGATGGAGGTTGTAAATCCCCATCAGGATTATTGCATTCATGCATTATATAAGAAAGAATTTCTGTATTTATTTTGAGATACGAATTGAAATTCAGTAATTCCTCTCCGCCATAAAAATTTTTTCGCAACTTCACCGAGTCGCTTTTTGTCAAAAAATACAATATTCATGCATGTAAAACTATTTTTTACGTTCAGATTTTAATCTTCATTTTTTGCTACATAATTATACTTGTTAACGATTATTTTTAGAGTAACCTTTTTATTTAAAAATTATTTTATTATGGTCTATTTCATAGGCACTTATCTAAATGTACAGCTGCAGATTTACTTCTTTAAAATTTGCCGAGATAAACTTCAAATTTCCTCACAGATATGAACCTACACTTCGATTAAAAAATAGGAAGGAGAGGTGAGGAGTGGTCCTTGAATGGAACGAAAATTCATATTTAAATATAAACCAGAATGTAAACCGAAAATGTAAACCAGAAATGCACAGCGTTTATGAAAGGTGGTTATTCAGTGAATAGGTATATATTTCAGAATGAGCTGTGGTAGCTCAGT
Organism: Pardosa pseudoannulata; assembly: GCA_032207245.1. Classification (NCBI taxonomy): domain Eukaryota; kingdom Metazoa; phylum Arthropoda; class Arachnida; order Araneae; family Lycosidae; genus Pardosa; species Pardosa pseudoannulata. The sequence continues at coordinate 29,999,422 of CM063510.1, forward strand.
CAGTAAACGCAACAATCTCTTAACTGGAGAGTTGCGGGTGCTGGGCTCGAGTCTGCCTAACTTCGCAGTCACAAGGTCCTTTAAGGTATCCGTCTACGTTGAAAACGTCATTTTTTGCCAAAAATGTATCCCTTTATTTGTTTTGCCATCAGTCGTCCAAAAAGTAGAATGCCGAAGTCATTTAACCAAACAATTCTTCCAAAAGGCAGAATTTTAAAGAATAAGTTTTCTTAAAACGAAATTATGTAGAGCTAATTATTTAAACATAATATTAATATAAACGACAGTTCTTGTATGCCGTAAATCTGGGCGGAAAAAAAAACCAAGGCTGTGGCCTTGGTGGACGGTCAATTTTTCGGGTTAATGATTGAAGGGTTTGACGGATAATTAATTTTCCTTCTAATAACATTGACATAGAAATTATATCGCTGTAATTCAATCTTGTGTACGAATAAGAATTCAAGGTATGAGTATGCAAGCTATGAGAAGTCAAGTTGATTATTTTTTTTACGGATTTCTGTTAATTTAAACAAAAATATTCTTTTCAGTTTACTCGTTACTTCTTCATTTATGAAAAATCAATAAACTAAAAAAATTAACACATAAAAAAACCATTATTTTCTTAAAATTGAAGTTAATGGTATTGGCTTCTAAGTGACTCATACCATCCGAGTACACGTAAAACTTACCTCATCAAAAATTTTTAAATAGTCATTTCTTCATGGTATGAATTCACTCCAAAATCTGACGTCAACTTTCCGCTGTGTTTTTTTAAACTTATTACCAGAAACATCTAGATTACTTTTTTAAACAAATATATTTAAAAAACAATGACTTTAATGCAGATTTCATGCAATTTGTCTTGATCAGTTTTATTTTCAAATCTTAAACTCCTTTTATCCGTGTATAACGGGCATATACTGTCATTGTCATGAAAGAAGCAATTTATTTAGTTTATAATTACCGTTTGGGAAAACTAAATGTGGTACATTTCTCATATTTAACTGTTTGTGTCTCAAGCAGCCCTATCGCTCTGTCCAATTTTTATATCGAGAAAACCCAGCATATTCAGAGTGTTGTGGACCACTGTTGGCTCGCCATCGACTGTCAAATTCACGTGTGCTCACATTTACTAACTCAAGTACATCACACATCTTCTATTTTTACGCAATACATTTTACAAGAGGCACAATACTAAAACAATAGAGCAATATTGAAGCATATGTTTAGAACATAAAATAGAGGAAGTGCTATCGGGCCGCTTGGGATTTATCGACGTAAAAAAATGTGCTACACCGCTGCTTGGGTCTTTTCGTATCTAAGTAGATAAAACGTGGTTGCGCTGTTCGGGATTCTTCTACAGCATTTTTTCAAAATCCTCTGGGTTTGGATTGGTTAGGAGTGTTACGGTCTTCTTTTTGAAACACGAGGGCTAATGAGACCAGGACCTACAGCTTAAAGGCGATTTCGAACGGCTACGAACATCCATGCCACTGTGGGATTCGAACGCACGAACTCCGGTACCGAAGGCCAACACCTAACTAATCGGCCATCGTTTGGCCAAAACCCTCTGGGATTCAAACGGTTAAAACGGCTCAAGCATAGATTAAGTTTTTATCATGTTACAGAAATTACAAAAGCAAAGACCAGGTAACTACTTACAAATTTAACTATAAGTGAGTGATAGCAATCATTAAAGGAATTAAATCAAGTAATTAACATGCTTCATAGCTTCTATTCATTGTAAAATTTTAAATTTTCAAAAAGTCTTTTATATTCATCTTCTTTCATGGTTCCATTTTTGGAACATTGGCGAGTTTGGCTGAAGTTTTACCAAATAAAAATTTATTTTTCTTGGTTTATTTTCTCCTGCAACTTATCACTCAAAATTTTTATTTGTATGATAAATATCTTCACTTCCTAAAAAAATCTACTTTTTTGGTGAATGTTACTATACACAAAGCCAAAAGTTTAAATAGCTGTTCGCGAACGAAATTGTTTCAATGTTTGGAAGTACCTATAGAGGAAAGTAGTCTTAGTTTTTATGAATGGAAATAAATCACCTATAAGATCCCTCTTGTTTGAAAAGTGTGAATCCTGATACTGTACGAAGCCGTTTTGAATACCTGTTTATCTTATTGCTACACCCGATCTATTTAGCCCTCTTGTTGCAGAAAATTGAAGACAGCCCGACAAATCAAACCTGTTAGATACAGAATTACTGATATTCCTTTTGCATCAGCTTTCAGATTAACTGTGGAATTCCTTCTACGGTTAGTAGGGTTAAGAGAAAAGTAGTTAGGCATAAAAGAGATTATGGTAGTTTCTGGATGAACAATATTGATTTATTGGAGTTTTTCCATTCTGACATTTATATTACAACTATTCTTTTATGTACGTGTTATTTCTTTTCATGTACTGCTTGAAAAGAACCTTAACATGGTAGAAAATCAATTTTTAATTTTTTTTGGCTCCTTTATTTGGTTCGTATTAGTGTTTGAGTTTCACATGATTGTCTTACCAATATAGGACCTGAAATCTAACAATTTTCGTCGTTTTATAGTGATATATTCAAGTCACCCACGATTTTACGATTTGTTAAAACTATAAACTACAGATGAAACCAGTATTAAAATATAATGTGTCGTGTGAAAGAAAAGTTTCATACACCCATACTATTATATATCTGAACATTTGAGGCTATTATAAAGTATTGTTTTCATGTCTACAATATTAAGAGGAAATGGAATAAGCATATTTCAAAACAAAATTTAAGCTGATGTCAATGTAAGACAAGCTATTTTCTATGCTTAAAGACCTTTTATATTTGAGTATAGATCATTTTTTGACACTTCACATAGGAGCCACATAGGACGAATTGACAACAGTACTCCTTGGGCCAAGCCCTCTAGTACTGGGTTTGCTGTCAATGGTAATGCATCAATCTATGAGTACTTTGTTGGCAATAACATTAAAAAGAAAATTATGTGAGTGGGGAAAAAACGCGTGAGAAAATTAGACGAAAAATAAGAAGAATAAGGTGAATGGCAATTAGAGAAATACAAGCGCTAGAGTGCATCATGGTTCTCAGAACAAGTCAAGTTAAGGGTATAGGATGAGAGACCATCTATTAACTATATGAATAATTTTTTTTTAATTTAAACAGCTAAAAACTGTAAGGTAGGCAGGTTCCGAAAAACTGAAGCAGGGACACAGGATCCAAAATTCAAAATAATTCAACCAGTGGAATTCTTTTGATGAACGTCCAGTGGCAGTCTTAGGTTATACACCCTCCAAATTAGGAACCCAAGTTAACGCTGCTGCAGCCGGAGCTGGCAGTGAGAAGTAGAGATTTTTTGATACTTCACAAAATTATGTTTTAATTAAAAGAACTAAATTTAAAAAAACTATGCCAAATATGAAAATTTTCCGGTATTACCTAAATTTAGGAAAACAATTCCGCCAATTTCACAACATTTAATTAGATATTTAAATAGAAGTATCAAAACACTGCAATTAATGCAATTTATTCCACGCTCAAGAGGAAGCAATAGTATATGTAGGAATAAATGAAGGTGAACATTAATTATACATTATTAAACCTCTAATGAAGCAAAACTGAAGATTAAAACCATGATTCTGAGATCACGAACAACGTTGAAATCGTATCAATTGCAGCTGCACAGTGAAACAAGACTAAGACATCTGCCTTAGTAATAGCAGCTGGAGGAATCAAATGCTCAGAAAACAAAGGGCTAAAATGAAAGTTCAAGCACGCAAGTTACATCACAAAGATGAAGATTAGGTAGTTTGGATTCCGCTGGCTCTATAACAACCAATGGAAAATAACTTCTAAGAGAATAAACTATTGAGTATACAGTGAAAGGTTTAATTCAAATTATTACTTTATCTGAAGATATGCAAAAATATTTTTAAATTTATTTGAGAAAATATGGTACATTTATAAACGTTGAAAGCGACGTCAAATCTACAGATTATTTTTTGAAAGCTGTAAAAAAGATCCAACTTTTTGTATGAGTAATTTATAAATCAAGTGATAGAAGAATGCAATAAACTAAACCTTTTGGAAATCCAAATTTTTGTTTGGGAAGGGAGGTGACGTTGCTAAACTTTTATGGACACATATCCGAGGAAAGCTCTGTTGACCGTTAGTACACCAAATTTCACATCCTTTATAAATTACTTTTACGAGAACAAAACTACTGTAATGGTGGGAGGACATCATTTAACAACTTTTTAGCACACAAACAAAGAGGCAGGGTTCAATAGTCAATGATTGGCAGATCGAGATATCTTAGCAATAGTTTCAACGAATTGTGCAATTTTAAGGGACTTAATTTGTATGCATTTATTTTATAATTAATACTTACACTTCATGCTTACACTGTACTATATTCCATTCTATACTCCGTTTGTATACCAGAATGCAACTTTGAACAGTTAGCCAAGTTTGCTTTCCAATTCTACGTACAAGCACTTAAATAGCTGAGTACCGGAAGGATTTATTTTAATTTATGAGGAACACTTCAGTTGAAATGCACGGTTTACACTGAAAAATTTCTGGGAACAAACTTAGTCTCTAAAGTGGAAAATTCTCTACCAGAAAATTTAGATCAAAATTAAAAGGAAATGAGAAATCATATTTAATGTGAAGAATTTTATTGAGATTTTTTAGGGATTTGAAAGTCCTTAATAATTTTCCCCGTTTGTCATATGGTAGAGTTTATTTAAAGAAATTTTATAAGTCTTGTCATCAACCAGCAGAAAGTTTTATCATAGACTAACAATTAGTTAAATGAATTCAATATAGCCTATACTGAGCTATATTAAATACTTAATAAGTTTTCAAATGTTGGAAGTTTTAATTTAAATGTAGTCGAATATTGTAGCAATAAGATGTTATTTTCAAAGATCTGCAAGGTTAAACAGCCTAACCAAACACTGTAACCTAAACACGGCATAGACAAATACGGAAATACGAATCTTCTTAGGAATGCTTTATATTTAAAAAGTAAAGAAAACTGTTACAAAATAAAATAAACTTATGACGTAAAGACACACTTCACGTATTCAGAGGCGAGAAAATAAACTCACCTGATTCAACTTTTCCAATAAATGTCTCACAGTTCGTATTAAAAACACTATTTTCGATTAAACCAACTTTCGATCTATCTAATATGTATTACCAATTTGCTGCTGTTGTTGTTGCCATTTCATATGACTCAAACATTAAAATTAATCTTGCTAGGTCTTAGATGTTTGTGAATATGCATCCGTGTTCCAACTCTACATGTATATGTATCACTATCTGTATGTACAAACTCATGCTATAGCATTAGTGATAGCGTGAGATTATAAGGCGATTTTAAGCAGTAGAGCACATTTGAAATTATGACAATTATAGCTTTAGTTTCAAACTAAAGTGCAGTTTATTGTTTGTCTATTGGCTGTAGTAAACATGAAAATGAATGGGAAGGGCATTATAGTAGTTCGTGACGTTGCGACAATTTGCTCTATTGTAGAACTGATAGAGTAAGATTATTGTAAAACTCCCCATTTTTGATTGGCGATTAACTGTAGTATAATTATAGGGTAATTTCATGAGGCATGATATATCTCAATTGATGCAGAATTTGGCTTTCGTTTCAAATGGAAGTTAGCCATCCATATTGCATAGTGTAGTGCTATCAGTCAGTGGACAGGGATCCGATTCCTAAATAAGGCTTCAATACAGTTGCTTCATGCCAAATAAAATAAAATAAAAACAAAGGTATCTGAATCCTCCAAAAGCAACTTACTAAATGGTGGAAAGGCTGTTTAAAGGTCATATCCCGAGTTTAGGGCCGCAGCAAGAAGTGTCTCATAAGTAATTTTCTTATCCTTTAACTGATATCCCCTATATAATAATAGCTTAAGTTATTTGTACGTCTGTCCTCGATTTTATGAAGCGGTTGGACCTGGAATGGATAGAGGCATCCATAGTTAGCAAAATTCAAAGAGAGTAATGTTTATCTTCTCCTAAACTATAGATCCGATTCTAAAATAAATTGGTATAAATTATCTTCATACACAGCAAAAATACTGTTTGTCTTTACCGTTCGATAGTTGCCACCTCTTTTTTTCGTGCTTTTAACGTCATTATTTAACTCTATATTCCCCGGTTAGAGCAGGATTAAATTTATCAATTTATCCCATGATAAATAGGTAAAAGTAAACATTTTTGTAGCATTATGACATCATTCCTTTAACCATCTCATTGAATCATTTCTTATTTTAAATTATTTTAAATAGCCTTATCTTCATACGTTTAATCATTGAACTTAGATATGACGTAAATAATTTTCTTTTATATTTGGCTTAAATTATAGATTAGGACATATGAAATAATCTTTAATTGAATCATTTATTGTTTGTTGAATAATTCTCATAATTGAATTTTTAATTTTATTATTTAATTTTTAAAAAATTTAAAAATAATTTTTGATATTATTTTTTTGAAATAAATTTTTAATTATAATTTTTAAATTGTAAATATATTATTAATTTAGTTATTTTTTTAAATATATTATTTTTTATTTGATATAATTTTTATTTATTACTTAGAATAATTTAATTTATATTGATTATGTTTATGTTTTTATTTTAAATTTGATTAAAAGTGAAAATGTTTAAATAGTGTTATTTAAATATTTTGTGTTATTTTAGAATGTTTTATTAGTTTTTAAAATAAATTTTAAATATTAGTAAATTTTTTTATTTTATTAATTGAATAAGATAGTATTTCGTAATTTTTAATATTTATTTAATGTGAAGTTTATTGAATATTTATTTTTGAGTATTTATTTTTTTTATTAAAATTTTGTTATATTTTTTTTTTATTTGTTTATAAAAATAATTTTTTTACTACACCTTTGGGGTAGGAATTTTTTTGTTATATTTTTAAATATTAATTTTTATTTAGTGTTTTTTTATTTAATATTATTTGGGTGTTTTTGTTGGTTTTTAGTAATATTTTTTATTTTTTTTTGATTTTAAAGATATTGATAACTTTTAAGCTTTTTTAATATTTTATATTTTTTATTTAAAATTAACGTTATAAGGGCATTAAGGAATTAAATTTGGGGGGGGGGTGGATAAATTTAAAGACGACAGTATTTTTTGCTGTGATATGAAGCATATTTATACCAATTTATTTTAGAATGGAATCGATAGTTTAGGAGAAGATAAACTTTCTTCACTTTGAATTTTACTAACCCTAACTAATCAAGAATCCAATAAAGATGCCTTTATCCATTCCAGGTCCAACCGCTTCATAAATTAGAGGACAGACGGAAAGATAACTTAGGCTAATATTATATAGGGGATGTGAAGAATACAGGAATACTTAGGGGGTCTGCAACCCTTACCTCCTTCCCTTAGCTACACCACTGACTGATATTAATACTAAGAAACAAAAGTTATACTAAGCATTGAAATGAACGGAAGGGCATGTTAGATAAAGTAATGTGGTTAGTTACGTTGTATCTATTTGGCCTATGAGATAATTAATCCGTGTTTAGTCAGCTAAAAACAGGGCATCTACCAGGTGGCCATAATTAAACTGACAGTGCTCACAGTGTTCTGTAGCGCGATCTATTTGCTAGAATGACGCCACATTTTGTAGAAATATTAAACAAGATGAGGGACGAAGGGTTCCGCGAAAAAACAAATTAGTTCCCAAAGTCACCGCTAGGGGAATATTTGGCACTGTGTTATAGAAAATAGAGTGTTAACTAATGCAAATTAATACGGATTAAAATTACCTTTTATGATGCACATTTTCTGATTTAGTTCAAGTGAAATATGGCAACACTTTTAAAAAAGCATAAAATCTAAATAAACACCGATAAAGTCTCGAGATCTGCAATATCACGTACGCTGAGCAGAAGAAGAAGTTCTTTATTCAAATTTCACGTTACATCCATTGGCACAATTAAGAAATTAATTTCCGTATTGATTTGCATTTGTTAACACTCTATTTTCTATTACACAGCTCCAAATATTCCCCTATATGTGACTTTTGGAACTAATTTTTTTTTTTATCAGAATTTCGTCCCCTCTTGTTGATTGAAAAAATCTGGAAAATGTAGCGTCATTTGGAATAGATCGCGCACAGAACACTGTGAGCACTGTCAGTTTAATTATGGACCCGGAAATGAGCTAGTAGACTATTTCAAAACAGTCATATTTATCATGTTAAGTACGTTCTAAAACCCTTCCTGTTATAACCCTTCTTCCCATTTATCGTGTGTGTACTTCCGGCAGAAGAATTAGTGTTCAAAATTTCAAGGTGATCAAAGAATTTCTTAGAGGTACTTTATTCCAAAGAAATTTACTTACGTACCTAAGCTATTTCATCTATTTCCTTCCTCATTTATGCAACAAAACTTGTACAAATTAGATAATAAAAATGACAAAATTAGAATGAATGAAATCCTTTACTTCTAAAAGAAAGAGCACTTAACAAAGTTGATCTTTATATATCCACCAGCATTCTTTCTTTTTAACAGGAATTCATTAATTACAAAAGTATGTGTATCGGAAACCCGATTCATTCGAGGTTAAACCAACTAGAGACTTGTACGAGAAAGTGTATACTTACGTAGCTATATTCCGATAGTAGCAGATAAAAGGGTGTGTCTCGGAACAGTCAAGGTTTTAGAATTCTTGCGAAAGCTGCAGGAAATCTATCTTAAAGGGTAAAAACCTGGCATGTTATTATACGTAACACATTCAGGTTGGCAAACAAAAAATAGGATTTTATCCTTCGGAAAACATGTTTCCGTATTCATAAAACTGTTTTGTAAAAAATGTGTAAGATTCAGGTTCTCCTCGAATAAAAGCACTATCGATGTCCTTATACATGCAATATATTTAATTCATAAATATTTTTATTTGCTCGTAACATAAGAAAAGTGATACAAGTGTATGTTTTCTGAATAGCCTGGGCTTAGCCTTTACAACCAGGTCTCTTTATTACTTGTACAGCATAGACATTCCAGGACATTGAGATACATTTTCTCAGTATCTGGCAAATCTTCTAACTATCGCATCTTGAATGTTGTAGTTTCGATGGTTAGTTTGTCGCCTTATTAGGTTAGGCAGTTATCAGATGAGGAGTGTACTGGATTTGAGTATTGGGAAGTTCAGCGCAGCTGGGTGAAATTGAGAAAATCTGTCAACCGAATGCATTGTGCATTGGAATGTAATAAGTTGCACCGCATTTTAAAACATTTTGTCAGCTGATGTTTGTGAGGGAAAGGGAGAAGATAGGTCGAGCTAACTTTAGAAACTGAACCGAGGCCTAATCAAGACGACAGAATTGGACTCTGCACGCCGTTTCAGTTCTCTCTGTATCTGGTAGACACACTGGAAACCATGATTTACAAAACACAAGGTCAGTCCAGTACGCTCAAAATATGCTCCTCTTCTGGTATCCACCTACTCGTATAGTACCACATATTTGTATCATAGTACGTCACGGCCGTAATCATACCTCTAGGTTTATATAACTTAAATGAACTGAGTTTAAAAGTTTCATTTATTAAGGAATTTTAAACAAAAGTAAAGTGAATTTTTTTAAACATCATTCGCATTTCTAAACAGAAAGGGTTCTTTCTCACTGCTCTAGAATATTCTTTTTCTTTTGGCACGCCTTTTGCTATAATTGCTACGATGTGAGAGTCAGAAAAGAAGTTTATACTCTTGAATTTTTTTCCAGCACAGCGTAGACGCACAGGCACAGACATTACACTAACGCCTTAACAAGGCTGCGAACCTGTTACTCATTTAGTTACTAACATTACCCCCGCTGAGTCCTCGTAATTTAGATGCAGGGAAAAAGCAAAAGACCCCCCCCCAGGTTTGGCCTGCCACCCATAGAGGTATCGTTTGATAACTTGTAAGACTTTGTGATTACGAACATTTTTTAAGTGCCCTAGTCACCTTTAGCGAACACGGTGGATATTAGGCCGACTCCAGCCCCGAATACGCAACCTTTTAGTTACGAGATAGCTACCTTTGCCGATAGCTACCGTGGCTCCTTACTGTTGAAAATAAAGCATGTGATGACGAGAGAAACATTAAATTATCAATTTCATTTATTTTTTAATTAATTATACGTAACAGCATTCAGGTTGGCAAACAAAAAATGGGATTTTATCCTTCATAAAACATGTTTCCGTATTCATAAAACTGTTTTGTAAAAAATGTGCAAGTTTCAGGTTTTCCCTGATAAAAGCACTATCGAAGTCATTATACATGCAATATGTTAATTCATAAAGCTTTATATTTGCTCGTCATACAAGAGTCTTGCAAGTGTTTGCAAGAAAAGTGATACAAGCGTATGATTACAGAATAGCCTGGGATTAGACTTTACTTCCAGGTGTCTTTATTACTTGTATAGCATAGGCATTCTAGGACATTGTAATACATTTTCTCAGTATGTGGCAAATCTTCTAACTACCGGAACTTGAATGCTGTAGTTTCGATGCTTAGATTGTCGCCTTCTTAGGTTAGGCAGTCACTAGATGAGGAGCGTACTGGATTTGAGTTTCGGGAAGTTCAGCGCAGCTGTGTGAAATTCAGAGGGTTTGGCAACCGAATGCGTTGTGCATTGGAATGGAATAATTATCTGTTAAGGAACTTTAAACAAAAGTAAAGTGAATTTTTAAAACCACATCATTCGCATTTCTAAACTTAGAATCATTCCTCACTGCTCTAGGATATTTTTTTCTTTTGGCGCCTCATTTGCTAAAATTGCTACGGTGTGAGAATCACAAAAGATATTTACACTGCTGAAATTTTTTTCCAGCACAGAAGGCGATACAGACATTATCCTAACGCCTTAACAAGGCTGAGAACCTGTTACTCATTTAGCACCACCCGAGAGCACGTGTAGCTTAAGATATGCTGCGGCTGCGAGTAACATTACCCCCGCTGGGTCGTCGTAGTTTAGTAGCAGGGACCAAGCAGAAAACCCCCAGGCTTGGCCTGCCACCCCCAGAGGTATTGTTTGAGAACTTGGAAAACTTTATGACCACGAACATATTTTACGTGCCCCAGTCACCTTTAGCGAATACGGCGGATTTTAGGCCGGCTCCAGCCCCGAACCCACAACCTTTCAGTTACGAGATCGCTACTTTTGCCGACTGAGCTACCGCGGCTCATTACTGTTGAAAATAAAGCACGTGATGACTAGAAAAAACATTACATTATCAATTTCATTTATTTTTTTACTTAAGATTTTTAGCAGAAGGATTCCTTCTGTAGCGATCCTGATCTATCACTGGTTTTCAAGAACCAATGGTCTTACACTTCCCCTGGCAATATGATAATAGGGATTTAACCCTCTAGAAACTCCCCCACCCAACACTTTTTAAACGTAGCCCACATGTTCAGGATAAAATATCAAAAGAAAATTCTCAGAAACACATCCAAATTATTTCCACTCAAAGCAATTAGAGGTGAATGTACGAGACACAAATTCCAGTTTTTTAAAGCAGAAAACGTGTAAAAGAACTGAGAAATACAAATAAATTTAGATTTAAAAATAAATGAATTTTCTGAAGTTATTGAGTATTTCTGTTATTAAAATTAATAAAAGAATGATTTCTAGAAACAACACAATAGATAGAATAAAAGAATAATGGAAGTGAAAATTATTAAGTTTTTAAACATTTTATATTCTTTTAGACCTTACATTACAAAACGGACTACCTAGATTCGCATGGAGAATTTCATTAAGAAATTCTACCTGAAGGAAACCTACATTTTGTAAATTTATAAAATAAATATGCAATTATAGGTATATTCTCCAGGAAATGAGAATTTATAATATATAAAACTAAAACACAATTATTCTTTGTAGCATAGGTTAATTTTAATAAAATATTAGTAATCTTTACAGGTGTTTAAAGTAATTTAAGCGATTTCTTAGAGAAAGCAAAGAAAAATAAAATTCAGGTGAATGTAATTTATTGTAGAAACAGGATGTAGATAGAGTGAAACGAAGGGTGAAATGAATGATAAAGAAAATTTAAAAAATTGTCTGAGTAAAAGAAATGAATCAAAGTGAAGTACTAAAAAAGATAAATGCAGAGAGGTAGTGTAGACCAATGGATCCCAAACTTTATTTTAATTCCCAGTGTCCTTAACCCTATGAGGACCAGCACGTAAAGGCTATACAAGTCGACCGTTGTGAAGACCGTTGTCGTTTAAGCCATCTAATATAATTAAGTTTAGCATTTAAAATTTAAAAAGGAAAACTTTCAGATCTCCTATTACACATACGCGACGCTGGTCTATCGAAGTCAACTGTAAATTATCACATGGAGGCGACGATGGACTGATAAGAGTGAAATCGCTGCGTCGCGTATACGAGACGTTGGTCGCGGAGGGATTAATATGTGAGAAGTTTTCGTGGCGATCTGAATCAGAATACTGCTCTAGTGTAGATTGGTTTGGTTTAGAACGATACATTCTACTGTTTTGCTACACGAGGGCTAGTGACACCGAGTCCTACTGCTTAAAGCCGATTTTGTACGACTACGAACATGATATCAGGGATCCATGCTATCAGCGGGGTTCAAACCTACGAACACCAATACCAAAGAGCAGTTCGCTACCATTCGGCCATCGTTCGGAGCTTTGGTGTAAAGTCTACATCCCAAAATTAATGAGGTTGGTTCAGTTAAAAAAATAAAAACATACTCATTTTAATTTGACTAACAATTTATTGAATATATTTATCATTAAAATAATTACTGAGGTGGAGGAATTTGTTGTTCACTACACAAATTTTCAAGTCTCCGAATCATTAGCCCTCATGTAGCCAAACAGTAGATCATTGCGCTACAAACCAAACCATTTAGCAGCTTTAATTCAAACTTGAATTTAAACATTTCTTTCCTATAGAATAGTTTTTGTACCTCCTCAAATACTTAACCTTTTGGGGTACGAGTGGTCTATATTTCAATGAAGCGGAGAATGTTTCAAAATTACGGGTTTGGTCGAAATATGCACCAGGCATTACCTTTCCTCACGGTCCAGTTATATGCGATGTCATATGCGATGTGTCAGAGTTATCTTTGTCAATCATTTCTATCATCGTTATGTTTTTGTATTTCTCTCAACCTATATTCTTCCCTTTTTCCCGTTGCACTAAATTACAATCTCGAAGAAATTGTTCAAAAGGGTGGAAACATGTTACCTAAGAATCCCGTTTTTAACCACACGAATGCTGAAAAATCTGTCTTCATGAAAATGCTAAATATCTCCTTTTATTTTTCTCGCATAGACTGACTACGTTTTAAGACATGTGGCGTCACTCCTAGATATGAAGCACTATAGTTGCACCTTCCACTCTGTGATATGCAAATTCTACCACGTGGAAAGTTCAAATTTCCGGAGCGAAGAAGATGCCAGGGATTTTCCAGACGGGTATAACTACTCAGCTCCAAGTAGCTGAAGCGGGTGTGGTTAGGTTGTGTTGCTGCGGTTGAGACAGACAGACAGACAGACAGACAGACAGGCAGGCAGAGCTAATAGTTACATAGATTAGGGGTAGATAAAGTCTTATGGTCTTTTCCACTTTAAATATAAACCAACACTATACAAATGATATTTTAGGTGCAAGCTGATTGATATTTTAAAAAATAAATACAAGTGATATTACGCATTACAGTTTAAGATAAAATTGCAATCCGAAAAGTATGTTATAAATTTCAACTTTCATTAAAGTAATCTAAATTTCATTATAATTCATTAATTTCTTTTTTTATGTACTTAGTAACAATTTTCAACAACTGAATGAGAACAATTGTTTTTATTAAAAGTAAAATAATTTATTAGTTCATATATTGAGAAATATGAGTAAAACATTATTGAGAATTACTTTTATTGTACTTAACGGTGTTCACTTAACACATTGTATGCGGGACAGTACTAGTACGTATTCTAACGATTGATGCTTGAGCTTGTTATAAATTTCAACTTTCAAAAAAATAGTCTAAATTTCATTATAATTCATTAATTTTTTATTTTATGTACTTAGTAACAATTTTCAACAACTGTTAGATTCTTTTATTTTTAATAAAAACAATTGTTCTGATTCAGTTCATATATTGTGAAATATGAGTAAAAAAGTATTGAGAATTACTTTTATTGTAATTAACGGTATTCAGTTAACACATTGTATGCGGGACACGTACTAGTGCGTTTTCTAACGATTGATACTTGAACGCGGGTCACGTACTAGTACGAGTTAGTGCAACAACATGGTTTGTTTGTGGGTACAAAAATAACGGTATATACAGGAAAACGAAGCCGAAAGTTCTTCTCTAATACATAGATTCGTTAAAAATTTAGACAAAGAAAAGCTAGTGTTTACATCAGTCGATGTGGAACCATAGAATGGGAAGGTTGATTAAAAAAATCAATTTAGATTTAAAATTAACTTCTTATTTATCCTTGCGAAAATGCAATTATATATATGTATATTTATATATTATATATATATATTTGTATTTATATACATATTTGTTTATATATATATATATATATATATAATATATATTTTGTTTATTATATCTTATATTTGTTTATTATATATTTATTTATATATTTCAATATGAAATACGAAAAGTTGGTTAAAAAATTAAATAATTTTCGATTTATTGAGATTTAACTGAATAACTAAATTTACCCGCAAAACTGCCGCTTTCGGTACAACTCCGCTGCAAAATGTACCAGCACATAATATGTTAATAAACGCATTATAATATATCTTGTTTCAACCCATTAATGTCTCCCATTTTAGGAATGGCTAAAAAATAAACTTGTAGAATTTTTATCTTTTCGTGAAACGAATTTTCCTTTCCAGTGAGATAAGGTAACAGACAATTAAACAATCTACCAAATTTCCGATTATCTGTTATAATTTTTAATTATGTCATTTGAGTTGGCATTTTAGGAATTTTCAAACCTCACACATAATAATCTCTTCGGAAGGTTTGTCGACTTACTACAAATATTTTTTCTAATATAAAGCTTGTCTTTACAGTACTGTGTTTGCTTGTTATGCCAAATAAATACCTTATCAGGAAGTTTTCCTTTTTTATAGGTGGAATCGTTTGATGTTCATAAAGGGACAGCCAATCACTAACAAAGACAGGCATTGATATTTAAAGTTGATTGAATTCCGTATTTGTTTAACTATGCGTATACCATAATAACTTAGATTCAAGATAATCATTAATATATGCTCGGCGGGTTAAATGGTTTGGGTATTTGGGTATTAATGACTTAATTAAATGAATTTCCTCCAGTTTCAAGGGATAAGAATGAAAAGTCAATGCTCTTGGATTCACCTTTCTGAGAAAAGAGACGGGAACAAGCCCTCCTGCTTGGCAACCCACAGATATTCAAACCTCCGTTTTCAATAGTGTTAAATGTTTATAGTCTCAAACGAAACAAATGTGGTTTCGTAACGGTCGAGTTAACCGGTGCCAGATGAACCGTTTAACTTATAAGAGCAAGAAGTACTTCGGAATCGGTTAACGATGTTTGCAGAAGAAACATACGACCTGGGAATTTTATGACTAGTTATTCCGGTAACACTTGCAAGAATAATTTTTTTCAGCAGTGACGAAAAGCACTTTCACTCTTGAAGGTCACAATAGGTATAATAAATTCCATCCATATAGTTTTTCTTTCTTTGTAACCATACACAATCACGGTAGAGTAGACGAGTAGACTAGAGTCCAGCCCTAAAGTACAGGTCTTTCTATTCCTTGCATAACAAAGACTAGACTTCAACTAACGTAAGCCGAAAGATGGCTGAAAGGCTATTGCGTTTATCTTCGGTACCTGATTTCGTAGGTTTGATCCCACCGCAGCATGGGTGTTCGAAGCCGTTCTGAATCGGCTTTAAGCAGTAGGTTCCGGTCTTATTACCTCTCGTGTTTAAAAATGTAGACCGTAAAACCAAATCAAACCAATCAACTAATGTAATGGACATACACTCAGTTTAAAAATTTAAGTTGTTAATAAGCTTTAAGAATGAGCACTTTTATGTTTGGTAATTTATGTTCAAGTGATTTCTTTAGAATATAAGTTGATGAATAGCCTTAATCTAAATTATTATGGATTGTACAGAGTAAAACAAATATGAAATTTAAAAATCTTTGAATTGAACAACATATCTCCATCAGTCATCAGCTGTCAATTTAAGCATTGCACGATGCCCTTTATAAAAAAAACATCGTAATATGAAATTTATGTGGTATCACATGTAAAGGAAGTACTATAAAGTTGCGCTTTATAGTAGATACAGCTATTCGTCATGATATCAGTCGATGTACCTACACAGAAAGTAAATTTACTAAGATGTCAGAAAATCAAAAAATAGTTTGGATCGACATTTTCTGATTTTTGAGGCTTTAAAAAGCAGAAAATGTCCATTCAAACGACAACAATATAAATAACAGGAGACATTAAAAAATTTAGTAGATTGTTTATAGGATTACCATCTACTTTCGCAAAAAAAAAAAAAAAAAAAAAAAAAAAAACTTGTTCCAATAAAAAATAAGAATTCTAAAAATTGTCTTTTAGTTGTATATAAAAATGGACGCTACGGAATAATGGATTAAAAAAAATCATTCGTTTTTCTGAAGTAAAAGCAGCATTCCCTACTTCTCCGGGAAGCTCTCTGTCTTTTAATACTTTATTCGTTAGGACTGATTTGATTTGAAAGATACAAAACTGACACAGCATAAAAAAATATGTATGATTTAATAAACCCATGTGTCCAGAATGTTTGTGTAAGATATTTGGTTACTGGTGAATACAAATTAAAGCAAGACTTTGAAAACCAAATAGCAACACCAGACATAAACGACTGTGGCATGTCAAATCCTATGTAAATATTCTCCGGTTAATAATATGCCGAGTTCGATGAAGGCATGCATCAAAAGAGCCCTAAAGTCTGAAAAATCTGCTCGCAAATCAACAAGTATATTGATAGAAGTTCAATGAACCATGATTCAGATTAAAATCATTTAATACTCACAAATAAGAATTCCCTCAGTAGAAATAAAATTTACATAAAGGTTTTGAATTGAAGAATGGTGTGGACATTGAACATGTATTTTTGCATACATGCCTATATAGATATTCACATATAGATATATATATATATATATACAAGAACTTTCCCAGGGGATGCAAAAGGAGATATGAACCATCCAAAAGTTTCGTCCAAAATTACATTTTTGAGGAAAATTTTATTATACATTAATTGGTGTAAAAATATTGAATTTTATCTCTTAATACTTATTTTTACTCCTGAAAAAAAAAGTAATTCATCAAAATCATTGTTTGAGAAAAACAAATAGAAAATTTTTTCCTGCGTCTTCAAAGGTGCTTTTGGATCAGACGAGAAAAGAGGGTGAATTTTTATAGAATATGTTCTCCAGAACGTTTTCCTGGCAAGAATTACAGAAGCTATAATTCTTTTCCAGTCAAGTTTTCATTCATTAAATGACTTTAATAAAAATTTTAATAATATGTTTGATTCCACCAATTCTAGTAAGAAATTTTGTTACCATGGCATTTTTACTGTTTTTCTTATATGACCTTAATTTTTCTAATTTTTCTAACCCAATCAAAATTTTAGAATTATAGAACATTTAAATAGGAGAAATAAAATTGATGTCGTGTATTTTTTATCTGTTAATAATGTGGTAATTATAATCTAATGATTCTTTCATGACAATGACGATATGCAACCCCAAAAATTGATTTCTTGGTACGCAACTGCTCACTCTCTTACAAACACATACACACACATATATACATACATATACACGTACACACATGGATATATGTACGTATATACATGTATACATATATGCACTGCACACACACACACACACATATATATATAACATATTTATGTGTATATAAATATTTTTAATTTGCAGTATACATACGATGGTTTTAATTTAATATCAAACTAAAATTAAACTAACGATTTACATCCAAAGTTCATTTGACGACAGAAAATTGAAATTTTTCTTCAAGACGAGCTTTCCGTTTTTAGAGACTGGGGCAATATCTATAAAATCTCTAGAACAATCGCCCAAATTTCTATTTATCTATCTTCTTCTTATCGCTTTTGTATTAGTGACTATTAACTATCTAAGACAAATTCATTTCATAAACTTTATTATTTAAATCGTCATACTATGATTTTTAACCCTCACTCCCAAACGAATTTGCTTTTTAATAGTTACAACTTAAAATAGGGCAGATAGACTTATTATAAAACTATACAGTAAATCTCTATGTTTACATAGCATACAAAAGCCGAACGATGGCCGATTGGTTAGGGTGCTGGCCTTCGGTACCAGAGTTCGTGGGTTCGAATCCCACATTGGCATGGGTGTTCGTAGCCGTTCGGAATCGGCTTTAAGCTGTAGATCTCTCATTAGCTTTTCATTTATTACTCTTAATTCCAAATATAACAATTAACTATACTCTAGCACTAGAAATAATATCTTATGATTTAATTTAAATAATATTTGTTTTTCAATAGGTACACAACATACTAATAAGATACATTTCATAATATAAAGTAGTTTATAATATCTATTTTTCTTAGCTTATTATTTTTTTTTTCATTCGTTGTGACGTTTTAAACGTACAGATTGATACTTCTCACATATTGAAGTTGACGTTAAATATCATATGCGAAACGAACTGCTTAGAGCCAAAGCCAAGTCTCACCAAAGCCGTTTAGCAGTTAACCGCGATTAATCTCTGCTTAAACGGAGAATTGTGTCGTACCATTGGTTGGCGCCTAGGGTTAATCGCAGTTAGCCGCTAAACGATTTTGGTGTGACCGTTATTTAGATTTCCATAATAACTCCGATTAAAGATAATCATTGATTTCCGTAGAGTCATAGTTTTAATTGTTAGAAAGAAATAACCTAGATATCTGAATAAAATTTAATCTGACTATTGATTGATTCTTATATGTGTAATCTTGCAAATAGCAGCTATGATTGGCTATTTGTTCTCAAGAAACCGTAGATTGAAAGAATCGCAGTATGGAGAAGGTAGAAGCTCGTAGCGTGCTTTACAATAAACGCTGGAAGAAATACATTACTATGTTGAAGTATTAAGAATAACAAATAAAAACGATTTTCCATCTTAAATATTCAGTGATAATTGAAAGTTTACGACACTCGGTGTGCATTATGCAGAAATGATTAAGGAGTTAATGTAACACACATTTTAAAATTGTTCAATCTTTATCCACTAGGACAGGGATGGGCAAACTACTGCCCGAAGGGCCAACTCCGGACCGACGGAAGGTTTTATCCGGCCCGCGGATAGAATTTTAAGTTGCCGG
>CM063510.1:30028895-30056395 GCA_032207245.1 Pardosa pseudoannulata
GATTAAACTCTTGCTTACCTCCGTTCAGAGAAAATCCATCCAAGTGAGAGCATGTGTTCCTATTCCCCTCTCACACACGAAGTTTCTATAACGAAAGTAAAACCACAATGTTCGGAGGTAGGTAACCGGTTCGATCCATGTCCGGGGTCACGTGGGCAAAGGGAGGTACCCGAGAGGAAACCGTTTCCCCGCACTTTTCGAAACGGACGCCTAATTTCGTGGAGAGCCACCTACTTTAGAATACTACCGAGCTCTCACTTACGTCGGCAGTACGTGGGAGAACTGCACAATGATCACGTTTTCATAATCCGTTGCCCCGTCGTATGTAACATATTCATTCTTTTTTGCTCTTAAACAATTTCTCGTGAGGTTGGAAAAACAAAGCTCTAGTTCCATCGTTCTCAAACTGGCTGCTGCTGCAATAATTAACGAAAAGTTGAATTGTGAAATTATTAAAAGAATAAAGATGTGAAAAATTCCTCGACTCTGTGCCATTTCCAAAAAGTGTGGAGAATTCTCCTTGTATACATTTTGACCGAGTCCCCGCTTTCCTTCCATGGTTCTTAACACTAGATTTACGAATGTTGATCATATACCTATTTTTACTGAAGTGAGCCAATTTGACTCATACAAGAAAATTGAAGTTTTTTGTAAAGAAAATGGTTCCAAATTATTTTAAATGAAATGTTTATTATCAAAAAATTCATGTAATAATTTTTTACATATAAAATCTGTTTTTGAAACACATTTTCCGCAAAAATTTCTATTGCATTTAGCCCAATGGTTTCTACATCTGTTTCTTTTGCATGATTGTTGAACTTGACAATTCTTCCTTTTGTCAGTAGCATGAATTCCTGTCATTGGAATGGAAGTGTTCTCGACTTCTTCTCTATATATACTTCTTAGCTCTTCAGCCAATTGGAAAATAAAATCTTTTCGTGAAATATTTACTTGAGTCGTCTCTTTATACAGAATCCAAGCATTGATAGCTGCTAAATCTAAAATATTGTAGAAAACTTGTAGAGGCTATCTGCGTGAATGGGAAAAGAAATAAATCATGTGCGACTTGACTGTTGCCCAGGCCTGATAGGACCAATAAATTTCCTGTTATGCGATTAACTGTTAAACCATTTTGATGAAAAATTAGTCCAAGCTTCATGTAATTTTCCAACACTTCTAAATTTGCAGAGCCGTCAGAAGATTGATGAAATATTCGGATTTCATAATACTTCCACTTCGAATGCTTTTAGTTAAAATTTTATTAATAATACATACATTGACTTATTGCATAAAATATTACATGTAAATTAGGTAAGCTATTGAACAGCAGCATACGTTACGAGTGCTCCCAACCAACAACGTTGAACAGGCTTACATATATATACATGCGGTTGGTAATTTACATACGGTTTTCAGTCACGGTTAAAAAATCTGACTGAAAGTTAAACACATCGGATGAATATCATTAACTAATGATCAGGTCATATTGTAAGGAAGAAATATATAATTTTTTTCTAATATCCCAATACATTCTATGAGTCAAATTGGCTCACAACCGTGAAAATAAGTATACCACATTGGATAATGCGAATGAAGGGGTCTGCGGGGAAGAGGAATGAAAGTTTACATATATTTTATTACTTTACTAAAAACCAACGTATGTTTTTGAAAAGTGATATTAAAATTTTATATACACACATATATATATATATATATATATATATATATATACATATATATATATATATATATATATATATATATATATATATATATATATATATATATATATCAGTGGCGTGCGGTCCATATGTGCAGGGTGTGCACTGCACACCCTGGCAAAATTATGAGAGAGAATAATTTTCTGCACCTATGTCTACCTATCTTTATATGGTATATAATAAATATTATTTATGATATATTCAAATATTATGTTGATTTGCTTGCTTGTATTTCCATAGTGCGTGCGGTAGTAGGTTCTGCACCACGTAGCGCATTCAAAAGCAAACGGACATAGGAAGTTCAAATGTGTACGCATTGCGCACTAATAGGAAATCACACTTTATATGTATGGGCTACTGGAGAAGCACTTCATACTATAGCACTAAGACAAGTGCAGCTATTTTTTCCTGCACTTGGCATTCAGAATCATCCGAAGGTGCTGTTTTTTAAGCGTTGTATTTAGAGTGAGGACTTACGTGCTGAAGCGCTTTTGGTTTTTTAACTGATTAACTGGCCGTATGACTTTATAGACGGTTAATGTTTAAATTTATATATTGTAAGATTTTGTTGCATCAATATAAAGGGAAATGTTGTAATGTCGTAAAATTCCGTGATGTATTATATTTATTGAAATAATTCGCTGAAAAACAATGTCGTTTTGTCAGACAAAAAAGAAACGAATTTTAACAGAACAGTCCAAATTTTACCATTCATTGTGCCCTACAGACAGTACATAAGTTATATCTGTGACACCATATCCCAGGTTTTGTCTTTAAAAATTGTCAAGATGTTTTATCGTAGAATATATGATTTCCGAATTTTAAAAACAATAAATGTAATTTAATCCACTGACCGAACAAGGAACAGTTCGTTCTATTGTGCCAGAGTGCAGTGAAATCCTCTGCACGTGGAATAGACTTTCGGTTTGTCGGCACCAATGAGCATCCGGATGAGGCCCCGTATCGGACGGCGCCTGTGGTGCTAAGTTTGCTGAAAATATAACTTTTTCGTAGAAGTCCGAAGCTTTGCTTTATCGCCGCCTACATGATACCATACAACAAAAGACATGATTATTGCTTCAATTCTAGTAGAATTCTCATGAGTTTAGCTGTTTTTATAGTTATAACTCGACTACTCGTAGGTAAATATTTTATTTATTGTATTCTTTAAATGTATGTTTATAATGAATAACCCATTTCAAAATGGAGAACTCAGATGTCTCAATGAATAAAGATTTATTGGAAAATCCATGTTCTCTGCACACCATGCATGAAAACCTACCGCACGCCACTGATATATATATATATATATATATATATATATATATATATATATATATATATACATATATATATATATATATATATATATATATATATATATATATATATATATATATATAGTGATCAAATTTTTAATGAGTCGAATTGGCTCGGTTCGTCGTAGGATGTTGCACATCGAATGTGCATCTTTAGATATATTGTACTTAAAGTTGAATCCTCACTTTTGATTGAAATCTAATAAATCTAGAGTTAAATTAGGCTCTAAGATTACCGTAAGATTCCACAAGTGAATGGCAGCGAAAAAAGTTTGAGAATTGTTGCTCTAGTGTATATAGTGCTCAAACAGAGCCGGCTCTATAAATTTTTTTCCCAGACAAAAAAGAAAAATGCTCTGTCTCTCTTTTGACTATTAAAGTTACGATCGAAAGAGATACACTGGTCATAGATACAAATTTAATTTTGAGAAATTCCTCCACTTGCCACTCTTATTGTAACTAACTAAAATAAAATTTGGAAGCAATTGCAAGATTTGGTGCGAAATCTAGAGTTGAAATTAGTTTTAAAACTTAAATTAGGCTTTCCTATTCGCCTCATAAAAACGAAACTCACACTATTTCATCTGCGAGATTGGGGGTTCCTAAACTTTTTCAGGACTTAAAGTTTTGATTTTTAACGACTCCTTAAGTGCAATATTTCTATAATAATGTTAATCACTCAGAGAAATGAAACAACGTATTAGTTTGGTTTGAAGTACTTTGGTCTACTGTTTTGCTACACGAGGGGTAATGAAACAGAGACCTTCTGCTTAAAGCCGATTCTAAACTGCTACGAACATTCATACCTCCAGCTGGATTCAAACCTGCGAACACCGCTACAGAAGAGCTGTGCCCTACACATTTGACTACCGTTTTCATGGTAAAGTAAAATATATTTTTAATTGACCTCAAAACAGGCAAATTAAACACTATTTTTAAAAAACCCTTCAGTGGCAAATTAGAAAGTCAAAGTGATGGTTGTGCTAAATTGATCCCAAAACATATTTTAAAATTGCGGAAGAAGGCTAATTACAGACACAGTTTTGATTTTCAAACGATTTATTACCGCAACAGGCGAAAATGCAACTTCGCATAGATAGGATGTTGCATATAGAATGTGGATCCTTAGATATATTGTACTTAAAGTTGGATACTCACTTTTGATTGAAATCCAATACTACATTAAATCTTTAGTTTCCAGACTATTGTCACAAAAGAGTTAAATTAATTCTCTTTGTCTGCAAAAGCTTGAAGATGTAAAGTTTCTTGGATCCAAATAAATTTCTCTTCATTAACATCTGCAAAGTAGTTTGTGATACATTCAAGAAATTTTAATTGTACTTTTTTCGTAAATACTTAAGGAGCTGTTATTTTAATAATTAATAAAATTAATGAAAAGTATTATGATTAAGGAAAATATAGCCCAGCATTAAATCAAGTATTTTCTGCCCGTGAAGAGAGAACAAGATCAACTACCGGCATCCTTGATCTCTTTTCGCTGTGCAACAGTGCGCCGCGGCGCACAGTTTGGGAACTCTTATTCTAGATCAAACGAATTTATACTATTTGATTTTACAATGGTCAACATTATTTCCAAATCCTCACAATGATTAATTAATACATTTTAGAGGTATCCTTTAAATTGTATGTGGTATACAAAAAGTGAAAATACCTGCCTTGAGCACTTGTTAAATCAAATCTACACTTTACAATATTAATCGATTCGTTTATTGTAAAATAAATAAATTAATAAAATACTCCACTGGTTTTCATTTCAATCAAATAAATATGAAGAGTAGAAAATAATTATATTCCATGCATCTAGACTATAAAAATTTATATTTTACAAAACATTTTTACAAAATTTTTTTATTAAAATTAAAAGTATTTTAGAAATTCAGATAGAAATTTTGGCCCTAAAATTTACCACCTCGGACGAGATTCCCGTCTGTCTGGCCCTTCGACTTGTTACTGGGTCCCAACATTTTTACCTCTAAAACGCTTTTCAGAGTTGATAATAAAAAAAAAACTACAACTGTTGAAGAACGACATTAACTCATAAAATAACATATAATTGAATTCAGACAATACTATTAATACAGATTTAGGCAAAGTGTCTTATTAAAAAACTAACTAAATTTGATTCTAAATTTTGCCACCGTAAGCAGTCGCCTACATTGCCTAATGCCTAGTGTCCTGTCGATTTGCACAACTGTATTTGTGACATTCTCAGAATTAGATAGGAGTCAAAACACTGAACGAACTGTTTAAATGTTGCTAAAATAAAGCCTATCTCAAGTATCTCGTAATAGAAGGGTTACAGGTTCGACGCACCTAAGGGGCATCTTCTGGGGCACCTAAAATAGATAGTGGTTTCAATATCTTCCAAATTCTCGGATTACAAATACTTTCGGGGGAGAAGGGGTCTTCTGATTAGTCCCTGCTTCTAAATGAGAACCCACTTGAAGCTTTATTAGTCTTTTCTCCTCACGGTTCCCCGCTCAAAGTGAAACATATTATCCTTATTTATGGGCCAGTCACATATTGCGATGGGGTTTATTGGACCTGGTGATAGGTTTTCCTATACCAGTGGAATGAGTTGCAACTACAACAAGTACCTCTGGGATGTTACAGAGTTCATAAAAGTCTCTAGATTTGATATTGTTTAGTCAGAGACTCAACACAAAAATATCTTTGCAGGTGATGATGTTTGGAACATCTGAGCAGAGAGCGAGGAGTGCGACTGCTGTCAGAGGTAACAAGCTGGAAGGCTTTAGATAGACTATGGACGTTTGTCTTAAAGTGGAGGTTACAAAGAAGCAAAACGCCACAAATTGGAGAAAGTGCACTAGGACGCTAAAACCCCAGTAATCTCTCGCTGTTCGGAGGGGAAATCTTCCCACAGGAATCACCGTCTGTTTGATCAACAATTAATGTTCTTTTAATTGTTATTAGCTATCTCTTGGCGTCGTGACGTCAGAGCACCTTAACTACAAATCCTCATCGGCTCTAAAGAATGGCTAAAGAATGGTATAGACTCGGTCGAACTAATGTTCAATGTCATTTGCAGCTATCTATCTAACAGAAAATTTAAATATAAACGCATAAAAAAGTTAACTTAAATAATATGTATCTAATAGAAGTAATCTACAAGGAATTTTAAAAATTCCATTCCAGATACCATTTAATACAATGAGATGGGGGTAATGAGGCAGAGATCTTCTGTTTAAAGCAGATTTCCAACGCTTACAAAGTGAATTATTAAAAACACATTGCATAATAAGCAGTTGAAATGATACATCTTTCTAGATCAACAGATTTCAGTCTTGAAGCATTTGTCATCATTCAATTTTTCTCTATTTTAAACGCAGAACTGATAGAGAATATTTTGTGGCGTGAAAAAATAATTCCACTCATTTTATTTATTGAACTCCCTCTAGTTCTTGAGATCATGAAATTCGTGAAATCTTAATAAGAGTCATTATAACTAATTTAGTCTTTACACATGTCTAAAAAACAACTATCATAATTGCTGATTGATATAAGTGAAGATTTTGTGTATAATTCTACCCTAGAACTGGTTTAGTTGGAACGCTACGGTTTATAAGTTGAGATTTACTGCTTAAAGCAGATTCCCAAAGATTACTAAAAATGAATTATTAAAAAAATTCTACATAATAAGCAGTTGGATTGATATCTCTTTCTAGATCAACAGATTTCAGTCTTTAAGCATTTGACATCATTCAGTTTTTTCTCTGTTTTAAACAAAGAACTGAAAGAACATATTTTGTGACGTGAAAAAATAATTCCGCTCATTTCATTCATTGCACTCCCTCTAGTTCTTGAGATCATGAAATTCATGAAATCATAATAAGAGCCATTATAAGTAATTTAGTCTTTACAAGTATCTTCAAAACAACTATCAAATTGCTGATTGATATAAGTGGAGATTTTGTGTGTAATTCTACCCGAGAACTGGTTTAGTGTGAACGCTACGGTTTATAAACCGGGATCTACAGCTTAAAGCAGATACCCAAAGTATACGAACATCCGTTATAGCAACGAAATTCAAACATGCAGACTCTATAACGCCCTTTAAAAATCGGCTATGTAGTCAGGTTAACTCTGTCCCAGTAAAGTTAACTTGTACTTTAGATCTTGCAATTTTAAACTATACAGTCACTGTTTTATAATTATATTCTTTCACAAGAATTCATAAATTTTATCTAGTTTTTTGTTTCTTTGTACAAAGTAAAAGGAAGTATTGTAATTACATTAAATTTCAAAGCTCAAATTTCAACGAAAATGTTTATTTTTAGACCAGGAATGACTAAAGTTTGAACTGTCTGTACATGCTAGGAAACTTTTAATTCTAAAGCTTTAAATATCCATTTTAACCAGTCCTAAACTAGTTATGACTAATTTTCTTTCGTCGTCTGTACATACGTAGTTTCTTATGTACGTATGTATCTCTCATAGCTTAAAAACTATTAGAAGTAGAAAGTCGAAATTCTTTTTTATAGGATTGTTATAACATAAAGTTTTGCCCCTCCTCTTTTGGTTGCATTCTTAAATCTAACGAAATATTTCAATATAACGAGTAATTATACTGTTGGGTTTAACTTACAAATAAATCGCCTTATAGCATGTCAGAATCTTGTATTTAAGACTATGATAACTTCTTGTTGAGCTTCTTCAAATTTGATTATAATTTAGACGTATATAGAGAAGGTTTTCAATATAATGTATATTAATACTATGTGGGCATAAATCAAAATGCGATTAACCATGAAATGTTGAAATTATGTATTTAGGACTATTATAACCCCTCATAGTGTTCTTCTCTTCTATATATAAAAAAATCTCCTGTATATATAAAAAAAAATCAATATAACGTGTAATAATATGCGTTATATTGAAAAAAAATTTAAATGAAAAAATTATTTTCGTTGTATTGGAAAAACACCAAAACTCTTAGTCTCTTATTGTAGAAATTTTGTATTTAGAATTATTATAACTGTCAGGTGTACATCTCTCTTTTTGATTTCAATCGTACCTCTGCAAAACGAAAAAACCTCTATGAGTTCTGTGAGGCATAAATAACAAACTGTTACCCATAGAGGGCTGAAATCTTGTTACAATTATTAAGCTGTCACTAATTAATAAGAATCGACTCATGAAGTCTTGATGAGAAAAATTTTCTTAGATATGTCTATCACTGAAGCACTTGTTCAGTTCAATGACAACACTCACGCACTTATAATTATTGTTGCTTGGAATAAAACTAGTACTACTTTATAATTATTTATTCCTGTAACAGTTGTACAATAGGAATACAGAATCATATATATAAAGTTATTATTGCAGGTTTCATAGTGCATGTTTAGAAAGACATTACATGACTGGTTTTGGTATGACTTGTAACTACGAGGCGCATCCAGAAAGTCAGTTTTCCGATGTTTTCCCTGTTAAAGTAAACGTAATTAGCCGTGTCAATTGCGCATGCATAACAGATCTATGATGTATCAATCATATGTCAGTTGGACAGGTCCCGACTCGTGCCAGTAGCGTGGTAGCAGTGGTCCGAAATGGAAACTCTAATTCCTTCTCCCTCCGCCCGCAAGGTTCGGTCGGTGATCTTGAATGCACAAAGCATTGCGCCAATTGAAATTCATCTTCAGCTCTGTCAGGTCTATGAGCCGAAACTGACACCCGAACACAAAATTCAAAGCTTAAGAGCAGCACTGACATTTCTGCTACGGTATCACGATGACGGCGACGAGTTCCTCGACAGGATCGTCACGGGCAATGAGACTTGGATTTCGCACTTTACCCCGGAAACCAAGCAGCAGTCAATGCATTGGAGACATAGTGGATCTTCGGTCAGGACCAAATTCAAACAGACGCAGATGAATTGTGTTCTGGGACATGAGGTTCCATTCACAGTCGGCAGAGCTCTACGACAGAGGAATACAAAAATTGATCCCATAATATGACAAGTGTCTCAGTTCTGGTGGTGGCTATGTTGAAAAATAGCTGAAACAGTGCTGTACGTGTTGCCATTAAATATGTCCCTGAAAGTATGAGTTCTTTTTTATTTTAAATAGGGAAACTTACATTCTGGATGCTCCTCGTAGTTTTGTACACTTTGTATTTTGTTCGTAAAGATAGAGTCATGATTCACTTCATCCTCTAGATCTCAATAGTTTCGACACAATACTGATCGAAATAGTCTTTTGGAGTGGAAATAATTCAGGACAGTACATTTATTACGCTGCCGCTAATTGTTCAGAGACTCGTGAAGTCTTGCTAAGGGTAACTTCACATGGACACCTCCAACCACCAAAACACTTCTCCAGTTCTACAGCAGCACTCACGCTCAAATAATCATTGTTCAGGGCACATATTGCCTGAATTCCAATTGGTAGCCCGTCGCTGAGGCCTGCAGGAATTTGTGTGGATGGATAACCAAGGACGTTGAAGATACAGGTATATGCTTGGTTGGGATACTTCGGAATAGTCATAAGGTGGTGAGGAGCCGTTTCGGGGTGTGTTGGTAACAGAAGGATGGCATCACCCTCCAAGATCGAGTCCAGTTTCTTCTTCAGAGAGTCGAACATGTCTAAGAAGTCGTAGTAATCGCAATCCATGGTCCGACGCTCGATTGCTGAGTAATAGAGAGCCGGAAACGTGTGCTCGCTGCGATTGAAGACGGCCTTGATGAACTCCAAACACAGGTTGACATTCTTTTTGTCCCCGCAGACACCTTTCTTCATGGGTGGTATGCCAACTTCAAGGAGTTTCGATTCCCAAATTTCAAGAGCATATTCGAGTTCTGGTATGGTGATCTCCACAGGTTTGTTGCCATAGGAATCTTCAAAATACTGGGCAGCCTGAAAAGGAGATATTTGTTTTTTCATCTGGATGAATAACCAACAAAGTTCAAGCTTAATATCTTTTTTTAACACTAGATTTACGGATTTAGCCAATTTGACTCATTAAAAATTTGATCACTATATATATATATATAAAACTTTAATATAACTTTTGAAGAACATACGTTGGTTTTTAGTTAAGTAATAAAATATATGTAACCTTTCTTCCCCGCAGACCCCTTCATTTCGCATTATCAAATGGGGTATATCTATTTTCCCGGTTGTGAGCCTATTTGACTCATAGAATGTATATGAAAAATAAATATGTTAATAAATATAGTATAAAGTAAATATAAAGTATAAAGTAAGTATAGAGAAGAAGTCGAAAACACTCCCATTCCAATGACAGAAATTCATCCTACTGCCGCACGGAAGAATTGTCAAGTTCAACAATCATACAAAAGAAACAGATGCAGAAACCATTGTGCTAAATGTAATACAAATGTTTGCGGAAAATGTGTTTCAGAAACAGATTTTATATGTAAAAAATGTTTTCCATGAATTTTATGATAATAAATATTTTATTAAAATTAATTTGGAACTATTTTCTTTGCAAAAAAACTTCAATTTTCTTGTATGAGTCAAGTTGGCTCACTTCAGTAAAAATAGGTTTATGATCAACATTCGCAAATCTAGTGTTAAAAAAGATTTTGTGTGCTGTAAATTATTTTATTTTGATTTTCTGCTCTTAAATATCACCGGGTACTTATATATTTGTTTCATAGCGTTCTTTTTATTATATTTTTAGTTTCGAGGTATCCTGTTTTTTGGTTCGGAATAACTGACGTAATGAAGCACCTCATAAACGAAGAATTTATTCTTTTTAATTCCTTACTGAATTCAGAGTGAATTTACAAATATGCCACTTAAAAACTGAACCAAATCACTTTCTGTGCTAGGTTTCTTACACAAATTAAATTAGGTAATGTAATAGGGAATACAAAAGGTTATGAGGATCACATATAATTAAAAAAATGCAATATTATGTAATTTTCATCTGCATAAATGATCTCTACCATTTGACATTTGTACGTATAACATCTATAAGGTGAGAAATGGAAGAAAGGAAGAACAGATACCACACACAAAAAATTTATAAATATCATATATGAAAAGGATTGATAATCGCATAACACTATGTAAAAAAGAAAACCTATTAACATTTATCACAAAAGATATGTCCTAATGATGAAATAGTTTTTACAGTGAAAATACGCTTTACAAAAACTGTAGATGGATAAAAAAAGTTACTAAGAAACAAATTTAAAAAAATCTGCAAAATACCACCTTGTGGACTATTATCTAATATCAAAGATAAGAAATTCGGTGAAGTTGATACTATCATTTTAAATGGCCGGCTTCGAAAATTTGCCACTTACAAATATCTGTAGCCGTCGGCTATAGATTAGATAGCCTGTTTTTCTGGCACTGATGAAATTCATAAAATGACTATTTTGCATCAAGTCGTCACATAAAATGTTTTGCGAAAAAACTACATACTAGCATCACGAATTCATTACTTTCTTATGTTTGCGTACATAAATTTATGTTTGAATACATTTCTGAAGACTTTTTTTTTGCAGCACAGTAAACAATTTATTTAAAAAAAAAATACAGCTAATTTACATATTTGAAGATAGCACTTTACATTTTAAAATTTTACTACTTTTCTGCAAAGAAATATGTAGAATAAAACTTATTTATTGAAGTACAAAATTTGACATTGAAACTAAAATAGAATAAAGAAATGAAAAATTACATAACATGTAGAAAGAAGTATACTGTAAAATCAGACCCAGTAAAATTATTTTTGTTTAATAGTTTTACTTTGAGGCAAAGCAGCATAAAATTTTAATAGTTACTTGACAGTCTAATAGATGGCAGCACCAAAAGATAAGTTTTTAATTCACAATTTTTTAACACCATCTCTAAGCACGGAATAAAATAGTACAAAAAAGGAGAAAAAAGGGCAAGCGAAGGGTATATGTTACATGAAAAGCTAATAATTTTTAATGCATACACTTGTATTGTCTAGACATGAAACTGAAATATAAATAACTAATTCACCGCTATTTCTTTGGCTGATTTCAAAATTCTACAAATAGAATACTTTTAACAGAAAAAAAAATTGCTGGGTATTATCCTATAATCAAAATTTCCCACATTTTGTTTCATAATTCATAGAAAATTAAGGAAATAAATTTGGGAAAATTAAATTCCGAATGAAAGATCTATACTCTTGTATTACAGAAGTAAATACTACAGTTATATATTTTTAAAAAAGTTAATCCTCTATTATTAAATGTAGAACAAAAATGAATTACTAGGCTTCAACACTAAGCAATTAATTGCATTGTAATTATTATTTAAAATTATTTCTTCCAGTATCTATATGAAAAATTTAATAAACATAAAACAATACAGTTATACTTGTAAATCTGTTTTTCAAGCTATAAATAGAGTATATTTAGAGGCGAGATAAACTAGTCTACTATTTTGTTTATGTACTTTAGTAGCAGTTTGCAAACTGGTATGAAAATGTATTATTTATCAAACATGAACCAAAACTTTAATGATCATAATCTGATTTTACGAGTAGCATCCAGAAAGTAAGTTTCCCGATGTTTTCCCTTTTAAAGTAAACGTAGCAGTGTCAATTGTGCGTGCGTAACAGATCTATGACTTATTAATCATATGCCAGCTGGATACGTCCCGATTCGTGCCAGTAGCAGGGTAACAGTGGTCCAAAATGGAAACTGTAATTCCTTCTCCTGACGCCTGCAAGGTTTGGTCGGTGATCTCGAATGCACAAAGCATTGCGCCAATTGAAATTCATCGTAAGCTCTATAAGCCGAAACTGACACCCAAACATAAAATTCAACGCTTACGAGCAGCACTGACATTTCTGCTACGGTATCACGACGACGGCGACGAGTTCCTCGACAGGATCGTCACGGCAATGAGACTTAGATTTAGCACTTTACCCCGGAAACCAAGCAGTAGCCAATGCATTGGCATCATAGTGGGTCTTCGGTCAGAACCAAATTCAAACAGACGCTGTCGGTACGTAAAAGGATGTGCACGGTGTTCTGGGACAGGAAGGCTGGTTCCGTTCACAGGCGGCAGAGTTCTACGACAGAGGTATACAAAAGTTGATCCCACAATACGACAAGTGTCTCAATTCAGGTGGTAACTATGTTGAAAAATAGTTGAAACGTTGCTGTACTTGTTGCCAATAAATATGTCCGTGAAAGTGTGAGTTCTTTTTTTCTTTTAAATAGGGAAACTTACTTTCTGGATGCACCTCGTACAATATTTAGAGGCAAAAAAATTAACATATTTTATTCTTTAATTACTTTAAACTAATTTTGAAAATTGGAAAGACTACTAATTCATTGGTCTATAATATAGGTTTAAAAACAAACAAACTTTATACTCTCCATGTTTAATGTGACAGAGGACGTTTAACATGGGGAAACTTGGTTGGTTCCAAATCCAATGTTTCTACCTCATTGAGTTATGAAACTTATCTAATAATTAGCATATAGCCCGTCATAAGACGGGATCAGTAAAATTTTTAATTTTCCAGAATTGTAAAGTACCCTATGAGGCAGGTAATAAAGTGGTTTGTTTTTTGAATGAGAATTATCTGGTACATGCTTATTAATTTGTTTATCTTTACTGACCTCCTGTTAGTTGCCAACTTTAATTTACAATGTCATATTACGTGCTAGGATGCACAGCAGAGGTTTTAATATTGGCATTGATTATTTGGCGGAATATATGAATGATGTCCAAAATTTAGCGAATCGATTGCAAACCGTATGGGTATGTATAAAAACCAAACACACAAAAGAACAAACTTCTTAATTCTCAAAGATATATGACTTAAATACTAGATATTTATTGTTCTGTGAAACAGACTCCTAGACTTTATTGTTAATACGGTTGATAAAATTTTCATTGCAACAAATAATAATCGATGATTAAATTTAAAATTATCACATATGTTCTAAACTATTATTTAAGCGAAATATAAAAGAAAATTATTTACGTAATATCTAAGTACAGTCATAAAACGTATGAAAATAATGCAGACGATATTTAAATAATTTAAAATAAGAAATGATTAAATAAGATGATTAAAGGAATAACTTTATAATGCTAGAAAAAATGTTATTTTTACTTATTTATCATGTGATAAATTGATAAATTTAATCGTCTTTTCTTAACCGGGAAAAAATAGGGATTGAAATAATGGCATTAAACGCTCGAAAAAGGGAGAAGGGGTGGATTTCGAACGTTTTTGAACTCTCCTTGAATTTTGCTAACCCTAACTCATTAAGAATCCAATATGGATGCCTCTATCTATTCCAGGTCCAATCACTTCATAAATTCGAGGACAGGTGGACAAATAACTTAAACTATTATTACATAGGGTATTATACAATCAGGTATGCAACCTCAGAGGTTGTTCAGTACCTCATTCGGCAGTCCTTCAGTAGGATTTACACACTCTAACGCAGGAAAAAAAAGTCGAGCGTAAGCATTAAACTATCTTCTGTCATTGTACATAAGACAGCCACCCTATCATTACTACTGTGTGCGGTAAAATTCAAGTTCGAATACTTTTTACACAGACCTTGTATATGATTACAAAGTTTTTTTTCTTCTAAATTCTAAAAGATATTTTATAAAAAAGATGCATTTATTGCATGTAAAATGAAACATTTTCGATTAAGCAATTTTAGAAACAAATAATAATTTGAAACTTTTAATCTATTAATATTTTACTTTGAAATTTAAACAACATTTATATCAATATATTACGAATATCATACATTTGGTATCCAAAATTTGTAATTGTTTTACTGAATTGATGTTTACAGTAAAATTTTTTAAACCTATTCAATACATTTTTACATATGAATGATTTTATTAAAATCCTATCTCCCAAATACTTCAGTATTGTACTTTAATAAAAAAATTTCAACCTATTCAATACATTTTTAAGCATAAATTTTTTTATTAAATCATATCCCCAAAATATTTCAGTATTGTACTTTAAAAAAAATAAGCCTATTCAATACATTTTTACACCTGAATGATTTTATTAAAATCATATCCCTGAAATACTTCAGTATTTTAGTTTAATAAAACTTTTTAAACCTATTCAGTACATTTTTACATCTAAATGATTTTATTAAAATCATATCCTTCAAAATACTTCAATATTGTACTTTAATTGCTAATTAAATACTTACCTTCCTCACAGCAGAAATAATATCTGGCAAAGGAGTAAGGAGATAACCTGGAAATTGTTCCATGAAATAAATCTTAGTCTTTCTGAAATCAACCTAAAAAAATACAAAAGCATTAAACATTCTAAAGAGCCAGTTTAAGATGTTAAATTTTTTTCTCGTATAAAGCTTAAGGTATCACTCTACATTGAAAATGTCATTTGTTTTCCAAAAATCATAAATTTTTTATTTCTCTATTGAAAATTTTCAACTTTTAGGATTCTAAATCTGTTTTTGTTTAGTCTCTACGGCATTTTAAAGAAAAGTTATAGCTGTTAAAACATTAGTGACAGCTGTCAAAACAAAACGGAAGTAGCCAGTTCGAAACCGGAAGTTATGAATTTAAAACCTTTTCAAGAGCATTTTTTGGACAAAACTTTTTAAATTTTCATGAAGATTAAACATTTTTTTAGTATTTTTAGTAATTAGCAACTTGGCAATTAGAAAGTTTTGAAGCAAGGAAGTGTAGGGAATTTTAAACATGTATTTTAATTTTTTAACAGTTAAAGTTGCCTTCATAAATTTCAAATGCATTTTTCTCAGAACGGTATTTTTAATAATATGTTGAAACTTCAAATGTGATTTCTCAAAAAGTTCTTAAAATATTTTGTTGAAAATTATTATGAATGCTTTTGATAGTTTTATTAGAAAATGACCTAAAAGCTTTAAATTTGGATAATTTTTAATGATGTTACGCTTATAGTTAGATATAAAGGTAATGAAAATTCGTTAAAAATGTGTATGATTTTGAAGGGCCAAAATATTTTACCAAATGTAAATTAAGCAAAGATTTTAGGTGATTCATTAGTCCAGTGTATAAGAAATGTGTTGCATCAAAAAATATTGAATTAATTTAATTTATTAAAAAATTAGACCTTTTGAAAAAACCCGATTTTTTTACTAAATTTTCTTTATTTATTAAACATTTTATAAAAACTACTCCAGGAATAAATTTCTTAAGTGCAATTCTCTATGATAATATAAAAAATGTGTTGCATCAAAAATATTGAAATAGCTTATTAAAAAATTAGACCTTTTGAAAAAACCCGATTTTTTACTAAATTTTCTTCATTTATTAGAAATTTTATTAAAACTTCTCCAGGAATAAATATTTTAAGTGCAATTATCTATGAGAATATAAAAAATAAAAATAAATGTAAAAACATGAACTAGTTTTTACATTTAAAGAAAAAAGTTCTCCAAACGTAGACGGATACCTTAATGAATCATAATTATAATCCTATTTTTGATAAATAGAATTGAATTTTACAGAATTACATTTTCAAGCAAAAATAATTTTAAATTTCACTAGTACCATGAATGATACAATACTATTCACAGTTTCCAATACTGAAACTATATAACTATTTCGAGTTCATAGCAATTTCAGTAAGGCATTTAGAACAGGCAGTTAATGGTACAAGATGTTGTATAGCACCGTTGATAGGTTTAGTCATTAGTTCCCACAGGGGACTTCCACATCACCTACCAACTACCACCTAAACCCAAAGGGCACTGAAGACTTTCATCGGGGCGGTTGCATGAAAATTGGGGAAAGTGTAATTAATTAATGTGGGAGAGGAAGCATTAGAATTCTTTTTTCTTGTAAAGTAGGTACTCGTCCAGAAAAGTTGGGGAACACTAGGTTGATAAATAAGCTTACCAACCTACCACCTTAATAGTACCAATTACCAGCTAATCCCAAAGGGTACTGAAGACTTTCATTGGGGCGGTAGCGTGAAAATTGAGGAAAATGTAATTAATTAATATGGGAGAGGAAGCATTAGAATTCTTTTTTCTTGTAAAAAAGTTGCTGGTCCAGAAAAGTTGGGAAACACTGGGTTGATAAATAAGCTTACCAACCTACCACGTTAATACTACCACCTACCAACTACCAGCTACCACCAAAGGACACTGAAGACTTTCATTGTGGCGGTAGCGTGAAAATTATGGAAAATGTAATTAATTAATATGGGAGAGGAAGCATTAGAATTCTTTTTTCTTGTAAAAAAGTTGCTGGTCCAGAAAAGTTGGGAAACACTGGGTTGATAAATAAACTTACCAACCTACCACGTTAATACTACCACCTACCAACTACCAGCTACCACCAAAGGACACTGAAGACTTTCATTGTGGCGGTAGCGTGAAAATTATGGAAAATGTAATTAATTAATATGGGAGAGGAAGCATAAGAATTCTTTTTTCTTGTAAAGTAGGTGCTGGTTCAGAAAAGTTGGGGAACACTAGGTTGATAAATAAGCTTACCAACCTACTACATTAATACTACCACCTACCAACTACCATCTACCCCCAAAGGGCATTGAAGACTTTCATTAGGGCTGTAGCATGAAAATTGGGAAAAATGTAATTAATTAGTACAGGATAGGAAGCAACAAAATACTTTTTCTTTGTAAAGTAGGTGCTGGCCCACAAAAAGGTTTGAAAACCCTAGGTTGATAAGTAAGCTTATCCTTGGAAGTTTCCGTATATTTGAAGCAGTTTAGAATCACTTTTAAAAAACAGGTTCCAGTTTTAGATCTAGTTTTGATATCTTAAAAAAAAGAAAAGCCGCACTACTACTATACTATTCTACAATGTGTTACAATATTTTTCACAAACTGGAGCATACATGTAATACATCAAAATTATTTAACTTTAATATTTCCTCAAAATCCTCCTCTCTCTCATTCTGATTCCTTAAAATCTTTTTCCCAGCTTCTAAATGTCTTAATCAAAGGAACGTTCTCGACTTAAAATTCTTTCCATCCATTTCCCAAAGCTTTCTATCCTATAGATTTCAATTTTCTGTCTATTCAACACGTTTCCCAGCTGTCGCCGGCAAATGGCTCCTCGTTTTTCCTGATCTTACACTAAATTCGCTGAGTAAGTGGGAAAATTCTTTCTGTCCTCGCTCTTGGGTTCACCTCTGTTCGAGCAAAGTGATTTTTGTGTCTTTCCTTTGTCTGTCGTTGACTCGCAAAGATGTCCGTTTTAGCAGCTCTGAAATAAATTTTTGATTAGACTTGTGCCGTTCTCTTCAATGTCAGTGACTACATTTTCATTACTGCTAACCGATTAGGCTTCTCCTTGCCCAGTAACCAGGGTAAGTAAAAACAATAGGGGCTACATAATTATCGTGACTAGAGGAAAATATTTATTACATATATATACTTTTAAAAATAGTATTTTCCTTATAAAAATGTCTACAACCTTAAGAATATTTCTTAAAGTCTCACCTTTTTATCAAATTTAATTCTTGACTCACTTAGAATACTGGCCAGAACAGGTAAATCAGCTGCATACCGGCACATAGGTCCAGTGCCCACAAATTGGTCGATGTTTACTGTATCAGGAGGCCAGCTGCCTTCATTAGATATCATACCTGGAGTGATAAGATATAACAATGAACAACTTATTTTATGACTAAGAATTATTTCGTCTAATAATGTCACATATTTCAGTGAGTTAAAAGCATTTAAGGCTAATTAGTCGTGTCTTTGTTGCAATCTATATCACAAATATCATAACGAAAGCAAATATTGCAGTGAATATAGTTTATAAAACCAAATTAGCATACCTGGAGATGGCTTAAGACCGTAAATACCATTAAATGCGGACGGTATTCGAATACTTCCCGCCAAGTCATTTCCAATACCGATAACGGATCCAGCATAAGACAGAACGGCTCCTTCTCCACCTGTATATGTCAACGAAATGAACATAGGGTTATGTATAGTCGTTTACGTATAAAACGCCAAAAAACTAGAAGTTACTGTTAAGTATGAGGTAAATCCCTGTTCTCCTCCCTTTTTACTGGGCGTAATTTGGTAGTCCCGTGTAATTACTAACAGTGTTTTGTACAGTGTAACCGGGACTCTTTTCAATTCGTTTAAATTTATTTTCCCCGGTTAAACTGTGAAGTCACTGTTTAGTTATTCTCTCCTCGGAACTTTGTTTTAGCAACAATTAATATTCACATTTTTTTTCAACCTAAGAAGTATATAACCCGGTACACGTGTAGACTGACATCTCAAAATTGTATAGCATTTGCTCAACATATGGAGCTAGATGTGATGTTGTAAGATAGAGAATATCCTGGACTAGGTATGTAGCGAGATGTGAAAGCTGCAGCGGCGAGTGTAAATAAAGGCGCTTCAAAAATATGTGGTTGTTTCAATGTATAAAGAAGAAAAGTAAGAAATTCCTAACACATGTTTGCCGGTGTGTTGATGTTGTTAGGTTGCAAGATACCCATCAGGTTGCCTTCCAATGCAAAATATGTGAACTTGTGTTTTTCTTTCGATGGACTTATGTTTATTTAATAAAATGAAAGTTGTTTTTTTAATCCCGTCATCATGCCTGCGTTTTTTCCTCTGCTGAAAGCTATTAAATTTGTTATACTTTGTTATGAGCCTCGTGATCGTAACAGTTACCAAATACCAAAAAATAAAATCTATTAAATTTAAAACTATTTTTTTTTAAAAATTGCAGAAAATTTTCATTAATTTAGTTTGTAGATCTCATTTCTAAAAAAGTATTTGAAATTTTAAAACTTTGATGATGTTTGAATTCTAAATTTGATACGGTTTTGCATTAACTACATTGAAGAATTTTCTTAATTGCATAAAACTAAACACGTAGCTCTAAAGAAAAACATTTTGATTTAAAAATATATCTCTAAAGAAAAACATTCTAAAGAAATTATCTAAAAAGAATTCTAATGAAAATCTCTAAAGAAAGATTTTTCCTTTAGAGCTATATTTTTTTTTCTATAGAATATTTTGTCTTTAGTAATATGTTTTTATTTAGAAATATGATTTTAATTTTATGTAATGAATAAAGTTCTTTAAGTTAATTAATCACATAACCACATAAATTTAGAACTTAAACATGGAAGTTATAAAATTTAAAATACTTTTCCAAAATAAGATTTACAAACTAAATTGATAAACATCTTCTCTAACTGTTTTAAAAAAAAAACTAAAATTTACTTAATGATTCAGAAACTGTTTTAGAAGATTGTAGCTATTAGAATACTATTCCTCATTTCTCATTCCGTCTACCTACTTAACGAGTATATGTAAAAGCTGTCTTCTGTTTAATGCAATTCCAAAGACTAGATGTTTTTGTAGACTGCATTTCAAAATAGTTGCAAAAAACGGATGATACAAAAAATATCTGAACATGATCAGGAAATTCTAAAATACCGCAAGAGTAAAACATTGACATATTAAATAATGAAGAAAATATTGGGCTTTCAGTGGTTAGATAAATATATGGATATATATGATGAAAATACGTAGAGCTACAT
The DNA here is from genome assembly GCA_032207245.1 of Pardosa pseudoannulata. NCBI lineage: Eukaryota > Metazoa > Arthropoda > Arachnida > Araneae > Lycosidae > Pardosa > Pardosa pseudoannulata. The sequence goes on from CM063510.1 coordinate 30,049,482, forward strand.
AAAGAACAGTCATTAAATCATAAAAGAAAACAGCAAAATTTGAAAAAATAAAAATTAAGGGCTGGTGTTACCAAAGTCGTTTAAAGCTAACCGCGATTAATCTCTGTTTAAACTCAGAATTGAGTCTACTATCGGTTGGCGCCATGGGTTAATTGCAGTTAGCCTGTAAGAGTCGCGTCCGTCTCTGTCGGTGGTCGGGCGAAATTTTGTTTATTTGAATAATTGAAAACGGCAGTATTGTACCAGTAATGGTCTTGAAGCACGGACGATTGGAGGTGTAAAGAATGTCGTTTATCAACACCCCTACAGAGAAAAGAAATGGTTTTTTGTGTGACCGAGTCGGCCAGGCACCAAAAAGCATTTCGGCTACCCCAAGGACAAGAGTCAAAGGGGGGGGGGGCTTATCAACCTCCCCTAAAACTGACGTTTCCTGTTTGGGAAAGGAAGAAGTGGAAGGAACTCCCGGCTGAACATTTAAGGGAACAGGTTAATCTACTAGTGATCTCGTCTCTGGATGTTAGGTTACATCTGCATTGAGTTTATTTGTTTTTTTTTCATCGTTTCCTTTTTGTTAAATAAATGATCAGTTGTTAAGTTTTAATCATCTAAGGCTGATTATTTAGTCTCCATAGCTGCTTCAATGCAATTGACTCATGCGAGGTCATATCCAAAATGACTAGGATATGACTTACATTCGGAAGTAGAAACATCGAAACCGCTCGGCGAGCTAACATAACCGTTAAACGAATTTAGTGAGACCAGGCTTTAGAGTTTTTTGTGAAAATCTGTCTTTGCTCTGAGACTCAAACTTTGAACATTTGCTTAATAAGTGCATGAGAGTGCAAGAGGGAGATGCTACAACTGAAACTAATTCTGGTAGCCTTTTGGCAACCAAAAAACAAACACTTTTAGTTTGGCGATTCTATACCCTTAAGGTTGTTTTTTTGGTAAAGAACCAGGAATGTATTTTAGAATACAGTTATAATCAAACTGGATATGTATATGTATATTCATGTGTATGCGTATATTTATGAAGCCCAGTGGCGTAGGGGTAGCGCATCGCACTCCCACGACACGGGTCTAAAAATCCATCCCCTGGGTGGGGCAAGGTTGAGTCAGTCGTTCATCCCTTCAGTGGGTACACAAACTGATGACCAAGCATGCTTGGAAACATAAACACTGCGGGATCGGCGTAAGGCTGACCACATAACAGGGACATATGTTTCGAACCTCAAGACCTTTGGTCTCTAAAACGGAAATTGACACCGTATGCATTATCCCCAAATTTGGGCTGTTGCACCGAAGAGTTTAGTTAAATCATTTTAACCATTTAAATTTGCAAATAAATCGATAAAAAGTTAAGAGGTATTATAGGAGATATCTTTACCTGTGCTTCCGCCAGCGCCTCGGACGTTGTCGTACGGGTTCAGGGTTCTTCCGAAAGGCACATTAGCAGTCTCCCACCAAGAACAAAACTGCGGAACGTTTGTCACTACGACCGGAATGGCTCCAGCCTTCCGATACAACGCGGTAACTACCCCATCTTCTGAAGCTTTGCGTTCTCTGGCTGCGAAGATACCACAAGTTTGTGGCAGGCCTGAAATACCAATTAGTAATTAACATCTACCAAAGTTGATTAAATGATAAAAAAGTAACTAATCCCATATTTACTCAAGTTTAGCATAAATACGAATTAATAAGGAGCATCTACTAGAGATTATTAACTAATAGGAAAAAGACAGATTTAGTATTTACTCATGTTTAAGTGAATTGTCAATTAATAATAAGCATCTAATGGAGATAAAGAAATGACAGGAAAAAACTAGTCATGTATTTAATAAAGTTTAGCTGAAATAACAATAATAATCATCTACCGAAAATGATAAAATCATAGGAAAAAGACGAATTTAGTATTTATCCTAGCTTAAACGTGCATGTGTACATGTCATGTAACTACAGACATATTTACATCAACAATAATTGTACACTGGTGTGCAAAACTTAAGCAACAATGTAAAAATTTAAGAGATAGCCATGAAATTGCAGAAAGAGGTTTGGAGATCAATAGAATGAACACGTAAGTCAGTACAAACAACATGAGTATGCAAATATCAGGGACGAAACATCAGAGACGACGTAAGCGTACACAAAGCGCGTGATGGCGTGGTGCGCAGATCAACAGTAGAATAAAATGAAGGGCGGAGACGCAATTCAACATACGCTGAAAGTGCCAGTGAGTTCGTGAAATATGGCTATAAGAAACCATCTGGACGACTTCAGACGTGGAAGAATGATCGAAAAGCTTGAGGAGGGGTGTACTGTCACCAGTGTAGCTGCAGAGTTCGGAATCAACAAAAGTGTCTTTTCGTGCGCTTGGAAAGCGTTCCAAACCACAGGTACAGCTGTTAGAAAGGTTGGTGGTGGTCGCCCGAGGACGACAACTGCAGGGGATGACCGATATATCGTCCTGCAGGAGAAAAAAGGCCGAAACAAGTCAGCAAGGGTCATTGCTCTGCAACTCTGTAAAGCAACGGGGTGACAAGTGTCGCGGTTTACTGTTCCCAGACGCCTTCATAAAGGGGGCCTATTCAACCCGCCGTCCTGAACGGTGCCTCCCGTTGAAAGTTGGCCACTGTTTACAGTGGTGCAAAGATCACAAAAACTGGACAACTGATCAGTGGAGTCCTGTCTTCTTTACGGATGAGAGTCGGTTCAGTACCAGATGCGATTCTCAACGCGTTTTGATTTGGAGAGAGGTCGGGACCCGGCTTTTTCCTAAACATCAAGAAAAGACACCGTTACTGGAGTTCTTGTCTGGGGAGGCAATATGCTGAACAGGCGAACTAAGCTCCACGTTTTCGACACAGGTTCTCTAACCGGGGATCGCTATTGTAAGAAGGTACTCATTCCCCATTTGCATCTGTTCCGAGGTGCCGTTGGCCCAGACCTCATTTCTATGGATGACAGTGCACAGCCACATCGGACTCTTGTTTTGAGGAGCTACTGGAAAGTGAAGATATCACTCGAATGGATTGGTCAGCGTACTCCCCTGATTTAAATCCCATAGAACATGTGTGGAATGCTTTGGAGAGACGCATTGCAGCAAGTTTACATCCTGTGGAGAACACCCAACAACTCCTGATTGCAGAATGGGCACTCGTACCGCAAGAAATGTTGGACCAGCTGGTTCTGAGTATACGGAGACGGTGCGAAGCAGCCATTGCAGTTATAGGAGGGCATATCCTACATTAAACATCTGCTTGTTGTTCTTCCTTTTGGATAGACAATCATGAGTCACGATACTAAGCGTTCAATAAAGCTTGTTTTTGTTTAATTCCATACCGTATACATTGTATTCCTTTTTCAGCACCGATGCTTTCGTCATTCTTTACATACATAATACTCTCCCTCATTTCTGAATTTCATGTCTCTCAGATGATTTCTCAAGGAACTATGGTAAAAAAAACCCCACCTGTTGCTCAAGTTTTGAACACCAGTGTACTTCATTTCCTGACTCCAGTTTACTATCCATATTTGTTGTATAAAGTGTTACACAAAAATATTTTACTAGATCATTTAATAAAATGAAAAAAACTTATGTAGGTGATATAGGACACACCAATACAAATAATTATCAACAAAGGATACATGGTTTAAAATCAAATTACAACGCAGTAACGCATTCAGAAATGACCGCTCTGAAAGTGTTAAAGAAATTTTTGTAGTAGTTTATATTGAGAAAAACGCCATCCATTCAAATGTAACTAAGTGTATAAGAAAAACCGTAATCAAATCTATGTCATAGTGAATAAAACACAATGACGCTAGCGTTCAAAAATTATTCCAGCAGAAAGCCATTCTAACAGTTGTAACACATAGGATGAGGGTCCACTTTAGTAGTACTGAAAAAACAGGCATGCATTTCATTTACCAAGATACAAACGAAAATACCTCATGAAGCAACGCTAATATATCGTCGCCCCCCCCCTCCGCTGCAGTTTCGCAATCAGAAAACTGTGTGTTTGTATAAACAGTTGTGTGAAACGGGATCATTTCTTGCCTCTACGTCTAATGAAAGCCGTACAATAGCTGCTAAAACAGCAAGTGTGAAAGAGGCGAAGTTTGAAGACAGTGGTAAATAAGTCAACTACAAGCTCCTGAGTTTTTGGGTTGTAGCTTTGGTGTGTAACAATCGACGACATGACGGGTGTTTAATGATACATTGTACCCATACCATTTTCAACGAGTGCAAGAAATGAATGCAAATGATTATTTATTGCGTTGACTTTACCCCACTGTCTCCTACAGCAGAGTGTAGAACACCATGATTTTGCGGCAACTGTTCTTCTCTCCGATGAATACACTTTCACACGCGATGGTGAAACTAAAAACCACAATAAAGATTCTGTGACGTCGCGATACCCCTTTAGCTTCACAAAAAGGTTTTGTTAAATCCCAGGCCAAGGCGACATTCTGTCTGAAAAATTGGCATTAAACTACAAAGGATTTTCAGTTCAGCCTTGAGATGTCCGAGTTGATTAGAAGGTCGGATGCGAAGCGGAAATGACAGACTGTCAGCTGCCAACGAAAGGACCAATCGGAGTCTAGCAGGACGGCTACGCGGGAAGGAATAGGAAGAGGCGAAAAGCGACGTCAGGCGGCGGGAGTTTTCGCCGGTGAAGATTGATTAGGAAAGAGAAAACAAAACAAGAGGCTGCGTTGGTGTTTTTTGGAGAGCCAATCTCCAGTTTTTTGTGGGACTCAAGGAGTCCAAGTTGTACTCCTGTACAACCGTACATCTGTCGGGCACCTGACCGCAGATTGCTATTGAAGTTCGCCTCGAACCTGGGACTTTTGGGTCCATACCAGCTCGTCCAGAGCTCCTGTGAATTCCATTCGGAAAACGTGTAAGTAGCTTTAGTCTTGTCACTACAACTTCAACACCCATACGCTACCAGAGGATACAGTGACGTTACAACACATGATTTTGCGGCAACTGTTCTCTCCGATGAATACACTTTCACACGCGATGGTGAATCTAGAAACCACAATAAAAACGTTTTTGCTCTTGTAAATATCCATGCCTAATGCCTACCTTCACATTAATGATACTTTCCAATGACTCTTGACACTCTATCAATGTTTGGGAAGAAATTACCGGTGACCATCTGATGGTATTGTTTCTCTTCTCTTGTTCAAGGCATCTCACTTTCTCAAAGAGGCTCTGGAAGACTTTCAGGGAGTTGTTTCTGCTCATCCCCAATGGAGTATATAGTTCCAGCCCGATGGAGCTCTGACCCATTTTGGCCGACTGGGACATCACTTTTCCAGGCTGAAGATTGATCCTGTAATTTAGCAACCACGATCATCCGATCTGTCATGTCTTGATCTTTTAATGGAGGCAATTGAATTGTCTGGATTATAAGACTTTCCTAGACTCTACGAATAATCTAATAGCAAGAAGGAATTTCGACTGAGGCTGGGACGTTTTACGAAATACCTGGAGAGCATTCGCCTATTCCACCACAGCCGCTGTTCTAGTGTTACCGTTAGTGGTAGTTCATTGGAGCAGATATTGTAAATTCTCCATTAATTTTTTTTCTATCGTATATGTTTTTGTTCTCTTGTTTTCTTCTCGTATCCTCGGTTTTACTGTGTTACACCGCTTTGCGCAATTGTATTTCCTTTTAAGCCATGCATTCTGTAATTAAAATTGTTTATATTGGTGTGAACTATCATTTCCTGTTAAACTTTCACTCATCTGCTTTTAATCCCTCTGTATTTAGTTTACCATATGTGATATCTAAATGTTAAAATGTATTCATTCTAAGTTTCCAAAATTGCTCTAGGGCTTAACACCCTTTTTTCTATGGATAAAATTTTCCATCAATATTTTTGTCAATCTTAGACCTGTAGAGTTAATACATAAATATTTCCCATTGAAAAAAGCGCATTAAAAATAGAAACCACACTCTAATTACTATTTTATTATTTTCTAATTACTATTTTATTATTTTCTGCAATCTTTGTTTTTCCCAATTTAACCTATTTTTAACAGGAGTCAAGGATCTGATGTTTTAACAAGGTTTTCAATTAAGATATTGTATTACCTGTTTATTTAAATGGAATGGTATTAGACTTGGATCTGTTTATTTAGAAGATAACACCCACATATCTCTACAAATCAATAAAGTAATCTAAACAAACCTTTCACTCCTACTGTTTCTTTGCAACTAAATGGTACCCCTAGCAAGGGCGTATCTTTGGCAATCTCAACCTCCGATTTAGAATCGAGAGACAGCAAATGGTCGACAGTTTTAGCTTCCTTCAAAGCAGCTTCGAACCTCTGGTCGATGCATGCGTTGATCAACGGCTCCACTTTCTTTATTCGTCCAATGTAGGCTTTCATGACGTCTTCTGCTCTTACCTAGTACAGAAAAAGAAATAAAAACTGGATTCGAAAAAATTCTTAGATCTTATATAAAAAAAAACTAAAAATCCAAAAAAACATAGATTTAAGGCAGACGGAATTGTCAGCAACTGAAAAGAAGAGAGTTAACTAAGAAAATTTTTACAGTACTGTGACGTATCCGGCCCCTGTTTCAGGTGACACAATGAATAAGCAGGTGTTTCTTGATTAAAGGATTTATTTACACCTTGCAGTTATGTAAACATTTATATTTACAAACAATACAATTACAGTTCACAATTATGTGATACAATAACCGTAGGCCCGAGTAGAGATGTACAATTTAACATACTAAAGGTTTGAAAACCGACGGAAGAAAACAATTCATGGTAGCTTTGCGTTAATAGTTCTCGGTAATAAATTATAAAGACAGCACACTCAATTAGACGAGGGTGTTTGAAGTTGCAAATTGATATCGTTGAAGATGATAAAAATAAAGTAAAGG